>JAQMRL010000001.1:128501110-129711110 GCA_035578175.1 Catonia carolina | reverse complement strand
AAATACCATTCAAAAAAGATCTTGATAAGATTATGAATTTTAAATCGGTATTAATGTAACATTGGTTTATTTTGCAAAATTTACACATAATTTTTAGGTTTTGTTTCTCTCAAAACTAATGTATCGCCATGAATAATTTATATAATTTTAGGTTAATTTATTTTCAGATACAAAGTTGCTGATTTTTAAAAAAATGAATATGGAATTACAGATGAGGGGTTACATAAGTCCCCTTGGTATGTTGGTGTTTGACGCAGAAATAACTCCTATTCAATTTTATGCGAAGGTAGAAAGCGATTTAGTGTTTCAAAACCAAATAGATATTTTAAATATGCAATGGAATTTATCCCAAAAAGACTTTTTGTTATACGCAAAACCATCATCGATAGATAATCGTACATGGTTATTTTGTCGTAACCTAGTAGCAACTCATGCTGTAAACATTCAGCTGTCCAGTATCAATATGTGCCAACTGATTAAAGTACTGGAAAGAAGTTTTTACGGAGTGAGAAATGTAAAAACATATCAAGATTTCAACGCATTGTTGTGTAATCTTACATACCCAACACTCGATCTAGATTTTATGCCGCTGATCCGAGAAGTTTGTGTAGATTTTGACAAGCTACCGTTCAGAAAACAGACCCTATATTATTTGGCTTCGCAGCCAAAGTTAATCGATAAAAAAACCGGATCGATTGTTCAATAATAAAAATAATAATTGTGGAACTGTTTTCTACAAAAAAAAAACAAGATCTTTTGAAGGTGCCTTGAGATAGGTACCTTCAAGGTCCTAATTACATCTAAAAACAAGGTATCTAAAGATACCTCAAGATCCTTGAGATCTCAAGGATCTTTCTCAAAAACTTTTTTGTTTATTTTGTAATTGTTGCCTCCATGGGTTTCTGGTGCTTAATAACACTGTTTCCTGCAAAATAATGTTTGTCGTTTGCTAATCCTCTGTTATTAATCAGACCAGTCGGACATAAAACAAGAAAAACCACTGTTGTTAATTTTGTTACATACAGCGAATAAATCTTATTCATCCATTGTATTAACCTCACTCAAAAGGGTCAAAAATACCTGGTTTTCCCGTTCGAGCAAATGTTACCTGCTACTAATATTGTTTTAAAATTTTCATATTACGTTCGTGCTTAAAACCGACTTTTTATCCGTTTTTTTGTTTTACTTTGATCTTCATCAAATCCTAAATTTTCAGATTAGAGCGGCTTATGACACTCAACAAAGGAGTAATGATAATAGTTAATTTTTTTCGGGCTGTTGTTTTGAGGGTGTGACGTGCAGACTACACAATAATAAATATATGTAACAAACATTATAACATACCGTCAGTACTATTCTGAAAATTCATATATTTGTTCGCGTAAAAAAAATTATTCATTTACTCGTGAATTGTAATTCTTTAGAAAACAGAAATTATTACTACATGTTAACGCCACTTCATACTGACAAAATAGATCCGTAAATCCCGCCTTGCTAATATTTCAAATTTACTTGATGCTTCCTATGACCTAACCGATCACGTCATTTCTCCCTCTACATCCTTGCATTTCCGCCTTCCTCATTGCTCATTGTTGGTTCAGCATTCATAATGAATGGATGCGCGCTTTACTGATGCGTGTAACGCATGGCGTTGGGACGCTACCACGCTACCAGCTTTACAATCTCGTTTCGTTCTTACATTCGTTTCGCTCGTTATGAACTCAATTCGTTTGTTCCTGTCTAATTTTGTGAATTATTATATTCAGTTGCTCATGTCAATATATTGTGAACTTTTTCGTTTGTTATTTGCTTCATGTGGTGTCTGTTAGTGCTATTAAGCACGCGCTGTCTACAATTGTGAATTCTCAATACTGGATTAAAGGTAAGTGCGCACTTGTTTATTATGTATTGTTGACCAATAATGTGTGTTCCCATGTAATGTCATGTCCTTTAACTCTCGTTTCCTACCTATTTAGTCAGTTTTGCTTAACCGCTTGTTTAACCATTTCGTTCAATCACTCAGTCGTTTAGTTGTGGCTGGCAACTACCAAATGCAACCAGCCTGGTCATCCAGTTTAAATTGTTTAATCGTCTATTTATTAACGTTAGAAAATTATTCTTCTCGTTTATTCTTTATTGTGTTCTACAAAAACGTATTTCCTTTAACACTATATATATAATTTTTAAACGACAAGACTAGTGTCTGCGTTTCATCAATTTAATTGAAAATATCAAAAAAGGCCGGTGTAATTTTTCTCTTACTTGTAAAAAATTTGTTTAGTTTTGTAACGTATTTTTAAACCGCGCGCTATCTCTGTGTTCGTGGAATATTCTAAAAAGATGTTCCCACGTAACGGAATTGCGTCAATCAATTGATCTATCTTATTGACCAGATTTATTGCTGCATTCTACTTGAGGCTATCTCAATCACGTATCATCTCTCAGCCAATTACAAAATTAGATAATTAATTCGGAGATGCGCCCTTGTAGTGTGATAAAACCACATAACAAGTAAAAAAATTAAAGAATAAATACATATCAACGACTATTTTTTAAATATTTTATTTCTTTGTCGGAATGGTACCGAAATAAAAATAAATTATAAATAAAAATAAAAATAGTTTTTTTGTGACATTTTTGGTATATCGGAGGTTACAAAGAAATATTGTGGCACGTGTAGGATGTATATTGAACGAGATCATACTAAATTGACCTCGGTAATACGATGTGATTGGTTGTACGACATGATGGACAATGATATGAATTGGACAATTTAAAATTAACGGATTGATACAAGATTAACAAAAGCTGGACGCTATAATTTTTAAAAGTAGGGGAGTCAGATGAAGATCTGAAACCGAAAAGACGCATCTTGATCAATATGTAAAATTTCTAAGTTTTAAAGAAAAATGTAATTAAATTGTAGCGTAAATTTAATTAACGCTATATGTAAAATTGCACAATAACTTAAATGTAGTGAAATAATAGTGTAATAGTGTAAAAATAGTGAAATAATTAGTGCAGTATATTGGAGAATGCTTCATTCAGTTACACCTTTCAAGGAACAAGGCAAACATAAAAAAATAGGAGAGGAAATGGTTGTGGTAGCAAATTCACTTAACAGACATTGTGTTGCTCGACAGTTTAATGAAAATAATGCAAAATATTTACCAAAACATAGTGATTCCAGGATTACCAAAACAAATTGCAAATCACAGACTAGTATAAAAAATATCATAAGACAATATGGATTAATTCTATTAAAGATGCAATAAATATTTTCAAAGTATGTGACTAGGAAAGAATTAAAGAATTTTTATATTTTTACAAATAAATCATAATACAATTCGATTTCGGAAATCAATTACAGAGGTTACAATATTTAAAATAAAAAAAATAAAAGAAAAAAATTTAATAAAGTAAACATGAACAGGCACGGTAGAATACGGATGGTAAAAAGAGATCTGCATGCTACACGGACGAAAGCCCAAGTTAGTCGCATCCGCGTCCAGAATGACAGAACATCAGAGAAAACAGGTACAGCCTGCAAGAAATTACAATTTCCTGATAAACCATGTAACGTTTATAAGTATTTTTTCTAAATTTAGTTTTATTTCTTTAATTTTATATTTCATTATTTTATTCCTCGAATACTTAATTCTATAATATTGTAGAGTTTTTGTTGGTACTTTCATCTATTTCTTTCAAAATGCATCCGATCCTGTGGTCAAATGATATTTTGTCTTTGTTCTGTGGATTGGAGTGGTGAATTTCATTTTTTCTTTTGTGTGCGGGTATGGAATATGTTCCACCCCTCCTATCCTGTTTTGTGTGAGGTCATCAACATCTCGGGGTGCGTACGTGCTGTTTAGGCTGTAGTCAGACATCGGATGATCGGTAGAAGGGCTGTGATTGGTCGGTTAATATCGCGTGACTTCCATTCTGCCCCTGGCTGGGGGTTATCTGGTTGTTTGTTCGGCCTGTTGAATCCTGGACGTTGAACGATGAAGAAGCGCAGGATGTCGGTCTAGTGCCTTCTTAGGCAAATTCCAAGCGTGTAGCGTTCACTACAGCTACGCTACATAAACTGGGTTAGAAATAAATTTAACACAAATATATTTTAGTTTTAAATGCTTTTAATTTTTACTTGATAAATGATTCTATGAATATTGAATTTACCAATAAATTGACTCTACTATTTTATTTAATATAACATCTCAGGGATTTTAATTTATTATTATTTGAGTATAAAAAAAATTTTATTTTTTTTACTTCAACAATGAAAATCTTAACCTAAACAAAAATTACAAATAGATCTTTAAATTTTAATTAAATCGAATACTGGTCTTTATTGGTTAATTATTAAAATTTTATAGATGCTTTATGAATATTGTTTATCGATCATACCGGTTGTTTAATTTTACGAAATTTGCTGAAATATAATTGTATTGTTGAATTGATGAATATGGCGTCCTAAATAGTATTTGAATTCTTGAAATTTCACATTGATTTCTTTAAATAAATTTTGAATGTTCGTTTTAAATAAATAATAATTATGATTTCTTACTTGTTCCTCTATTCATTTTTATATAATATGTTAGTCTTCTTTGAAATTTTACTTGATATTTCTGATTTTAATTGGAGCTCGTTACAGTGTGGTCATCTCATCAATCGTCTCGTCCCGCACCGACGCTATGGCCGGATCCTACTTTCATCACTTTAGATTTTAAAATTTGATTAATAATTTTTTATTGTTCGTATAAATTCAAATTATTGTTTTAAACGACGTTATTTATTTTATTATAATCATTCACATCACTTATTTAATTGTTCATCTCCGTTTTTTGATTCTTTAATTATTTTAACAATACACAATTTAGTTACACTTTTGACTCACGCCAATCTTGATTTGAATCTCGCTGTTGATTAATATAATCATATAAATTTTATCAATATCGATGCTTAACTGGTATGAATAATTAAACATAGAATATAATTTAGATTATGCCAGTATTATTAATTTACAAAATTTATTCATATTATTAAAAGAAATATTATAAATATATATCAAGTATATCTTGATAATGGTTTTACTTGTTATTAAAAATGTAGTGGTTAAACTGATCTGTGCGACCGTGACCAATAATCCAAATATAGGTCAATGTCATGCTACAAGCGGTATCAAAATGTTTAAACAGTTTCTTTATTTGGTGTAAAAGTAATATCGCCTATGTTCTATTAATGTTTTCAAGTGCTGTTGGCAAAGTATTTTATTGTTATTTCACCATTATGTAGAGTCTTGTCGTTTCGCTTCCTTTGTTTTTCCGTGCGCCCGACGCAGCGGAAATTATTGGGTAAGTAAAGGTCTTTGTATTGATTAAATTAAAGTGTATTGTTTTTGTCATTTATCTTTTGAAAGTAGGGATGGATTATGTATTTGGGACACACGGATCTCGTTGTAATTTGAGTTCTAAAGTTTTTATTATTTTAATACTGTAATTGCGTCATGAAATGTAAAGTAATCTGATGTATTCTAAAATAAGTAATCTAAAGTAAAGTACCTTTGGGAAAGTTATCTTTTAGTTTGTCTTGTATTTGCTTTTGGCAAATTATGTTGTGAGTTATACCTTGGTTATGTATAACTAGTGTAATATAATAAACTTATACACACACACAACAACACATACGTACATTCACAGGACAAACTGAATACGCTCACACATAACATAAACATACATCAGATGATTTACTACCGTCAGATGTGAAAGACAAAAATAATAATAACAAAATTATTTTCCTTTTTTATTAAATAAAATGGATTGTTAACTCACTCTTTTTTTAAATTCTTTAAAGAGTAAGGTGACGATTTACATTTTTTAAAACAGAAAAACATTTTTATAATTGAAAACAATTTTACTGAACAGAAAAAGACAGATATTTTTAGAAGATTGGTTGAAATAAAGATTTCAAGGACTTTTAATAGATTTTAAAGATTTTAAGGAACTTTTAACAGTTTTAATAATCTTATGAATTTTAGAATATTTACAAAAAATCTTTTAATAAAGATCCTTGAATTATTGAATTTGGAAACTTTTCTTTATGAACTTCTGGGACAAAAAAATGGTGCCGTGACCAGGATAAGAAAGGGGTCAATTAAGGAATTTCAATAAATAAATAAATTTTGGAAAAGAAATTAAAATAACTAACAAAAAGGACAGGATAGTTAAACAATTTCATCAAACGAAAATAATCAAACCAGAGCAGTTGAAAATCAAAAAGGAGATAAGAAGAAAACATTAAAAAATAACACAACGAATCTTCTAAAAATTATAAAAACTAAAGTATAAACAATTCACATCTGACCAGGTAAACTGACTCCGACTGGTAAGTCATCTGTTTCACATATATACATTTTTACCATAAACAAACGAAATAAAAATAAACATGGAGGAACAAGTGGGACCGATTCTCGAAACGAATAAATTAGACGAAACGAACATTAACTTCCAACTTAGGATACGGAGGAGTACGACAACAGGAAACGTACGACAAAAACGACAAAGACTACAAAAACTATTAGAGAACGAGCGACAAATTGACTTAAACACATTACATAGATTTGATTTTGGTAAACAACTGACCGATTGTCAAAATTATTTTGCAAGGATAAGAAACATCGAAAATTTAACGGAATTAGAAACATATAATGCTAAAATTTTTGAGGATAGGCTTAACAAAATATTAACATTTATATTGCCCCACAAACCGGATAAAGCAGTAGATTTTCAGAATTTAAAGGAAAGGTTTGAGGTTTGGAAAGTAAATAAGTGGCATAATATTGAAGTCAGACCTAATTGTGAACAAAATCTAAATCTAGAAAGGGCACGTTTAGAAGATAACTTCTTGCCTAATCAAAGGCAAGAAATTCCTAATTGTGATCAATTTAACTTTGCACCTGATACAGGAATATTAAACCCTGTTCTTCAAAATGAAGTACCTGACATCTACATACCGAATGCAGTAGGTAACAATAATCCCTTACATTTTCAACGTGAATTAAATTTCAATTGGACAAAAGTTGCAAATCCAATTGAACAAGAGTTAAAACAATTAACTATCACCGATGGACGAGACATTGATATATTAGTAAGAAATATTAAAATCATCAAACAAATACAGAAACGTTATGCCGTTAATTTACCTCTGGTTTTGTTAACTCCGTTTATGACTGGTTTTACAGAACAAATTTTTGAAAACTCCATTAGGAATAACCATAATTTTGATCAGTTTCATCAAAATTTAGTAAATAAATTAATTACGCCAAAAATGAAAGAAATATTAAAATTGAAATTGTTATACCGAAATTAGTCACAGTCGGAAACCCTTGCAGAATACATGAAGGAAATTTTAGAGAATCATGATGTTTTGAGACTAGATTTAACGGAAGGTGAGTTAATTAATATAATTTTAACAGGTTTAAATGAAATATATGCCACACACATAGGTATAATTGGTAAACCCACCAACTTACAAGATTTTAATAAGTTAGACGCTTATGTTTATGAAAGAGTTTATGCCAGAACTCTTAATGATCTTGGTTTATCAAACATAAATAATACAGGCGCTCTAAATACAATAAATAATACAGTATCTATTCAAGGTAAACAAAATACATTAAAAGATTCAGCATTCAATAACACCAGATCACAAAAATCATCCACAATACCGAAGTGTTTTTATTGTAATAATTCAGGCCACATTAAAAGGAATTGTAAACTTTGGCAACAAAAACAAGGAAATAACCATGTTTCAAAAAACTGAATGAATACAAATACGGAAAACATAGACATATTATTCGTATTTGTAAACATAATGCAAATAAACATTTAAAGATAGGTGAACAAAAGTTAAACGGCAACTATACTTTGAAGGCCTTAATAATAAAAATCAAAAATGATACATTTAAGGCTCTTATTGATTCAGGCTCAACCCACAACATTATTAATCAAAAAATGTACAAACTTTTAAAAAGTAAGAAAGCAGTTATAAAGGAGGAAATTTTTAATGCAATTTGTCTTACAGCGGACAGGTTTCCTTTGGAAATCAATAAACAAGTCTGGGTTAGAATTAATTTACAAAACATATCGTGGAAAATGAACTTTAAAGTATTAACAAAAATACAACACAAAATAATACTAGGAATGCATTTTTTACAAACCACACGTGCAACATTCAATGCAACCAGGTCATTAATAACCTTTGAATGGTTGAAAAATCAAAAATTTTATCTAACAAATACATACCCAGATCAGATTAATAATCTAGAGCAATCCGAGTATATTAAAAATAAAATTACAAACTTATGTAAGGAATTTCCTGATGTACTCACTAATAAATTAGGCTGTACCGATGTATTGACATATGATATTAAACTTAAAAATAATGAAATTATAAAATTGAGACCCTATCCACTAAATCCAATAAAAACACTTCAAATGAAACAGCAAATTGATAAATTATTAAAAGACAAGGTGATAAGAGAGAGTGTTTCCCCTTATTCGTCTCCGGCATTTCTAATTCCGAAACCCAATGGCACGAGTCGTTTAGTTGTGGACTATCGCTCAGTCAACTTGGTAATTGACTCAGAGGCACAACCTTTACCCAACATAAATCAGGCTTTCCAATGGTTTTCCGGTGCACGATGGTTTAGCACGTTAGATTTAGCACAAGCGTACCATCAAATACCATTGACAGATAATCTCGTCAAATTACCGCATTTTGTACTACGGATGGATTATATGAGTACGAAAGATTACCTTTCGGTTTATCAACTGGAGCACAAGTCCTAACACGTCTTATGAATACAATATTCAAAAATATTAAGTATAAATTTGTATTTAATTATATGGATGATATATTAATATATTCCAAAAGTTTTACAGAACACATGAAACACATTAAAATAGTGTTGTCGATTTTAAGAAAAGTTGGTATTACCGTCAACCCTGATAAGGTAACATTTGCAGTGAACGAAATACCATTTCTTGGACACACATTATCATACAAAGGAGTCTCTATAGATTCGACTAGGACACAAAAAATATTGGAATACCCTGAACCCACGTCAGTGAAACAAGTACATCGGTACTGTGGTATGATTAATTATTTTTCTAAATTTATTAAAAATTATGCTGATAGAATCGAACCTCTAAATAGATTACGTCGTAAAAATACTCAGTTTATCTGGGGAGACTCAAAGAAAACCGCATTTGAAGATCTTAAACAAACAATTGCTAATCCCCCGGTACTAGCCATACCAGACTTTTCAAAACAATTTATTTTACAAACAGATGCGTCAGATACAGGTCTAGGGGCTGTACTGCTTCAAGAACAGGAAGGGTCTAGACGATCCATAGCGTACGCTTCCAAGACATTGACAGAGGCAGAAAGGAAGTTTTCTGCATATGAACGAGAATGTCTTGCAGTTGTTTTTGCAACAGATCATTTTCGGACCTACCTGACACATCGTGAATTTCTTTTAGAAACCGATAATCAAGCTTTAGCCTGGCTTCTTGCTAAACCTAAACAACTAGGTAGATTAGCTAGGTGGTTACTTCGATTATCTGTTTTTAAATTTAAAATTAATCACATCCGTGGCTCCGATAATAATGTTGCTGATGCGCTATCAAGGATGTATGATTCTAATAGTGAAGATACCGCAAAAGATATATCTTATATCAATGCCTTATTATCACAGTTTCCTCTATCCTTTACAGATATAAAGAAACATCAAGAACAGGATACCTTTATCCTTCAACAAAAACAGAAAATGGATACCAAATTTTGTTTTTCCAAAGGAGTATTATGTTTAAAAGATAAAAACAATAATCCAACCAAAATTGTTCTTCCCAACTCTTTAAAAGATTTAGTATTTAAATATTTCCATAATTCTGAAATAGGTGGACATTTAGGCGTCGCTAAAACTATCCACAAAATAACACGATATTTTTACTGGCCAGATGTATATAAAGAGATTCCTGTCAAAGTGAATGCTTGTACAACTTGTCAGAGAAGCAAACCGGGAATGAATTGTAAATGGGGGAATCTCAGTTCTAGAGTTCCAACAACACCATTTGAGACACTGTTTGTTGATACAGTAGGCAGTCTACCAAAAACTAACCAAGGATTCAAATATATATTGGTGGTGGTAGATAGTTTCTCAAAATTCACATGGTTAGCTCCATTAAAAAGTACCAATACGTCATCCATTATAGAAGAATTAAAACGTATTTTTCAACATTACTCCATCCCAAGACTAATAGTCACGGATAACGCCAAAACATTTAATTCAGTAATTTTTAAAAACTTTTGTTTCAATCTAGGCATTAAAAGGACCACACTCTCTCCTTATCACCCACAACCATCTCACGCCGAACGATTAAACAGAAATCTCAGGTCTATTCTTATCGCGTACCATGCAACTACACAAACAACCTGGGATAAATCTCTTTTGGTTTCAGTTAGCTTTTAATATGGCTCAACATACCACACATGGTGTGTGTCCATTTGAGATATTACATAATTTCCCGGCTCAAACTCCATTAGATAGAGCGTGGAATATACAAGATATCCTTCATCGGAATCCTGTAAGTTCAAGCAACATGATGGGTAAAATTAAGAGACAACTAATTAAGTCTGATCATGATATGGCACGTAGATATAATGCTACACGCCATCCAAATCCGTTTTCGGTGGGAGATAAAGTTTTACTTAAAACTCATCCCGTAAGTTCGAAACGGAAAAATATTTGTGCAAAAATGACATACCGATGGTCGGAACCATTTTATATCATAGGTTTCTCCACACCAGTTACAGCCTTAATACGTAAGACTGTTGGGGGAGAAATAACAAAAGAACACATTTCTAACCTTAAAAAGGTTACATAATTAATTACAAATAGCAATATTTTTAGGTGACGTATGTCGCGACACTCGAGCTTGAGATGATTGTAATAAATTATAACTGATGTTTGCATGCTGAATGACTGTATTGTGAAAGGGGCCCCGAATGAATGTAAAATACTGTCTCAAGCCGACAATTGCTATATATTCGCCTTTCCCTTTTTTTCAATTTAAGCACCCACCTCTTATCCTTCTGCTTTTGCATTTACCCCAGAGGGGGGAGATTGTAATATAATAAACTTATACACACACACAACAACACATACGTACATTCACAGGACAAACTGAATACGCTCACACATAACATAAACATACATCAGATGATTTACTACCGTCAGATGTGAAAGACAAAAAATAATAATAACAAAATTATTTTCCTTTTTTATTAAATAAAATGGATTGTTAACTCACTCTTTTTTAAATTCTTTAAAGAGTAAGGTGACGATTTACATTTTTTAAAACAGAAAAACATTTTTATAATTGAAAACAATTTTACTGAACAGAAAAAGACAGATATTTTTAGAAGATTGGTTGAAATAAAGATTTCAAGGACTTTTAATAGATTTTAAAGATTTTAAGGAACTTTTAACAGTTTTAATAATCTTAAGAATTTTAGAATATTTACAAAAAATCTTTTAATAAAGATCCTTGAATTATTGAATTTGGAAACTTTTCTTTATGAACTTCTGGGACACTAGTTAAGCAGCAAATCCTGCTATAACTTGGGGGAATTACGCCCTGAATATTTATTCAAATAAAGCAATAGAATGAGAGAAATTATTTTATTAGTAAACTCATGTATAATGTTAGTTATATTGGTTTTAATCTTGGAAGTAAAAATTAAAATCGCGTTTTGGGGTGGAAACCCTTAGTGTTCCCATTAGTATTATTTAAAAAATAGTTTTATTTCAGAAATAGTATTATTTCTGTTTTCTACAGAAATTTGTTTGTTGTTTCAGAAAAATACATTCAAATGCATTCAAGTACATTCAAATACATTCAAATATATTCAGCTATGTTCAACTATATTCAAATATATTCAACTATGTTCAACTGTATTCGTATGTTCCTGTTCCCATATTGCTTCATTTATTGAATGGTGTCGATCCTATGTATTGTTATATTGATGTATCGCGATATTGTCGATCCTGGCTGCTGTGTTTATATTTGTTGCTGTGAGATCTTGCCAAGGAGATTCTTGTGGAGAGGAAATATGAATGTATTCACCCAATATTCCGTCATGGAGATTCTTATAAATGGGGAAGTAAAATTGTATTTGTATTTTATTTTATTTCTTTTAATGGACAATTAATCTTATTTAAATAATGGTGATTTATATATGTTGTTAATTATTATTTTATTGTTGCTGGATCCGCAACTTAACTTCAATTTTATGTATAGTATTTTAAATTTGATTTCATTCAGTAAACTCTCAATAAGTCAACAGCATAAAAGTTTTTAATGTTTCATTTATTTCCCAAAGTGGCTATTATAGTTTCATGGGATTATCTCATCTCTGGGAATTCTCTTCCCAGAATGAAAGTTCTGAACCAATTTAGTTTTTTTTTAAGGTTAAGTTAGGGAGCGACGGTTCAACCAAACAAAACTGTAACAACTGCCTTCAGTCTGTTACGTTGTATTTTTGTTTTGCTGGCGTAGCTAGTTGTTTTTATCGCCGGTAACTAGATTCTACTGGTGATGTTGATTTAACTCACCATCCGGTGGCGCGCTCTATCGTTTTTACGGCGAACTGCGTTCGGCCCTCACGGTGTGCTGCCTCAACAAGCATGACTAGTCACTCTCAGTTGTATTTTCAGTGAGTATAGTACTATGAATACGTAGTAATTGTTACGTATTATTTTAAATTTCTAACTTTTGGAAAAGTTAAATAATTTCTTCTGCCCATTTTATTAAAATGGTAAGTTAATTTTCTTTTTAGTATTCCGAGAGCTGGGAATTTGTCACGAGTTGTTTAAAATCAAGTTTTGTAAAAGTAAGCTACGCTGTGTTAAGCTTTTTTTATATCTGTCACTTGTATTTATTAAAGGTTAAGTAACTTTATGTTTAAATTTGTATTTATGTGACCAAAAATTCTTACCTTTCTTGAGTACAGCAATACAGCAAACACCCCAACAAAATAGTCTGGCGACAGAGTTGCAGAAATCCGTGAAGTTTAATTTACAAGTTAGCTGCAAAGTAAACTGTGCTGTGCTTTTATACTAAAAATCGTTCGATTCCTACACAGTAGTTTATGGTGGGGGGATTTCAATTCCCTTACCACTACTTGACTTCCCTCTCTTTTAAAGAGGTGGAGGTGGAAACAAGTTTAGAATATTTACTACTTACCACCTTCCACTAGACTTCCCTCTCTTCTAATGTATTGGGCGCGGTCGCAATTGTCTCACGTATACTAACTTACAATCTATCCCCTTCTCCAAGAGAATGGGAGATCAAAATAGTATAAAAGGGGAACACTTTTGTGGTTTAATTCAGTTGGCAGGAGAGCTCAAGAAACCTTGCGGTGTTAACCTAATGAGTTACTCTTGCCTTCTCGGGTCTTTAAGTTGTTGTATCTAAGCCGTGCTAAAGAACAAAAGCTTTGAGGCCTTCCCCCTCACCACCAATTCACAAAAGTTGGATACTTAACAGTGACAACGAAGACTTTTGTGTAACGGTGTGGTGGGGGTAGGTTTTGGGGGTAGGAGGTAAAAGGTATATTACCTTGACCTTTCTACTTGATTCAGATGGCAGGAAAACTTAGGAAACCGACCGGTGTAAACGTAATAAGTTATTCTTGCCTTCTCGGGTCTTTAAGTTGTTGTATCTAAGCCGTGCTAAAGAACAAAAGCTTTGAGGTCTTCCCCCTCACCACCAATTCACAAAAGTTTGATACTTAACAGTGACAACGAAGACTTTTGTGTAACGGTGTGGTGGGGGTAGGTTTTGGTGGTAGGAAGGGAAGGGTAAAAGACCTTGAACTTTTTGTTTAATGTATGTGTTGAAAATTTTAAAAAAACCAACGTGTATAGCGTCTTATCACTTACAGTGTGGGTATGTAACGTAATTTAGGTGTGATGAGAAATAATTAAAAAAAAATTGGACAAGATTTAATTTTTTGGCTTGTAGGGTAGACTAATATCATTTCTGACCGTAAATTTTATTTCTAGGTCTAATTGCGAGTATTTTGAATAGTCACACGTTTAGGTTTATTTTATGGTGTATGTTAGGTCTGTTGGAGTAACCGGAGGGAGAACTGGGCGAGTGAGGTCCGGACAAGTAAATAATTGTTTTTGTCACAGGAAGAATAGTTACCTACTACTTAATCTAAAATTTTGTCATGATGCAGGAAGTACCTCATCTAACTACTTTTATATTTTTAGTATTCTCAGGTCAGCTGGAGTGTAGGGAGGGGGAACTGGGTGAGAAAAATGACTTACACGGTAGTAACAGAGGTTACGGACAGGTAAAAAAATGTTTGTTAGGTTAGGCCCTCCGCACGCTAAAGCATCCAGTGGGTGACGGACGCGACACCCTTAACACCTTTATAACGCTAGTATCCGCAGTCGAGCCGTGTGTTAACCTCATTAAAACCACATCATACGTATATTTGTCGAACATAGTCCCAGACAATCAACTGTGTTAGATATAGGAAACTCAGGCACCCGACTAATTCTCTCGCATTGTACCAGGATAATTAACACCCTCATTATGTAACCAATGAAACGCTACACTCAGACTTGAACGTACTCTACCTAAATGACGTTTCTTTTTATAAACAAACGTAGGTTTGTTAGTAGGTTAAACAAACGCAGCAGCTATAGGTCGATAGTCTAGCAGATAGGCAGTCAGACAGTCATAACCAGTCAAGCAGTCAGGGCATGTAATTATTAAACCCGGTTTTATAGTATTTTTAACTAATTTCTTTATATTTTATCTGCTTAGGCTAAAAGACATAAGACATATACCCATAGCAGACAGGTGGAGTGACAAATTATATTTACACTTAATCTGTTTGTTGCATGGCTAAAATAAATAGTTCTCTTTCTTATCACATGGTTAGAAAATTAAACGACTGAATCATTTAAAAACAGAAAAGGTATAGGTTTAAAAGACACTATTCAGAGTTATCTCCTCTGAAAGTAATGAATTTCACTATACAGCCAGACCCTGTGGTAAATGATCTGAAGGTGTTATTTGCAGAGTAGAAATATGTGCTTTTCAGAGGGCCCGGCATGCTGATAAGCGTACTTTTCCACTCAGTGAGGAAGGCAACCGTAAACACCTCACTCCACGTTTTACTTAGTAAAATTTTACAGGTTCAAACCAGCCTTTTGGCTGACGACCTAATCATCATCAAAGTTAAAAGAATAAAAATAGTTTCAGTTGTTTCCATAATTTTCTTTTAATTCTTTTGTATTGTCCAAAATATGTTTTGAAAATTATACTAAGCAGACCGTTATCCAGAGAAGTAGTCAGATAAACAGTCGATTGTATAGCAGATCACCAGTCAAGCAGTCAGGTCATCGATGTATTGTTGTATTCGGTTTTATATAGTATTTTTAAATAATTTCTTTAAATTTTATATGTTTACTTTAAAATAAATCTTAATGTTCTAGGCAGTCAAATAACTAGTCGATAGTCGACAAAAAGACAGTCAGATTATCAGGTAACTGGTCAGGCAGTCAGGTAAGGTCCTTAGTAATTCCAGATACATGAAGCTCAGCAATCAGTGTTGGACAAGAAAACATATTTATGTTAATATTGGTTGATATATTTCTGTTAATATTATTTTTTTAGTATTCTTTGACACGTCTCGTTAGTGAATAATAATATATAGATAAAAAAAAATATTTATTAAAATTGTTTCTACTGCCAGAGACAAAAAAGTATATATTATGATTCTCCACCATGTATGTGCGATCTTTCCCATTTTATGTTTTTCGAATAATGCAATTTATTTCGGTCATTCTCGGGCGGCAAATTCAGGTTTTTTTATTTTATATTGTATTATTTATACATATTTGTTTTTTTATTTCGATTTCCACCAATTAAGACCAACCAAACAAAACTATAGTAAACTGCACTATAGCTGCATAGCCAATCTCGGAAGAAAATTGTTAATGTGGTTACGTTTATGACCGAGGAAGCAAAGCACGGTATTTTTACTATAGATGTTAAGAAAATTATCGAACTCGTTTGTGGAGCAACTGGTGTGTCAAAACGTTCAATTATGCTAATAAAACAAGAATCAAAAGTAATATTAGAAGGATCGTCATTGTCTTTTACGACACCCAAAGAACATTCGGTACGGGCCAAACCTGTTTCACGTTTGGATGATTTTGACAGGAGTGTTATCTGTCAAAAAATAAATAATTTTTACACAGACGAAGGTGGAAAATGCTTACTAACAATAAATAAATTATTAATAATCAATTAATAATTAAAAATAATATTAAAGACTATTATTAATCAATTAAAAAATTAAGTAGCGCTGTTTCAAAATTGTTACCTAAAATTTTGTTAAAGTATAAATATTCTTAGAAATAGCTTTATAAATTATAATTGGGTCTATATGAATATTATTGTATAAATGTAGCTTTATAGAAAACTGTGTCATCCATTTTGTTTTGAAGTGGGTATTTTTGATACACCTTATAGTATTATTGGCTGAACTCTGTGCAAGCCAGATGAGACCCTTAAGGATCCCACACACCGGGGCGAATTATTCGCAGCTGTAGCGGCATCGAGAATTCCGCGTTGGCTGCGGTAGCAATTTTCGCGTCACCGCTCAGACCGGCGCGTAAATCGCAACAATAGCGGTTGTTTATTTATCAAAATTCATAGTTTTTGGCCTCCGGGCCAGCCGAGTCAGTCAGCTGGTAGAGTGTCGCTATTATTTGTTAAGTAACACCGGTTGGGCAAGCGACTTTGTATAGTGACCAGCTGACAGCCATCCATGAACAAACTCTACAGGAATCCCTGTTTAAACTCATGCCTAATGCACTTCAAAAATACAGCGATCAAATTGGGCAGTTGTTAATAATGTATAAAGTTCCCGATAACAAATAAAAGCTACAAAAAAATTCATAGTTTTTTTGCTATATGTTGTCTGAAAAAGAAAAGGTACTTGTGTTGGGTGCATTAGTAGCAGAAGAAGAAAATAACTGGTTACTAATAAAGTTTAATTTATCTAGTTAAGTAATACAATTTTGGAAAGTGTGTAACCTTTATACAAGGTACACTGTGTTGTTAAAAATTTAAAATACACAATGAAATGTATTGCAGCAGTATTGTATGGTATTAACAAAACAGCACAAAAAATCTGGTGTGAAACACTCACACAACTTTATCGCGCCAATGCAAATAATGACTAATATAACCTAAAATTAGTAATAAAACATTAGAAATTAACAAAAAACTAACCTCCATAAACATAATTTAATTTTAATCATAAGTGAAAGACGCAAAATGAAAATCAACCTCAGTTTGGCTTAAAAATACGGAAAAAATCACTCTTTCACGCAGGCTCTGTAGAGAAAAATGCTTTGAATAAAAGTTGTAGATCTTTTAATTTTCTATAAATTTTTATTAGACACTTTTGTCATAAAATGCGTACTAAGGCTGAAATATTAAAAAGTCAATTTATTTTACTCATTTTCATGGAACAGAAAATCACTAATTAGGCCTACCGTTAAACTAAGCGTTTTACATAGAAATGTTTGAAAAAAAATTATAGATTTTTTAATCATCTACAACTTTTATGATATACATTTTTGCGCTAAAATGCATATTAAAGCCGCAATCTTGAAAATACAATTTTTTAAGAGAAAGAGCCTTTCGAAAAATTTCATCAAACATGGCGCCTACCCTATCTTGTAGAGCATAAACAAAGTAAACCAGGCGATTTTAAAAAAAATTTTAGGAGCCGTTTTTGAGATAATCGCAAAAACGTGAAAAGTTACACGAATAAACTACTACTTCAGGTTGACCGATTTTGATGAAAATCTTCGTGTCGGGTCCGGTAGTGGTGTCTAACTTAAGTTTCAAGTTTCAAGTTCGTACGATGTTCCGTTTTTGAGATATTCTATTCACGCACATACACACACACAAAAACAAACCAATCGCTAAAAAAAAACATGTTTTTTGGGTTCAGGGGGTCTGAAAACGTGTAGATTCGGTGAAAACTGGACATGAAAACAATAGGCCTACTTTCCTTCCTATAATATTCATATAGGCAAGGGGAAGTAAAAACCATCAAATTAGACTTAAGACTGTAGAACACTTAGTAATTTATTTTATTTAAGTAAATAATTTTTTACTTTCTCTTGGTCTGTATGAATATATCGGGAAGAACGTATTAATTTTGTTGATTTTTCGAAATCGAGTTTTCACCGGATGTACACTTTTTCAGACCCTCTGAACCCAAAAAACACATGTTTTTAGTGCTGGTCTGCGCGCGCGCGTGGGTGTGTGAACAAAATATCTCAAGAACGAAGTATCGTACAAAGTTGGAACTTAAAACTGAAGTTAGGTACGACTGCGGGACCCGACACGAACATTTTCATCAAAATCAGTCAACCGGAATTAGTAGTTTATTCGTGAAATTTTTCATTATTTCGCGATTTTCTCAAAAACAGCTTCTGAATTTATTTTTTCAATTCGCCTCATTTACGGCTTACTACATTTTTTATGCTCTACAAGATAGGGTAAGTACCACGTCTGTTGAAATTTTTGGGAAGGCTTGGCTCTCATAGAAAAATGTTTTTTCTAAGATTGCGGCTTTATTTGCATTTTAGAGCAAAAATGTATATAATCAAAGTTGTAGGACATTCAAAACACCACAACTTTTATTTCAAACATTTGTTTTGTACATTGCTTACTTAAGCGGCAAATTAGTGATTTTATGTTTTTTTCCATGAATATCTGTAAAAAATGTATTTTTTAAAGATTGCATCCTTAGTATGCATTTTATGAGACATGTATATTATTATTATTATTAATACAATGCCTTTATTTAAAACATATTAACAGCATATCACAAAAATAACAATACAAAAGAAAATAATACAAAAGAAAATAATACAAATGATACAAATGAAAATGAATACAAATGAAAATGAAACAAAATGAAATAAAATGAAATAACCAACAAACTCAGCCTAAATCTTGACATGACCTATAGATGGTCGTCTGCCAGGATTAGTAAATTCAGAATAAATCAAATTAAACTGCATGTTTTCCTTGAGCGTAGCGATAAAATCCACAAATAACTAAACACTTAAACTTCTATTATTTTAACATAAATAAATAATTCTAAAATTTGATAAGAATATTACAAAGAATTCTTTTAAATCCTTCCCATAAAATGCAAAGTATCTTCTTTACTCCGTAAGTTACACAGGGAACACAACCACTGGGGTTCCTCCCTATCACATCTGAAATTTAAACTTAGTAATTCTCCCCTAGCCCGGAAAATTAATCCCGTAGTACACCTATCTAAGCCCAGATTCAAAAAATTATTTTCTCTTAAGTCGTGCTCCAACCGACTAAACAGACTATGATATTGCGCATCTGCAGCTCGCCGTAAAAAAATCTCCTTAAAATTGTTTTTAGCACATGCCAATATACTTTCCAGCTCATCCCTCCACCCTGTCACTCCATGCATTCCTCTACTTAAAGCACACCCATACCTTTCACTCAATCGCAACCACTCTCCATACCACCCAATTTCACTCTCAATCATTCTTTCGGCTAACATACGTGGCAATCTATGCCTGGGCAACTCCAACACTCTCAGTACATAATTAAAATGTATACGAAATATAAATAGAAAGAGCATTTCCACATTTATTCCTAAATAAATTATATAATTAGGAGTGGCTCTTGGTAAAGCAAGTAATTTTTTGACAAAAAATCTCATCACCTCCTCCAAACAATCATATTGCCGGAAGCCCCAGATCTGAGCGCCGTAGGTAGCCACTGCCCTACTCACCGCCCGAAAAATTTTCCACTTAGCCTCCATTGACACTTCCTTCTTAATGATAAAATTTTTCCACACACCATTTAGGCCAAACTTAGCAATCGCTGATCTTTCTTTAACAATGAGACATGTATAGGTCACTTATAATCAAAATTATAAGAAATTAAAAACCTACAACTTTAATTTGTAATATTTTTCTCTAGTACAGAGGCTAGTTCAGAGGTAATAGGCCTAACTGATTTTTCTTATTTTTATTTTTTACAAAGGTCAATTTTAATTTGCGTCATTCGCTCGTGATTAAAATTAGGTAATGTTTTCCATTCTATAATGTTTAATCACGATTAGACATAGGTTATAATTTTCATTATTTATATTGGCAAGAGAAAGTCACGTGAGTGTTCACACCAAATTTTCAATTTATTACTTTGTTTTTGTAACTATCAATATTATGTAATGTTAAACATTAAATAAATTATTAAATATACAGTTAATAATTTCGTCAGTTTTGTTACTGAACCGTTCAATCCTATACAAAATAAATATATAATTCTGAGTGGTAACAATACCTACAATATCTGCGGTGTGGTGAAAGGTAAATAAAATTCGAACTTGAAAACCTCATTTTCTCCAAACAGAATGAGATTCCCCCTTTACCCCTGTATATTTCTAATTCAGTCACTGGCATTTTAGTACTTCGTGAATTCGCTGTTTTTGCGAAAAAAACACTGTCGACTGCGAACTGAATATTCGCTGTGACAGTGAATAAAAACGCGGCACATTCGCGCAAATCTTCCTCCAGGTCGCGCTGTTGTGGCTGGCTCGTATGCCGCCATTACAATAAACAACAGCTGTTTATTGTTGTTATAACAGCTGTGGCTTACACAACTGGTATTCCACTGCTTCAGCGAATATTTCGCACTAAAATCGCAGCGAATAAAACGCTGCACATTCGCGCGAAATACGCTCTGGTGTGGGCTGGCTCGTAAGTCGCCATTACTTTAAGCAACAGCTGTCGCGTAAACAACGAATATTTTGCTACTGCTGCGAATATTTCGCGCCGGTGTGTGGGATCCTTTATACTTATATGTATGTGTTTATGTTTATTTAAATTTTGACTATAGTCCATGTAATTTCAATAGAAGCTTCCGTAATAAGTATTTTCACTCCCACACATGTAAAGTGGTTACAGCAGTTTGTATAGTGTGCAGCAAAACATACTACTACTTCCATACCCTTGATTATAAACAAATGAGTAATAGGCACAAATCACCATCTATTTTTAATGTTTACTTTTATTGATATATTACTTTAATGTCAAAATAAATACTTTATAAATCAGAATGTCAAATTATTTTAGTTAATTAATTACAGATTGTATTATACTCTGCAGTGTTTGCTTTTATAACTGTCAACACAACATGTAAGGCTGTTTCTATTTTAAAGGCATAATATATAAAAATACACATAGTCTAGGATTATATTATAGTACAAATAAATTCACCAATTCAGTTTGAATTTCTGTTCAGTACATAAGAGATTAAAGTGTACGCAATACGGTCAACGATGAGTGAAAAACGTGATTTACGAAGCCAATCCAAAAACATTATTTACAGTGTGTATAATTACTTTAAAGAACTTCTGTATAATAATCCTGAAGCAACAATTCGTGAAATGTTTTCATCAACACTGCTCATGCAGTCACAGCACTTTATATATCGTCGCAACAATAGTGAAGTAGCGAATCTGCGTTTTTTGCGAATTTGAGTTATTACCATTATTGGACACTACTTGTGCCCATATACACTGTGGTGAAGTATTATGTCTGTATTATATTCCGTTATCGAGAAAACACCATGTGCTGTTTAGCGAAAGTGCACGAGTTAATAATTTCACCACCGTAAACTAATGAATCTGAAAATTCGTTACTTCACTAATGCGAGTTTTGTTCACTGTCCCCACATTCACAGTGATAAAGTAACGAATTTGCCAGATACGCTACTTCACCATTATTGTTTTCTACGTTCATTTCAGATTCAACACGGTGAAGAAGCGAATCTCGCAAATATTTTATTATTCACAACTCTAGTTTTTCATATAGCTTATTTTATAAGTCACTAAAGTGAAGAATAATAAATACAGTAATGACAAATTAGTATGTTTTAATGATGTCATAATTGCCTTAACGTTAGTGAACTTTTAATTGCTGTTCTCACGAGCCATAAGGCACTTTGTCATGTTTGTTTATTGGTATGCCTATTCCAGAAATCCACCATTCTGATTAACAAAAATAGTATTTATTATGTTTGGAGGTTTACGTCATAGTTCATTAACCATAAAAGCTAAGTAATTTAATCTCCTGGTAAATCAATTTTCATAATTATTTGTCGCATAAATATGTTGTTGTGACCCACGTATTCATTCATTTATTTGACCATTCTCGTTCGATCGAGATCTATTATTGTCAAGTTATTGGCTTTTGTGATTGTTATCATTTTTATACTTTATTCAACTTTATTTTTATAGTTATAGGCCTACTTTAGTTTTCGTAGTTACATTTTCATACTTATTTAATTTTATATTTATTGTTACTGTAGTATTAAGAAGAAAACATGAATATTAAAGAATTTCAATTTTTTCCTAATACGGTATTCAGAAAAATTGATTACGATTCGGAGCAGTTTGATAAATTTGAAGTGAAACTCATATAAGGACGATCTTCACTGTCACGAGTTGTAAAACCCTACAAAAATCTCTTGAAAATTTTTACAGCAAAACATAAAGATTTAGTAAAACTTTATAACGAATTAATAATCCTTAAAGCCTACTATAAATTTTATTTCAATTCGCCGTCAACGACAAATGTTCCTGACAAACTACCAGAAGCTAATGTGCATGAGAAGTCTGAAGTTGAAGATGAATTTTAACACAATTTGATGTTCTGCTTTAAAAACATTTTGTTAAAGCTATGATTTAATAATTCGATGTTTCTTTAAAATAATTGTAAAAATAGCAGCATATTCTATTAACAATATTGCATTTATGGACTTAAAATCTCAGAATCGGGACTGGAGTAAAATGTTTAAAACCTTGAAAAGCTAGGAATTACACAATACAAAGAAAGGAAAGTTATCTACGGTCTGTATAAGAAACAAACGTCTGTTATGAGAACTGAGGGGTACGAAAAAGAAGCTGCTGTAAAAAAAGGTGTGCAACAAGGATGTTCATTGTCACCAATACTTTTTAACTTATGCATAAAAGAGGCTATAAATGAAGTGTAGGAAAAATTTAACACAGGAATAAAAATTCAAGAAGAAACAATAAAACTGCTGAGATTCGCCGATATCGTAGTATTAGCCAAGACAAACAGACAAAGAAAGAACTAGAAGAATTAGAGGATATCTTACATAGAATGGATGAGATCCATGAATCTATGAATGAATGGATGGATGAGATCATGAGAAAGGGTTAATAACAATTAATAAGAACAAAATGAAAGCGTTGTACAGCAGCAACAGTGGTTTAGAAGAGATGGGACATTTAAAAGTAGGCAACGAAAACATACAGGAAGTCGGGAAATTTTGTTATCTAGAGAGTAAAATAACAAAGGATTAGAAGCACAAGTGATATAAAAAGTAGGATTGCTCAAGCTAGAAAGGTCTTTTAAATGAAAAACAGCTTATAAAACAGCAGACTATAAACATTGATTTACAGATTAGGAGAAATTTCTTAAAACACTATGTTTGGAGTGTAGCATTGTACGGAAGTGAAACGTGGGTGATAGGAGCTGTAGAAAGGAAGGATATAAAAGCTTTGGAAATGTGGTGTTACAGGAAAATGTTAAAGATTAGGTGGGTAGACAAAATAAGTAATTTAGAGGTTCTTAGACGAGTGGATGGAAAAAGAAGTTTATGGAAACATCTTACCAGAAGAAGGGATAGGCTAGTGGGGTATATCTTAAGACATCCAAGTATTAGTATATCAGTAATGGAGTGTAATATTAAAGGAGTGAATGATACAAGGTGGCAAAGGTTAGAATATTTAAAGCAAATTACAAAAGATGTAGGGTGTTGCAGGTATGTAGATATGAAATGACTTGCGCAAGATCGAACAGCTTGGATAACTGCAGCAAACCAGTCGAGAGACTGATGACAAAAAAAGACTAAAAATAATAAAACTTTTAGTTCATTACTAAACATCTGTGCAGATTCGTCAGTTTATATAGGTAAACCTTTACCAGTAGAACAAAATATTAATTATTCACCATGGTCAACTAGCGAATCTGTGGTTTTTGGTATTGTCAAGCAATTTTTTTAAATTAATAAATTTAATTCATTCATTAAACCATAACCAACGTGTTAAACATAAAACGTAAATACAACTTCTGCAAAAAGATAAAAGATTGCATTAAAATCTGATTTTATAAAGATTGGCAAAACTTATTTTCCTTCTCCTGAAAAATCGTACTTTTGCAGATTCGCTACTTCACCATTTTTGCGACGATATATTAAAATAGGATTATACAATTAAACACAATAAAATTACTTAAAAAGAATTAAATTCATACGAAAGTATTAAACACTGGTAACAATTTAGAGGCATACTTTTCTAACAACCAGTACATTTGCTGACTACTCGAAATAAACGGACGAGGCAAGTAGAGGGAACGTGTACAGTGCAAGCTTCTATTGAAATTACATGGATTATAGCTACAAAAATAAATTTTTATTGTACTTCATAAAATTGTATGTACTACCAAGTAATAAAGTTAATCAGTCATAAGCTAAAAGTCTACTGAGTAAAATTTTCTTATAGATTCATTTATTGCTAATAATACTGTGTTTATAAATCAATCGTTAGATTCATTTACATGGAACACAATACTGTATTACGCTAGACTGGGCGGCCTTGAAGTGAGTGGGCAGATATGTATTTCGAACTCGTTCACTGTCTTTCGCTCAGCCTAGATGTAGATATTCTAACAAGTTGTTGAGTAGCCTAGTGAGTAGTGGGAGAAAATTCTGAAGTGGAACCACTTCTGTGTCAGAACGTACGCGCGCGATAAATTTCACTTATAATTAATTTATTATTAAAGCAATTATTACACTATTTATATTTTGTCACATCTTAGAAATATATATAAATTTTGAAAATAAAAGTATATTTTTTACATTTTTGCAATTAATACCTTAGGTAATGCCTTAGGTAATACCTTAGGTAATGTTAATAACCTCAATAGATAATTTAAGCATATCAAACACCATCTAACTAACACTCAAAATAATCTTCCGGGTTTTCAAAGCCATTAGTAAAAAAATGTAAATATCAATTATCTTACAAATATTTAAATTTGATAATAGCACAATAACACTAAACTCCGCCCAAGGCGTTAACTTTGCGGGTCAGTGTGACTTCCCCCTTTCTCTTATACAGAAAAAACATTTTTATACGAGACCGAGCCTCGGTACCGTTTCTTCTTGTATTATTTTATTTAACAAATTAAGCAAATATATTGTGGCAATATCGAAGACGAATATGGTTCAAGAAATTTTAAGTACTTAATTCATAAAATGTTAAAGAGTAAATAATAGAGTGAAAAAGTAACAATAAGGCTAGTTACAAAAGGTTATTTAAAAAGGACCGCGCTATTGTGTATGATAAGGTAGAGTCTTTGTTGTACAATTATTTATAAAAGGGTCGTAGCCTACTCAGAATTATCACTATCCCCCTTTTGGTACATGTGTAACAGAACTTTACACAACGACTTACAAATTTAATGGTTAATGGTTAATTAGTTTCGATTTCAATGTAAATAATTTCTTCATTACCTAGATAGTTAGTTATATCGGCCTACAATATTAATAATATACAGAACTTGTTTGTAGTTCTGAATATTTTTTGTTAAATAATCTACGTATACTAACTTTTACCGCTTTGACGATAATATTTTTTAATTATCGCAAACAATCACAAAAAATGTATTTTTATACTTGACAAGAGAGTGACGCTCAGAAATGTTTTTTTCAACCGATCGACTTAAATTAACATTTAAATAAATTATTATTAGAAATGATTTTCAAAAATTTTGAAATAGTTTGAACCAGATGTTCTCAACCTTTTGGACACTACAACCCCATTTTTAGGTTGACATTTTCCCGACCACTCTCATTTATAATGTTTTAGTTTAAATTTACAATAGTTGTAATTTTTTCTTTAGTATAGAGCGGATATGAATAATTTTAGTTAAGGATATGAGTTGATATTTTTATAGTCAATCTGTTTGAGCAAGCTGTAAAAAATGCTGAGCAAGTGTTCGTCATGATAGAGCTATTAAGTGTTCAGGCAATGAAATTAACTTTCAACAATGCATCTGCCGACATATTTTTGATTAGTATTAAAAAGGAATACCCAGAACTGTCCAAAGCAGCGTTGAAAATTACCTTTGCCACATCCTACAACTGTGAACAAGGATTTTCCGTAATGGTGAATTTGAAAACCAAATCAAGTTTGAACATGACATCGTTTTGTGTGTTATAAAAATAAATCCAGCCATTCAAAAATTGGTTATTCCAAAAAAACCAATTTTGCGTTAATTGATCTGGAAAAGTTGTAAACGTAATGTACAATTTTTGTAAATCTTTTTTAAATAAATAACTACTACAAAATCTGTTTGTAATTTTCCCCCGTATTTCGCGACCACTACAGATATGTCCTGCGGCCTACCGGCTGAGATACACTGGTTTAAATTAATAAACTATTGACCAATGGTTGGAGTAGTGGTCAGCGTATTTGGATTCTATGCCAGGAGTACTGGATTTGATTCCCCCGGTCAGATTTTAACCAAAGTAAATAACATTTTCTGCATTATCAAAACACTTAGTTAATACAGCCTAAAATATTACTTAATGTTATGTAGAACTTGTCTGTATTTTTGAATAATTAGCGTAATTTTCAAATAATTAGAATAAATACAGTAAAAAAAATCTCTTTAACTCGTACCGCTTTGACGATAAATTTTACTTTCTCTTGCCCTATCTGGTAAGAAAAGTTGTATTTTCATGTCGATTTTTTGAAATTTAGTTTCTACCTGAAATACACGTTTTTAGATTCCCTGAAGCTAAAAATAATGTTTTTTATCGATTTAGTCTGTGAGAGAACAAAATAACTCAGGAACGGAAAATTGTAAGAAGTTGAAACTTGGAACTTAAGTTCGGTACCACGGGGGACCCGAGAAGTATATTTCATCAAAATCAATCAACCGAAGATGGTAATTTATTCGAATATTAAGGTGAAATAATAGTTTTAATTCATTAAGACAAACATATTTATACTTTTTACTTGAATTTAAAATAAGTTGTTTTCCAAAGTTACTTTATTTTCCTATAAATATACTATATTTTATCTACACAACTTTTTATGGAAATGGTTCACAGACAATTTTCCATGTGATATTGGTAAACTTAATATTTTACAAAATTTTCTAACTACAGTTATTAGCTATAGTTAACCCAGATTTATTGCTATAATTTAGTTCATTAATATGTTTTACAGGTAATATATTATAAGAATTTAGTTGTTATTTAATGTTGCGTCAGAAATTTGGTTCTTAATGACCGAGTTTGATGAACGATAACTTTTGTTATGACAGCTTTGCATGAGCCAGGGGACGAAATCGGGACCTTCCGATTTCCAATCTAAGCTTAACTTTTCCGTCCAAGACTTATCTTATTTTTCTTTTAAATTTATAAAATATGGTGTACAGGCTCATTAACTTATTAATAAACGTATCCGTTTTCATCACTTGATATACTTTAAAATATGGTTATAACGAAATCGGTAGTAACGAAAATCCAGTAAAAAAGTACGAAAATAGAAAATTTGATTGGTTTATATGTTATTAACACACTGTAAAGTCTGATGTAACAAAAATGGAACCCGGTTTTAACGAACGAATTCACCTTCCTTGAAAATTTTTTAAAATATTTTAGGACTAAAAATAACAAACAATCGATTACAGAAAATTTTAAAAAATCATTGCATTAGATTTTGTTTTCTTTTTTTCATTAATGTACGTGTATTTATGTGCATTAAGTTATTTGTGCAGTCTATATTTAAATAAAGTAGCTCTGTATCACTTGTGAAATTTTGTGTTTAATTTCGGAAATCACCTCATCACGAATGTTTGAGAAATACTGTGGATAGTTAAAAGATTTTTTCAAGTCAGATCAATATCTGCAGTCATTAGCTACAATTTTGTGTTTTCTCTACATTGGTACGTCGGGGAGTTACCGGTAAATTGGAGTATTATCCTGATTACCTCAGCCCAGACCTATCGGGAATCGAACCCGCGACCTTTTTTATGCCTAGAACAGATAACTACTAAACGTCGCTAACCACTTGGCAGCGGAGGTAATGTAAAAAATAGTTATTCATAATTTTTTACTTAAATTACTAAGTATTTAGACTAATTCTCTTGAGATATACAGTCCACACACACACACGTACGCGCACGCGCGCGCACACACACACTCACACACACACACACACACACTCACACACACACACACACACACACACACACACACACACACACACACACACAGACACACACACACAGACACACACAGTCCAATCGCTGTAAAAAGGTTTTTTTGGATTCAGGGGGTCTGAAAACGTGTAGATTCGGTGAAAACTCTATTTTTCATAAAATCGACATGAAAACAATAGGCTACTGTCTTTCTGTTTATTATCATTTAAATAATTGTCCTAACAGACTTAAAATTTACCATTACGTAATTATAAATTAAATTTAAACAGACCGCTTCCGTGGCGTAGTGACTACTGCACTAGCCTGGGAAGCGAAAAGTCCCGAGTTCGATTCCCGGCTAGGGTTAGAAATTTTAACATAAAAACGTACTAAAAAACGATTTAAAAATACCATTAAATATACACAAAAATATTAATAATACACCCTAAAAAAAATACTGAAACGGCGCCTCCAAGAATTTCTTACCTAATTACCTATCTAGATGTGTTCTGTTTAAGTTACAGAACATACTATACAAATAATGCAATTCTATCCCTGCTTTTATACACAATTTTTTAGAATGTTGTTTTATGGTGGAAAGGGAAGGCAACGCCCAATCGTTGGAAGCGTTAGTATAAATAGACTTTCGTTTTATCCTGAATTTCAGTCACTTATAAAGACTCAATTGGGTATCATAATATGCTTATAAGACTAAATAATTTTAAGAATTATATTTACACTATATGCTAAGATTTCTGCTAAAAAATAATATTTAAGATGACTATAAGATTAATTTAAGATTAAAACATCAACCAAAATTCAATGTAAATGGACAAAATATAAAACTAATAAAACATAAAATTATGCAAATAAGCTACGCGGTTTGAACGGCTTTTCGTTTTTTTAATCTAGTTTGCAGGTGTGTGTGTGTGTGTGTGTGTGATTTAATGTCAATAGGTTACCCGTATATGGTTTTAGCATTTATTTAAAGAACGCTCATATAGCATTTAATTTAAGAATATTGTTTATTTTAAAATGTTTATTATTACGGTAAAAATAAGTAACAATATTTATGAAATTAAAAATAATTAGGTTTAATTGGAGAGAAATTACAGAAGGGAACATTTTTATTTATTTATTTTATTTAGTAAAATATAGCTATATTAAAATTACAATTCATGTCTATACTAAACTATGTACAATATTTTAAACTAAATATACTTATACGCAAAAACTTTTCTTCACAAAGAGATAATAAGAATAAGTCCGCGCATAGGAGTATACAGAACAAAAACATTAATTCACTTAAATACTTATAATTATTATAAAAATACTAAGTTAAGTTACTACTGGTAGCTATATTATAATTTTTATTTTATAACTATAACTACTTTACAATAATATATTTTAACTAACACAATGTAAATATTTTAACTTAATGCGAAATTAATTCAATAAATGAGCATAAAGAGACAGTTAAACTATCGCAAAGAGAAATTAAAAACTAATAAAATAGTTATTTTACGACCTGGAAAATTTTCTCAAGTTCTTGCTCGCAGATATATGATATTTTAGTGACTGAAACGTGACGTGACAGAGGTGTGTGAATCGACCCTTATGGTGAAAAAATGAAAAAGAGAAGAATTATAATAGCATACTGCCTGAATTTACATAGGCCTAAATAACTGCTGTTTTATTTTAATTTAAGTTAGATTTAAGAAAATAACTTTATCGTATGCATTTTACTGAATTAGTTGAGACACATTTTTTAAATTAAATTTTAATTATTCGGTTGCAAAAATCATTTTTACAATGTCAGTCAAATACATTACCTATGTGGCCTAAGCAATGAGATTCGTATCTTCCATAATAAGTAATAATACTTTAAAGTATAAAAAAACATATCACTTATTATGCTAATTACAACAATTCTGGTTAAAATATTAATCCATTTTAGGTCAAAAGATTAAATACTACTAATAAGAATACTAATATTCTTGGAGAGAAATTTACTCATAAACATTACTCATTATCAAATACTCATTATTAAATATTTTAATTTCTGCTAACTTTCTAGTTGTAATATTTAAATCAGATGAAAGAGGAAATTTACAGATATTAAGGGGTAATTAGCGATTTTCTGTTTTTTGTTCTGTTTTTGTTTCTGTTTTCTGTTTTTTTTTTGTGCGCTAGAATGGCTTTAATATTCTAGAATATTCTGGAATTCTAGAATGGAGTGAATGAATGTAGTTGTGAATGTAGTTGAGAATCTTATAAAATTAGGGCTTTAATATACATAAAAAAACATATCACTTATTATGCTAATTACAACAATTCTGGTTAAAATATTAATCCATTTTAGGTCAAAAGATTAAATACTACGTACAAGTACAACATCCGGAGTGAAAAAAGTAAAACATAGATTAAAATCGTTACGTTCGATAATAATAAAATGTGAATTTAACATTCGGTATAGGCTGTTCCACTGAGTGGAAAAGTTTGACTGTCAGCTTTCCGGGCCCTCTGAAAAGAACATAAATTATACATTATGCAAATGACACCTTCATTTCTTTCACTATCTTCCGGGTCTAGATGTAAAATGAAATTTATTTCTCTCAGAGAGATAACTCTGAGTATTGTCTTTTACACCTCTACCACTTGTGTTGTTAAATACTTCAGTTGTATAACTGGTTCACCATGTGATAAGAGAGAGAATTTTTTGTAGCCCGGAAACTAATAAATTGAGTACAAATTATTTAATTTTTCACCTCTGTTATGAGCAATATATTCTGATAATTTTCTCTCCATAAAATAAAAATATTTAACTTAAACAATTTTTATCGATTTTTACTGCATTTTACAACAAAATTAAACGCCCATAACAGGCAGGTGGTATGTTAAATTATTTGCACTTGATCCGCTAGTTACAGGGCTACAAATAATAGTTCTGTTTCTTTTCACATAGTCACTTAATGACATGACTGAAGCATTTAAGAATAAAAGAGGTAGAGCTGTAAATACATTAGTCAACAGTTATCTCCTCTGAGAGTAATGAATTTCACTATACAGCCAGACCCTCTTGTGAATGTAGTTGGATGCATTCGGAAGGTTTGGCATGCAGATAATTATACTTATACAATTAGTGACGGAGGCATGGCAAACATTCAGCAATAAAAATAGTTCTAATTAATAAAATAATAGCGATTTTGTACTGAAATTCTTGGCGAGGCTGTTTTTACGTAAAAAGTGTTTTTTTAAGATTGCGGCTTTAATATACATTTTAGCGCAAAAGTTTATATAATAAAATTTCTAGACAATTTAAAATTCTAGAACTTATATTTGAAACATTTTTGTGTATAACGCTTAGTTTAGCGGTAATTAGCGATTTTCTGTTTTTTCCTCACGAAAACGTGTGAAAAATCGATTTTTAAAGATTTCGACCTTAGTATGCATTTTACGACAAAAGTGTATGTAATCATATTTATAGGAAATTAAAATATCTACAACTTTTATTTAAAGCATTTTTCTCTACAGAGTCTAGTTTAGCATGAAAAAGTATTTTTCCGTATTTTTAAGCCAATCTGAGGTTGATTTTCATTTTGCGTTTTTCAACATAATTAAAATAAGGTTAGGTTTATTTGAGGTTTGTTTTTTGTTTATTTCTAATGTTTTATTACTAATATTAGGTTTTATGTTAATTATTTGCATTGGCAAGAGAAAATTGTGTGAGTGTTTCACACCAGATTTTTTAAAAAATATTTGGCCTACTTATGAAATTAATATAGTCAAAAATTGTTCAGCTAAAGATGGATAGAGACCCTACATAGCATCTGAAATGACATCATTAAAAAATAAATAACTATGAAAAATACATTATTAATTATTTATTATTATTAATAATAATGAAGACATCCTATGGATATATTTTAAAATTACAATACAACACATGAAATAAATTTATTAAGTTTCTCAATTAAAAGGTTTTCTTCAATCATGTTATGTAAAAAGCAAACTCATCTGCTTATTATTGTATATAAGAATAAATTGCTAATTTAATTTAAAAGGATCTTTTGATTTGAAATAAATATATTCACAAAACAAAGTTTTTACTGAACAGAAAAACTAACACATTGGAGCCTTCAATTTGTCATTAAGCAATGGCTCCAGATCTGGACATTTTTAGCAAAAATTTCAAAAAGATCATAGAACGTAAATATCTACATAACTTATCTCTTTAACATTGACATCTATTAAAATCTGTAAATTTCCTCTTTCATCTGATTTAAATATTACAACTAGAAAGTTAGCAGAAATTAAAATATTTATTTGTAAATAGCACCACTTTTTAAGAAAAGTTCTTATAAAATAAATTACGGTAATCATAACCATAAGTAATTATTATAAATAATGTATACACTTTGAAACCGAAACAGAATAATAGATCTAAGTTTGTATAGAACATTAATAATAATTTATTCTTCTTTTTCTTCTTCTTCTTCTTCTGCCTTTCAAGGATTAGGCATCTCTGCCTGTTCCGAACGTCTCAAATTTGCTCATCTCTTTCTCGGGCGTCCTCGTTCTCTCCTGCCCTCCGGCTTATATCCCAGTGTCTGCTTAGGTATCCTATCCTCCCGCATTCTGTTTACATGCTCTAACCACTGCATTCTGTTGTGGGATACCTTGTTGTTTATAGAGAAGATGTTGAGTTCTTTCATTATTGTAACGATCTTCTCTACTACACCCATATGTTACATATGAATAATGAATGAATGAATAAATTTTTTTTGAATGAATAAATTTTTTTATTAAATACAAAATACATTTACATTAACATATATACTAATTCCCGCATAGGACGAGCCTGTGCGCGGGAATGAGTTGTACATTATTATATATAAATTATATCAGTAATTATTACTAAAATATTTTTAACAATTATTATTACAAAGCTTACTGAAACTTATCTAGTTATAAAATTTACAATTCCAAATAATTAAAATTTACTAGAAACCAATATTAGTATTCCTAAGTTAGAAAAATTACACTATTATCTACAAATAAAATCCTCTCAACTCACTAAAACACTATGCAATATACAAACATTTATTTATTATTATACAACATCGTTAATTAATTATTTTTAGGGATCACACCTTAATTAAAAAAAAATAATACATTTATAAATACAGAAAAAATACTGGCAAAATTCTGTTTAAAATTTAAGTTTACAATACCCATTACAAAATTTACTTTCAACCGAATAAAATTTACAAAAGCCAGGAAATGTTCTTACTCTAATAAAAAATAAAAAACAATGACTACACAGGTTACAAACTATTATACAAGACCGTTAATCAATTATTTTTAAGGGGTCACAGATTGAAGTTTACATGAATAAAACATATACATACAAAAGAAATCATGGCAAAAATCTGTTTAAAGTTTATTGAGAATTGATAGGATAATTTTTATCATTTTCTACTTACTAAATGACCAGCTTAAAATAATATTTATTCTTTCCCCAAGCCTCTATTTCTTTTTCAAGTTTTTTTGTTAATCTGCTGGTAATAAATTCTTGGGGAATTTTATTTATTAAAATACTGCTATAGTAATATACCTGCCGTCTACAGACATTCAATTTTATGTTTTTTATACTGTAAAGATTAGTTTTTGCAGGGCGAGTATCGTAAGTTGTAGTTCTACATTGAAAGATATCTCTGTTTCTGTTGATATACAAAATTATTTTTTTAATATATGTTTGTCTCAGTGTCATTACATTGAATTGGTCAAATAATAGTTTACTCGGGTATAATCTTGGTTTATTTAAGGCAGCTCTAATTAAATGTTTTTGAAAAGTGAATAGTTTATTCATGTGTGTATCATATGCCGCACCCCACACTTCAATACAATATTGAAAAAGAGAATTTGCATAAGCATAATAAATGGTTTTAATTATATCTTTATTTTTTATTTTGTTTATACTATAAAAAATGTATATAAGATATTTTAGTTTTGTACACAAATTATCTATGTGTACATTCCATTTGATATGATCATCTACCATGATTCCTAGATATTTTATGACTTTAACTTTTTCTATTTTTGGGCAGGGGCAGTTATCGTCATTTCCTTCACCAAGTTTATGTGAATGTATTTTTAACTGGAGTAATGGTGATGGCTGCCCAGTTTCACTGGCTGAAAAAGCCATAAATTTGGTCTTTTTAAGATTTAGTGTCAGAATATGAGCATCAAACCACTCTTTAACTATTAAAATACCTAAATTAGCATTGTTATATGTGTCAACCCACGTTTCACCAGAAAATACTAAGGCTGTGTCATCAGCAAATGATAATACTGTACATTTCGGTATGTTTAATTTTAATAAATCATTTACGTAAATAAGAAAAAGAATAGGAGAAAGTACCGTACCTTGTGGAAGACCGAAATGAGAATTTTTTGTAATATCTGTTTTATTATTTAATGTTAATTCTTGAGTTCTGTCTTTAAGATAATTTTTAAATAGTTTTAGTGCTAAACCCCGAACTCCACAATTCTCCAATTTATTTAACAGTATATTGTGAGGTACAGTATCAAATGCTTTAGCTAAATCTAAGAAAACAGCCATTGTTTTATGATTTGCATTTAATTTTTTGTTTATTAATGTTACCAGGTGAATTACTGCATCTTTAGTTGATTTGTTAGCTTGGAATCCGTATTGGTTACTATCGATCAATTTTATTTTGTTTAAAAATTTAATTAACCTCTTTTTGATTATTTTTTCCATTACTTTTGCCAAGTTACTGAGAAGACTTATCGGACGGTAGTTTTCAGGTTTACTTGGATCACCTGTTTTATGTAGTGCTTTTATCTTCGCTATTTTAAATTTTTGGGGAAAATAACCTTCAAGAAGACATTTATTAAATATAAATTCGAGAGGTTTAACAACATAAGATGCTATTGCCCTGAGACAATGTCCAGTAATATTGTCAGTACCCGATGATGCGTTTACTTTTAAACTATTTATTATATTTCCTATTTCAATTGAATCTGTAGGTTCAATGTAAAAACTTTCACAAGGTGAAGGAACTGTTGATTTATGAATGCCCTTTTTATTTTTTGATACATTCAGCAACTTTTTTGCGTAATTTTCACCAACACTTGCAAAGTAACTATTTAAGATTTCAGGTTTAATTTTTGGATTTATAGTGTCTTTTTTTATGTCCATGATTTCATTTATGTGATACCAAGTTTTTTTAGCGTTACCCTTACTCTGATTAAATTTATTATTAAAATATTCAATTTTTGCATTTTTTATTAATGTATTTAAAGAATTCCTATACTTTTTGTATTCTTCCCTTAATTTAATGTTTAATGGTTCCCTATTCATTCTCTTGTGCATCCTGTCCCTAACTCTAATGGAGGCCACTAAGCTTTGGGTTATCCAGTTCTTTATTGGTTTATTTTTATGAGAGATCGTGATAGAATTTGTATTTTTGTTTATGTAGTTGGTTAATTTAAAAATAAATTTATTAAGAAGCGAATCAATGGTATTGTTGTTTTGATTATAAATATCATGCCAATTTTCCTTATTTAGTTCCGTCTTTAGTTTAACAAAATTTACTTTCGTTTTAGTTTCATGAGATTGATTCAACGACTGAGTGTCGTGATTTATATGAATTGAAGTACAATAGTGATCGGTAATACTTGTCTTTAAAATTGCAGCCGCAATATTATCTTCCTTCAAATCATAGCTCTTAAGGAAAATATGGTCTATACAACTATTGCTTTTATTTTGCAATCTAGTTGGTTTATTAATATAGGATTTGTATCCGTTTAAATGCAGGGTACATAAATATTCGTTTGCTAATATATTACTGTTATCTAGAATATTCAAATTAATATCGCCCATAACCAAAATATTTTTATTCTTTTCTGTTGTTTTCAAGCCGGAATCTAAACTATTTATGAAACTAGTGGGGTCTAATGAGGGGGAACGGTAGATCGCTATCATAGAATAATCTTTATTATTAAATTTACAACTGAAACTAATCGAATTTGCTTGTTCAATTTTTATATCCAATAAATTATATTCAATATTTTCATCTAAATATACACACAAGCCGTCACATTTAGTGAACTTACATTTTTCATTAATAAATTTATATCCTTTCAAACCAACACCACCGATCATCTCCTCAGTCAACCATGTTTCAGTTAAAATAATCACATGAAACCTAATACTGCTATTTCCTATATAATTCAGAAATTGATCCATGTTTTTTTTAATGCTACGAATATTCAAGTTAAGAATATTCAATAAATTATTGGCACTACTCTTTAGATACATATGTGGCTGAAAATCAAAAAAATCATTTACTTCAATGGTATTGTAAGCTACGGAATCAGTCAACTCACTGACACCAATATCAAAAGGCATAGCGTTTCAATAAGCTGAAAGTAAGAAAGAGAAAATTCAGAAAAAAGAACTCCTTCCTGGAAAACTAAGATGAATCAAAAAGCACATCCACTCCCGACGAGCATCCCAAAATGATCAAATAAATACAATTTTATCATTTTGACTATAATACAAAAAAGAAGAAAAGTCAGAGATAAAAACCCCGCAAAAAAAAAATTTTTTTCTTTAGGAATAAACAAATATTAAATTACTAATTGGCTTTTAAAATTACATTATTAGCAGCTTCTTATACATAAATAACCTTACATAACTATTTTACAGAAGACTTTACATTGTAATTCCGCAACAGAACAGATAAGCAAGCAAAAAGCTTATCAGTTAAATTGAAACTTCATTACATTACGCTAATTACAAAATTCATTTACCAATTCATCATTATATATTTATATGGACTATATTATATTCAAAAATTTGTAGGGAAAAAACAATAATAAATTAAAACTAATAGGCACATGATAATACAACTAAAATAGAACTTAACTTGTTAGAACGAAAACAGTTAGATTATAAAAACTGACAAATTGTTTATGCTGTACTGTATTAATAACCAAAAAAAACTTTATCTTTTTCAGAATCAATCCGAAAAAAAACTTTCCTATAATTAATACAAAAAGAGCAGATCTAAACAAAAATATTGAACTCATGCAAATGCGTAATCAATGTTAAAAAGATTTAAAAAAATTTTACAAATATTTCTTCCCCTTCATTTTTAAATCTGATGGTAAGAGTGATGAACTAAAAAGTAAAAATATTTATCTTCAGTTGCTCATAAAAATTCAATTATGGAACACCCAAAATAAGCAACCATAAAATATTAAAATAAATAACTAAATAAATCCTTACAACTTAGTAAAACCTTAATGAAAACGAAACGAAATACTCAATTTTTCACTCATGAATATAATTAGGTATCACTACTCACCCACAAAATAAAAGAAAAAAGACCATGCCCATATACCTTTATACACAAAAACAACACACATAATTATACTCCTTGTAGCAGCTCATTCAGCTGGTCCTGTGAATGTATCACTATAATGGGGCCATCAGATGTTCTCTTTATCTTCACCCGACCATTCCTGTCTACCCAGGCATCAGTCACACTACCCGCCTTCTTTGCCTTTCTTGCGAGGGCGAGTAGAACTCTTTTACCCCTGGACAATGACCAGTTAACAAAGACCGCTGAGTCACCGGCCAAACCCAATTGTCTCGCTGACAGGTTACGATTTTGTTTTTTCGCGGCCATCAATCCGTCAGCAGTAGACCTTCGTATGAACCGAACTATAATACTGTTAGTAGACGAAACTCCAGGAGGACCCCCAAGCCTGTGGCAGGCATCAATATCCCGTTCATCCACATCAAAGCCGAGCACCCTACCTAGATTACAAACAACCTTACCGATGTTCTCCCCAGGAATTATGGGCACCCCCTTAATCTCTAATGTATTACGTCTGCTGTACTGTTCCAACTCATCACAACGTAAAACAGCAGCAGTCACTGACGTTTTTAGAGCGAGAGTCACACCTTTTAAATTCTCGATCTCTCCTTGCTGTCGTTCAATAACCATCGATTGTTCAGTAACTAACTTTCTTAGGTCGTCAATTTTTTCATGGCAAGACTCCATTGATTTGCCCAACTCCGCCTCAGACTCTTTCTGGCCCCGCAAAATATCAGCGCGAAGTTTACCGAGCATATTTTTCATCATCTCGACTGTTAGTTGGGACGTCCCAGCCGAGGTTTCCATAGGCTGGATATTTTTTACAGGTGTATTCTCAAATAAACCTCTACTCCGTTTACGGGTCGCTATGCAAACCTCGCATATCCACGGATTTTCTTCCGAAAAGCATTCAAGGTCGGACTTTTTTAGATTCGCACACACAACATGAAAATAACATCGGCAATCACCGCATAACACTTTTTCTTGTCCGGTACGGTTTACCGACTTGCCACAGGTTTTACACATGGACATAATTAATAATTATAAAACCAAAATCATATACAGACGAAAACAGACTTCCTTCACTTATTACAAAAAGAATACTATTGCAGGACACGTCAGGAGTGACACGCTCGATCACGCAAACATTTAGTAGGTATACAACCTTTCGTAACGAAAGTCAGATAACAACTGAATATGGATATAATAATTTATTTATTTCCATAATACAAAATTGTTTACATTGTACAGAGCTATGCGTACTATTACGCTAGAGGTGGTGGAAATCATCTCATCCAACTACGAATAAAACCATGTACTAGGATGATAGCCTGGAAACTTTTAAATAAAGATCTAAGAAAAGAATATTGTGTGTGAACAGAATTAGACTTAGTTGATTTATTGAATTGTTAAAAATAAATATAGTTCACTAACATTTTACAAACTCGTTTCGGTTTTGAAGGTCATCTGCTGTTGCATTAAAGGTTTATATAGCCTAATAATTTAACTAACTCTACAGTGACGTAAAATTATGCATTAGCATAACGTTTTGTAACACAATAAAACGCCACTTAAAAATGTTAAATAAAATGTGGATCTATTTGCATAAAAAATGACATAGCTCGGTTTTGTTATAGTATTGTAATTTTTTTTATCAAAACCCACCGTTACATAACTCACCGCAGTCGCTAATAACCGAACTGTTTACCCGAATTAAGTAAACTAAAAAAAATAAAAAAATAAAATTAAAACAAAGTTTAATATTTGTAAAGTTGCCCTTTAGCGAAGAGCAAACCTCACACCCGATCTTAGCTGTTATTGGCTAGATCTCATCTACAGTCTTAAGTTTGTTGGGGTATAATCACAGTTATCTTAAAGACGTAAAGACCGCGATGCAGTTAAATCAGGTAAATCAAGGGGGGCGGGGTGCTTAGTGCAGTCCGAAAACGTGTAATTTTAAGATTTCAGCCTTAGTATGCATTTTACGACACAAGTGTGTAAATAAAATTTATAGGAAATTAAACGATCTACAACTTTTGTTTAGATCATTTTTTCTCTTCAGAGCCTAGTTTAGCGTGAAAGAGTGGTTTTCCGTATTTTTTTTTAAGCAAAACTGAGGTTGATTTTCACTCATGTTTAAAATTAGGGTTTGTTTATTGAGGTTAGTTTTTTTTTGTTTAAATTTAATGTTTTATTATTAATATTAGGGTAATTGTTAATTATTTGCATTGGCAAGAGAAAGTTGTGTGAGTGTTTTATTCCAGATTTTTTTTTTTACTTTTGTATTGTCTTTTGTCTGTAATGAAATATTGTTTCTATAATTGGGCCGTGTTTGGCCTGCAGGATCTGAGTAGCTGATAAGCATACTTTTTTTTTTAACTCAGGAAGGAAGGCAATAGTAAACCACCTCACTCCTCATTTCACTCAGTAAAACCATCCTTTCGTCTGATAACGTAAACAAAAAAAAAAGGCACAAGAAGAAACTCTCGAGCTTTCAGTTGAAAGGCCTGGATCGACTTTAACTTGATTCTTTGCCGCTACTCCAAAGAGGTGGACACCATAAAGGGACTTAATATAGAAGAGTAATGCTCTTTCCATCCCAACTAACTCTCAATCACTAGAGTACTCTTTAACAATCCCTAAAAAAAAAAAAACAACAACAGAACCCCTTTACCGAGGCAAAACTACCTTAAAGACTTTGTAAAAAAAAAAAACCCAAATTACTAAAGTTAAACACCTACAATACCCATTTACCAAACTCTAAAACAACACAAAAAAACGCTATCCAACCCAAACGCACTACACATAACCACATCGCACAACCACTAAGGTACAATTACCCAATTTCTAAAACAATCTACATCCCTTTCCGAGCCAAAGAAATTTGTAAACAACAACAACAACAACAACAACAACTAGGATACACTTTAGTAATCTCTAAACAACCCACTACCCTAACCCAACCCAGTACCACACCACCACCACCATCAACAACCACATTTTCTCAATCGCTAGGGGTATATTTAGGAATCTCTACAACAACCTAGAACCCTTTCCGAGCTAGACAAATCATATTATCCTACTACTTACGCCCCTTACGCCCCAAATTTAAATATTCTAAATTTCTCTAAAAATAAGCCAGTCAGATTCAATTTTAAAATTTATATTTAAAGCCGATTTTCTTTTGTTATTTTCGATTGTAATATTTTATTTCTTAGTTTATAAGTTTACAGTTTATAATTGTTTTCATAACAAACAATAAACAATTACTCAACTATTAACTCATTTAAATTGTATTAAAATTAATCCTTGAGATAATTCATTTATTGTAATTTAATTTTTGGGTCTCATTAAATTTAAATAAGCCTTTCAAATATTTTGTTTATTAATTGAAAACCTTCCCCTTGTAAATTCTACATTTTGGCTTGCCCAACTTTTGCGGCTAAATAAATTAAAATCTATAGTGGTAACGTAGTTAATAATTGTTACAAGTACTTCTGTAGTCAGGCATAGCTCCAAATAACAAGCTGTAAATTATATTTTTTAATAACAATATATATTATGGCAAAATAAGTCAATTACTTTACTTACAATTTGTTTAAGTATATTCGTACTTCTCGTATGAATATACATGAATTTATAGTTTATTTACCTATTGTACCATTATAAATTTGTGTGGTAACATACAAATCAATAAAAAAATATTACTCCAAAGATGTGATATCCGACCGAATAATTAAGATGCATGGAAGCGTTCATGCAATGCAAAATAATTAAATAAAACTAATATATTAATTTTTAATGGATTTTAATATTTTAATGTAGGCCTACTTAAAAATTAATTAACTACATATATAAAAAAATAACTATGATCTAAAATTTTATACTATAACCTAATTTAAATGGTTATTCCGTTCCGTAGCTCACAATAAAAAATTATTAAAGTAATGGCGCCTTTAATTAACTTTACAAATAACTCTAATAATAATGTATTACTGCTGTACTCAAATCACGCCAAACTATATTGAAATCACGCCATACTCTACTGAAAAATTAAAATTTCCTTCTATATAAAAACTGTATAACCCTTCTACGTATGATGTTGGACCAATGAGAACCCTTCTTTTAACTTTCGAAGGTCTCGTTTTCCGTTAAAATATCCAAAAGATACGTGCAAGCAATTACTACACATAATACAAGTTAATATACGGTGTAGTGATTGCTTACTTAAACACCGACACATTTGCGCCCCATACAAACATTTTTACTAAATTTTGCCGACACAAACATACATAAAAATGTATCACTATTATGTCGGTACCGTTAATTTATGAGCTAACGGTTACATTTAATTCGTTGTTTTATTTTATTTTTAAAACGATTATTTTTAACGAATACTTAAAATAAACTATTTTCTTCGCTTCTTTTAATTATACAATAATTTTTAAGAAACATAATTAATGTCTAATTATGTGCAATACACTATTAAGAGTAAGGCCTAAAGACAAACAGTTAACTTTATAAGAAAGGTTTATTTTAATCCACATTACTCAACTCTATTCCTTTTTGTATAAGATCTGAAAACCTACAAAGTAAAATCTTAAAATTTTTCAAATATTTTTTCCTTTTTCCCTTTATTCAAATACTGTTAATTTTTAAAAACTGTATTTCCACTTTATTCTTCACATTAATTTTATGTGATGATTCCTTTTGCTGTTTGCATTTTATTGAAACCAACTCTCAAAAACATTTTTATGTTTTATTTAATTTCCTTATCTTCCTTAATCTTTATTTTAAAATTATTGGTTGTGCTGTTACATACTTTCCTTGTTCTTATGTACCAAGTTATTTTTTTAATGTGAAATACCGAGTGTCCCACGAAGAGGTTGCTATTTTTGAATTAATATGCCGGACGTATCGCACTCTCTACAGACTGGAAACTCTACAGTTATAATAAAGAGACAGGTAGGAAAGTACCCTCGAGTTTCATTTTCTTATGATTAATCAAAACAAAATGGTGGAAAGTAATTTTATTCGCATAACCATTTCAAATTGGAGATTTGTTACAATGTTACTAAAGTAATAAAATGAAATAAATATGAAAGTGATAAATTATTAATGAACACAATTTGTTCCATTAACCTTTAGTTGAACTGGTGTCCATCAATAATAGCTATACACTGATAGCAACGAACAAAAATGAGTCATTAGCGTTTTTGAAAAATTGCCGAGGTATCAACAACAGTTCCTCTTCAATCAATCGTTTGTTGCAATGGTGTGAGAATAAACTTTTTCCTTCAAAAACCCCCAGAGGAAAAAATCGCAAACAAACAAGTCTGGTGTTTTTGGAAGCCAGTCCAATAGTATCATCATGATGACTGGCATCAATGCAAAATATTCCGGATTTATTCCCTCAATCGGATCTCCGGGAGGGAATGTTTTGATGAGTGGTCAAGAGGGATGGCACTCAAGAGCGGAGGCACGTTCCATGCGTTTTGGTACATGGAATGTGAGAACAATGGCACAACCTGGAAAGACGCAAAACACTATTTTGGAAATGGAACGGCTGAATATAGACTTATTGGGAATCAGTGAAATGAGATGGCCGGGTTCAGGTTGCAGCGTGGAGGGCGATTTCAAGATTTACTATTCGGGATCTGACAACAATACTTTCCAACATGGTGTGGGCATAATTATTCACAAAAAATGGGCACAATGTGTGACAAATTTTGTTCCTATCTCAGAGAGATTGATGCTCATTCAAATAAATTCTAGGCCAGTGAATATTAATGTGACACAGTTGTATGCACCGACAACAGACCATGGGGATGATGAAGTTGAACAGCTGTATGAGCAAATAGCTGATATTATCGGAACCGTGCCAAAGCAGGAGATGTTGTTGATCATGGGTGACTTTAACGCCAAAGTTGGAAGTGGAAGAACTGGCGAACAAATAGGCTGTTTTGGTCTGGGTGAAAGGAATGACCGAGGAGATAGACTCAGCGTTTTTTGCTGCAGAACACGAGCTAATTGTTGCAAATACCTTCTATCAACAACACCCTAGGCGTTTGTATATGTGGAAGTCTGCGGATGGGAGAACAAGGAATCAAATTGATTATGTATTGATCAATAAGAGGTACAGGAATAGTATCACGAATATCAAAACATATCCTGGAGCGGATGTAATGTCAGACCACAACCCACTCATAGTAAGCATCAACTCACGGTGGAAAAAAGTGAACAAGAAAATGCCCAAAAAATATGAATATAGAAGATTGAAGGGGCAACAGGTACGAAAGGATGTGATCGAGAAATTGCAGGAGATGAATATGTGCGGTGGAGATGTGGATGTGGAGGTTGAGTTGCATTAATTACAAGAGAGGATAAATAATATTAAAGAAGAATGCCTAAAGCCAGATCATATTATGAAGAAAACCTGGATGACTGAAGAAATCTTGAAACTTATGAACAAGAGAAGAACTTATAAGAACAAGAGTGTAGAATACAGAATGGTTCAGCGGGAAATTAGAGGAAGAATTAGAGAAGCAAAAGAGAAGGAAAAGATGGAATTATGTCAGGAGATAGAGAAATGCCAGGAGAACGGGGAAAATTTTAATTTACACAAAAAAGTAAAGGAAGTGGCTGGCACAAGAAGAAAGAGAACAACACAAGTACTTACGAATAATGAAGGAAGAATAATCACAAACAAGATGGAAGTGAAACAAGTATGGGAGAATTATATCCAACAACTTTTCTATGACCAAAGGCCAAGTGCTCCAATAGTTGAGGGGGATGATGGCCCAGCGATTTTAGAGGACGAAGTATGCGCAGCCGTGAAAAATGCAAAAAAACAGAAAGCTGTAGGACCTGATGGAATACCAGCCGAAATAATAAAGCTCTTCCCAGGAGAAAATTTGAAATGGCTTACTGCTTTATTTAATAGAATATATAATAGCGGAAATATACCGCAGGAATGGTTAAATTCGGAATTTATAACTCTTCCCAAAAAACCCGGAGCAAACAAATGTACAGATTTTCGAACTATTAGTCTTATGAGCCATTTCCTTAAAATATTCCTTAAAGTGATTCATGGCAGAATATACAAAAAGTGTGAAGAACAAATATCCGATTCTCAGTTTGGATTCCAACGAGCCGTTGGAACGAGAGAGGCCCTTTTCTCTATACAGGTACTGTTCCAGCGTTGCCGTGATGTAAATTGTGACGTTTTTGTCTGTTTTGTCGACTATCAAAAGGCGTTTGATAGGGTGCAACACGATAAGATGGTTGAAGTGCTCAGGAGGACTGGAATAGATGCAAAAGATCTTAGAATTATTATAAACCTGTATTGGAACCAGATCTCTTCAGTCACAGTGGAAGATGAGAGTACAAATGGCGTGAAGATTTTGAGAGGCGTTCGTCAGGGGTGTATACTGTCGCCGGTAATTTTCAACGTTTACTCAGAGTACATATTCCGAGAGGCAGTGCAGGCCATTGAAGAGGGAATTACGCTAAACGGGGAGATTCTTAAATTTTTGACCAGGAGTAAAATTTTACCTTTCCTCTAATTCAACTGTCATGACAATATTTTCTTTGCTATTCGTACAGTAGTTCTACAATAATAAAAACAAATATATTACTTTATTAAAGATAATGTTAATACACTGTGGAAAAACAAATAGGGCAGATTTGTCTGTAAATATTTCTAGTGATCTATGCTATCTGCACCACCTTCAACTTCGACCGGTGGGCAAATACTTTAATGTGAAGTAAAAAATAATTAATAAAAATTGTTGGGCGCCAGCTCTGTCAGAAGAGCATGAGAAAAATAAATAAAAAAATCTATACGTATTTCATGGTTATAAACTTAATATATAATAAACTACTAACTAAATTACCTAACTACTAACAAAATTATCATTAAATTACTCTCACCTATTTTAAAATATAGCCAACCTTTTTTGCCGCGACGTTAATATAAAAACAAGAAATTAAAAACCCATAATAAATAAACGAATAAATTTACCTCGAACTAAATGTGTCCTCTTTCTTCGTCTTCTCTTCGTTCTCCTACACTCCTCGTTCTCCTACACTCCTCGTTCTCCTAGTGTCGTCTTCAAATTCTGCTCCTTCTTGGCAACTCCTCCATTTCACTTTTAAGTCCCAAGGGAACTGATTGTGAATTTCCTGAGCTCGAACCAGGAAACATCTGGTTGACAAACCTACCTCTCCCACCAACCGTTCAACCAACCTGGAGGTCAACAGGAAGGAGAACTACCCCAATGATTGGCTGAAAGTTGGTAGCTGGAAGAAAGGCCCAAAAACACAGAGGGAGAAAATACACCGGCCTAATGAATATCAGTTGGTTGACCGTTGGCTACATTTACAACTTATTGTTTAACTACTATTCTAATTTAACTTACTCTAGCAATGGGGGTCTTTCTCAGGCATTATTTAATGACTTGTACTGAGTAATGGAAGTGATAGTAATTGAGAATTACCATAACTTCCAGTGTTTGTACAATATTGTACTTTTACAATGGTTCAGATCTCTCATATGTCAAAGTTAATATAATTAATATCAAAAATTTCTGGTCATAATAAGTTTTTTTTGGATTCTAAATCAGTTGTTTGTTTTATACAGACCAAAAACTGAAAAAATTAAAGTTTTGGTAGTAAATACGGAGGAAATGTTTTTGTACCGTTTAAAACTCTTTTGGTTTATTGATATCTTAATATTATTAAAACCTCAGTTTTAGTGGTAAATATTTGTTATTACATTAATATAAAAGAGTTATGATTAAATAATTAACAATATTATCAGCTAAATTTATTATGCTTCTAAAAATATGAAGGATTTGTCAAATGAATTTATTATCAACTTATGCAATCACAGACACTTTACGGTGGATTTAAATAAGCTGACCCATCAGTGTACGCGTTGGCAGATGAATTTTGAAATTTTAGATTATGAACAAGGTAATGCATTAATGTACAAAATGACATATGAAATGTCAAAGGTTCATTGTTAAAAGTAGTAACTGTAATATAATGATTAAACACATTTATGTATTAAGTCTGGTTTCATGCTGTACCACAATAATGTACCTTGCCAGTACAAAGCTTATAATGAAATTCGTAAGTACGTGTAATGGTGAACAACAACTATTGTTTAGTAATACCTGACGTTGTTTCAGATGTTTGAATAAATAGCCAGATTAATAGGTGACACTAAACAAATGTTATTTATAGAGAATTTTGTTTGTAATTCATAGATTTTATTATACTTAGCAATTAATTATACTTAACACTTAACAATAAACTAATAAATTACCAAATTAAATTATTTGATTTCCGTTATGCTACATTTTGTTGCAGATTTAAATGTTCATTAATTTTGTTGTTTATTAATACTGCTCTACTAAATGCGTATGAACTACATGATTGTATTGCTAATATATTATTTTATTTAATGTACTAAAATAATAATATGATCAGCATATAAAATGTTTAGTATTTTATTCTTAAAAATCTTCCAGGCACTCTTAAATTACCTCGATGTCATTTCTTTGTCTTTATTTTTTATATCTATACCATACTCCGTACTCCATACTATGGTATGGTATTTTATACCATACTCCATAGCAAAACCGCTAGAGCTGATGAATGTTTTTGTTAGGCGTGGAAGGAGGGGTCACATCCAGCAGTATCCTCCTGGATGATGCAGTCATACTATGATAGAGACAGATGATCTGCTGAAAATTAAAACGGCTTCACCAACGATAAAGAAATTAAGAAGAAGTGACGATAATGATGGAATGGAAACAGAATGTTATTGAAGAAGGTCTCTACACCAAATACGTAAAGACGTCTAAAATTTGGGTATCTTGGTTGTTGGACTTCCGGTTTAGTATTGGCGCTAGTTGCACATATACTTTTGTTTGGTCGTTATTTATTGTAAAATGTACTAAACTACTGAATAAATCGTAAAATTAATATCTTTTGATTTTCTGTTTCGTTCTGTTTTCCAGGCTTAATTTACTTGATATTAAAAACTGTTCGAAGAAAAATACAACAAAGAACATAAATTTGTTCGTTTTAGGTTAGGTTGCTATGCAAACGAGTAACAACGTTGATTACGAGCCGTGTCCAATGGACACTAATCAAACTAACTTGAATTCGGATAACATCACCAATAACAGTAATAATTCAGATAATAACGTTTTCAATAGCATGGAAGGAGACAAGTATTAGGCCTATACAAACGTAAAACTAACTATTTTAGTCTTGATGAAAATGCTGTTAAAAAAATACAACCGAACGATTCACAGCAAAAACGTTTGATTTCGTATGAAAACAAAACTCCTGTTAGTAATACATATTCCGCACGTTCTAATATTTCTACCGGCAACTCAGAAAGCGTTAAGAGTAAGTTGTACAATCAACGGCCTCCGCCGATTTTCTTAAAGTCAAATATAAATTTTGTACTGCTGTGCAATATTTTAGAACAGTTAGCCGGAAACAATTTAAAATGTTTCAATTTAAAATGTGTCACTAGTTACCTTTCTATGGCGACTTTCACTGCTACCAGCTTTCTGAAGATATACCATTCCGCGTAGTATGACTTCAAAACTGTGTTTTTCTTATAAATTATTGGAACATAAAAACGTGGTTATCATGTATATTCAAAATTGTTCTCCTGCAAATATTACAGTATAAAAAAAGTAAATATCATAAAGCTTCAACGCTGTATTTTTCTTATAAATATTATTACATGAAAGTGATCTAATCATACTACATGGGTACATAAAGGAATACAAAAGTACAGTCGCCATGGTGTCAGATTAGTCCCCTACATGTCTTTGGCATTAAAATAGCAAAAAATATAAGTAAATATATTTTACGTACTTTTTTGAATTCAACACTCAAAAATACATAAGTATGCTTTTTTGTTTTTAATAAAATTATACAACAAAGGGTTCAAATAGTTGCAACATTTTTAATAGAAATATTTTTTATTTTGATTACACAAACTACTTTAAAAATAATGCCAAAAAACCTATAGGCAAAATTAGCATAAAAATCAGTTTAGTTATTATACTCGGTTCATCGTAAGAAAGATATAAGTTGAGTAAACAAACAGCGGTTATCGAATCATCTGCTACACCGGATGACTCAGCAAGTATGCGACACTTTTAATGAAAACATCACAATGATAACTTATACGTATTTTTAACCATATATACATCAGATTGTTTACTATGAAGTTTTAATAGGCGTTTGCAATTTTCCAGTTCTTTTCTTACCAGTTCTAACTTTATTATACTAGTGATACCTCACTTAGTTCAGAAGTAAGTTTTATCACTTCCGCTAAGAAAAGTGTTGAATTTTTTCTGACACAATATTTGACACGATTGCCTTTGCCACGTCTTAAATACATTCCTTTTTGGTGCTTGATAACAGAAGATTCTGATACGTCAGCCATTACGATTCCACAAAAAAGTGATTTTATAAGAGTTTAAGTTAAGTAAAATAAAAGCACACACGCATTTGAACTTTACATAAAATTAACAATAGATTACCACAAACGGAACAAACTGAGTCATCGTTCAGACAATATTAACGAACAACTGAAAATAAACTGTGATCGTGTTGTTATTACAGAAGAAAATAAATAAACCGTTGGGCACTATTCGGCGCATCTGATTTACAACCTTTCGTTTAGTTTGAGGTGACCTGGCTCGGTGATTAGTGTGTCGTATCTACACACACTACTAGAGATGCAGTGTTTACTTAACGTATCTTTCTTACGATAAATTGAGTATACAGTACTGCATGTTCTAACTTTTAAGTTACTTTACCTAGTTGAGTTACTTGTGGTCCTCTACTCCTAGGGTCCTCATTGGATAATAACTTCTGGACTGCTTTTTTATAATTGAAAACATCATTATATACTTTATCCCTATACTCCTTTTTTACAACATTCAAGTCTCTTGCAGTACGTATTTCCTCCTGATGATCTTCTAGAATTAATACCTTATCAGCAAACTTTATTGATAATGTTGCCAGTTTAGGTGCTTCATAAAAATTACTTAATACTATCGTACATATATCATTTTTGGCTACAATATCATCGAAAGCATTAGTTACTATTAGATCATTACCATGATCACGAACAAAGCTATAGTTTCCTGCTCTTTTAGGTGTTATTAGCTCAGTGTTTTCTTCTATATCCTGACTTGTTACGATAATAACTTCTTTATCATTCTCAAAATTTAAAGGTAATGGTTTCAAACTCCACTCATTATTATCAAGGTTGATTTTCATAGGAGTGTTATCCACAATCACATGAGTTTTGTTATACCAATTAACCCCATCTTTTAATCTCACAGTACAATACTCATGTTTTCTCATCCTATTCACAGATGAATCTTCTATTCGCTTCACTACAACTACTATTACTTTTAATAACAAATCATTTACAGATTTTAGAACTTTTAATTGAAAATCATCTTGATTTAAGAGTTTACCTCTTGCCTGCTGTACTAAACTTCTCAGGTCAATCGTATCTACAGAACTTTCTAAATCAAGGTCATAAATAATCACTTCAGGTACAGGAACTTCAAACCTTTTGTTTTCAAAGTCAATTACGTATACATTTTCACCACCATTCCCCACTAAATGACTCTTATACATCGGATTATTATGTATTACTTCATGGTTTCCACCTCCTATTAAAACAAATTCATTGTTTAATTCGGATTGTATCAAGAATAACATTTTTGTGAGTCGATTTGCTAGAGGTAAATAGTTTTTGATAATATCTTCGGCAGACTCATTGCTACTTTGCAGCACGTACAAATTATCTTTATTCCCTATCCTTATTTCACCACTACTGCCTAGCCTGTAAGAAGGATTTTGTGGATAAGAAATCGTTACGTTAAATTCTTTACCTGACTTGATAAAAGTTAATTTTAATTCCTGTTCATTCCTATTAAAAATATTTACATATTTCACATCAATACTTTTTATATTAACTGGCTCATATCCAAACCAAAACGTATTATTTACGTTAAATTTTTCAGGACCATAAATAAAAATAAACTCTGCACTTCCACTATCATTAAATGGTACTAGATAATCAAAGTTTCCTTCTAATGCTCGATTGTATATCACAGTGTTAGGTCTTACTATTATTTGCATTTGATAACTGCAGCGATTATCAATTATTGTTATTTTATCCTTAATTTCTTTATCACCACTTTGACCATCTATTAAATTTATATTACTGTTACAACCATTACATGAAACAGTTATTGTCTCTGCTCTATTTTTCCTTCCTATTACCTTATTAACATCACATACTCTTAACCAATTATCGCGTAAATGATCTACAATTTCTCCTTTATCTAGTTGAATGTTTAATGGCTCGTTCTGAAAAGCAAATGATGTAGTATCTAAGGTATTAGCTCCACCTTCCCCATATAAATACCCCTTGACATAACCTGCCTGTAAAACAAATATATCATCTTTATTTCCTCCATAATATTCTTTAGACCCATTATTCACTACAAAGATATTCCTGCTATCTGTAAATCCTCTAATATTATCTTCTCCTTCTCCTAAATTAATGAGGGTATAACTTCCAGTTTTATTTGCAGATAAATCTGTTATACCTATCGCACTTTCACACAAATATGACCCATAACTTGGAGCAGACTGATAATCTCCTTGTGGTAAACAAAATACCTGACCTCCATCTGGATTATCTGGTTTTGATCTGCTCCATTTTATGTCAGGAGTTTTTCTATCTAGTATTACTCTGCTATCCATTTCAATTACAGGTGTACATTTCTTTGTAAAAAATGATTTTACTCCGTGTTTTATGCATATTCCATCATAAGTTCCAGGGACAACACATACTGTTTTATTATTTATTACTTGGTGACAGACTATCTTTTTTGTAGGAAATACATATTTTTGAACATCGCTATGCTGCTTTAAATACTCCAATCCTTGCTTAACTAATTGCTCATTAAGCTGTTTTTCTTCTACTAACTCTTTTATATAGTTTTCAGGTTGCATACCAATAAATGCACGCAATCCTTCAATAAATCTTTCATTTTCCTTGAGGTGAATAATCTGATCAATTTTATCAACTTTTTTTACTGCCATGTAAATATCAGTGCCTATAAATACTACAGCGCCAATTGCAGCTCCAATAGGTCCAGTAACAGATGATACTTCTTCTAGTACTTCAAAAACTTCAGCGATTTCTACACCAATCTCTGCGGCATCAACTCCTAAGTAAATGCTATCTCCTACAACGCCAACCAATGCTTCTTCTGTACCATTTTTAAATGCTTTTATCTGATTTACTAGATCATAGACAACAAAGGCAGAAGTACCACGGGCAAGAAAAGGAGAAGCTGCTCTTAAAGATCTACCAAGTAACAACTTTCCTTCTGAAGCTAGTTTTAATCCTTTGAGAGAAGCAGCTTCAGCAACTTTAGCAAATCCTTGACCACCGGCAATGAATCCAATATTGATTGCTACTCCTTCATAATCTTTATTTAAAAAATCAGCTAACACATTTTTAGCCATCGTTCCGTGCATAGTCATACCTGAGATTTTTCCCACCATACTTAAATGATTCATGACTTTTTTATTACTAGTAAGCTTATTGACTAGACCTTGAAATCTACCTGAAACTCTAACTTCATTTGCTAATTGGATTAGCTGATTTTGCTTCTTCTCTGGCAAATATTTAATGTAATTAACAAACTTTTCACCGTCTATCTTAATCTTACTAAAATCTCTTTTCTCATCTTTCTCTTCATTAAATTCATCCACATCGTCCCATGTAAACAGACATTTATTTTCAGCTTCTCTTTTCTTCATAGCTTGTAAGCATTTCGTTGATAAATTTTCACTTTGAATTGTTTTTTGTATTGCGCGTTGAAATGATTCTGCGTTGCTATAAAAAGTTTCAGCATCTTTGTACCCTTCATCCTTAAGTATTTTAAGCATTTTCAGATTTTCTTCAGAGTGTTCTTTTGCTTTATCCAGATTACCAGCCTTACTTCGTTGTTCCTTATTGTAGTAGTAACAAGCAAGTTTATAATGTGTAAATGCAATATTTGATAGTACTTTTTTGATGAATTCTCTGATTTCTGTAGTACCCGGATGGTAGTTACCATATATTTCTATTTCTTTCTCCAAAATTTTATTTTCTTCCTCTAGTGCACGAAAATGATGTTGTAATGCTCCCGAATAATCATTCAAATTTGACTTTGTTTCACCAATAATTTTGTGTGTATTCGCGATCATTCTTCTAGTTGGTAGAATGCTTTTATACTCTTTCCCAGAATCTTCTTTTTGAAGACTTAAAACTTCACTATACATTTTAAGTACTTCTTCGCAAGCTTCAATTAGTTCTTTTCCCCTCTTGGAACGTTCTTTCATAAATTTGCTATAGGCAATAGACTTTCTTATATTTTCAATACTAAGATATTTTCTGCACTCATCAGACGAATCTAAGAGATCTTGATACTTTTTTGATTTTTTAATTTTGATATAAATCTCTTTACTATCAGGTCTAGTAGTGCTGGCTTCAGCAAGTGCGAGCTTTTTGATTTTGTTGTATAAGTTGTTATAATGTTTATAAGATTCATCATATTTCTGAAGTAAACTATATGTATATCCTTTACGACTCAGAGCTAGTAAAGACCTTGGAGAATTAGTGACAGGTATTTCTTCTAAAACTTCCAATGCTTCTTTATACAACGGATTTGCTTCTTCATATTTTCTTTGTTTCCCCTTGTCTTCTCCTTGAAGATTTTTCACTTTAGCTATATTCAGTTGATTATCAATTACCAAATCATTATTTTTCTCTATTAATTCCTTACTTACCAGCTTTTGGTATAGCGATTGCCCTGTACTTTTAGAGCTATCACTCTTATCCTAACTACCCAATATTTCAAGTGCACTATCTATCTTGCCCTTGTAGATCAGTTCAAGAACTACATCATTCAATAGCTTTAGAACTTGTTTTACTAATTCAACTGTTGCATCAGAAGATGGATTGTTCGATGTATGTTCATTAACAGAATCAATTCTCTTACCCAATATATCTAAAATATTTTCTGCATGTTCAGGATCACCCAATATAACACGTATGCTTTCAGCATTGATCTCTCTTTTCTCAAGAAACTCACAAACTGCTTCATACAAGTTGAAGTTACGTTTTTTACTCTTGACGTACAATAATTCATTAAGATAGTTTGTATGCATATTTTCTTTTAATAGCATTTCTATTAGCCTTTTTAAATCATCTTCTTCAATTACCATGTCACTTTGTACTTTTATTATCAAGCTAGCAATGTAAGGTGCCATGTATTCTAATTTCAGTAATTTTTTAATAATCCGAAATACATAATCCTCATTTTTAAACTTGAAGCTTTGTCCAACTATATTTACGTCTTGACTCACCAAAAAGTCTAAAAATATTTTATCACTGAATGCTCCTTTTACATTATCAAATTTAATTTGATATTTATGATAAGCATTGTAAAATGTTCTAAGGATATTATTAACAACTTTAGCAACATTGATTTGTACATGCATAGATGATAATATATCTGTAGTCTTATCTTCTTTGAGCAGGTTACTAAACCTTTCTTCAATAAGTTTTTTTGTATTTTCTGAAAAGCCACGGTTTCTTAGTAAATCTTCATGATTATTTAAATGGGAATTATCCTTTTCTTTCATAAAATGATTACAAAAGGAAATAATATCTTGATTCGTAAGTTGATATTCTTGAAGGTCCTTTGAATGTTTTAAACTCATTAAACTCTTCACAATACTTGTAATCTTATCTTCTACTTTCTTATCAAAAACATTGTTGCCTTCTACCGACAAGTTGATCACCTTATTAAAAGAACTTTCTTCTACTCCATATGCACCACACTTCTTTTTCAACTCTTCCTTTTTTTCCTTGTACTGCTGTTCATAAGACTTTTCCTCTTTAATTTTATTAAAAATTTCTTTTAATTCCGCAAAATCTTCAAATATTTCTCTTCTTTCTACATCATTCAATTCTCTGTAACGTTCAGAAATTTCACCCCCCTCATCATCAGTTAGCCTTCTTTTTTCATCATCAATAACAACCATAAATCTGAGGTATTTGTTAACTAAATCTCTAATTTCACCATCCTTTTCTGAAAATAACGACTCTGAAAAAACGTTTTCAAAAGAACCTCTTGCCTCCTCTTCTGACAAAGTTAAACATTTTTGACGAAATTCTTTTTCAAAACTCTCCAATTCTTTACCAATATCATCTACTATGCCAGCTGTTTCTTGATCCGGCTGTGCTTTGCGGAAATTGTCATGTATTCTTTTCGAGCTATAATACTTAAATATCTTAGATCTTAAGTGAAATATTGCTCTTATCAGCTCATTCTTCCTAGATGTTAAACTTGAAAACTTATGAAAATTATGTATGAGCTCATTTCTTAAATTCCTTAATTCCTTGAATTCTTTTTTCAGATCCTCACCAATCAACGGAATAATGTTTACAGTAAGATCAAACATTGCTTCTTCTTGCTCTTCTGATTTTAAATTTTCACTGTACGCTACTTTTACTAAACCACGAAACAAATCAATTACTGGTTCTGTTTTCTTAGCCTTTTGCTCAGAAGTTGATTTTAATATGTCTTTTATATATTTTTTGTTTAACGCATTTTGCTGTCCATTCAAATTATCGTACACTTCTTGCACATAATTTTTCAAATCATTAAAAAACTTTCCTACATCTACTTTACGAATTTTTTTAACTACAAAATTTGCTAGATATTGAGGATCAAATGTTTCTATCCCTTCACGGTGTGTAAACTTTCCCCGTAGACTTTTGATAATTTTATTATCCTCTTCTCTAAAAACTTTCTCAATAAGTTTATTTTTTTCATTCTCTGACAATTTTTTATTTATTTCTACATCCTGTAGTGCAAACGCTTCCAAGAAGAGTACAAAAATATTTGCATTCTTATAAGTAAATCTTCTTATATCGTTCTCATCCTTCGTTAATTCTTTAAGAGCTTCTAAAGAAAACTCAACCTTTCTCTTAATCCTTTCCTCTATTTTTTCCCCTCCCTCTTCATTAGGAGCATGAGAAGGGTTTAACTGTGGCTGTTTTAGATTGAAGCTCCTTAAGTTTTGTAAAAGATTGTTTACTATTTTATTTTCCAATACTTTAATGATGCCTGTTTTATCGAGTCTTATAGCAATATCAAGGGGAGTCTCATTTTCACTATTTTCCTTGCTGATAATTGCTTCTTTATTCTTAAGCAACTGAACGACTTCTAAACGATCACCCTTAATTACTGCACAATGCAGAGGTGTATTACTGTCTTCATTTACAAAATTAATATCATTTTCGTTCTCTATAAAGCGATTTTCTTCATCTAATTTATCTTGACTTGCAGCAAACAGACTACTGCCACTTTCGTTATTAATTTGTGAATGAGGGTCTTGCTCAGAACCCTTTTTCATTTTCCCACTACCTTGCGGATCATTTCCTTCATTTTGGTTTCTTTTTGTTCCTCCAGATTTTTCTCTTGTTAGAATAGACACTCTTTTCCTTTCAGGATTACTGTCTTCTGATTTAACTTCTTCAAAATCAGTTCTGGTTCTTTTTTGCTGAAGTTGCTGCTGCCTTGCTGACTGATCTTCAACAGAGGCTTGTTGAGATGGTGAGTTCAATATTTGGAGAATCTCCTCCCCATTAGGTGTGTTTGGTTGTTTAGCAATATCTATTGGGGTTTTACCAATCTTATTCTTAATATTAACCCTTGCTTGTTTGCTTAGAAGTAACTTTACTAATTCTTTATGACCCTTACTTACAGCAACATGTAGTGGCGTATTATTATTATCATTGAGGTCGATATCATTGATATTTTGTACCTGATCAAGTAATTTCTTAATTTCTTCAATCTTGTCTGGTTGAGTATTGCCTGTTCTGTGCTCACGTATTTCAAGAAAAAGTTTTGCAATAGCGATATTATCAGGATTATATTGCCTTCGTACTCTCGGTTTGGAATAAAATTTTTCTTGATTTTGTTGTGTGTGCTGTTGTTCTATCTCTAATGACTTAGTTACCTGTAGATCGACCTTTTCCTTTTTGGGATAGTGTATTCGATGTCCAACCTTTAACATATAAAATTCCACTCATTTTACATAAAAACTATCCACATCAAATTTTTTATATAGGTACTAGTAGATAAAATTAGCAATCCAATATATTTTAATGCATATTTGGTATTTTATTTTCAAGGTATTTTATTCATGTTTTTGAACTGAAAAGTTTGCTTGGGCATTCAATCCTTAAATTTTGTTTTTGCTTTAAATGACCTCGGTTTTTCTTTTTATTATGAAATTAATTGGTAATCTAGTACTATATTTTACCGAAACGTTAATAAAATACAGTCATTTCCTGAAACCTATTGCTAACAGCTTGTCTGATAAACGACAAGAATTAGAATTATTCTTATATTCGGAACAAATAGATGTCATGCTAATATCTGAAACGAGATTTACAACCTGTTCACATGTTTTTTTCGGGTACACAATGTAGCCTACATAACTAATCACCATTCGGGAAATGCACATGGAGAAACCGCTATCATTGTTAAAAATTTGATTAAGCATTTCAATATTACTGGGTATAAAAAGGATTTCCTTCAGGCAACTAGTGTTACTATAGATTGTGCAAATGGGCCTTTAACATTTTCTGCAGTGTATTGCCCTCCCAGACACATGGCTACAGAAATTCAGTTTAATCACTTTTTTAATATGATAGGACATCGTTTTATTTCTGGAGGTGATTGGAACGCCCAGTTCCACCCAGTTCCTTGTGGAGTGCTACCTAAAAATTGAAAAGCCGAAGAAAAACGTTCCTCCACTTCGTAAATTTGACGGCAGTTGGGCTAGAAGTGGTCAAGAAAAGGCCGGCATATTTGCTGAACATCTTGCAGGAGTGTTCCAACCTTTCCCTCCAGCCAACGAAGATGAAGATGATACAGAGATTGGTAATTTGTTAGAAGCCCCTTATCAAATGTCTCTTCTAATACGGAAATTTACTCCCGAAGAACTAAATCACTAAAATCAACTATCGACAAGTTGCCTTCCTTGAAAGCTCCAGGACATGAACTTATTACGGGAACAATCTTAAAATATTTACCAAGGAAAGCTCTTATACTTTTAAATACAATATTTAATACAATTGTGCAAATCGGCTATTTTCCAGATCTGTGGAAAATCTCTGAAATTGTTATGATTCTAAAACCGGGAAAGGACCCTACTAGTATGAATTCATATAGGCCGATAATCCTTTTGCCAATATTTTCAAAATTATTTGAAAAACGATTGAAGTCATTTATATCAGAATTTATACCAGACCATCAATTTGGCTTTTGTGAACATCACAGTACAATTGAGCAGATCAACAGGTTGGTTCGTGTAATAAACAGTGCGTTTGAGAAAAAAACATTGTTCTGTTTTTTTGGATATAAGCCAGGCTTTTGATAAAGTCTGGCATAAGAGTTTACTTTTTAAATTGAAAACGCTGTTGCCTCATAATTTCTACATAGTATTAAAATTATATCTGGATGACAGATGTTTTAGAGCAAAATTTTTTTTTGTCTTGAATTTTTATTACGGTACTGTACATTGAGCTGCACAATTTCCGTAAATTATATTTAAATGGTGGTGGAGAGTTTCGCATTAAGGAGAAGAGGTACCCAGTGGCACATTCTCCGTTTGTAACTATGGATATTATCCGTTATTTAGACCAAGAGGTCTCTACTCCATTTTCGCTTTAGACGTCGCACAGGTGGAAAGTTCCTTGTAGCTAGATCACGGGCTAGTTGGTTTGGATGGACATCTAGTCGTTCGTGAAATTTACTATACAAGGACGCGGTTAGCTCCTTTACTGTCGGAATTTTGAAATCGTCGTGGAGGGTTTTATTGCTTACATAAAAAGGAGCGCCAGAAGCAAGTCTTAAGAATTTTAACTGAAAGGCCTGGATCGACTTTAAATTACTCTCTGCCGCTACTCCAAATAGCTGGACACCATAAGTCCAGATTGGTCTCAAAAGGGTTTTGTATAATACAATTTTGGAACGGAGGTTCAATTTCGATCGAGGGTTAATTAAGCAGTAGAGTAGCTTCTGGCGGCGGTTAAGTTCTAAACGTTTAGTACGCAGATGATGCTTCCAAGTTAGTCGCCTGTCAAGCCATAAACCAAGATACCGCACCACTCTGGCTTGGGGAATATGAATGTTATTCAGCATCACAGGTGGACAAGTTTGACGTCGTAAGGTAAACGTAACCTGTGTTGACTTAACTGGGTTCACCTTAATACGCCAACGGGTAAGCCAGTCCTGTATTAATAAAAGATGTCGCTGTACAAACCTGGAAGCCTCATCCGCGCCCTTTTCCCGTACAAGAATTGCTGTGTCGTCAGCATACGTCGCGGTTACCGATGTGTCCAAAATAGGCATATCCGATGCAAATACGCTATAAAAAAATGGGGATAGTATTGCCCCTTAGGGTACTCCGGCGTTAATTTTGTGCAGCTCAGAGTAAGCAGTACCGTGCTGGACTTCAAAGAATCTATGCTCTAAAAATGATTTTACAATTAAATAGTACGAGTCACTTAAAACACTTTTCAATTTAAATAGTAGTCCAACATGCCATACTTTGTCGAACGCGGAGCTGATATCCAAGAAAATGCCAGTGACATATTCTATCCTTTCTAGACCCTACGAAATGAAGTCCACAACTCGGTGTAGTTGTTGTGTCGTCGAATGTAGCGGCCGAAATCCAAATTGATGAGGTGGAATAAAGTTGGCGTCCACACCTTGTATCTGCAAGCGTGGTAGTAAGAGGCGTTCGAATAATTTTCCTGTTGTCGGAAGGAGACTGATAGGACGGTAGGATGAAGGTAGGTAATACGGCTTTCCGGGCTTCAAGAAAAGCTTAACTACGGCAAATTTCCATTGTACAGGAACATACGCCACACGATGGACTGCATTGAATAATAGTGGTAAAAAGCGTAAGCCGTTTCTCGGTAGGTGTTGCAGTATTTCAGATGTAATGAGATAAATCCCGGCGATTTTTTCTTTGGCAGCCGTTGTACTGCCTTTTCGACATCATCGATCGTAAATGGTTGTGGAGGCAGTGAAAGCTGGAGAGGTGACTGCAGTTGTTCATCAACGGTTTGTATAAAATTCACGTCCTGCACATCTTCGCGTGGTTTGAATACACTGGTTAGATGAGTCGCAAAGAGAGTAGCTTTCTCGTTTTCCGTTATCGCTCAAGTATCATCTGGATTTCTCAGTGGCAAAGAAACACTTCGGTGGTGTAGAAGCTTCTTAGATGTCCGCCATAGTGAGTCTGTGCTTTCATTCATCGATGTTAAAAAAGTCTCAAAATGCTCTGCTTTTAATCTGGCTAATTCTTTCTTCAGTCGGTTGGCTAGTCTATTGAAATATTGTTTATCGTCTGGTAGACGAGAATTTTGCCACCTGTGTCTAGCTTTCCTTTTCTCTCGTATCAGGCGTCTAACATACTGCGGGACATCTTGAGTGGTAGGGTAACGTTTAATGGGTGTAGATGATTCCCAGGCAGCTTTCTGTACTTCGGTCGTAAAATGTTGCACAGCCTTGTCAAGATCGTCATTCGATTTAAGTGGTATGTTTTGCGTTAGATTGTTCTCAATTTTTTCTTTGAATGAGTCCCAGTTCATTCGTCCAAGATTTAGAGTTGGTTTTGGTGGGATTAGCACCGGTTCATTGCTCAGCGTAGTGATTACAACCGAGTGGTCAGAGGAGAGATCATTTGTAGCTGTAGTTGCAAGGTGGTAGTTTCGCATTCCTTTGGAGAAAAGAAAATCGAGCAGATCAGGTTGACGGTTTCTAGCAGCGGGCCAATAGGTTGGTGTACCTGGAGAATGTACTTGTAACTGGCCATCACAAATAACTTTGTGAAGCTCGACCTCTTGATGTTGTAAGACGTGAGCCCCAGGCTGGATGTGTGGCGTTGAAATCTCCTCCTGCAATGAAGCAATCGCCTAGATCAGAACGCAATTGCTGGAAATGTCTCTCATTTGTCAGCGGGCGAGGTGGGCAGTAGATTGCAGCTGTAGTGACGTCAAACCCACGTGTTAACACAGTTATTGCTGTCGCTTGCAAATTTTCACTTGGTGGTGTCATAAGATGGAAATAATGCTGGATTCCTCGTCGTATTAATATTGCAGTTCCACCATGACCTGTATCGTCTGGATGATCGGTTCTGTAGATGTTAAATCCTTGGATATTCAAGTGACTGCGAGAAGTCAGGTGTGTTTCTGTTAGCAAAGCAATGTCAATACGCTCTTCACGTAGAAATAGTTTTACTTCATTTCGGTGTTGAAGGATGCCATTGGCGTTCCATAACATGATGACGAGTGAACTAGCTGTTGTTCTATTATTTACCGTGGTTGGTTAAGAGCATCTGGATCAGTTGACTCATCATTGTGATGACCGGAGTGAAGAGGTCTTTTATTTCTGTGAGGAAACTTGTAAGCTGATTCGAAATATCCTGAGATGTAGGCAAACAGCCGTGTTCAGTTGGCATCTGGTCAGATTTCACGGTTTGACTGTACGTGGAGAATCGACGAGGTGGAGTTTTTGGTAACGTAATTGTTTTACTACGAGTTTCAGTGGCACCAGGTGGTGGTAAGATTGGATAGTTAGAATCTGTTGAAGACAATTTCTGCGTATCGGTCACTGTTGATACTGGAGATCGACGGTGCTGTAGTTGGCGGTGTACTGTACAACCTCTGTAATTGGATGGGTGTGCCCCACCGCATAAAACACATGTCGGCGGTGTTTCTCGGGTTTTAGAGCATGAGCTCGACTCGTGTGGACCTGCACACCGCACACAGCGGGGTGATAAATTACAGTAGGTTTTAGTGTGTCCGTATCGTTGGCAGCGGGCACACTGAGCGATTTGTCGCCTTTGCCTCGGTTCTTCGATTTTAACTTTGCATTGGAGCAGTGCGGTCAAGTCAAAAATTTAACCATTTTTCTTATCTGGCTCCAAATCAATGTAAAAGAGTGGTAACTTTATTTTATCGCGAGACAGTATGTTTGTCACATTACGCACCTTAAACCCTAGTTTCGTAATTTCCTCGCTAATTATTTCTGAGGGTTTAGTGTGGTGCAACCCTCGTACTACTACACGATATGCTTTGTCCTCCTTTAATTGGTAAGTGTGGAATTCTGCGTTGTTAGTGCGCAGGCACTGTACTAGCCTCCTATAATCATCAGAATGTAGTGTGTAGATAGTGATGTCAGTTCTTGTAGCGGTACAGCGGTATTTATCTGTACCTAGCAAATTCGTGAGATAACCCTGAAATTTCACAAAATCCACGTCTGATTTCAAGTGTACAGGAGGAGGCCTCGACTGTTTCGTTGTAATGGGTGATATACTGGAGTTACCTGTAACGCTTTCTTCTACTGCATCTGCTGCAGTCGGAAGTGGGTCGAATCTGTTTGAAATTGGGACGTGTTCGTCTCTCACTCGAGGGTCCCTAAAACGTTTGTTGAACTATTTTGCAGACTATTTTCATGTAATTGCCTTTTCCTCTTGGGAACGACATCTGTCCACTTTATTCTATCAGTATCGCTAGAATTGTTGTCGACGTGAGCACTTATTACCGACAACATTTCGGACGTGCTCATTGTTGCCTGATCGGCCATGACCGTAGGCAACTGATAAAAATATTAAAAACAAATAAACTATAAAGTTCAGATGTAAACTAAAATAGGTAAATTATATTGTGCATATAATGTTATATATCTGCCACTCACCGTTTGCAGCAAAAGCCTTGCTGGTATTAATATTTTAAATAATTTTTGCTGTGGAAATATAAACACAACTTTTGTTTACAAAAATCAGCTGGTCTTCTCTTAGAGAAAAATTTGATGGAAATTTTTCAAAATTAATTCCGGCGTACCTCAAGGAAGTGTTGTTGGGCCACTGTTGTATGTTCTGTTTACTTCAGCTTTACCGACTACAGAAAATACAGTTATAGCAACTTTTGCGGATGATACTGCTGTCCTGGGTGTGGATGAAGATCCGACTGTAGCTTCACGGTATTTGCAAGATTTTCTGATATCCTTGCAAGATTGGTTACAGAAGTGGAGGATTAAGGTGAATGAAACTAAGTCAGTCCATGTGACATTCAATCTACGTAGATGAACGTGCCCACCAGTAGTACTTAATGACATTGTGGTGCCACAGTCAGAAGATGTGAAGTACCTAGGGCTTCATCTGGACCGCCGACTGACGTGGAAGAAACACATTTTGACGAAACGAAGACAATTGGACTTGAAATTGAGAAATATTTTTTGGTTAACTGGGAGACGCTCACAACTTTCAACTGTATCAAAACTGTTGCTATACAAGACAATATTCAAGCCGGTGTGGATGTACGGGATACAACTTTGGGGGACAACTAAAAACACCAATATTGACATTTTGGAACGTTCTCAAACAAAATTTTTAATCTCTTAGGATACCATGGTACATACGAGACAAATATATCATAACGACATACGACTTAACACAGTAAGACAGGAAATTACACGATTTAGCAAAACGTACGAACAAAGACTAAACGGACATCCAAATCATCTCGCGATAAACTTACTGGACAACAGTGACTATAGTACGTGTAAAAGACTTAACAGATACAATGAGTTGGATTTAATTAACAGATTCGAACACAATTAACTTTTTATTTTAGATATTTTTATGAGTATATGTGTAAATATTTTCTTTTTTTATTTAAATTTTGAATCATTTCAAAATTACAGTGGACTCTCGATAACTCGAAGTCCAAGAGCGGAACCTAAACATTCGAGTTATCGAAATTTGAATTTAGTACAACAGTACTGCAAGGTCGTACATTCTACTGTCATCATAGTACTGTATGTACTAGTAGGTATTTGTTTTATGAATAATTACTGTACAGTATTTGGTTTTTTATTTAATTTTTTTTATTTAAATACAGTACATACTACAGTATTTGAAATTCGTATTACATAATTTGTTTACTACAGTAAGCCTACATACTAATTATTAAACAATAAACAATACAGTACATATTTTAAACAAAAAACTACAATAATAATTTATAGGTTACTGTATTAGGTATTTTTGCATAAACATTACGGTCTTACATTAAAAAAGTTCAGGAGATTCGTCTGTTTCGTAGTTGCTGTTTTTTTAGAAACAACAAATCTTTCAATTTTGTTCAGGGCTTGAAATAATTCTTCACTGACTTCTGGTGCTGCTGCCACAAATTCTCTAACATCCCGGAGTCGATCTAGAATTTGACTTACTGTTTTTGAAATTTTTTCAGTTTCAGCTTTTAAATCCTCTTCATCTGAAGAGTTGTCATCTTGATTTGCTTGAACGTTGCAAATAATTTTTTCATCTGACAATTGACCACAGACTGCTACATTCTCATCGATTTTGACATAATCTTCTAGCAATTCATTTGACTTCTGAGTTTGTTCGCTAGTTTCATCCGTGTCTTCGGTATTCAATTTTTCGTTAAAAAATCCAGCTTTAACGAAGCAATTTGCAAATTGTTTTGGCACTAACCGCATCCTAGGCAGTACTACAGAGCCTCAAGCATTGTAAAATATCAATTTTGATATTCGCGGTACTATCACTACTTAAATCTAACAGCCTCACTAACTGATGTCTGTAAAAATGTTTGAAATTCTTAATCACTCCTAAATCCATTGGCTGTGCAACAGAAGTCATATTCGGAGGTAAAAATTCAACTTGGACATTACTTAACAATGGAATAGAATAGAATTATGCGCTGTGCAGTTGTCGATGAATAACAAAATGTTTCTTTTTCTCTTTTTGAACTTCATATCTAAATTCAAAAGCCACTTTTGAAAAAGTTCACTATTCATCCAAGCCTTCTTGTTTGCATCGTAAGGTACGGCGTTGTCTTGACATTCTTGAAACATCTTGGCTTAAGTGATTTGCCTATCACAAGTAATGGAAGCTTTTCGGAACCATCCATATTACATCCTAATAACACAGTAACTCGTTCCTTGCTTAATTTACCACCTGAACATGTTTCGTGTTTGTAAGCCAGCGTTTTATCCGGAGTACATTTTTATAAAAACAAACCCGTTTCATCTACATTAAATACATCTCGGTCCGATTTATTGTTTATTTTTAATAAAAGTTCTTTTTTCCACTCTTCAAAACTCTCCATATTTACGCTGCCACTTTCACCACAGACTTTTTTGAAAGCCAAGTTATTTCGATCTTAAAAATTGTTTAACCAACCTACACTCGCTTTAAACCCAGGAACACTCAGATTGGATGCAAATTGTTCGGCTTTTGCTCTAAGTATAGCACCGCTCACAGGAAGTTTTGTATCTCGTGCCTGCTTAAACCACTTTTTGACGCAATCATCAACCTCAGGATGCTCAGGGCCCCTCGCTCGTTTTCTATGTTTAGTATTAGCTGCTGCATCACTAGTAATTTTATTTTTATTTTTCAAAAATGTTGACAGAGTACGCGCAGGAATATCAAAATCTTTGGCTATTGCAGACATTTGTTTTATGACCTTTTTCTACTTCAGCAATAATTTTCAACTTTTCTTCAAAACTTAAGTTTTTACACGTACGTTTAGATTCCGGATTCATGATTTTAAGTTACTTATAAATGTAACAGTAAGTACTGTATGTAAAGTACAGTCTGTACCTATACTAATGATAAAGTTGTAAATGATAAAATTAAAAAGACAATGAAATGAATTACCGTACAGATATGCACTTCAATAAAAAATACTGTAAGCTTAAAAATCGATCTCCGAAGTTGACTACTCTCAAGTCCACTCATAAGTGGTTTAGATCTTCCAATGTTACCCTTTTTATTCTGATTTGCCTTTGATGTGACATAAGTCAGCAGGTCACAAACAATACTGTATACGTATATACAGTATGTACTGTACGCTGCCGTAATTAGGTAAAACCACAGATTAAATAAGAATTTGTAAAACCCAACCCACCCGTCAATACAGTACTGTACAAACAAAAATCAGTACCTGCGCCTTAATTAGGTAAAACCCAGACCACTCGGACACTTCCTCTGTCATTGCAAACATAACATTGTCATAAGATAGGTATGTATGATACTGTACAATACCGTACCCTCCTATTGTTTGCATTGACAGCCTACCTGGATAAATGGTCTGTCATACAAACAAACAATGAAACAGTACCTTCTGCGCCACAGTCAAGTAAAACCCATTGTCTCTAGATTATATACATCGCAAAAGTTCATGAATAAAGTCATAATAATTATTGAAATTATTTCAATAGAAATAAACGTTTATTTTCAGATTTTTTCATGTTGAAAATGTTTGAAAATTCGAGTTATCGAAACTTCATTTCGAGATAACGGGATTATTTTATATGGACTTAGATACGAAAGTCTAGGGACCCAAGTTATATTTCGAGTTACCGAGAATTTCGAGTTATTGGACTTCGAGTAATCGGGTGTCCACTGTAATTAATTTTTTAAAATTACAAAAAATCATCTGTAACAATTATTATTAATGTATAATGCTGTTGTAAATTTGTCTTTTCTATGTTAACCTTACTACTTATTGTTCTTGTTCCTTTATAACAGAACAGATAGTAATTTTGCTGATTTGGTTAAAAAAAATAATTCCTGAAACCAAAACCAGCTGGCACGAGAAGAAGGTTTTTGGAATGAGTTAGACTACCAAGTGTACCGTACGAATTTTTCATATTAATTTCACGTCACGCTAAATCTAGCTATATTGGCTCACTTTTGCTATATTTACTTTCACGGTTTCGTTTTCATAACTCTATTTTTACACGTGTTCTCGTATGTACTACTATTATGTTTTGAAGAAATAAATAATTACGGTATATTGTGTTGTACAGACATATTAAACTTTACTAACAAGTAACTACAATAGAAGGAAAATTAACCTCAAAAATAAAATAAAAATTAATAAACTATATATATATATATATATATATAATATGTACCCTGCCCTAGGGATTGGGAGCCTAGTTGCGGGCAACAGGGCGCGTCCACAGGTTGCGGATAGTGGAATGGCCACCAGATATGGTGGTTAGCTGCGAATAGGGTACTGACTAGTATCTGAATAAGCAGTCGCGGGCAGGCAACGGCAGTGTCAGAGGTGTGGTGGGGTGCTGTTAGGGGGAAATGGTACACCTATAAAATACCACAGTACCGAAAATGACACTGTGACATGGCGAGTATCAGCCGCCAGTAAATAAGCTGAAGCCTCCCTCAAGCGCAGTGCCGCGGAAGTGTGCAAACATTCTAGAGCTAACTACTCTAGTCTTAGAGTGATGCGTAAGCACCAGCAATAAAATCAAGTACTGAGCATGATGGAGAATTCTACAAAAAATTCTACCCCAGGAGGTGTCAATCCTCCACTACATAAAGTGGTGCAAGGGCTTCGTTCGGATTCTGGGGGAAGCCCGCCTTCATGCTATCGTCGTATCGGAGCGGCGAGAAAAACTCCTACTTCAGACAAGAAGACACTTAAATTAAAGACGAAGACAAAAACATTCCTCGCCACCTTCAACATTAATTCCCTTATTCAACCTGGAAAAATTAAATCGTTGACTAAGGCATTACATGAGAACAATATATCAATAATTGCCCTGCAAGAAACAAGGTGCCGAGACGAAGAGATTTTTGAATCTGATGGCTACCGATTCTTTAAAAGTAAAGCATGTAAAAAAGTATTAAACAACTCTGTAATGTGTGGCATGGCCTTTGCAGTCAAAACTAACGTATTGGAGTCTGTGGTAAACTTTGAACCTGTGAATGATAGGCTTTCTATTTTGACAATAAAGTGTGGCAATAAAAGATATGCACTAATAAACTGCCATGCACCTACAAATGATAAAAACAGATCAGCTCCTACAGAAGTAGAAGAATTCTGGGATAAGGTAGATGGAAAAATGGCGACACTCCCAGAAAATACAGTAAATATTCTTTTGGGAGATTTTAATGCACAGCTAGGGAAAAAAAATACAAAAAAATAGTGGGAAACTACCCGGCTCATAAAAGGACAAACGTTAATGGTAAGCACCTTATCTCACTATGCGAAAGTCATAACCTACAAGTAATGTCCACGCATTTTAAACATTCGGCTCGAAAACAAACAACATGGAGGTCTCCAGTCTTATTTATGGGAGAATTTCAAATTGACCATATTGCAATTTCTAGTAAATACAGCCCTGAAATTCAAAATGTTAAAGTTAAAAAGAGTATAAATGTTGACTCTGACCACTATTTATCTATGATAAAATTTCGCCCCATCCCTCACAATAACAAAAGGGCTAAGAATAAAATAGCTAAGGTTAACAGAGAGAAACTGAAAACAGAAAAAGACATTTTCCAACAGCTTGCCAAGCCAACAGATAAAAACTTTAACAACACTGTTAAAAGGATGGTAGAGGCAGCTAAGGAAGTGTTAGAATTAAAGATGGTTAAAAAACATGCTTGGTGGAATAGTACGTGTGATAAAACTCTAAATGATAGGCTGGCAAAATGGAAGAAATTCTACTCCACAAAGTTGGAAGATGATTGGACTGAATATAAAGTACAAAGATCTAACACAGTTAAAATTCTAAGAAGCGAAAAAAGGAAATATGTAATAAGAAATATGTAATAGGAAATATGTAATATGTAATAAGAAGTCTCTCCTCTTGCAAATAGAAGACGATTTCAGAAGAAATGAAACTCGAAACTATTACAAAACTTTTAAAAGGAAAATCGCTGGTTATAAACTTCCATCATTAGCATTCCACAGGCTGGATGGAACACTAGCTACCTCAAACGAAGAAAATTGCAAAATCCTTGCAGAATACTTTAAAAACTTACTGAACTGTGAAAACCCCAAAACCCCCTTAAAACAGAATCTCTAGAGAGTCTGAGGAGTGAATCTTTACCACCAGATTTAAAAGAAATTGAAAGACACATTAAACGACTGAAAAATAACAAAGCTCCCGGAGAAGACTCAGTAATTGCAAAGCTCTGGAAATATGCCCCTGAAGAAGCCTTGATAAATCAACAACAACAAGTAGAGGAAATATGGGAAAAAGAGGAGCTGCCTGAAGACTGGAAAATGGCTCTTATACATCCTCTTCACAAAAAGGGTGACACAAAGAATGTGAACAATTATAGAGGAATTTCCCTGCTCCCTGTGACATATAAAATTCTTTCACTTGCAATTTTAGAAACACTAGAGGATCAGGTAGAAAATCAATTGGGAGAGTATCAAGGAGGTTTTAGAAAGGGTAGATCAACAATAGAACAAATACAGAACCTTAAAACAATTATAAAGTACTATGCCATTAGGTCAAAGAAATATGTTGCCACGTTCGTAGACTTCAGGAAAGCGTATGACAGTATAGATAGAGAAGTTTTAATTGAGATCTTAGAAGAATTTGGAGTAGATAGAAAACTTAGAGCCACGATCAAAGCAACTTTGACAGAAACTAAATCCAAAATTAAATTTTTAGGACATCTCTCAGAGCCCTTTGAAGTTAAAACAGGAGTGAGACAAGCAGACGGCCAATCACCTCTGCTTTTTAATTGTGTGTTGGAGAAGATAATAAGAAATTGGAGAGAAGAGTTACAGTCTAGGAAGTTATATAGACTTTTGAAAATTGGAAGAGGGTCTGAAATAGACTGTCTAGCGTTTGCTGACTATATAGCTTTGCTCACAGATAACATAGAAACAGCTAAGGCTCAACTAGAACTACTGAAGGAAGTTGCAGAACAGGCAGGACTACAAATTTCGTATGAAAAAACAGAACTGATGACAAGAAGAAAAGGTATAACGGATAAGGCATTGAAAACAAAATATGGGAAGATTAACATTGTGGATAAACTCAAGTATCTGGGCGAAATAATCATGAAGAATGGAAGTGACAAAGAGGCGTTAAAAGCCAGGATTAAGAAATTGGATCTGGCATATTTAGCTACTAAAAATATTCAAAAAATGTTTCTCAAGAACTGCAAAGTTAAGACATTACGAAACAGTAGTAAAGCCTGTGCCTTTATATGCATCAGAGACATTGACCTCAGAAAATAAAGGACTTATAGAAGATGTCGAGAAGAGAGAAAGAAGGATTCTGAGAAAGATCTATGGGCCACGATATGATGAAGAACACAATACCTATAAAAACGTTTCAAACACCGAATTGTATGAAAATGTAGAGAGGATGTCAGAGACTTTCAGAAGAAGGAGAACACGATTTTACGGGCACATAAAGAGGATGAGCAATGACAGACTGACAAAGAAAATTTTGAATAACTTTGATAATACTAAGACTATTTTGAAGTGGTTTATCAGTACTAAAGAGGATCTAAAAAACTTCGAGTTGAAGAAGAGGACATTTACGATAGAGACAAATTTAGGCAGAAGACAAATGACAAAAGGATAAGTCTGACTGTGCAATCTGCAAGAAGAGATGGTACTGAAGGGAGGTGGACGGATGAGAGAAGAAAGGAGCATTCCGAACGAATGAAGGCTTTTTGGGCAGATAAGAGGAATGACATCCTGAGAAGAAGAAACCAAAATGCATAGTGCTTAACGGGATCCTTAGTTGGTCGATCAACGAATTAATAATATATATATATATATATGATAATGAACAGCCAAAACAAAACAAGATTAAATATAAACTCACCTCAGGGTATTATATTGTTTCGAGATCTTTCCGCCTGAATTAGTTGGATTACCGAAAATTCATAAAATTAATATACCAATCCGTCCCCTGATAAATTTTACTACGGCTCCAACTTATATTATTGCTAAAGTTATGGACAAAGTACTACGGAAATACATAGAATTGGACAATAAATATGTAATAAAAGATAGGTTTAAATTTGTTAAAACGTTAAATAAATTAAATATTAATATTAATAATAATACAAAAATGGTGTCTTTTGATATTAGCAACATGTACACTAATATTCCGCTAAATGAAACGTATGACATCATTTTAGATAAATTAATGGATAACAATTTAGGGCTGAAATTAATTAACCTAATCATTATTATAATCCGGAATATTTGTAAACAAAATTATTTCACCTTTAACAGTAAATGTTATTTACAAGAAGATGGGTTAGCTATGGGGAGTCCACTATCGCCAATTATGTCAGAAATATACCTACAGAAATTTGAAGATGAGATAGTAACAAATAAAATTGTTAATGAACATAAAATTATATTATGGAAAAGATTTGTTGATGACATATTGGTGATCTATGATGAAAGAACTAAGAACGAACATATAGCAATGGTAAATATAATAAACAATTATCATAGTAATTTGAGATTTACTTATGAATTGGAACATGATAATATTATTAACTTCCTGGATATAACTGTGGTCTTTAGCGACGACGTTGGTTTGTAACTGTGAAGAATGAAATTTATTTTTTGTAACGTATGAAAATATGCCGTGCAGTGGGATTCGAACCAAAGATCGCATGATGAGAGGCGAGCACGTTACCAACTACGCCAATGCGGCCAGTGTAATATAGTTTATCCCATGGAACCGTGCAGCACGTGAAAACAATAATGTATTAAAATTGTGATCGAACGTAGCACGATCTATTCGAATTACAAAAAATGTTCTTTGCTTTTCAGATAAAACTAGCTATATACTTTGAAACACATACTAAATACAATATACGATATAACCAGTAGAAAGAATTCATAGAGTAGGCCTATTGTAAAACATCCGGTCTGTCGCCGGTTGTTTGGACTGAAGGCGTTGGTAGAGTGGAACATCATTACGCATCCTTTTCACCGACTTTTTACCCGTAGTCTGTTTCTATATGCTGCATGGTTCTGTGGAGTGTACTACAGTTTTATTTATCTATTATTTTAATTAAACTTTGTACTTTACGACTTTCAATCAATAGTCAATTGACTGTGGAATATTATATTGCTTTTGGTAGAAACATTAATAGTTTTATACAAAGATTTATGATACAGAGTCTTACGCTCGTTTATTGACTACTTACGTAATTCTTTATATGGTCTCTTTGTTAAACAAATTATTAATAAAGTAGCTACTTGTTTTAAATAACGTTCAATAATGTTACTATGGGCGTGGAAGATTGTTATCATTCCAGGTCTTATTGATAAATTTCTTTACCCATTTTGTCATATTTTACCAGTAAACTGGCTTCCGTGATCTGATATTAATATTTCTAGACTTCTTATTTCTTTTGTATATTGAAATACTGTCTTAATCCATAAACTATTATAAATATACAGGTGACTTTTAAGTACGGAAACGGCTTTATATTGCGTAACTGAGACGTACTTGGCAGGAAAAGCTTATGCTTATCTGTATAGTTTTAAAAATCTAACTTTTTGGTGGTTTTGAAATGTTTGTCCGCCATCTTGGATCCGCCATATTGGTTAACTTTTTGCTTTTTAAAATAAGCTTATGTGACACGTCATTTCATTGTGAAATTTTAAAAGCAAAACAATAGCGGAAACCGTTTCTCAATACACGCCTTCGTTTCTTAGTTATTATTCAAAGTAGGAATTTCGGGAAAAATGTATAAGCAATAAAAAAAGGCAGAACGGAATGCATTTTATTGATTTTTATTTTATTGCATTTTTCAATGAAACTGTTATTTTTTTATGAAGTTTTATTGAATCATCGCTTTTAATAATAAAATTGCATGTAATATTGAAATAATGAATAATTAATAGGCCTATTATTAATAGATGGATTTTTTGGTCTGTGTTAAATGAATTGAGAACTCCGTATTGTAAAGTCATTATCATATTATTAACTTTTTCCGTTATTATAAAACGCTTAAAAAAAGAAAGGTGATCCACAGACTGTCGTTTGGTACCGGATATTCGCCACCGTCGTATTTATAAAGTTGGCCGGGGAAATGGTCAGGTTCAGGAAAGAATTATTAGGAAATTAACATACGGTATAAATATTTTACTGCATCGTCCAATCTATTACATGTCTTCATGTTTAAGGTTTAATTAAACTAAAATTGAAGACTGGTTGATTAGTATGAGTAATAAAATATCGTTTCGCTTAAGAAAATAATCCTGAATAATTCAGACATATTAAAATTAATTTCACGTATGTGTGTTTTTGGAAGAAATTTCAAAAATTTGATAATGACTTGGTTATCACTGTATTTTAAACTGAATTCGTGATTACTTACTTTGAATTGTTTGATAGCCTGGTGTGGGTTAAAGTTGTTACCCAAATTATTTAAGCGCTGTTTTCGGATGTCTTGCTGAAGGTCAGGTAACAATTGCAATAATACTTTCTTCTTTTGAAATAACTGTTGATTACCTGAAATATTGAAGAATTGAGATAAATCAAGGAATTTATCTAGATTACGTAATAAAATTTATTCTTCCTGTTGTAACATCTGTTTCCAGATTGTTACGTTTTTTTTGTTCCGTTTTTAGCGTTCGCTTGTTGTTTCTTTTGGTTGCCGATAATTCGTATTTACTGTTGTGATGTTAATTAACTCACCGTCCGGTGGTGCGATCTACCGCTTTTTCTTCTAACTGCGTTTTGCCAGCTCATCGACGTCTCCATTTGCAAGTTAGTACACTCTGTATGGAATTTTCATTGTGTGCGGTTCGTTCGCAATGTAGTTGTAAATTTTATTAAAATTTATTAAACATTTAATATTTGTAACTTTTGGAAAAGTTAATTCTCGTTGCCCATAAATATGGTAAGTCTATTTGATTTTTATTTTAGCATTCCGAAAGCTGGAAACTTTTTCACGAGTTGCATAAATTTGTATCTTATACAAACGAATCTATGTTGCAGTTGTTCTTGCGATTTTATAACTACTAAATTCGATTTTGGTTTATGTAAAACTAAATTTTGACTGATGATAAATTTATTGTAACCGATATAACGTTTTGTAATTTGGTAAATTGTATTCTACTTCGAAAAGTAATAGCTTATTTTAATTGTTTTGATTTTTTAAAAAACTTCCTTATTGTTAATTAATTGCAACTCGTATTAGGTTTCTACTTTTAAAATCAGATCTTTGTATTTTTTGTTCATTTAAAATTTGCATAATTTATGCGTTTGTACTTTTGCTTGCGATCGACGATTATTTTACTTAATATTAACACAGGCTCGATCTTTTGTTCAGGGTTCCAATCCGGGGACGGTAATAGCCGTTCAGTGTATCATACCATTTCTATAATCACTACATGGGGTTCGACTCCCGAGAAGGACGAATGGTCACTTCGTCAACATCTTTTAACTAACATTCAATGTTTCCTGAAATTTTCTGTCGTGGAGTTACATGAAGTCCAATCCGGATGAAAATTTTCATCTGTAAATCTTCAATTGGTTATCGCATACGTCAGTAATACTGCAAAATAAGTGTTAACTACTATCGGGTATGTCTTGTTATTTTATTATCATGTGAGGAGCTCATCCATCCAAATTAAAGTGTTTTAGCGAGGTAACCGATACATTTTTTTTTGGGGAGAAGATCATGCCACAACTAAGATCCATCTTGTTAAGTTCTTGTTCTGAACAGGAAATTTAGTGCATTTAAAGTGATCTACTTGGACTATTTACCTACTAAAACTTTTGCAAAACATAATGCAATCAGGAACATTGATTAATAAAATTTAACTAATTCTTTCCATAAAATGTTTCTTAAAAAATTTTTATTCTTTATTTACATTTTATAAATTAATTTTTGAATTTAATTTTAAGTATTTCTAAAATTTAAAATTCTAAAAGGTTTAAAATTTAACTTCTGTTTTATCAATTATTATATTTGTGAAACAAATTTATAGTATAACCTAAAATGTTTCTACATATTTGCACATTCATATACATGTATATATATGTATACCAAAAATATTTGTATAACTTATGGAATTTAAGGTAATAATAATAATATATTTTGAATAGGAAGCTGCTAGCATGCTAAGCTTGAAAAATAAAGTTTAATTCAATAATATTTTGGCCACTTCGATTTTCAGTATCATTTAATGAGTATATCTTTAAATATTTTAATCTTTTTTACTTGATATAAACAATTATTTGCCTCAGGGAGTACTTTTTGGATCTGATATTATTTTGGATTTTTCAGATATTTAAGACTGGGTAACTTTATATTAATTATTGATGTTTGCACCATATTTTTTTATTGTTATAAATTAAATTGTTTACTACATACATTTTCTAGATTTATTTCATTTTGTGCAACGATTTACCTGAGTGTTTGTTTTTTTGGCTCCTTTCTTTTATGTTTTGTTAACACCCTCGCCGACCTATCGCTTTTGTTGCCGTATGTGTTCCCGGCAGCGATAGGGGTGTTACACTGTTTCTTATGTAAAAATAATTTTCAATTTCCAGAACGAGGACGATACGCACATCCGGATTCTTCAGATTATCAGCTAGATAACCTTCCTGCTTCATTGTTAAAGCGATCTTCAGGAATCCTTTATAGAAATGTCTATCTAGCTTATATTTTATTTCAGTTTCTTTTTTTATTAAACAAGTTAAAATTACATCTTACGAAATAAAGGATATTTTTTTCTAAAGTCGGAAATAAGAAAAGTATGTAAAATAAAGTACCCAAAATTAAGTAAGTAAGTATATAAATCACCCAAAATTGCACCTGTATTAAAAATTATCAATACAAGAAATAAAATTCAAAAATAAAAAATCGTTACAGTATTCAAGATACAGAAGTCAGTATTTCATCTTTTTTAGTGCTGCAATCAAAAGCGAATGATTGGTCGGTTTACGGCATACATAAAATAGAATTCGCAAAGTAATAGCGAAACAGAACGGAAGTAACTATTTTGATATGTTTTAGTAACACTGACATATCCCTACGTTTATTTCAAATAATTTATTACAGAAACTTATTAACCGTCATTGGTGCTACTCCCTGTGTGGAGTTAGAGCTGCTCTCCCATCAGGCGCCTCCCCGGGTGGTGTATAGGGGAATGGTCACTAGATATGGTGGTTACCGTAGAAGACGGGGCGAACCAAACACCAGCAAAACCGAGTGATTGCCGGTATAAGTAATCCCCCACTTACTGGCCAACTGGCCAACGGATGAGCTGGTAGGTGGTAGGGCACTCCTTTGTCCTGGAGTTGAGAAATTGGCTCCAAAGGCGGATGAACCAGTAAATGGTCAACGGCGTAAAAATGTGGTAAGTAACGGGAACCCACCACATTAAAGACTCACTAGAGTTTCTCTAGTAAAGCAATCATGGCAGAATTCAGAACTAAATTATATTCCGGAGTTTCAAGCCCTCCAATCGGGTCTCCGGGGAGGGCAGCTTTGAGTGTTGCCAAGAAGAATGTTTTGTTGCGGGAGGACGTGAGGATTGGTACATGGAATATGAATAGTATGTATGATGAGGAAAAAGCCTTTAATGTTGCCAAGGAAATGGGGAGATAGTACATCAAAATCATGGGGATCAGTGAGACACGATGGTCAGGCAGTGGACAGAGGGGAGTTTTGGATAAAACAATATATTTCTCTAGGAATGATGATGCTGGACACTATCAAGGAGTGGCCATCATGGTTGATGGATCTGTGAAACAAACAGTGAAGAATTTTGTGCCTCTCTCTTCAAGAGTGATGTTGCTCCAGTTGGAGGCCTATTGTGGAACCCTAAACCTCATTCAGGTGTATGCTCCAACGGCGGAGAAAGAGGATGAAGAAGTGGAGGCCTTCTATAAAGATGTGGAACAGGTTCTGAAACTAACAAGAGGCAGAGACATTACAATAGTCATGGGAGATCTAAATGCAAAGATTGGACATGGTGAGAGGGATGAGTGGGTGGGGGAGTATGGTCTTGGTGAGCGCAATGACAGAGGTGAACGCCTCCACCAATTCTGCCAAGAAAACTCAATGGTGATTACCAATACTCTTTTTGAACATCCAAAGCGCCGAAGGTATACATGGAAATCACCACAGGACGGCCCACGAGGTATAGTCAGAAATCAAATAGACTACTTTATGATCAAGCAAAGGTATAGAAACTCGGTGAGAAATTGCAAAACCTACCCTGGAGCGGATATGGACTCTGACCACAATCTGCTGATGGCAACAGGGAGGGTGAGGCTGAAGAGATTGAAGAAGCGCCAGCATGATTCCATGATTGACACAAGGCATTTGAGAGATGTCAAGTTGAGGGGAATGGTCTGTCAAAAAGTAAATGAGAATTTGACAAGGATGAGAGAGGACAATGGAATTGAGAGGGAGCGTGAGTTTTTGTGGGAAAGCTTCAAATCGGCAGTGCTGGAACCATGTCAGGAGTACTTAAAGCCAAAGAAACAAGTGAAGCGACAGGACTGGATGACTGACGAAATACTCAGGCTCATGGAGGAGAGAAGGCTGATGAAGTCGAAGGATCAGAACAAGTATCGTGAGCTGAGGAGAAGAATAAGATGGGAATGTCGTCGGGCTAGAGAAGTGTGGGTGAGAGAGAGATGTGAGGAAGTTGAGGAACTGCAGAAACGACAGGATCTGCACAATCTCCACAAGAAGATCAAGGAGTTTAACGGTACAGGAAGGCAACAGAAAGCATATATACTAACGGATAAGGATGGACACATTGTGACGGACATGGCAGATCAGTTGCGACTTTGGGAAGATTATATAAGAGTTTTGTTTGAGGATGAAAGAGAGGAGACTATGGGCGAGAGAGAGGAAGAGGAGACTGGCCCACCAATTCTGAGAGTAGAGGTGCAGCGAGCAATTTATTCATCAAAAAATGGTAAAGCACTGGGTCCAGATCAGATTCCCGCAGATGTACTCAAGTTGATTGAGGAGGAACACCTTGCCACAATCACAGCTTTGTTCAACAAAATATATTGCACGGGAATAATGCCGACTGAGTGGCTCAAGTCAACCTTTGTTACTATCCCAAAAAAGCAGAATGCGAAAAAATGTGATGAGTACAGAACAATCAGCTTGATGAGTCACACACTGAAGATCTTTTTGAAAATTATACATCGAAGAACATTTTTAAAGCTGGAAGAAGATATCTCAGACACACAGTTTGGTTTCAGAAATGGATTCAGTACGCGAGATGCGCTGTTTGCTTACAATGTCCTCATGCAGCGTTGTATGGATGTTAACCAGGACATATATGCATGTTTTATTGATTATAATAAAGCATTTGATAAAGTCAGGCACAACCAACTGATAGAAGTGTTGAACCGTAAAAATATTGACTCGAGAGATATCCGGATAATTTGTCAACCTGTACTTCAACCAGACAGCAACTGTTCGCGTGTAGGATGCCTTTACTAACCCAGTGGACATCAAACGGGGTGTTCGGCAGGGCTGTGTGCTCTCTCCACTTCTCTTCAACATTTATTCTGAAGAAATTTTCAGACAAGCCCTTGACACCGAGGTTGGAGGAGTTCGGGTGAATGGCATACGTCTCAACAACTTACGTTATGCAGATGATACAGTCTTGCTGGCTGAAACAATGCAGGATCTCCAGGAACTCCTGAATAAGGTTGTTGAAGCCAGCCAACATTTTGGTCTCACCCTCAACACAAGGAAGACAAAGTGCATGGTCATCACCAAGAATGTGGTCCCACATGACGAACACCTGTATGTGGAGGGAGAGCAGTTGGAAAGAGTTATGAAGTACAGCTGTCTTGGTATGACGGTGAACAGTAACCTTGATTACTCTACTGAGATCAAAATCCGCATAGAGAGAGCCCGGGCCGCATTTGTGAAAATGAAGAGGATGCTGTGCAACCACAATCTGAGTCTGGACTTAAGAATTCGTGTGCTGAGGTGTTACATCTTTCCGGTGCTGTACTATGGTGCAGAGGCCTGGACTACCAATAGGCAATGTGAACGAAGACTTGAGGCCTTTGAGATGTGGGTTTATAGAAGGATGCACAAAATATCTTGGACAGAGAGAGTCACAAACATGGACGTCCTAAGGAGGATGCAGAAGGGAATGGAAGTGATGATCGAAATCAAGAAGAGAAAGCTGGTGTACCTCGGCCATGTCTTGAGAGGTCCAAAATATGAAATCCTTCATCTTGTCATCCAGGGAAAGATTATGGGCAAACGATCGGTTGGAAGAAGAAGAACCTCCTGGCTACGGAACCTGCGAGAGTGGTTTAATTTGTCATCCATCGACCTATTTAGAGCTGCAGTTTCCAAGGTCAGGATTGCCATGATGCTAGCACACCTTCGTAATGGAGATGCTACATGAAGAAGAAGAAGGTGCTACTGATAATATACGCTAACGCGTTATTTTGAATAAGAATAGGCTAATGTGTCAGCCAAAAACGGCAAATTATTGATAAAAGTTGATAAGAATATTACGGCGCGAAACAGCAGGATATCCAAATAAAAAAAATCAAATTACCATTTGAGCATTACGCCTGAAATATTTTTAAAAAAAATTCGTTTTCAACATTAAATCCTGTGTATAGACTTCCGGTTTGTTTCATCGATGATTCAAATGGTACTAATATGTCTATTGTTAAATTTGACTTACTGTTGAATTTTGTAAAGGGTTGCCCTTTGTAATTGTGTGTGATTGATACTTCAAAATGTAAGTATTTTTTTTATTTACTTATTGCTTTTGAAGGACTTTGTGTAATTATTTTGTTTTATTTGTATTTTTTACAATTAATTAGTTTTAGGTCACTATTGCAATTTAGCTATGGCGTTAAATAGTTCTTCTGTCTTTAAGTCTACCATTACCGCAAACAGTTCGCTAAATTCAGAAGGCACTGTGTTGACTGATTCTTTGTATCAGATGTTACCGAACTGTTCCGAAGTGTATGTTTGCTTCGCGACCGGAAAATTTTACAACATAAGAAATCCGGGGAGTCAGCTGTATACATGTTTACGGTATAGTTGTTTTTTATAGTGCTACTCTATTTGAAAAAAATTTATAGACTGTCAGTTATTGGTAAAAATATACCTGTTATATTGGGCAACTGTCTACAAGACTTTTTTTTGATAAGTATTTCGTTTTTTTTAAATAATAATAATAATTGTTTTTGAACATTTTGTTATAAGCTAGAGGTTAGGTTGAATCTAAAATTTTACTATACAATGTACAATGGGCTGAAACGCCCTTCTTCTTCTTCTTCATCTTCCTCCAATGAGCAGAGTAAGCTAGCTCGCCAATCTACGATGAATGATCAAGAAGGCATTGATTCCATGTACGTAGAAGCAGATGATTTCCAGAATACACCTGATTGGCAAACTGTACCAATTTTAAAAAGCAAATCAGCTGATAAATTAGATTCAAATGTTAATATTTCATTAAAAAATAGATTCAGCTGTTTGCCTGTTGAAGAAAATAACGTTTCTCAACAAAAAAAGATTAAAACTCCACCTATAATCCTATATGGCATAACAGATATTAACAAATTGATAGAGTTATTTGATAAATCGGTTTCTAAATCAGACTATTTAATTAAATCATTTAGTAATACACAATTAAAAGTTATATCAAGTAATGTTGATGTTTACAAAAATTAATAGCGGTTATTCGTGAAGTGAATTTAATCGGTCATACATTTAGTAGGAAAGAAGAACGCGCTTACCGAATAGTAATAAAAAATTTACATTACTCTATTCCAACTTCTATTATTAAAGAAGAAATTGAAAAACATGGGCACAAAGTCAGAGGTGAAATTGTTAATGCTCGCCACCGCGTAACTAAAGAACCAATTCCTATATTTTTGTTAATTTTGAACCGCAAGAAAACAACAAAGACATTTTTAATATCAGGTATATTTCGAATTGTTGCGTTAATATCGAACCACCTAGAAAAAGTACCACATAGTTCAATGTAAACGTTGCCAACAATACGGCCACACCAAAAAAAATTGCATGCGTCCCTATCGTTATGTAAAGTGTGCGCAGAGCCATAATACAACTGACTGCCCAAAGACAGATCGAAACACACCAGCAACATGTACATTGTGTTTAGATAACCATCCTGCGAATTATAAAGGTTGCCGCATTTACCAGGAAATAATGAACAGGAAACGTGGAAACAGGAATACCCCTACGACTGATTCACAACCTAAGAATATCAGATCATTCAATGCAAATACTGAACACTTTCCTAAATTAAAACAAACCAGACAAAATGTTATTATTGATAACAGTCAAACTTCACCATCTGTGTCATACCCAGATGTACTGCAGAACAAAAGGGAAGATTCTGACATAGTAACAAAACTCAATAAAGTATCTGAACAGATTGAATTATTGGTTAGTCAAATGAGTAATCTGATGGGATTATTGACAACCGTTGTCAATAAACTGTTTAAATGGAATTCCTACGAATTGCGGAGTGGAATGTCAATGGTCTTATTCGGAGGCGACAGGAAGTAGAAGTTTTTCTGAAGGTTAACAAAATAGATATTCTTCTCATATCTGAATCTCACCTTACAAACCCTGATTTTTTTAGACTATATGGATATGCACTCTACAACGCCAATCATCTGGATGGTAACGCTCATGGAGGCAGTGCTATTCTTGTTAAAAAATCAATAAAACATCACGAGTTGCCAGCATGCACATCAGATCATCTTCAAGCGACATCGATACAATTACACGATTGGTTTGGTCCTCTGGTAATTTCATCTGTTTACTGTCCGCCGAGGCATCGGATAACGAGAAATGTGTTCCAGAATTATTTCCATCTCCTTGGAAATCAATTTATCTCAGCGGGCGATTGGAATGCTAAACATACGTATTGGGGATCTCGCCTCATTACACCTCATGGTCGGGAACTGAAAGTGCCCATAGATTTGGGAAATAATTATAATATCTTGTCTACCAGACAACCTACATACTGGCCAACAGACCGAAATAAAATCCCTGATTTATTGAACTTTGGTATCACAAAAGGTATCAGTAGGTTTTATACAGATGTGGAAAGCAGCCTAGACAGTACATCAGACCATTCTCCAATCATAATTACAATCAGGACACATATTATTCTACGACAAAAACCTCCCACTTTATATAACAAATACACAAATTGGACTTCCTTCTCAGCTTTTATTCATGACAACATTAACCTCAACATACCTTTAAAAGTATCGGACGACGTAGATAAAGCAGTTCAACACTTCACAAACATCACTCAAAAAGCAGCTCCGGAAGATACAGTCACAGAATACGATAATATGAATTACCCACGTGAAATTTTGGAAAAAGTAAGAGAAAAAAGAAGATTACGGCGTGTATGGCAAAATAGCAGACACCCCGCAGACAAAACGGCTGTTAAGGCAACTTATACTGGCAATAACATATTAGACACCCCCTAACTAACATTTCAAATCTCCCAAATCGAACAGTTCCTGTGACATCATAACATACGTCATTATCCCTACTACGGTTCCTTACTTCCTTTGTCTTCCAAACTCCGCACTCGTAAGTTAACAGGCGATGCAGCAGGTCGAGGCACTCTTCGTTATGGTCCTTAGTGGCGTGCTATGAACTGTTCTGTTTAATGTATGTCTAACGTGGATGTACTTTTGTTCGATCTCTGTTTGAGAACTCTAATTGTGCGATTTTCACTGTGTATTATGCATTTCTAACTGTATAATTTGCAAATTATGTTTAGCGACTTTACAATCTATCAATCACGTGTTATCTACAAGTGCGAAAATCTTCAAGGCTTTAATCAAAGGTAAGTGCCAAATATTTGTTGTGTTCTTTGTTGCTTAAGAGTGCATTTCCTGTATTTTTTGATGTCATTTAATTCATTCTATTGTCTAATTTGTCAGTCGTTCTTAATTGCCTTAAATTGCCAGTTACAATCATTAAATCGTTTAGCCGTGATTGCCGGCTATCTTACTAAAGCAATCTGGTCCTCCGCAAACAATCGTTTACTTGCCGTTTCATTAAATTTAATAATTATCCGTCGTGGCTAATTTTCATTGTCTTAAAAATCCAAGGTATCCCCCGCAGGAAATCGAACAATTTTGGTCCGTCCCGGGCAGGATTTATTAGCAATTGTGGATACAGTCAATTATATCTCTATATTATCTTATTAAAAATCGTTATTGCATATTGTGTAATCGTTACTATTCATTGTGCGTTATATTCTTTGTTCGTTAACAAGGCTGTTTCAACTGTTGTGCAAGTCACTATAGGTAGGGGAGCGGGGGTACAAACACACGCTTCACTTCGCTTCGTTCATTCATAACGCACCAACAAGCCGCCATTGTTAAATCGGATCCACTATCGACGCATTTGAACTCTGCTCTGCGCACATTCTCTCTCATTCAGTTCACGCCCATTCTACCAGTTCGTTCACTCTCTCAAACCAGTTATTCGTCATACATCACCACTACATTCTCGCTTGTGTTATTGTCTGCACATTGACCTGCTATCAGTCAGCTGTTTATCGTTTAAATTTTCAACCTACTTTTAACCAATTGCTTTATTGTTCACATTTTAAACTTACGTTTTAAATTATTAATTCTTTCAAAATGGATGATTTACAATTATTAATTCGTAAACGCGAAGTTATCAACAATCACTTAATTCGTTTCGAGAATTTTCTTAAAACTAATGCTGAAGTCACACAAATAAAATTAAGATTAGACAAATTTTCAGACGTGCGGTCAGACTTTGAACAGATTCAAACCAAGATCGAGCTTTTACAACCGAACGTTGATTTCGAAGCCGAACGTAATGCTTTTGAAAATAAATACTTTGAATTGATCGACACCGCTCAAAAATTGGTACAGGCCTTGGATGATACCGTCCTAATTCCAAATCAACCTAAAACCAATACCACGCAATTAGTACAATTACCGCGTATAAGATTGCCTACCTTTGACGGCGATATTACTAAATTTCAAAACTTTGACAGTCTGTTTCGCGACCTGATTCATAACAATAATGAATTATCACCGGTGCAAAAATTACATTACCTGCGTTGTTCTTTGATTAATGAACCCTTGCGATTAATCGAACACCTACCGTTATCTGCTGATAATTACATATTGGCCTACAATTTAATAACCGAGCGCTACTCTAATGCAAGGCGAATCGCTAATGTTCATTTGACACAAGTTTTCAATTTCATTAAGGCTGAAAAACCCAATTATCAGTCATTAAAACATTTTTTAAACACTCACGAGGCGTCTATAGACGCGCTTCGCCTTTTAGATATCGATCTACTTGAATATTTGCTGTTCGAGATTACCTATTCTAACCTGGACCCGATCACTAAACAGGCATTTGAAGATCAAACCACAGCTTCTAATGTACCTTCCTATGACGATCTAATATGCTTTGTTACATCTAAAATGCATTCGTACGAGCTACTTAACTCCTCTCAACCGGTAAATAATAATAATTCTCCGCATTCAAGTAAAGCTAACCTCGATAAACCGGTCTTTCGTAAACAACCGTTTTCTCCGACTCTGCCTAAAAGACAACACTCATTCTTATTAGGCAGTAATTCAGTTAATACGAATAACGAATCGTTTTACAAATGTCAGTTCTGTAATTCACCTAATCACAACATTTTCAATTGCAACGAATTTCTCGCTATGTCAGTTGAAGACCGGCATAAACAAATATTTCAACTTCGTAAATGCTTCGCCTGCTTAGGCAAGCACTCTCGCAAGGACTGTAAATCAGTCAAAACGTGTCGATTATGTGGTGCAACGAGTCATCACACCTTGTTACATGATTCACAAAGTCAAATCGATTCTAATGTTCCTAACACTGCGTCAACTAATTCAAGTCATAAGTCTACTGCAAACAATTTCAGTCGTAACTCCAATTCTCAAGTCTCAATTAATTCTTCTGATCAAACCTCGCCGACAAGCCCTATTGTCAATAAATATCATCCAACAGGGCCATCTGCATCCAGTCATGCACACCCTGATACCGTTATTGAAAGTACTGTGTCTCCACTCGCTATTCCTAACAGTAATTCTCTATCATGCAGAACAGGTTCGCAAAAGGTTTTATTAGGTACTGCTATAGTACTAATACAAACTAACTCTGATAATTTTCACGCTTTCCGTGCTGTTCTCGACTGCGGATCCGAAGTAAATTTAATTACATCTCGTGCTGCCGAACTAATTAATGCTAAAGTAATTCCATGTCGTCAAAACCTGCTTGGCATATCAGCTGCCACTACTCAGATTCAAGGCACTTCTCAACTTACCATCGCTTCAAAACAAAACAACAACTTTCGTCTCGATACAACCGCTTTAGTAATTCCAAAAATCACTAATAATTTACCATCTGCTTGCATATCTCATGAAGTCTTTCAACTGCACTCCGACAAGGTTCTAGCTGATCCGGATTTCGTACACTCTGCACCTGTAGACATATTATTAGGCGCCGAAGTGTTTCCTGATTTGGTGCTTCAACACAATAACTCTATAATTAAAGGCAATCCTTCTGCCATTTCAACTGTTTTTGGCTGGGTAATTTTCGGCAAATTACCCGCATTATCGCCGTTTACAAACAACCAGCAACCTAACTCGTTATTTGCTGCGGTCGACTCGCTGTCTCAAACTATGCAACGCTTCTGGGAATCAGAAGAAATAACCGCTCCACCTGTTACAAATCCAGACGACGACTATTGTGAAAAGTTGTTCGCCGATACCACCACTCGTGATAAAACTGGGCGCTACACCGTTGCTCTTCCATTCAAATCTAATTCAGTATCACTATCTTCTAATCGTGACATTGCAAGTCGAGCCGCCAAAAAATTTAGTATTAAAGTTTCTCAGCAGCCAATTGTTCAACAAAAGTATCACGATTTCATGCGTGAATATCTTAATCTTAATCATATGTCGCCGGCACCTGCAATGTCTGAATACATAATTCCTTATCACGGTGTGTTTAAAACTGCTGACCCTAATGGTAAAATTCGTGTTGTGTTCAACGCTTCGTTTTCTGATTCCAAAGGCAATTCACTAAACGATCAACTATTGTCCGGTCCCAAACTACAAAGGGACATTTGTCAGATTTTGATTTCATTTCGTACACATCAAGTTGTTGTTTGTTCGGACATTAAAATGATGTATAGGCAAATACTTGTTAGGCCTGAAGATCGTTCTCATCAACACATATTCTATTGTTCTGACAATAATTCCGCTCCTCAGGAGTATGAATTAAACACTGTCACTTATGGCGTTAAACCTTCTGCGTATTTAGCTCAGCGCACTCTGCTTCAGCTAGTGCAAGACGAAGGCGTTTCTTTTCCGTTGGCTTCAAATGCCATACAATCGCATACCTATGTAGACGATATTCTAACCGGCGCTTCTAATTACGAAGAAGCAGAACTGCTTATTTCTCAACTAATCGAATTATTCGCTCTAGGAGGCTTCGAACTGCGCAAGTGGTCTTCAAACAATGCAGAACTACTACGGCGATTTCCAAACGATCATCTAGAAAATCCTATCAGCTTTTCCGACGATACTTCAGCGATCAAAATTCTCGGCCTTCAATAAGATCCTGTGAGCGATTCCTTTTCTTACCGTGTTATTCCATTCGATTCAGAGGCTACTAAACGAACAGTGTTATCATATCTTGCTAAAATCTTTGATCCGCTTGGCTTCCTCACGCCTCTTACATTCTGGATAAAAAACTTTCTAAAACAACTCTGGAATAGTAATTTACAATGGGACGATCCATTACCACCACTTTTCAACGATGCTTGGAACAAATTCTCATCCGAGTTATCTGTGCTGCAAGGTTTTCGTTTACTTAGATTAATTTCTACCAACCAAGCTGAATATCAGTTATTAGGCTTCTGCGATGCTTCAGAAAAGGGATATGCTGCGTGCATTTACCTTCACGTACAAACCAACGATTCAGTCAGTGTATTCTTGCTTAAATCTAAAAGTCGAGTGTCGCCGCTAAAAAACGTTACAATTCCAAGGCTTGAACTGTGCGCCGCTCTCTTGTTAGCGCGTTTATTCGAATCGTTGTCATATTTTAAAAATTATATTTCTTGTTGTGAAGTTAGGCTATTCTCGGATGCCAGTATTGTGTTGGCGTGGTTAAAAACGCCGCAACATCGATTAAAAATGTATATTGCTAATAGAGTACAAAAAATTCTTGCTTTAACCAACATAGAACACTGGTCACACATTTCAAGCGATCAGAACCCCGCTGATGTCGCATCACGCGGTTCTAACTCTGTTGACTTGTTAAATCACCCGCTTTGGTGGCACGGTCCGTCTGTTTATCGCACCCAGTCTACTGAATGGCCTGCACCTGTCGTTCCATCAATCTCTGCTGAAAAGCTTGACCTACGGCAAGAAAAAATATGTCTCGCCATCTCTAACGATCATTCGCACTCTGACGAAATATTACTCAGATTTTCTTCGTATTCTCGTATGCTGCGAGTACTTGCTTACGTTATTCGCTTCATTAAACGGCTAAAAACTCCTTCAGTTAATTTTACACCCTTCTTAACTGCTGAGGAGATTCGTAACTCAACAATTATATGTGCTAAACTCACTCAGTCTCGGTACTTTACTAGTGAAATTCGGGCAATCTCTAACGGCAAGCTGCCGTGTAAATCGATCATTTCATTGTCGCCTTATGTAAATAATCAAGGCATTCTTGTTGTAGGCGGCCGCTTAAGTCGCTCAGATATTGCTAAAACTGCGCAACATCCCATTCTATTGCCCAAACACAGTCACCTCACTGAATTAGTCTGTGATTATTTCCACCGGCTGTCATTACATTCTGGACCGCGCACTACGCAAGCATTCATACTTCAACAATTTTGGATTTGTCAGCTCGAACCGTCATTCGTAATCGCATTCACCAGTGTGTTCGCTGCATCAGATACGGCGGAAGCCCTTCGCAGCCAATCATGGCTGATTTGCCTGCTTCTCGTGTCTCTGCTGCCCGAGCATTTTCATCCACCGGAGTTGACTATGCGGGCCCATTTTTTGTAAAAAATAACCGACTGCGTAAATCATCAATTTCTAAAGGCTATTTGTGTATATTTGTTTGTATGTCTACTAAGGCTGTGCACCTTGAATTCGTGTCAGACTTATCAACAGATGCTTTTCTCGCGGCTTTAGACCGCTTCGTTTCTCGTCGAGGTTTGCCCTCTAACATTTACTCGGACAACGGTACAAATTTCGTCGGCGCTAGAAATAAGCTAGCCGAAATTTATCAGCAAATTCGCGCCTCATCTACTGCAATAGGCAATCATCTTGCTTCATTGAAAATTAGCTGGCATTTCAACCCACCATCCGCGCCTAATTTTGGAGGTTTGTGGGAGGCAGCGGTCAAATCTGCGAAACATTGTTTAAACCGACTCATTGGTGATAAACCTTTACTCTTCGAAGAGTATATTACTCTCTTCGCTCGTATCGAAGCTGTACTAAACAGCAGGCCGTTGTTTCAATTTTCTTCGGATCCCTGCGAAGAAAAATTAATGCTAACTCCCGGACATTTCATCACCGGAACTTCATTGCTGCAACCGCCTGAAGGCACCGTTATCGACCAGTTGCAACCTTCATCCAGATGGGAACAACTAAAAACGCTCGTTCGCTCATTTTGGAAACAATGGTCTCGTAACTATTTACATACTCAAACACAACGTCACAAATGGTCGCGCGCTTGTGATAATATTAAAATCGGCTGTGTAGTTATTGTGCAAAATTTAAATACTGCCCCTGCAGTACCTAAACTTTTTGAATCGATTCAAGTTGATGTGTGAGGCTAAGAAAAAATGTCACTGGCGTAAATGTATCTCTGATCTAAACGAAGTGAAGAATTCTGCGGAGTTTTGGAAGTTAGTCAAAGTATTTAAGAATAAAACTTTTGTAGCGTACAACGCAATTAGTAAGCATGAATGGTTTTATTATTTTAAAGAGTTGCTGAACCCTACAATAGATAGCATCAGAATATCTTATGCTGAGCCCTCAATAAGAGATGAAGGTCTAGACGTGGAGTTTTGTATGCGGGAGTTGGCAAAAGTTTTAAAGAAGGCAAAGACTAATAAAGCACCCGGAGATGACAGAATCCCGTATGAATTTTTTGTCAATGCACCTGATATTTTTCTGTGCAGGTTGCTGGACGTGTTTAATAAGATTTTTGAAACAGGCGTGATACCTGATGGATTCAAGAGAGCAATTATATTCCCAATACATAAAAAGGGACCGTTATCAGATGTAAGAAATTATAGAGGAATCTCCTTCGCAAATACTGTAGGGAAATTGTTTACTGGTCTTTTATTGGGTAGACTTGAATCATGGGCAGATAGGAATAACGTAAGGAAGGAGTTTCAAGCTGGCTTTAGGAAAAATTATTCCACAGTAGACAATGTTTTTAACTTAATGAACATAATAAAAATCAGGACGTCTGAGAAGCGACAGAAGGTGTTTGCCTTCTTTGTAGACCTATCGGCAGCTTTTGATCTTGTTAACAGAAATGCATTGGTATATAAACTGTGAGAAGCAGGAATTTCATCCAAAATGGTGACAGTGCTGAAGAATCTATATGATGGAACCACAGCAGCTGTTTGGAATAGACATGGAGTGACAGAAAGCTTTGTAACGGAAGTTGGTGTTAAACAGGGTTGTCTTCTGAGCCCATTCCTTTTTACAATGTTTATAAATGACGTGGAAGAGTGTATTGACGGAGGAATTAAGATTAGAAATATGAAGATAAAACTATTAGCTTATGCGGATGATTTGGTTTTGTTATCCTCGGATAAACTCTCTTTACAAAAAATGATAAATGCATTTGAAGAGTACTGTAAAAAGTGGTGTCTAAAGGTAAATCTAAACAAATCCAAGGTTATGGTTTTTAGAAATGGAGGAAGAACTGGTAAGCATGAAAAATGGTGGTTTGGAAAAGAGAGAATTGAAGTGGTGAATAGCTATAAGTATTTAGGCATATGCTTGACATCAAATTTGTCCTTGACTAAACACCTCCAAGAGAAAGCTACAACGGCCAAATTTGCATTAAATGTATATAACAGTATTATTGTGAATAGGGATATAGGCTTTCTTGCAAAATTGAGGATCTTTGAGTCGGTGGCGAGGTCAATTGTATGTTATGGAGCGCAGGTGTGGGGGTATACAAATTACGATGTCATCGAGATGGTGCAACGATACTTTTTAAAACGAGTGTTTAACCTGCCTAATTATGCCCTAAATTACTGTGTGTTTATGGAAACAGGAGTCGAACCAATTTATTTATTTGCATTAAAACTACACTTGATATATATTCAGAGATGCTACTTGTTGCCGTCGAATAGATACCCAGCTGTGCTAGTGCGGGAGGTAATTGATAAAAATATTTATTGGTATAAAGAGTGGAAGCAAATAGGGAGGCTGTATAATATACAAGATGGAGTATTTGATATAAACACGATCAAGGTAAATGATGTATTAGATCATATCAAGATTGGACTGATGAGGAAGTTTGAAATGAGAAGATATAACAGTCAAACGCGCAACTTGTATAAACAACTAAATCTTGGGGTGAATTATATTTGCAGCCGGCGATCGGCATCACTTGTTAATTGGTTTTTAAGGCTAGAACCGAGTTGATTCAACTTAACAAGTACTCGTATGTTGCCACTTCAAAGAAATGCTCTCTATGCAATACGGGAGAGGAAGAAGATGTTTACCATTTTGTAGCAAGATGTCCAATTCTGGCGGAATATCGAATAGAAATATTCAACAAGCGTATCCTGAGTCTGGAAGAACTGATGGTGTACCTAAATGGTGAAAATTGGACTAGTATTGGTTACTATTGTCAAAAGGCTTGGCAGTATAGATTCCAATTAATCACGGAATTCAATTATTAATGTTTTTAGCGCCATATATCAAGTAATAAGGTTTTGTGTATTTTTTAATGTATATTTGTAATTTTGTAATTTTTGTTTAGTTTTGGATCATAATATATTTTTTCTTTCTTTTTATTTTTTTTGTCAATCTCTCAGACGGTCAAAGGACCATGAGATTAATGTCTGCGTAATTTTGGTTAAAATATAAATTCATTTAAATAAGTATTGTAATATGTATTTGGTTTTATGTATATATTTTTAAAATTATTTTGTATTTTTGAAATTAAGACATATTATTATTATTATTATTATTATTAAATACTGCCCCTGCCTTATGGCCACTGGGCATAATTACCAATGTTTTTCCCGCCAAGGATAACGCTATTCGTACAGCAGAAATTAAAACCGTTCACGGTATTTACGTTCGGCCCGTCTCGAAACTAATCGTTTTACCAGACAATTAGCTTCAGTTCATATCGATTCGTTTTCGTTTCTTCGTTTATTTCTTCGTTCTTCTGTTGTTTTCTTCGTCTCTTCTGCTTCGTTACTGGTTGTTAGCCCTTGCTGTCAATCACATCAAGATCATTCCGTTACTCGTTGGCTTCCGCGCAAGCCGTGGAAGATGTTCCGTTCGTCAATTGGCCGGTCAAACCCGCGCGTTTGTCACGCCACCACAAGATCTGTCCGTTTCCTCGTTTCTTTCGCTTCAATACCTTTGACTTCGATTCATCGTTCTTCGTCTTATTGCTACGTTTTCCGCTCCCTGGTGTCTTCAGGGCGGGCGGCTTCGTTCTTCGCTGCGATCCCTTAAATCGCTTACTTCGATTTAGGCGGGTGGTATGTTAAGGCAACTTATATTGGCAATAACATATTAGACACCCGCTAACTAACATTTCAAATCTCCCAAATCGAACAGTTCCTGTGACATCATAACATACGTCATTATCCCTACTACAGTTCCTTACTTCCTTTGTCTTCCAAACTCCGCACTCGTAAGTTAACAGGCGATGCAGCAGGTCGAGGCACTCTTCGTTATGGTCCTTAGTGGCGTGCTATGGACTGTTCTGTTTAATGTATGTCTGTCGTGGATGTACTTTTGTTCGATCTCTGTTTGAGAACTCTAATTGTGCAATTTTCACTGTGTATTATGCATTTCTAACTGTTATAATTTGCAAATTATGTTTAGCGTTTTTACAATCTATCAATCACGTGTTATCTACAAGTGCGAAAATCTTCAAGGCTTTAATCAAAGGTAAGTGCCAAATATTTGTTGTGTTCTTTGTTGCTTAAGAGTGCATTTCCTGTATTTTTTGATGTCATTTAATTCATTCTATTGTCTAATTTGTCAGTCGTTCTTAAATTGCCTTAAATTGCCAGTTACAATCATTAAATCGTTTAGCCGTGATTGCCGGCTATCTTATTAAAGGAATCTGGTCCTCCGCAAACAATCGCTTACTTGCCGTTTCATTAAATTTAATAATTATCCGTCGTGGCTAATTTTCATTGTCTTAAAAATCCAAGGTATCCCCCGCAGGAAATCGAACAACGGCATTCAACCGAGCATCAAAAGAACTAAAAGATTTGTCACTATAAAAAATAATTCTTTTCGAACCTTTTTAGAAAATTTGTCTCCCAACGAAACAACAGATCACTCGTTATGGAAAGCCATTTCTAAAATAAAAAGACCAATTCAACATACTCCTCCACTCCGACGTGATGATGGGAACTGGGCTAGAAGTGATGAAGAGAAAGCCGATTTGTTTTGCGACTACCTAAGTGATGTATTTCAACCTCATTCTTCTGTCGGAATTGACGAAAAAGAAATTCACGAGTTTATGGAAATACCAGTGCCTATGGACTTACTGATAGAACTTTTTACTGTTGGCGAGATACAACAAGTACTCAATCGCCTTCCATCAAAAAAGGCTCCGGGATTTGACTTAATTACCTCTGAAGTCATCAAACATCTTCCTGTCAGGGCATTAACGTATCTTCAAATTCTATTCAACAGTATCTTGCGAACGACACATTTTCCTTGTCAATGGAAAGTCTCGCAAATAATAATGATTCCAAAACCAGGTAAACCACCAAATGAAATGTCTTCATATAGGCCAATTAGCTTACTGCCTCTTCTTTCCAAGGTCTTTGAAAAATTGTTTTTAAAGAAGCTTCAGGGGATTCTAATGCAACAGACCATCAATTTGTTGTTCCAGACCATCAATTTGGATTCAGAAGTGGTCACTCTACTGTGGAGCAAATACATCGGGTAGTGAATATGATATCTGACACATTAGAAAGGGGAGATATCTGCTGTGCTCTTTTTCTAGACATATTAAGAGCCTTTGACAAAGTGTGGCATATTGGTCTTTTATACAAATTAAAAACAATTTTACCTTATCCGTTTTATTTTGTTCTTAAATCTTTTCTGGAAGGTAGGATATTTCAAATTAAATGCAGAGGTGCATACTCAAAATTTGGAGAAATAAACTCCGGGGTTCCTCAAGGATCTATACTTGCTCCATTATTATACGTAATATTTACTGCTGACATGCCTCTAAACCAATCAGTACTTACAGCTACGTACGCTGATGATACAGCAATTCTTTCATCTGACAATAATGCTACAGAAGCATCAAATAAAGCGCAAATATACTTAGACGAAGTGCTACTAAGGTTGAACAAATGGAGACTAAAAGCCAACGCAAATAAATCTGTCCAAGTTACGTTTACTATGAAAAGAGAGGAATGCCCATCAGTACTCTTAGGTAATGATGCACTCCCACAACAAGATCATGTGAAGTACCTTGGCTTGCATCTTGATCGGAGATTAACTTGGCGACATCACATAGTATGTAAACGGAACGAGCTTAATTTAAAATACATGAGGTTTAACTGGTTGTTAGGAAGAAGATCACAATTATCTGTTGAAAATAAGATCTTGATCTACAATACAATTTTCAAGCCTGTTTGGAAGTATGGCGCTCAGCTTTGGGGTACATCCAGCAGATCCAATTTAGAAATGATACAACGCTTCCAAAATAAAGTATTAAGATCGACGAGTAACGCTGGGTGGTTTATAAGAAACTCGGAAATACATGACCATCTTCGTATCCGTACCGTAACAGAAGAGATAAGAGAGCTGAGCCTCCGGTACCAGCTAAGATTAAACAATCACGAGAACCACCTGGCATTAAATTTACTGGACAACAGTGAGGAAACGAAGCGCCTCAAAAGACATCACATCCTCGACTTAGACCAACGATTTTAATACATACACGAAGTTAAATTCACCACTCATCCTTTCACTACTTTTTAATCTAAAGTGAAATTTAAAAATTTCATTTATTTTACTTTTTTATTGTTAACTTCTTTTGCATTGTTTACTTCATTTTTTTTTGTTTACTTCTTTTACATTGTTTTTGTTAATTTTGTAACTTTACAACATTTCTTAGTTTTTATCAACTTTATTTTCTAATTCTATTTAGTTGAAATGAGAGCAAAGGCTGTCTACTGCACTCACGTAAGTTTAGTTCTTGTATAATGATTTGCTTAAAGCCACATTGTAAGGCTGATTGAAAATAAATAAGTTAAATAAAAAAAAATAATAAGAAATCTGGTGAAGTTATCAATAGTATAAACAATAACGTGGTTGTTAGCGCGCAACAAGGTTTGAAACAGTCAAAGCAAAAAATAAAAAACAGAAAGCGGAAAAAATGGTAAATGACTTTTAAGCAAATAAATAACTTGAAAAGAAATCCGTTGTTACAAACAATACTTTTGATGTACTATCCGATACCTCGGACATGAAAGACGAAGTAACGCCTACTAAACCAAAACCACCACCGATTTTTACTTTCTCTTGCCTATATGAATATATAGGAAGGAAAGTATTGTTTTCATGTCGATGTTTCGAAACCGAGTTTTCACCGGATCTATACGTTTTCAGACCCCTTGAACCCAAAAAACATGTTTTCAGCGATTGGTCTGTGTGTGTGTGTGTGGGTGCGTGTGTGTGTGTGTGCGCGCGCGCGCGCGCGTGTGTGTGTGTGTGAACAGAATATCTCAAGAACGGAACAACGTACGAACTTGAAACTTGAGACTTAAGTTACACACCCCATACCGGACCCGACACGAACATTTTCATCAAAATCGGTCAACCGGAAGTAGTAGTTTATTCGTATAATTTTTCACTTTTTTGTGATTTTTTCAAAAACTGGTCCAACGATTTTTTTAAAAATCGGCTGGTTTACTCAATTTTTTATTCTCTACAAGATAGGATAGGCGTTACGTTTGTTGAAATTCTGGGTGAGGCTGTTTTCACGTAAAAACATAGTTTCTTTAAGATTACGGCTGTAATATGCAATTTAGCGCAAAAATTTATATAAAAAAAAGTTGTAGAGAATTTAAAATTCTACAACTTTTATGTGAAACATTTTTTTGTATAACGCTTAGTTTAGCAGAAATAATTGATTTTTTCATTTTTTCTCACGAAAACGTGTGAAAAATTGATTTTTTTAAGATTTCGGCCTTAGAATGCATTTCACGACAAAAGTATATATAATAAATTTTATAGGAAATAAAAAGATTTACAACTTTTATTGTAAGCATATTTCTCTACAGAGCTTAGTTTAGCGTGAAAGAGTGATTTTCCGTATTTTTAAGCCAAACTGAGTTCGATTTTCATTTTGCGTCTTTCACTCATGATTAAAATAAGGTTATGTTTTTGAGGTTAGTTTATTGTTTATTTCTAATGTTTCATTACTAATACTACTAGGTTTTATTACTAATGTTAGGTTTATTATTAATTATTTGCATTGGCAAGAGAAAGTTGTGTGAGTGTTTCACACCAGATTTTTATTCCAAGTATTAATAGTGTACCTCTCATGTTAAGAATAATTATTCAAGACAATAATATCAATTCAACCGACTATGTCTATCAAATACTGTCGAAGAACCAAATGAGAATCAATGCGAATAACAGCCGTACTTATACGTACATATACGAGGTGTGGCAATTAAAAATGAGACTAACGTTGTATAAAATTTTATTTTTATTTTATACATAAAAACTTATTGTTACCTTCAATATACACTCCTTCTCTATTTTACAACGCTTCATGCGAATTTTCCATTGTTGGAAACAGTGCTGGAAGTCATCTTCTGTCAGCTCATCCAAGACACGTACCGCTCAAAAATACTATTTGAAATGAAGCTCGCAAAAATGTTTGTACTGACACTTTGTACGCGATTGAAAATGACCCAAATTTTTTGGAAACTATAATAACATGTGATAAAACGTGGTTTTTTACTTATGATCCGGAAACAAAGCGCCAATCCATGCACAGGAAGAGCCGAACTTCACCGAGAGCCAAAAATGCTCGAATGAGCAAGTCAAAATTTAAAGAAATGATGATTGTTTTTTTTATATCCATGGGATTATGTACTTTCACTGGGTTCCTGAAGCAAACAATTAATCAATATTACTACCTTGAGGTACTTTCTAAACTTCTTCAAAGAGTAAGGAAAAAACGCCCCTTAATGTGGAAGACAAATCGTGGGTTCTCCACCAAGACAATGCGCCCGCTCATTCCACGTTATCTGTCAAGAGGTTCCTAGCCAAGTACAGAATTTCAGTGTTAGAACATCTACCTTGCACCATGTGACTTCTACCTTGTCCCTAAGGTGAAATCTGCATTAAAAGGTACAAGATTTGAGTCTGTGGAAGCTGCGGAGTCTGTGGATTTAACCCGATTTATTAACTATTATTAATTACATAAGTTGACGGTTTTAAAATCTCAGCCCTGCTAGATAATTTTGGAAACAACACATTCCTTTTAGATATTGTCACAATACTTTAACATCTACCAATATTGTAGCCACAGCCAAACTTTTTGTAGCACAAGTTGTTGACGTAATATAAAACAAACGATAGAAATCAGTACTGTTAACAACTGGTGCGTTCATAAAATTTTACCAATCCATATATTAAAAAATAAAAAACAAAACGAAAAGCTGTTATCAAATATATGTAATATTAATCAAATACAAACTAATTTTCCTTTGAAGCAATATAAAAATTTATTTTAGTACTGGTTCTTCATAATCAGTTTGTGTAATTATTAACAATCAGTCGGCCTACCGCTTCTAACCCAATGTACGAGTATGCACAGTAGGAATACAAACATACAGTAATAAAAAGTAATCTTATGAATAATGTATTATCTATTTATTACCTATGTTGTGATATTCTCCACAGAGATCTCAAAATGTGTGAGAAACTGTAAAATTTTAATAAAGTGGATTCTTTAAATATTTGTTTTATTTAAAATATAATCAGAAATAATATTATGAATTATTTATCTTGTAATATAGATTAAGAAATTGACTAAAATTTTTAAATAAGTTTTTTAAAGTATTTTACACATTTAAAATGTTTTTCCTTTTGAAAAGATGAAGATAAGAATAAAACTGTTCACGTCTGACAAAATAATGAACATAAAAAGTAATTAAAACACATCAAGATTAAGTTTAAAAATCTGTAGCTATACTCTATTTCGCGTTCAGAATGCAATACAGCTCTTATGAGAGAGAACTCGCTGTGTTATCAGGCGTACGGAAAACAGGCACAGCCAATACAATAATTATTCTCCTCCGCCACCATCCGAAGGTCACAGGCAAAAATATTTAGAGTTTCGCTTAACACGCTCTAACAATCTCATTTTTAATAAAAAAATTCTGGAAAAATTGCTACCGCTTTGTAATGAATCGTAATTTATTACACTACAAGTGTTATTATTATTATACTGTTATTTAGATAAGTAACGCTCGTACAAAGTTAGACGTTTTAATCTTGACACATCTTCTTGCGTTTCACATTAAATATCTCTTTTCCTATCATGACGAAATAAGTGTTTTATTATTTTGTTATAAAATATAGAATTTTGTCTGTAATTTGATGTATGACAAGTCATATGTTGGACGGACGGGAACAGAAATAATAAACTAGTTTGAAATAATTACTTTTTTCCATAACAATGGCCCATTCAAAAGAAATTATCATTGTGTTATTGCATAAAAATATCTTATGCAAATAATGTCTTTTTTCCTTATTTCACCAGCTAATAACTTTGTTTATCCGTTATGTAAACCTATAAAACTATGCATCACAATAATTACGACATTCTTGTCGTTATATGAAAAGATAATTATGTATTATGTTCCGTACAGAAATACCGACAATTGAAGTGAATACGTCCTTTTATTTAGAGAACAGTATATTTTCATCCTAATAACTACTGAAATCAGTTTAAACAATAACCATTTCTTACTTTAGGTAACAATGAAATTGGTACACATTCCACTACTGTAATACTTGTCTGTACCTGATCTTTAAAACTATACAAATATTAAGTATGTTTTGTATTATATTATTCATTAGGGGTTTGTAAAAGAGAAGGTTATGTGGCGCGGAGTCGATATTTTTATTTAGTGTAGTAGCGCTCAAACTCCCATATGAAATACATTGCTTATGGACTTAGCGTACTGCATTCTGAACGTGAAATCGACTATAGATTATGGATTATTCCAGTCATTTAAAACTTGTACTCTTGATACTAACATTGTTCAAATTAAGTTCAGTAAAAATTAGTTCATGAGTTTTTAGATAATTCAGATTTTTAAAAAAATTTAAGTTATTTCTTGAATTTCTAGTAGTTTTAATTGATAGTTTTCCCTGTTTACCTTATAAACATATTGTGACACTTATCTCTAAGGTCCGTTTCGGGATCTGGGTAAGGAGTTAGTCTTGATCGGTCATTCAGTGAGTGAGTTGTGTAGTTGAAGGCAATTGGATACTGAGTAGTAGTTACGTTTTGTGAAAAGGTCCAGTGTACTGTAAACATCGGTGTAGGCCTACTATAATTGGTTGTGTGAAGTATTTAGTTAAATTAAGTGCGAAATAATCTTGTGATTGGTTAAGTCTATTCAACGTCTTTAATTTATCGTAATTAGGTTATTATTTATACACGGGTTTTGCTCTTTTGGAGGAGTAGACTAATAAACGAAATAAATAAAATAAATAAGTAAATATATTATAATTATCATTTTAATTATAGTATTTGTAATGTATTTTATAGATTTAAGTACCATTATCATTTGTAATTTATAGTTTGTAATGCACAGCTTACTTGTAAATTGTAAACGATAGTTTGTTAATTATTTATTTTACCCAGATCCCTAAACGGACCTTAGAGATGAGTGATAATATAGTAATTTTGTAATCGTTTCCGGAAAAATCTAATCCGGGTTCTTAAGTTTTGCATTTCACCGCGTTAACAACTGCGCTACGGAAGAAAACTGTGCTTATTGTTAGTTTATATATGTTTAGGATTGAGATAGATCCGCAGTCCGGAGGAACAAATGTTAAATATATAGTAAGCAATGTTGTAGTTTCGGAAACAAAAAAAAAACATTAAAAGATTATCCACGCCGAATGATCCTTTAACGCAGAACAAATAGACAAATAAACGATAGAAATCCAGAGGACCAAATTGCTTATAAAGGCGCCAGCAATTACAGCGAAACGACTTAGAAAGTGCACGAGATAGTTAAAACAATTAAAGGTAACTGACAAAAGGGTTAGGAAATAGATAACACAAGGAATCGACATACAATGAAAATCACACACTATTGAACTACATATGCAATACACAAGCCAACACTCACCTGAATTAAACTTGAAGATACACTTGAGTACACCGCGCGGTGCATAGAACGAACAGACGCTAAACAACAATTGCAAACAAGCGATTATTTCCCAATAAAAGTACATGAGCCAACACATTTATAGCTCACACGACACACACGAGCAATGCACAGAGTTCTCGACATGAGATACGATGAAAGTTAATAGAACGAAAAACTTGTAAAAACGAATGGCGTACCCCACGCCATGCGGCGAAGAACCGGCAAGCGCGCCCACATACGAGTAGTACACATACTGTACACATACTCGTAGTACACATGCAGAAACAACAATGAGTGATCTTACAGGAAGGAAATGAGTTATGTGGAGGGGAGAAATACGTAATCAGTGATGTCAGAGGAAATATTTGGTTGATTTGAAGGATTAGTGTAGCGGGAATAATGAACTATTTTGTCAGTACGGACTGGCGTTAACATACCGCCCGCCTAAATCGAAGTAAGCGATTTACAGAATTTGCAGCGAAAAACGAAGCCGCCCGCCCTGAAGCAACCAGGGAGCGGAAAACGCAGCAAGAAGACGAAGAACGATGCATCGAAGACGTCAGCAGAGGAATCGAGAGAGACGAGGAACGGACAAATCTTGAGGTGGCGTGACAAACGCGCGGGTTTGCCCGGCCAAACGACGTACGGAACATCTTCCACGGCTTGCGCGGAAGCCAACGAGAAGCGGAGAATCTTGATGTGATTGCCAACGAGGGTTGACAACCAGAAGCGAAGAAGAAGAAGAAACAAAACGGAGAAGACGAGAGTTCCAGAATCAGAACGTGCGTTAGGAAGCCGGAGTTGGCAGAATCGGTTGAATGCATTGCAATAATACTAAAAATGCAGTCAGTGGTTGACCAGGAGCATCCCAATCAGAGAATTGAAGTTCTGGAGAACCAAGAAGAACAAGAAGACGAAGAAGAGGAAGAAGACGAGATTGAATGTCGGAGTTGAGAATGTTAATCGTCGGGCAAGACAATAAGTTTCGACACCGGTCGAATGTATGTACCGTGAACGGTCCTTACCTCAGCGGTACGAATTGTGCGGTCCCTTCCGGGAAAGACGTTAGTGACAGTACCCAGTGGCCATAAGGCAGGGGCAGTGTCGAGGTTTTGTATGATGACAACACGACCTAACTGAAGGTTGTCACAAGCACGAGTCCATTTGTTACGCTGAGTTTGCGTGTGCAAATAGTTTAGTGACCATTGCTTCCAGAATGACTGAACTAGAACTTTGAGTTGTTGCCATCGTGAAGCAGGCCGAAGTTGATCGATCGTGTTTTGTTCGGGTGGCTGTAACAAAGACGAGCCGATGAGAAAGTGCCCAGGAGTCAGCATAAATCTTTCTTCGCTGGGGTCGGACGAGAATTGAAACAGTGGTCGGCTGTTTAAGACAGCCTCGATGCGCGCAAATAACGTTATGTACTCTTCGAAAAGCAACGGTTTGTCTCCGATGAGTCGAGTTAGACAGTGTTTGGCTGATTTAACGGCGGCCTCCCATAAACCGCCGAAATTTGGCGCAGAAGGTGGATTAAAATGCCAGGTTATTTTCAACGCGGCGAGATGATTCCTGATAGCAGTAGATGAACGACGAATTTGTTGATGAATTTCGATAAATTTATTTTTGGCGCCTACGAAGTTGGTGCCGTTGTCGGAGTAAATATCCGAAGGTAAACCTCGACGAGATACAAAACGATCTAAAGCAGCAAGAAAGGCCTCGGTTGAGAGGTCGGAAACGAACTCAAGATGAACGGCTTTATTTGACATACAAACAAAGACGCACAAATAGCCCTTGGAGCAGGAAGTTCTACGAAGACGATTAGTTTTTACGAAGAAAGGACCTGCATAATCAATACCAGTAGATGAAAATGCTCGGGAAGCAGTAACACGAGAAGAAGGTAGTGTAGACATCATAGGTTGAGCAGGTCGTCCGTTGTATCTAATGCAGCGAACGCAGCGATGAATTCGTTGGCGAATGACGTTTCTAGCAGATAAAATCCAGAATTGCTGAACGATCAGAGCTTGTGTTGTACGAGGTCCCGAATGAAGCGACAATCGATGATAATAGTCACATATTAAATTGGTTAAGTGGCTACGTTTTGGCAGCAACATGGGATGCTGTGCGGTTGTACTAAGAGCAGAACGGGACAAACGACCGCCTACTGTTAGAATACCTTGGTCATTGAGCTGAGGCGACAATGAAATAAGCGATTTAGATGGCATTTTGCCTTTGGCGATAGCATGAATGTCATCGGAGAAATGGCGCAGTTGAGTTAATTTTACACAAACGTTGGTAGCAGTGCGGATTTCCTCTGAAGTCAGAAACGAGGCGAAAACGATGGAAGAAGACTTGAGTTTTTTAACGAAGCGCAGAACATAAGCAATGATTCTTGTTAAGCGAGAATACGAGGAGAATTTTAACAAGATATCGTCGGGAAACGAATGATCAGCAGAAACGGCAAGGCATATTTTTTCTTGCCGTAGATCAAGTTTGTCGATAGAAACGGACGGAATGTTAATCGCAGGCCAATCTGAAGATTGCACACGAAAATTAAGCGGACCTTGCCACCATAACTGGTGATTGATCAAGCTGGTACAATTAGTACCACGTGAAGCGACATCAGCAGGGTTTTGATCTGTAGAAATATGAGACCAGGATTTTATATCAGTCAAAGAAAGAATTTGTTGCACACGATTGGCAATAAACATTTTTAAGCGGTGTTGCGGTGTTTGTAACCAAGCCAACACGATACTAGCATCAGTGAATAGCCGAAATTCACAACAAGAAATTGAGTTTGCAAAATCGGAAATTGAAGAAATTAAACGTGCTAACAAAAGTGCAGCGCATAATTCGAGACGAGGAATAGTAACGTTTTTTAACGGTGACACTCGGCTTTTAGCTTTGAGTAGAAACATGTTAGAATAAGAGCTGGTTTGCACGTGAATGTAAACACAAGCTGCGTAACCTTTTTCAGAAGCATCGCAGAATCCAAGTATTCGGTATTCAGCACCGTTGGCAGTGATTAGCCGAGGTAAACGAAAATTTTGTAAGGAAGACAGATCAGTAGCGAATCTATTCCAAGCGTTGTCGAAGAGCGGCGGTAACTTGTCGTCCCACTGTAGATTGTTGTTCCAGAGCTGTTTCAAGAAGTGTTTTACCCAGAAGGTGACTGGAGTGAGGAAGCCGAGAGGATCGAAGATTTTTGCAAGATAGGAAAGCACAGTTCGCTTGGTGACTTCAGAGTCGAAAGGAACTACATGATACAAAAATGAATCAGAAGTGGGGTTCCACTGAAGCCCTAAAATTTTGATCGACGAGGTTTCATCTGAAAAACAGACTGGATTTTCCAGATGATCGTTCGGGAAACGTTGTAGTAAATCAGGGTGATTAGAAGACCATTTACGCAATTGAAAGCCTCCTAAAGCGAATAATTCAACTAGCTGATCGATGAGAAGTTCAGCCTCCTTGAAATTGGAAGCACCGGTTAAAATGTCGTCGACATAAGTGCTGGAACGAATAGCATCAGACGCAAGAGGAAACGGAGTGCCTTCATCTTCTACTAGCTGAAGCAAGGTACGTTGTGCTAAGTAAGCAGATGGTTTAACGCCGTAAGTCACAGTATTTAGCTCGAATTCTTGAGGTGTAGAACTTGAATCGGAACAGTAAAAAATATGCTGATGAGATCGATCTTCAGGCCGCACAAGAATTTGTCGATACATCATTTTGATGTCAGAGCAGACAACTATTTGATGTTTACGAAAGGAAATTAAAATGTTGCAGATGTCCTTTTGTAATTTAGGACCAGACAACAGTTGATTGTTGAGCGAATTGCCGTGAAAATCAGAGAAAGAAGCGTTAAACACAACGCGGATTTTTCCATTAGGGTCGGCGGTTTTAAATACGCCGTGATGCGGAATTATGTATTCAGAAATTGTAGAAGCAGGCGACATGTGGTTGAGATCAAGATATTCACGCATGAAATCGTGGTACTTTTGTTGAACTACTGGCTGCTGAGAAACTTTAACAGTGAATTTTTTAGCAGCACGACTTGCAATGTCACGATTAGAAGATAACGATACAGAATTAGGCTTGAATGGAAGTGCAACGACGTAACGTCCAGTTTTGTCACGAGTGGTGGTATCGGAGAACAACTTTTAAAAGTAGTCGTCGTCTGGATCTGTAACAGGAGGAGCGAATATTTCTTCCGACTCCCAGAAGCGCTGCATAGTTTGAGACAGCGAATCGACAGCAGCGAATAACGAGCTAGGTTGTTGAGGTTGTAAAATGCTGGTAATTTACCGAAAATTACCCAGCCGAAAACTGTAGAAATGGCAGAGGGACTGCCTTTGATTATAGAATTATTGTGTTGAAGTACTAAATCAGGAAACACTTCAGCGCCCAGTAAAATGTCTACAGGGGGCGGAGTGGATGAAATCAGGATCAGCAAGAATTTTATCGGAGTGTAATTGAAAGACTTCGTGAGAAATACAAACAGATGGTAAATTATTAGTAATTTTTGGAATTACTAATGCGGTTGTAGCGAGACGAAAGCCGTTGTTCTGTTTTGAAGCGATGGTAAGCTGAGAAGTGCCTAGAATTTGAGTGGTGGCAGCTGATATGCCTAACAAGTTTTGACGACATGGAATTATTTTTGCGTTAATTTGCTCTGCAGCACGAGAAGTGATTAAGTTTACTTCGGATCCGCAATCGAGAACAGCGCGGAAGGCGTGAAAGTTACCAGAGTGAGTTTGTATTAGTACTGTAGCAGTACCTAATAAAACCTTTTGAGAACCTGTTCTACACGATAGAGAATTACTGTTAGAAGTATCAAGCGGGGGCACGGTATTTTCAGTAACGGTATCAGAGTGCGCGCTACTGAATGCAGATAGTCCTGAAGAAGGATGTTTATTAACGGCAGCACTTGTAGACGAGTTACGATCAGATGAATTAATAACCACTTGAGAATTAGTATTACGATTGTAATTATTAGCGATAGATTTGTTACTTGGATTAATTGACGCAGAGTGACGAGCGTTGGAATCGACTTGACTTGGTGAATCGTGTAAAAGAGTGTGATGATTAGCCGCACCACATAATCGACAAGATTTAACAGATTTGCAATCCTTGCGAGAGTGCTTGCCCAAGCAGGCGAAACATTTACGAAGTTGGAAGATTTGTTTATGCCGTTCTTCAACGGACATAGCGAGAAATTCGTTGCAATTGAAAACGTTGTGGTTAGGTGAACCACAAAACTGACATTTATAGAGCGACTCGTTATTTGTATTAGCTGGATTACTGCCTAATAAGAATGAATGTTGTTTTTTAGGCAGTGTCGGAGACAGCGGTTGTTTACGTGAAACCGGTTTGTGAACTGCCGGTTTATCGAGATTGGATTTACTTGTATGCGAAGAGCTAGCATTATCGATAGACTGATCAGAGTTGAGTAATTCGAACGAATGCACTTTAGATGTAACGAAAGACATTAAAGCTTCGTAAGAAGGAACGCTTGCAGAAGAATTCTGATCCTCAAAGGCTTGTTTAGTAATTGGATCCAAGTTGGAATAAGCAATTTCGAACAACAGATATTCAAGAAGGTTGATGTCTAGTACCTATCCGTAAAGCACCGATAGAAGATTCGTGTACGTTTAAAAAATGTTTTAACGACTGATAATTGGGCGTTTCCGACTTGAAATTGAAAACTTGAGTTAAATGCACATTGGCGATTCGCCTAGCGTTCGAGTACCGATCGAGGATTAAATTATAAGCTAATATATAATTATCAGCTGACAGAGGTAAATGTTCAATCAACCGCAGTGGTTCGTTGGTTAAAGAACAACGTAAATAATGCAGCTTTTGTACAGAAGATAATTCATTATTGTTATGAATTAAATCGTTAAACAGACTTATGAAGTTTTGAAATTTAGTAATATCCCCATCATAGGAAGGGAGACGAATGCGAGGTAACTGAACTAATGGTGGGTTATTGTTTTTGACTTGGTTTGTAATAATTACAGTATTATCTAACGACTGAATCAATTTTTGAGCGGTATCAATCAATTGAAAGTATTTATTCTCAAAGGTAGTACGTTCGATTTCAAAATTGTTGTCAGGTTGTAGCAATTCGATTTTAGTTTGAATTTGCTCAAAGTCAGACCAGACATCTGCAAATTTATCTAGCCGTAATTTAACTTGAGTGATTTCAGCTTCAGAGTTGAGAAAATTGTCAAAACGAATTAAATGATTATTAATAACCTCACGTTTTTTAAGTAAGGCCTTGTAGTCGTCCATGGTGAAAGAAATAAATGAATAAATTAACAAACAAACGCAGATTGAAAAACGTAAACAAAAAACATATGTTTGAAATTAGGTTACTGTGTAACGATGCGGTATGAATGCAGACGATAGAGAACGAGCGATGAAGCCAGTTTGGAATAGAAACTGGATTGTCGAGTTGAGAGAGAGAGAGGCGGAGCGATTCTGCGCAGTGCAGCTTTTGACTTGTTGTAGACGAAGCAGAAATAAGATGGCGTCGAATGACAACTTGTGAACACATCGAAGGGACGACACAAAGGAATGCTTGTGACGTCACGAACGTAAGCGTGGTTGCTCCCTATAACACTGTATAGCCAACAGCGCAATACGAAACAGCCAAGCCTTAACACGCATATAACACAATGAACGAAGACAGTTACACAATATGTAATGACGAATTTAGTAAAATAATATAGATAAATAATTGACTGTATCCACAATTACTGATAAACATCCGCAGCCCGCGAGGACCAAATGTTTAGGATTGAGATAGATCCGCAGTCCGGAGGAACAAATGTTAAATATATAGTAAGCAATGTTGTAGTTTCGGAAACAAAAAAAAAACATTAAAAGATTATCCACGCCGAATGATCCTTTAACGCAGAACAAATAGACAAATAAACGATAGAAATCCAGAGGACCAAATTGCTTATAAAGGCGCCAGCAATTACAGCGAAACGACTTAGAAAGTGCACGAGATAGTTAAAACAATTAAAGGTAACTGACAAAAGGGTTAGGAAATAGATAACACAAGGAATCGACATACAATGAAAATCACACACTATTGAACTACATATGCAATACACAAGCCAACACTCACCTGAATTAAACTTGAAGATACACTTGAGTACACCGCGCGGTGCATAGAACGAACAGACGCTAAACAACAATTGCAAACAAGCGATTATTTCCCAATAAAAGTACATGAGCCAACACATTTATAGCTCACACGACACACACGAGCAATGCACAGAGTTCTCGACATGAGATACGATGAAAGTTAATAGAACGAAAAACTTGTAAAAACGAATGGCGTACCCCACGCCATGCGGCGAAGAACCGGCAAGCGCGCCCACATACGAGTAGTACACATACTGTACACATACTCGTAGTACACATGCAGAAACAACAATGAGTGATCTTACAGGAAGGAAATGAGTTATGTGGAGGGGAGAAATACGTAATCAGTGATGTCAGAGGAAATATTTGGTTGATTTGAAGGATTAGTGTAGCGGGAATAATGAACTATTTTGTCAGTACGGACTGGCGTTAACAATATATACTAATATTACAAAGACAAAGCGTGTTGTTTTTGTGCAGGCTACTTTTTAAAACTCTGAAAGGATTTTCATGAAATTTTGACAGCATATTTGTATTTGTATTCACAGCAACATTTTATTTTTAATTTAAAAAAGATGGTAAAACATGGTAAGGGCCCTGAAGAAGATTTTCATAAATATATATGTGTGCGTGTACATGTGAGAACGCATTGCTGTTGAAGTTGATGTTTGTGAGAGACGAAGCGGGGGAAATTATCAAAATGTGTGTGTGTGTGTGTGTGTACGTTAGAGTATACAGTCGATCTAGCAGCTACAAAATTTCCGTACGTATTTATTTAAAAAAGTGCAAAGCCGCACGGGTTTTCCTAGTATTTTATAGTTGCATCTAAATTTTTTCATTAGTGATTATGTAAGGTTACGAAAAATATCGGTTTGATCATTTTTGTTAGACCTAGCCATACAAATTTATATTGCTTACTTATTATTATTTATTTATTAATAATAATTTATTATTAAATAGTAATTTGTTATTAATCTAGGTTGTACGTATGAAATGTTTATTAATTAAACTTTATAAAAAATTATATTTTTAACCAATTGACATTAATAATGTAATTTTCTGTGGTGAATGAAGCGAAGGTGTCATTTGCAGAGTGTAAAATATGTGCTTTTCAGAGGGCCCGGCATGCTGTTAAGCGTATTTTTTTCACTCAGTGAGGAAGGCAATTGTAAACCACCTCACTCCTCGTTTTACTTAGTAAAACCTCTAGAGGTTCAAACCAGCCTTTTGGCTGATGACCTAAACAACAATGTAATTTTGCTTATGTTTTGTTTAAATTTATACTATACATTTTGTTATTTTGTTTATTTATTTTATTTATTGTTAATGAATAATTCATAATTCCAACCAGTGAACTTTCTCTTTTCATTTTAACATTATATGATCGGTCTGAGATATTGCACTCCGAAGGCCGCCAAGTCCTGTTTTTTTTTATAAAATCATCTCCTAGATTACAGAGGCAAGTCCTTTTACGGCTTTGAAAACCAACAGTTTACATTATCTTCATCTGTCATGTAGTGTAGCGTGGAGTTAGTTACCAAAATCTCTATCTGTACACCATATTATTAGCACATTACTTCCATAGTGTTATAACAATCTATAATGTACTATTTATTAGAACTTAATTACAGAAGTTTATAAATATTGTAAATCTATATAAATAAAATTGTAATTTTGTCTGTACAATTTTTCAAAAAGCCCCAAATTTTGTTTCTACGCCAAATCTACTAAGTAATCACCGAAAATGAGTTCAGCTGAATTTTTGTCTGTTTATCTGTTTGTTTTTCTGTTTGTATGTTACGGCATCACGCAAGAACCGCTGAACCAAATCAATGAATTTCGGTATTTAGATTCTGGACTATTTCGAAATGAAAATAGACTATACATTTTTTTAATATCACAACGGGATGGGGGAGTTCAGAGGGAAGAGTACACAAAAAACTGCGAATATCTCCGTTAAAAGTCAATCTATCAAAAAATGTTATATAATCGAAATTACGAAACGTTTAAAGACAAATAAGTTGATTATGTAAAGTTTTTCATGTTTATGCATAATAACGGAGATATTACCAATTTTATAAAAATAAACACAGCAATATTTTAAAAAACAAAATAAACAAAACAATAAACATAGGTCTACGCGTCGCTTGTATTCATTCCGAAGCTCTGTACTCTACCCCTTCCACCACTACCTAACCTTACACGACACACCCGTTCTCGGTCACATTGTCAAAAACGAAAGACAGTCACCTTAGTAGTTAACCATAAAGAGCGGAGTGTTCCAATCGTAATTTACCTTTTATTTCAATTTTTATTGCTTTCTAGCGAATAATTAAATTACCTACAGTTACATTACCCACAGATTTGTGTGAGTTAAACTTCTGAACATCAATTTTCATTGCTCTATATAAATAGTAAATTTATTTATTTACGTAAAATAATTAACTACGCTTCTGTAAAATAATAAAACGCTGCGTATCTTGATTTAAAAACACCTAAATCTCGCTTTTATTGTACGTCCAACTATTTTGTTTTGTCATTAATAATAATGCTGACGTTGAAAGGAGGTACGAATAGATAACAATGAATGATTAAAGAATATCAGACCTGACAGGGATCGAACTCGGTACACCAATATACTGTTCACAGCACCAAGAAAATCGTTCGAAGAACGGGCATTTTAGCTAGGCGTTATATATCAAATTCGTTACTATACCAACATTGGGATAAAATAAAAATAATTGAAGATTAGATAAAAAGAAGGAATTTATTTAAAATTAAATAAACCATTTTTCTGTTTTTGATAAATTGTTTATTAAATGGTTTTAAAACTGTTGTGGCAAAATTTTAGCATTACTAAGACCAATTTTACCTTAATTTTAGACTAATTTAGACTAAGACCAATTTTTATACTTAATATTAGTCTAATATTTGGCGAGTAGTTTAATGGTATGTTAGACTAGTCTAGTTTGACTGTACATGGTGGGTACAAACGATATCAGCTTCTTTTTGCTGATATTGATCGAGATAATAATAATTTGTGAGTTAATAATTAAAATAATAATAAAAATTATAAGGTTAAACAGTCATGAATTTCCGTAATTACACTGTATGGGCTAAGAACTTTTGTAATGTTAAAAATAGTACATTAATTTGGACTGATCTGTGTAACTATTATTTTTAAATCTGTAAAAAATTAAGAGAACGTTTTTCTCACCTTGTAGTCCATTTTTGTCATTGCCATTGTAATTATTGTTGTGATTGTAGCCATTACGGTTCCAGTAGTTTACGGAAGTTGAAACACCTTCCCGATGGTGCAGAACAGATGCCACTGTAAAGCCGAACAGAGCCAACAATAGAACGACTGAGTACTTCATGTCAATTGAGACAAACATTATAGCAACATTGTTTAGCCTTTTGTGCTGTATGGTATAAGTGTATTGCAAAAATTTGCATTATTTATTATCTTCGACCATGACGTCAATGAAAAGCTTGTAGTGGTACCCTACATCTGGGTTATACATATGAAATGTTTATTAATTAAATTTTATAATAAATTATATTTTTAACCAAATGACATTAATATTGTAATTTAATTAATGTTTTTCAAAATTTATATTATAGATTTTGTTAAACGTTTTGGTTCATAATTTATGGTTATAATGTTAAATTTTTCTTTTAAATACCATTGTTTAGAGTTGTTGAATTATTAAGAAATAGAACTAAATATGACGATTTATGATTAAGAGCTCAAAGAGCAAACACGTTCATTGTACGGATATCGGCCAAAGGCCAAATTATGAAAATATTATAAACAAATAATATATCAAGACACTCAATACAGTTTAAACATTTTTAAGTCATACGTAATATTGGATACCATTGAACCAAGCTAAGTCAAACTAATATTTAATGTCTTACTTACTAATTGATTACTTTTTTTTATACCTTTCAGATACCCCTCCCCCCACCACACTCACACACACGCGCGCACGCGTACGCACACACATACATATATAAATTATATATGTGTGTATAAATGAATATATATATATTATATATATATAATTCTACTATAAATTTCGCGTCCTTACATTGAGACTTTGCTATCAATCTGGAGTCCGAATGCCATTTGGCGTTCATATAGGCCTACGACCCCAAATGGCATTGCATTCGGACTGCAATGATTGTGTTCAACACAAAAATGTGTTGTGATCTGTTGTTTAGACGTAATATTTTTTCAAATAAAGTACATTGTTAAGCACAACTTTATTTATCATTTGAGTAATTTTATCTTTAACCAGAGAGACGTAAAAATAGAAATAAAATAGGATATGGGAGCGGAAGCGAAACTGCGGTATTTTGAACAATTATGTACACCGTATTTTGGAGGGTTTCTCACCAGAGTACGCTAGCATTGCACTTATTAAAAAATATACGTAGATCTATATTGTGTATATTGTCTCAGAGATATCACTTTCTCATCTGCTATCTTCGCATTCACTCAATAAAATTAAAAAAAAACATGTTGTAAATAAATATTGTATTGTGTTAAGAAAAAAAAATTAAACAGCAATAAAAGCACGTTTTTATTAATCATTGAAATACAATTCTTTCAAAAACTCGTATTCACAATCTAATTAACTTATAATTTGAAAAAAAAAATTAGACAAAGTATTTGATATAATTAATATAATTATTTTTTTATAGAATTAAAAACTCATTTTTTTTAGCTCTGGAACTAGCAGTGCAAATAATTTAACTTTTCACCTGCCTGCTATGGGCAACTCCTTACAGCACTAATATTTTATTTAAGACAGTTTCCACTGTCAAAAACATGCATTTTATTTGTCATTTGGGCGTGTAAATTTAAATCGATAAATCAAAGGATACCCACATCGAGAAAATTTTACAAATCGGTAGTAAAAACGAAAATAAATTGATAATAGAGTAGACATTTTTTCAATTCAATTTTCATTTTTAAAACAATTCAATTTTCTCGTAAATGTCCAACACGGTTCCAAAAGTATAGGTCAACAGAGACTGTAATTTCCCAATACTTTAGAAACTTATTAAAATTAATCAATAGCAAAAATCCCATTTTATTTATTTTGTGATTTCTGTAAACCTTTTATCGGTTGACATGACATGATAATTATTAATTAATTTATTTATTTACAACAATATAAAGACTAACAGAACTTATCCATATAAGCCTTAATGACATAAATAATTTACATTTTTACAAAAAAATCTTTGCTTATAACTATTTTATTTTACATAATATACTTGCTAATACACTTTTGTCTCTTCCTCATAAAAATAAAATAATGTTTAATAAAATTACTTACTATAATAACAAATTAATAAGAAAAAAAAACAAAAACTCCCACTAGGAATAGTTTAGCAAAACTTGATCAAAAATAATATTATTTATTAATAAATTAATAAAAGGAACAGGAAAAAGAAACAGCAGAAAAAAGATAAAAAAAAAGAAAAAGATGTGAGTCTGCTCTGTGAATTGATGACATTTATTGGTTGGTGAGCGCCTGATAACATTTTGATGAGAATTGTTCGTAATTATCAAAAAAAGGATCGAGTTCCAGATTAAATTTTTTAAAAAAGGATAATGACCGTGTTAAGAAAGTATTACTGTATTGCACAGTATTCACTTTAGGCAAATAAAACAGATTAAAAGTCCTGGATCTAACAAAAGGTACATAATAAAAAATGTTTTTAACAATATCCTCTAGGTCAACCTTATTAATTAATATTTTATATTAAAATTGCATACGCATCACATTTCGTCTGACTTCAAGGGGTTTTATATCAAAAATTCTTCTCATCGTCTCCGTAGAAAACCGTAAAGGAATCCTTTTACCTTGTAGAAGGTAATCCTTTTTACCTTGTTCTGTATGATTTACTCATAAAAGAACTTGAGGTATATAGTATTACAGATGCAGCTATTCATTGGATCATATCTTATCTCAGTGACAGAGAACAATCAGTCGAATTATCGTTCAATCACAGCAAAGTTAAAACAAAGAACAGATCTAATTTTCTACGAGTTAAAAAAGGAGTTCCACGAAGTAGCATTTTAGGACCTTTGCTATTTCTAATTTTTATTAACGATCCCTGATTTTCTTGCTCCATTCATTGTTATATTATTTGCTGATAATAAGACAATACCTCTCGAAGATGAAAACTATGAACAAGGTTTAAAACTAAAGAAGCTTGTTGAATGGATGCAAAAAAAATTTAGATCTCAATTCAGATAAAACTGTGGCCACGTGCTTCATTGGTCGTAAGTGGAATAGGTAATAGGTAGTAATAGGAAGGTAATAATAGGTAGAGGAATAGGCGGAAATATGTAACCAAAGTAAAAGTATCTCCATAAATGACAATATATCAATATCTTCTGTAACAAGTAAGTTACAAAATCTTTAGGAGTAATGTTAAGAGTAATGTGTAAACTATCCTGGGACAGACATACTAAGGAACTTGTCTGCTATAAAATTAAATCCTCCTGCTACGCCCTAAAACGCTTAAAGGTACTGAGCATACTAATACCTTTGAGTATTTATTATGTTTACATAATCTCACATTTAAAATACAACGTTATGTCTTGGGGATCTCCGAGTAAAACCGGTGCCGCCTTCAGGATGCAGAAACGGGGTATTATGGACATCTTAGGAACTAAAGACATTGTGATAAAACGATCTAATCCCCACAAGGGTATGACAAATTTGTGGCGTACTAAATACTCCACATAAGTTGAATACTGAATTTGCTGTGAATAAAAGTAAACTCAATTATCTTGTATAAATTATATTTAATGATTTATCACATTTTTTCAGCATGTACGTTATATCAAATGTTTTATTATATTTTAAACTTTCACTGATTTAATTTTAATATTTTTTTAATGTTAATATGTCCCGTTCATTTTAAATTATACGTCGTTTTTAAATATAGTTTCACTTTTACGTTGTATCGTTTTTAAAATTTATTTTAACTTAAACTTTTTTCACTGAGATTGTGGACCATCCATCCTGTTCGATGTCTGGAACCACAGTCGCCATATTCTTCACAAAATTCATAATTATTCTTCTTATAGTTTCCTAGCAACCAGTAAATAACTCTCTTTTCAATATTCTTTTTTTTTAATATAAATTAAATACAGTAGTTTCAAAAAATGTTTACTTTCCAGTCAGCTGGAGTTTGTTTATATACTCAACTATAGCAAACATAAACAGACTTTACTGTAGCTGATCTGGTTCGTTACAACATGATTCTTATAACCCTTTTTAAGAAAACTAAATGTACTAACGTTCTCATGCATTTAAATTTTTTAAGAGAGTGCATTATTTCTGAAGAATAATAAACATTATTCTTGAAAAATAAAGATATCCATTCGTACCCGATGAGATACAAAAATTATTTTATTGTACAACACAGAACTACCAGATACAAAAAGGCACAGTTTTCTGCTTCTGTCAAAATTTATAACAACCTACCGAATCATTTGAAAGATGTTCCGTTACACAGTTTAAAATTAAACTCAAACAGTTGCTTCCAGAAAAACAAAAAATTTAATAATATTCAACAATTTTTTAACATAGACCTAAATCAATCTATAATAACAGGGTTCAACTGCACAGTGTAGGCCTCCATGTTTATAGTACGTTTTTCCTCATTTTTACCGCCACAGAATTTTTATAATTGTACGATAATGTAATTTTTAAAATAATTATTTGTAATTAAATAATATTTTTCTTGTTTTTTTGTTTCTATTGATAGTTTTTTGTATAGTACTTTGTTATTTCATGCGTAATGTTTAGTTTCTGTTAGCTGTTATTTTGTCTATTCGTGGGATTTGTTTTTAATTTAGTCACAGTTAAACTTTTCAAATATATGTTTAAAAATATCAATTTATGTTCAAATTATTAAGTCATATAATTATTTTTTATTTTATTTTTGTCACTTTAAATGCCGAATATTTATTGGAGAACTTGTTTGATTATGAATATGGACTCTGTACAGTATTAAGAATTAGTTTGTAGTCAATTAGTCTTCGCGAAATGTTGGGCTGTCCTGGTTAAAGTTTTCGCATAGTTTTTCTTGTCAGGGTCCTTTTTGTCTTATGTGCAATAGTATAACCTTCCAGTTTCTTATCCCAATCATTTGGACTTGTCGTATAATATACATTATTTAGCGTGACAATAAGGTTTGTTAATTTAATTATTTTTGTAATAATGATGCCCAGATTGGGTGGTTGGTTGATGACGTGAAATAAAGTAGTAAAAACCGAAAGAATATAAGATAAAGTGGCCACCTTGGCTTTTATAACACGAAACTTATTTAAAAGAAAATGCAGAGGAAAATATCAGAGTTTGGAAGAGTATTACTGAACGTTGTTTTGCTGAAAAATAAACTTGAAAATGGCCTGATAAAAGACAAACTTCAACGTGTACAAAACCGCTGCATACGAGAAGAAGTATTAATGTAGGCCTAATGTATACTTTGTTCAAGATCAAAGATTCCTAGTAGTTTATTGAAGGAGCAAGAATAAAAATACAAACTATAGCTAAACCGGACTGGATTCCAAACGATGTAAAAATTATGCTGTCCATCGTTCTTTTTTGAAGCTATAAAATCATTTTGATTCAGTCACTGAAACATGGAAATATAAAACTAGAGGGAAGTGAGGGTTGGGAAGACCTAAAAAGAGATGGTACCGGAACAAGCCATTTAGCGTAACCTTAACAGATGATGATAATGAAATCATTTTGAACACCAAACATATAATGGGTGAATGGAACTCCATTTGAATACTGAACAAATTATGTCACTTTACAATTCCATAATTTTTCAGCTTTAATAAAGTTATTTTAATTTTAATCTCTAATAAATTGATCATATAATAGTAATTGTAATTACAGTCGAACCTCCCTAGTTCGAATCTGAAGGGACAACAACAGACTCTAACTAAAGGGTAAACTACACTCTCTAACAATAAATATTGCGCAGGTTGTAGGGAAAATAGAAAAAAACTCTTAATCGACTTGTAAAACCTTTAACGTTTATTTTCTATGATGTTAACCTTATTGATGTTAAATGAAAAAAATCGTTACAGAATTTTACAATGCCATGATGATTACTTAAAACTGTTTTCACATTACATGTCAATCAAGTAATTAGTTATCATTTTGAACCTTGTGGTAAACGATAACAGTCTTGAAGTACTGGTTTGGTGTGTTGTAGATTGCGTCGACAACTGGACGATCGAGAGGGAAACCAATTGATCTGTTGTCCTTGATGAGACTGTATTTGTTGTTGTTGTTGTTGTTGTAGTCAACGTTTTGGTTGTCGTAGTCGTTATTATTCTGGTTGTTGTTGTTGTTGATGTAATCATTTTCACCATTGTAGTTTACATTGTCATTGGTGTTAAGTTCATTGATGATGGTGTAAATAACAAATTTCTGACCGTTCCTCTTACCCTTGGGAAGTTGAGCACGCTGTGGAAGACCTAACTGCTGTTTTTCAACCTGAATTTAAAGAAAATTATAAGGTGAATTAAAATAATCTATCTGTATAATTTATTAACAATATATGATATATTAGACTGTAGTAAAAAATCAATAGCTTGATTGTCGAAATTCTAATACAAAGGTATCATTCTAAAGTCCTGTTAATTAAAAAATTCAGTCAATTATGTCATTCAATTAACAAGATTGTAAAATGTAGGCAGCGATTTTTGAAAAATGTTATAATAAACAGCAGATGCAAAATTTCGCTTTAAAGAATGATTAGTTTGATTATTTTAGAAGAAATTTCATAAATGTTAGAATGTGTTGGCGTTTTATTATTCCTGCTACAAATTATGGCCAAAATTAAGCAAGTTAACGTGAGGTTTAAGCTATAAAACAAAATATTTTTATAGGTGAATCATTGTTACAAAGACAATGTTATAAAGAACTGTTTTTTATCTTGTTTGTAATCGGGACTGCTTTTATTCAAACCCAATGCAATGACTTTTTGGCTTGTGTTGGCATTATTATTAGGCGCTAAAGTAACAAAGGACAACTCACGATGTCTTTTCATGATTGAATGTCAGCTGGTCATCAAATAAATTTGCTTGCTTGATAAATGTTAGGGTTACTCAAAGATTCAGAATGACTTTCTACCAGCTAACTGACTGAACCGGAGCGGGGCCGATTAACGTTTGTAAAATATATTTTCTCACTGTCCGTGACCACAAGTCAATGGTTTTATATTGTATTTAATTACGATTTTTTATTTTTTAATCTTAATTGCTATGTAGGAAAGCAACGAGGATGTTAATTTTGCGTTTCAAAAATAAAGGTATTACATTCATTTAAACAGATTAACGTAATATGTAGTTAATTGATATTTTTAAAATTAAGCAGATTCAAATAATACAAAATAAATCCGCACGTACCTTGTTGACGTAGAAAGGACGTTGACCTTGTTCAGCTTCTTCGATACGGTTCCATAATTGCTGGAAGCTTGGTGAGTCTTCGACGTAATTTGGTGATTGCTGGGAATTCCTCTGGATAAGATTTTGACCGTTGTTCACTGCAAATTAAAAGACCGTAATGTTACAAGACTTTTAAACACACACAAGCGCATTAAAAACGAAATTCAAGTTATTTTTAATGAAAATTGCTTTAAAATGCTAGTTGGTCTGTGGATACTTACATTGAACTCTGAATTTATCGAGCTGAACGAAGTATTGGCTGGCTTGTGGAAGAGTGAATTTCTGTCCGTTTGAATCGTATTTTGGACCAATAAAGACACGAACAATAGCGTTGGTGTTCTTGTTGCTCTGTACGGTCAATCTGTAGTTGAATGGTTGGTTGGTCAAACGCTGGAATTTAACAATGTTGTTGTCATTGTTGTTGTTGCCATTGTTGTTGTTGCCATTGTTGTTGTTGTTGTTACGGTTGTTGTTATTGTTGGTAGGAACTGCGTTGTTGACATTTACTCTGAAGGTTTCAAAGTAGGTAACCAAGTCGGAAACTTCCAAATTTTCAATTTTTACTCCGTTGAAGGAAAGCTAAAGAAGAAAACGGAATAGAGTAGTATATTTATATAATTACTAATTTGACGAACACATTATACTATTAAAGTAATAAGTTTGTGGTCTTTCTTAATGAAAATAGTTTATCCAAAAACTTGGTAATGTGAAAAAGTAGTTTGTTATCAAGCATACGGCAAAGTTGAGTTCAAGAAGTTCTTTTACAGAAAATGAGGGGTAAAATGTATAACTTGGTTCGTCTCAAAAGTGAATCGTAAGTCAGAATAAATCTTAGCCTTTACGTTGAGTTATGGTAATTATTCTGCTCCCGGTACCAGATTCGTAAAAATTAAAAAAAATTGTAAACGGAGGTATTCCAAATATTTCTTCAAGTTTTCGCATCTACTTCTTACTTAAAATTTTTTCAATAAAACGAGATAACCTGTGGCCTGAATGACTTCTACTGTCACCAAATTGGTTTAAAATGATTTTGTAATTTATTTTTCTTCGAAATGCTTGAAATATGTTATTGCAATAACTTCTAATCAACTGTAACTTTAACTAAATCTGTTTAAAGTATTTACTCTGTTGAAGTATTTCTCTCTGACTACAGTCCTATTATCACGGATGTATTACATATTGAATTACTAGACGTATCGTCCCGGTTCGGTTGTTACTGGTTATATAGTCGGGTATTCGGTCAGCGACCCTTTACACTTAACTACAATACGAAAAAGTTACATAATTTTAACTTTCTTGTCATTCATTTTCAAACGGTGTGACTGATGGTTTGATCTACGAATAATTAGTAAAAAATACTTTTATAACTCTTTTGGGAAAAAATCTTGTTCTTTATGTTAATGATATTAGAGGTAGAGTAAGTTAGCACTTTGGAAAATTTCCTTTTACCTGAGATTGGGTGTATGGTCCTTGTTTGTTCTGGAGGTTGCTAAAGATCTGGTTGATCTTAGCCAACAACTGGTAGTAAGCTGGGTCTCTGGCGGCTGTAGCGTAGTTAGCAACGACACCTGGAGCAACATTATTCTGGTTGTTTGGGTCAACGATGTTACCAATAGCGTTCTTAGCGGTGCTGAAGTAATCACCGTAGTAAGCTGGATTGACTGAGCTTGCTGGAGCAGCTAAAAGGTTAGCTAAAACACCAAGTCCATTCTTGTTGTTAAGCTGGGTCTTGCTACCGTCTTGCTGTAAACAAAGGTAAAAAATACAATATTTATTTAAAAATAACTTCCAATAGCAATATTATGAGGTAATGGCGGGAGGACTGTTGTAAAGCTAAAATGAGAGATTTATAAGAAATATTTGAAGGAATTGCACACGTAAAAAACCAATATTTTTTATAGGCTTATAATGTTAGGAAACAAAGTTTTTCTTCAAACGAAGAAAATATCACAGGAAGTGATTTTAATTACCAATAGCAGATAAAACATATTTACTTTATTTACTACCTTTTGTATGATGAAAGAAAAGTACGAAAATTCTTAAATTCTTTTGTCGTAATTTCACATTAAGTTATTTTTTTTAATTAGTTTTGTAATAACTTACGTTCAAAACGTAACCAGATTCAGCAGCTTCTTGAACACGTTTTTCGTAGACTTGTGGGTTCTGAGCTTGGTTGTTGTTTGGCTGTTGGGCGTTGTTGTTGTTGGTGGTATCTTCAACCTGTTGTTGCTGGAATTGGGTTTTTGGGGGACGTGCTGGTACAGCTTGACCGTTGGCGTACTGAAGATTTGGGTTGTAGCCAGTCTGAAAGAAAAAATTCAATTAAATGTGCATTTGGAGTTGCAGAGTAAATTTTACCTAGTGGTTTAATGAAATATTAATTCCAGTGACATTTTTCGTGCTTTAAGTTATATACACATACATTATTACATAATTAGCTTTTAGATTCATGAAAACTTTCACTTACTAATGCTTTTAATATTTTACATCCCGTGTTGTAGTCTAGTTATACTGTTTATTTTATTTTTTTCAGCAGTTTTTGAGTATAAGTAAACTTTGAAAATTTTCTCACACCTAATAATGATTACAGTCACTTGTGTGTTACTTTATGCTTATCGTTAATTATTATTAATAATAATAATATAATAAAGGGTTATTTTTTAAGGAGCAATAGCTTTCCACTTGGTAGTACGAGAATAAATATTTCCAAGCAGTTAGGTAGGTTGTTTGGATCACATGAACTATAGTATTGTCTAATACCGTTATTCTTTGCCTCACATACATTTCTAGTTAATATCTCACTGGTTTTTGTTTAAATTTTAGTAAAAGATCTTTAATTATGTTACAGTGCGCACTGATTCAAAGCATCCACGGTTTTACTATTAAACAAAACGTAAAGATTTTCAGAGAACTTTTTATGAATTAGGCCTAAATAATAAACAAATGTGCACATAAAACAAAAGCCGTGATAGTCGTATTTTGAGTTGTCATTATTTATACTGAAATATCATAACATAAATGATTAAACAACAAAAATCTTGTAAAATGTATCTATTTACCTTGATTTCATCATTCAAGTTGATTGGGTGTGGGATTGGCAAGTTGTTTGAGAGCCTTTCGAGAACATAACGAGCGTACAATTGCTGGTGAGCAAAGTAGAAAGCTTCACCACGTTTGATGTCCTGGATGTTGAGGCCGTTATTGTTGTTGTTGTTGTCACCATTGTTACCGTTGTTATTGTTGTCAATGTTGCTGGTGAAGTAATTGTTGTTGTTGTTGGAGCCTAAGAAAGCTGGGTACTTGATGAGGAATCTGGCGTGGATGTCATTGATACCAACATCTTCAGTGAAGTAGCTGACTCTGTTTTCTGGGTTTTCAGTGGTTCCGGCGTTGTTGTTTTGAGAACCGTCGTTTTCAGCGAAAACGTTGTTTGGGTTGTGTGGACCGTAGTTATTGTTACCGTTGTTGTTGTTGTTGATGAGGTCTTCTTCGTTGTTATTGTTATTATTGTTTCCGTTGTTGTTGTTATTGTTGTTTCTGTTGTTGTAATTGTTGTTGTTTTGGTTCTGGTTAGCGTAGTTAGCATGGACAGTTACTCCTTCAATACCTAAAAGGACACATTAACATCTGTTGTATTATTAAGTTTAACAAACTGCAGTTACGTAAGTAAAGCTGCAATAAAAATAACGTAATCAAGTAGTACACTGGACTTCTTAAACTGTTTATATCGTTCGTTATGTAAATTATATAGGTAGTATTGACACAATAGGGTCACAACTATTTTAGTGATAGTTCGATTTTTATTTTTTCCTTACAAACCCTACAATAGACTTAAGAACTTAAATTATGAAATTTAAAAAAAATCGTACCTTGAACTTTAGCATTGTAAACTTTGTGGAGTGCTGTAGCTGGGACGAATGCGTGTGGGATAACTTCGTACAGAGCTGGGATAACAACACCTTGAGTAGATGGGTGATTCAAGACGGTAGCGGTAAAAGCATAGACAAATTGGTCAGCGTTCAAGTTGTTCCTTGCCCAAGCTGCGGCTTGCTTAAGAGTGTTGAAGTCCTGAGCGCTGTAAAGGAAAGTGAATAATTGGGCAACCTGGTTCTGGTGTTGTTGGCTGGTTGGAGTGAAGACTTCGTTCTTTGGAAGGAAGTTTCCATTGTTTACGTTCTTCAAAAACTTCTTAACAGCTTGCTGGTTCTAAAACAAAGACTTTTATTGTTATTTCTGTAAAATATCAGGTTTTAATACCTAAATAACTGTGGAATAGTTTATCATGAAATTTCTTTTTTTTTAACAATTCCTTGTTTATTATTCCTGTTTGTATTATAATTATCTTCTGCAATAATACCTGATACAACGCTTATAAACTATTTATATTAAGTTATTTTCTATTGCTATTAATATTTTTTTATTAACAGAACGTTAGGCCTATTAATTTTTTTATGAGTAGTTTCAGTGTATCATCGCTTTTAATAATAGAATTCTGTGTAACATCGAAATATGAATAATTTATCTTATTAATAGTGGATTTTTCGGTCTTTGATAAATGCTTTGAAAACTCCCTGTTGTAATGTAATCATTATCTTAACTCTTCTGTTGGTTTATAACGGTTAAAATAAACAAAGGTGATTGACAAACTGCAGTTTGGTGCTGAATATTTCCTACCATCGTATTTATACAGTTTGCCGAGGAGGGGGTCTGGTTCAGGTAAAAAGTATTAAGAAATTAACATATCAATACTAATAAATATTTTACTATACCGTCGAATCTACTGCAGGTCTTCGTGTTTAATGCATTATAAAAAACTAAAATTGACGACTGGTTGATTAGTACGAGTAATAGCTATCATTTCACTAAGAAACCCTGAATGATTTAGATATTATTTTTGAAATTAATTTCACATAGACCTATGCGTTTGTTTCTAGAAAGAACTAAAAGAAATTGAAAATTATTTGGTTATTGTCGTATTTTAAACTGGATTAGTGATTACTTACATTGAATTGGTTGATAGCCTGGTGTGGGTTAAAGTTGTTACCCAAGTTATTTAAGTGCTGGTTTTGGATGTCTTGCTGAAGATCGGCTAACAATTGCAATACTACTTTCTGCTTCTGAAGTAACTGTTGGTTTCCTGAAATATTGAAAAATTGAGATAAATTAAGGAATTTGTACAGATCACCTCATAAAATTGGTTCTTCCGTAAAACAAATTTAATTTTCAGAAACTAGCAGATACTCAAATCCGGATTCTTTGGCTTATCAGCCAGATATTCTTCCTGCTTTACTATTAAAGCAATATTCAGGAATCTTTTATCGAGATGTCTACGAAACTATTATATTTTTTTCTGGTTTTTTTTATTAAATAAATTGAAATTACTTCTTACTAAACTAAACGAATTTTTATTAAGGTCGAAAATTATGAAGCGAGTCACCCAAAATTTTATATTAAAAATAATCAATACAAAAAACAAAATTCAAATGTAAATAAACTTAACTATATTCAAAATGCAGGAGGCCGTATTCCATCTCTTTAGGGCAGTAATCGGATGAGAATGTTTGGTCGGTTTATGGCATGCATAAAATAGAATTCGCAGAGTAATATCGAAACAGAAAGACAGTAACTTTTTGTTGTTTTGGTAACTCTGATATACGGTAAATTGCTGTGTATATTAATTGAAGGGGTCGGGAGAAGAAAGTGCTAACCCACAAAATTTCCAGCATGATTTTCCGTAAATATTCTATAAAAATAAAACGTACAGCACGTTTTAAATAGGATGCTATATTTACAGTCTTAAGAACCTGAATTAACAGAAAGACAAATGCTAACCAAAACATTCAAAAACATGATTCGTAGATTTCAGTACACTTTTAAAATTTCATTGCGTAAAATTTTGTTGATGTGGGTTAGCACTGTCTTCTCCCGACCCCTTCAATAATACTTAGCAAATTTTGCAATAGTAATTTATTACGGAATTTTATTAATTGACATTGGTATGACTGAAAATATACGCTATCACGTTATTTGAAATAGTTAATAATTTGTAATTAGCCTAAATAATAATTAATTATTTTAATAATTATTAGCCTAAAATTATTTGCGGCAAATTATTGGTAATAATAATTAACAATAAATATATGGCTCGAAACATCATGATACCTAATAAAAATAAAACCAATAAAATAAAATAAATTTTTTAAGCATTACTTCCGAAATATTTTTAAAAAAGTATTGTTTTCGAAATCAAATTCTCCGACACACTTCTCGTCGAGTAATTTTATGCATGAAAATTATTCTAGTAGTGACAACCCTTAACGTAGTTTACACACTACCAAAAATGTAAAATAATATTAAATATTAAAAAGTACTTTGTTTGCGTAAGCTACCTATGCTTAATTTTATAGATAATATTCATAAGTTATGATCGTTAATAATAACACTGATAGTGAGCATGAGAAACCAATACTGAAATAACTTTAAATATTACTTTAAATGAAAATTAGGTTGTATTTGATTAATAATAATAGCTTTTCGGTTTTCTTTAAATTTATGGCTTGGTAAAATTTTATAAACGCACGTGTTAACACAACTGTTTTATTTAGCTTTTTTTAAATATTTATTTGTATTGTCACGTCAGTAGCTCGAGCTACCAAATTGGGTTGGGGCTAAACTATTGGTAGAAGCTAAAGTATTGTAATTTTGTAATCGTTTCTAAAAATCAAATCCGGATTCTTAAGTTCTGCGTTTCACCACATTGAAAACTGTGCTACGGAGATCTTTGTTAACTTGTATTTTATAGTTGCATCTAAACTTTTTCACTAGATATTAGAAGGGTGACGAAAAAAATCGGTGTGAACATTGACCATAATACCAATAGCTGTATACCTGGCCATAATTCGAACCCATGAACTTCCTCTTTTTAGTTTAACATAAACGACCGTTCTGAGCTATTAGACTGCGAAGGTCACCAAATCCGTTTTTCTTTTTTTTTATAAAATCATCTTCTAGCTATACTAGTCTAATAATTTAACTCTACTTGGTGGGAATCAACGATATTAGCTTGTTTCTGCTGGTATTGACCGAATTAATAATAATTTGTAAGTGTTAATTAAAATTATAAATAAAAGGTATGATGTTAAAGAGTCATGAATTTACGTATCTGTACGATATTGACTAAGAAGTTTTTAACTATTAAAATTATATTTGGATTGATATATTATGTAGCTATTATTTTTAAGTAAACTATAATATATTAAGAGAACGTTTTTCTCACCTTGTAGTCCATTTTTGTTATTGCCATTGTAATTGTTGTTGTTGTTGTTCCTGTTGTTGTTATTGTAGGCATTACGGTTCCAGTAGTTTACGTAAGTTGAAACACCTTCCCGCTGGTGCAGGACAGATGCGGCTGTAAGGCCGAACAGAGCCAACAATAGAACTGCTGAGTACTTCATGTCGACTGAGACAACGTACTAACGTTGGGGTAGCTCTTTTATATTGTATAGTATCAGTATATCGCAAAAATTTGCCAAATTTATTATCTTTGACCCCGACCTCAATCAACAGCTTAAAAAATTACATTTTTTTTAATACATTGTATTAATAAATAATAAAAAAATTTGTTATATTTCCGATTATAATAATTAAGTGCATTTACTTTAAAAACTAGAAAATTAACGAATTATTAAAAAAATTTAAATTCTTTGCGCTGGTAAAACAAGAGAAGTATAGGTAAATTTATTTCTGATAATATCCGACGATTTTCGTTAACAGAATATTTTACACGTACTATGAATGTCGACATTTATTTTTCATTTATGCACTGGATATTTTGGATATTTCAGTTAGATTAAATTTAAGTAACCGATAAAAAGTTTCGTATATATTTTTTTCGAACTCTTATTCACGATCAGATTCAATGCGTTGAGGTACAGTAGTACATCAAACTGTACATAAAATATTGAAGTCCTTTAGCCGATATGGCTTGGTTTGATCCAAGCATTTTCATTGTTTTTCTTGGCTCTCCTGTACAAGTTTTTCGTCCTTAAAATAGAAACACTGTCGGGAACGATGCTTATTGTATGAAATATTAAATATTTTATGTAAGATTACAACAGGCATAAAAAAATTAATTTAAAACAAAACAGACTTAATTTGTAGTATAAACTTATCGTTTTGTTTCGAATTACTTTAAAAGTATAAAATAATGCTTACATTTTCTAAAAACCCAGTTAGATGTTCTAACGTGGGCTAATTAGTTTCACCTAAGAAGCATAAATAGTTACTTATTCACACCACTGTTTAATTATTGACTGCATTAGTGAGTTATTCTAAGTTCAGTTTATTTAAAGTTTTATTATAAGCTACATTATGTTAAGTTTATTTTGCATACGGTCTTTATTTTATCGTTTTAGGAAAATGGGGCAAAAACCACCGTTGGTTACAGGAAAAAACTCTTATTAAAAATTACTTAAAATCAATATGGAGCAGTGTGATCTTATTATTATGGAAAATCAGCTGTAACATTTTGAAAACATGTATGGCGTTTTAAAAACTAAGTTTCGTAAAACATCATCACCTCCTGATTTGTTAAGAAAAAATATGGTGTGAAACACTCACACGGCTTTCTCTTGCTATTGTAAATAATTAACAATATAATTTAACATTAGTAATAAAATATTACAAATAAACAAAAAACTAACCTCAATAAACATAACCTAATTTTAAACATGAGTGAAAGACGCAAAATTAAAATCAACCTCAGCTTAGCAAAAATAAGGAGAACCATTTTCACCCTAAACTGACTCTGTAGAGAAAAATGCTCAAAGTAAAAGTTGTATATCTTTTAAATTCCTATAAATTTGATTATATACACTTTTATCGTAAAATGCATGCTAAGGCTGAAATCTTAAAATATCGATTTGTTTACACGTTTCCGTGAAAAAAAAACAGAAAATTGATAATTACCGCTAAACTAAGCGTTTTACAAAAAAAAAGTTTGAAATAAAAGTTGCAGGATTTTATATTTTTTATAACTTTTATTATACACTTTTGCGCTAAAACGCATACTAAAGCCGCAATCTTAAAAAAAAACATTTTTTACGATAAAACAGCCTCCCCAAGAATTTCAGCAGACATGGCACCTACCCTATCTTGTACAGCATAAAAAAATTAGTAAATGAGGCGATTTAAATAAAAACATAGAAGCCGTTTCTGAGAAAATCGAAAAAAGTGAAAAATGACATGAATAAACTACTACTCCGGTTGACCGATTTTGATAAAAATGTCAGTGTCGGTTCCGGTAGTGGTGGCTAACTTAAGTTCTAAGTTGCAAGTAAAACGTGTAAATCCGGTGAAAACTCGATTTCGAAAAACCGACATGAAAACAATAGGCCTACTTTCCTTCCTGTAATATTCATATAGGCAAGAGAAAGTGCAAATGAATGAACGTACAAAAGTTCATAAAAATATACCGCAAAAGTTTTGAAATAAATGGAGGCTAAACTTTTCAAAGGGTTTATTAACTGTTCAAAAGCAAAAATTTAAAAAAAAATTAATTTTCATGAATTCTCTCTGACAACTCATTTAATTTTGTGATAAACGGTTCACTTTTATTTGGAATTTTTTCATTGCTGTACCACATCCTCATCTTTGAAAACCAATGCATTACAATGAATAGCGTCAACTATTTATCTTACCTAGAAAAATTACATTGAAGATTAAAAGTAGATGTAAGCATCATTAGTATATTAAGCGATAATGAACCAATCGTTCATAAAATGCGTAAAATACCAGTTAAAGAACGAAATTATCAGGTTCTGTGTTTCACTTACTTAATATTATTTGTTCTTTAGTAGAATATTACGTATTTATCAAATGTTTATTATTCATGTCCCATTGCTTATTTGTATTTATTTTAGTGTCAAATCGAAGAGCAAGCCACATAAAATTAGAAAAGTACTCTCGAAATAATTCTGTTTTGTTTCGCGAGAAGAGCCCTAAACTTTGGTTTACGCTAAAATACGTTGCCTCTCAAATTGATGAATCAACGTTCATAATGATTTATTGTAATCATAAAGGTATAATTTTTTATAATGGTATAAAAAAGGTTTTTGTAGTATTAAGTTTTTATCTTCAGTATAACATTACCTAGTCACTTTGTAGTGTATAGCAAATGTTCTTAGTCTAAATTGTTTTTAGAATGTAAAATGTTCTAAGTAATATAATATTATACATTAATATGGCTTCTTGTTAAGTGATTTTGTCATTATTGTTATTAGACGCTGGGTAATACATATAATACATATAACATGCAATACAAATTTACGATAACATTCATATTGTTGAGGTATCCCATTGTAACTATCAGCTTGCTTCTAGAAATCATTCTTATTATGCCTACGAATAGGCTATACTGAATTTCATATATTTCATTAAATCTACAAATTTCAGGTTCTTCGACCATGCCTTTTCACTCTTGGTAACAAAATATTCTTATTCGAAAAGTTAACTGTTGTTTATGTTTACTAGCGAACACCACGAACTGATTTAGACTTGTAGAATTCTCTTAAAAGAATATTATAAAAAATACATATAAGTAGCTTTATAATATTTAAAATAGTACTGTTATTTCAATATACAAGTTCATTAGTTCTTACTTTCACATTTACGCTCTTTTGGATAAGGGAATTTACTAGCCAGCGTTTTGAGACAATTTAAGTTCATCACTTTTAAATAATTTTTCACTAAAATAAAAAAATTTCAATACTTCTCAATAAATATTTTAAAATTAATTATTGACAATTTCAACAAATGTGCAATAATTGGTAATAGTAATTTGGAAACAATATTTTTAAAAACTTTAACAAAAATAAATTATATTTCTAATGAGCAGTAACACTGTATCATTTGAAAAAAATATATATAAAAAAGTAAATTCAAAAAATATGAATAATTGATAACTTTTTGCACATAAGTTAAATAGGCTAATAAAAATCATTTCATTTTTTATCTCTTATTTGCACTTGAATTTTTTTTTATTCTAATTAAACAAGTATCTCATTTAGTAATTATTTTCTATCACTGTATGTTTGACGTTAATAAACATAAAATTCAACTGAGACAATCGCTGTTGTACCTTAGTAATTGACTATCAGTTTTAACCACACGAAGACATTTGCCCAACCGTTTTGTTAAAGTAATCCCTGTTTCAGCGACTGAGTTTCACTAAGTAGGGAATAGGAAGATTGCATTTATACAATTCTTTCCAGGATCTTACGTATATAGATTCCAAAACCCTCAGTGATACAAATGAAGGTTTCATTCTCTTTAACCGCAAATAAGCCCATAGAGACCTTTAATCTTAGTACTTCTGATTAGTTTTTTGGAAACTTGGTTTAACTTATTATAGCTTTTCAATAAAAATGTTTCCTTGTACTTTCTCTTGCCTATATGAATATATAGGAAGGAAAGAATTGTTTTCACGTCGATTTTTTGAAATCGAGTTTTCACCGGATCTACACGTTTTCAGACCCCCTGAACCAAAAAACATGTTTTTAGCGATTGGTCTGTGTGTGTACGTTAACGAATATCTTAAGAACGGAAAATCAAACGAACTTGAAACTTAAAACTTAAGTTACATACTACTACCATACCCGACACGAACATTTTCATCAAAATCGGTCAACCGGAAGTAGTAGTTTATTCCTGTAATTTTTCACTTTTTGCAATTTTCTCAAAAACAGGTCCTACGATATTTTTTTAAAAATGGCCTGGTTTACTAAATTTTTTATGCTCTATAAGATAGGGTAGGGGCCGTGTTTGCTGAAATTCTTGGAGAGGCAGTTTTCACGTAAAAAAATAATTGTTTTTTTAAGATTGCGACTTTAATATGCATTTAAACACAAAGTTGTATAAAAAAAGTTGCAGAGAATTTAAAACCCTACAACTTTTATTTCTAACCTATTTTTGTACAACGCTTTATTTTTGTTTAGCGGTAATTATTAATTTTCTGTTTTTTCTCACGAAAACGTGTGAAAAATTGATTTTTTAAGATTTTAGCCTTAGTATGCATTTTACGACAAAAGTGTATATAATCAAATTTATAGGAAGTTAAAAGATATATAACTTTTACTTTGAGCATTTTTCTCTACAGAGCCTAGTTTAGGGTGAAAGTGGTTCTCCGTATTTTTGCTAAACTGAGGTTGATTTTACGTCTTTCACTCATGATTACAATTAGGTTATGTTTACTGAGGTTTATTTTTTGTTTATTTCTAATATTTTATTACTAATGTTAGATTTATTGTTAATTATTTGCATTGACAAGACAAAGTTGTGTGAGTGTTTCACACCAGATTTTTAATAAATAATAACAATAAGTACGTAGAGCTTCATCCGTAAAACCATGTAGATTTATGAAAAATTACATTGAAAATATTTATAAGCTTTTCGAACTATAAGTAGTTTAATAATTGCATGTTATTTTTTACAAAAAAGTAATTTTACAAAATTTTCAATACCTAAGCGTTTTCTATTGATAATAATTGTAAACCAAATATTCCGTACGATGCACTTTTACTAGTTAGCTTATATTAATATTCAGCCATTTGTTAAACTGATGACAAAATATCTGAAGATAAATAACAATGTAATTCCACGTTCTAGGCTGAGGTTTCTTAAGGGAGCAGCCTATCGTTTGAAATATTTTTACTTATTCAGTCTAGTGGACCTATTTTTCTATAGATGACACTTTATTTAAACAATACACATTTATCCAAAAGTTAGACATTGGGGACTAAAAACTTAGACTCTAGCAAGAGCAAGCATAACTTGGGCTACATTTGCTATATCAACTTGAAATTAGCGCCATTTTTAATTGAAAAGGTTTTGCTAGCCCATACTGGGTACTCATAGTGATTTTGCTTCAGAAACTCAATATTAAGCTTTTATTCAAATTTTAAAAAACCAAAAGTTTTTTAATTTTCAAATTTTCTGTAATAAAATACTTAAAAATTGATACTAAGGGCACTACAAGCATTTTTCTGAGTAATCTTTAAAAATTTTGAGAAGTTAGCTATTATAAGATCTAACATATGCTTATTTTTGTTTTTACAAAGCTGAAAAAATACATTTTTGGGAAATCAAGTTTAAAGAAGGGTCAGCACTTTGATATAGTAAAGGCACTTGTAGTTTTATTTTCAATATGGTTGTTTTGCTTATTCAAAATCGTTTTTCTTTTTAGAAAGCCCTTTGTACTATTTGGATAGGTGTTTTGTAATATATTTTTATTTTCAAAAGTAGAAAAAAATAAAAACTAGCTAAAATTAAAATACATTAAAAATTAAGATAAAAATTGACCTAACCTATAACTTGGACCTGTAGTCAATCCTAAACTACAATATTTCATAAACGAAAAGCACAATTTTATAGATACATCAAAACAACGTATGTAAATCGTTATGTCATATTATTTATACACTAACTGTTATGTAAAAAAGCTTCTAATAATTCAAAGCAACACTTTGTATTCATGTAAACCAAGTCACCATGTGAAATAAAGAATGTAGGCTTGATTTCAACAAATAACTAAAATGTTTGTAGAGACACTATCTTTATTAAATTAATAGCACCAATACAGAATAAAACGGAATTTTGAATGAAAAATAACATTGAAATATCTCAAATTTAAATGGGTATTACAGGTGGTTACTGATCGTTGTACAGTAGATGTTATGTTAGAACTAGCAAGAGTGGAAAATGAATTTCATAAGTACATCATTAGGATGGTGAAAAATATAATAAAAAGTTGATTTTTTTATAAATTAAAATACTTTAAAAAATAAAACATTGATACCAGTATATTCTGCAGTATCTATTTCAGCTATTTCAGATCATTCTATTGATATTTTTGTTAAAGCTTGTAAATAATCGTACAATCCTTGACCAATTTGAAAAGCTTATAAACGCTTAAAGTTGTTAAAAAAGTTAAAGCCCTGGAATTAAAAATTAATAAGTTGTAAAAAATTGATTTTATAAATTTTTGCAATGCCAAAATGTTTGTTATAATGATTTACAAAACAGTAAACAAATAATGCGGAAATACCATTGTAATAAGCAATAATTTTGGTAGAGGGAAAGCGGATTAATATTATTTCTTCAAAATGTCTTCAGTAACTGTTTTCTCCTTGCAGATGTTACAGATTTAATAGTTTTAACGATCTAAATGAAGAAATACTCTGTATAATATACTCGTACAAGATGAATTCTTGTAGTCTAAAAAATTATTTCTATGTAGGCTACATAGTTTTTCAATCTCTTTGTAATTTCAGTTTAGTGTCCGGTAATTTCTTTTTTTCTAGCGGTACGAAAAAGGCTGCAGCTTTAATTTGTGCTGTTTATGTCATCAGCCGAAAGGGTGGTTTGAACCTCCAGATGCTCTAGAGGCCTAGCTTTTACTAAGTAAAGCTAGGAGTGAGGTTGTTTACCTTTGCTTTCCTCACTAAACGCAAAAATATGTTTATCAGCATACCAGGTTTTTGTAACGGGAATAAATAGATTGTCTTGGACAGATAGCTTTCTTCCCCAAGACATACAATATAAAGCTGACAAATAATTCCATTCATCGGTAAAGACATATATTTAAAAGACTGATAGGTTGTAAATAGTTATAAATATTGTGAAGTATTTTAAAGTAAACGACCTAAGAAAAAATAAAACTATAATGTGGCTATTGTAAGAACAATCATTGGATGTTACAACTTGTGAATGAAGGCTGTGACGTAACTAAAGCCACGTGCGAGCGTTTAAAACAAAAATGTTTCTGGGGTTACGAATAAAATTTAAAATGTCAAACTATACATAAAATACTATATATATTGTCGCCAACCGGGGCCGACGACACGTGGCTAAACTTTGTTTGTGAAATTGGTGGCCCTGAAAAGGGCCGTTGTAGGTGTTCGGTAGCGACGAGCCGGCGTGATGGAAGCGAAGCTCAAAGAGTGACGGCTCGGCTACCAGGTTCAGGCTTAGCCTTCCCTCAGCGGCAGTTGGGTCCCACCTGCAGCGTGGCAGTGAAGGCCCCCAGAGCCCTGCAGTATCGGGTCGGTGAAGGCCATCTGCCGATAGCGCGGCCGAGGCGGCGCTCTCCGGGCTGGCGAAGGCTGACCAGTGCGGGAATGTAGCGTCCGCCACTGGTAGCGTAGACCAGGGATGATGCGTCTGGTCTCGGCTGGGCTCGTCCTCTTCAGACGGGAGCTCTTCTTTATTCTTCTTGTTCAGTTGGGAGTGCAGTGAAGAGTGACTCTCGCGGGCGAGAGCGCTCTCTTAAATACCTCTCCGTCGAGTCAACAAGGTGGTGGGGAGAGGCTGTAGGCTCTCCGCGTCGGGCAGGTAGTGGGACCGTCTACAGGCGCTATGTTGGTAGGGGGAGTCAGCGACAGTATCAACAATGGTGAAATGAATGGTGTGTTACGGTAGAGATGTGACCATTCTGCAAGGATGGACCTCTTATAGTTGATGTAAGAATCTAATGTAGTAAATTATGATAGTTCGGACAGAAAAAGGGTTACAGAAAAGACTTTGATAATATATATACAATTTAAAAAAAATAATTAATTAAGAAATTTATGTAAGGGCCATGACAGACATTCAAAAGTGCTGTTTACAAAAACAGAAATAATATGACAGTGGAACCCTGCAGCCAGTAAACCAGGAAGACGGCGACAGGATCATTACTTATCGATCGCTATATAGGTTTCTATAAACATCTTACTTAAAGCCACATTGGACTTGCGAAGGTTTTTAAAGATCTATATTATTTCTGCATGATTTACTTTTTATATAACAAGTGCTAATATAATGTTTAATTATATTGAGTTATATGTTGTGTGATATATGTTTTGTTTTTTCCAAATCTTTCCCTGATTGTCGATCCTAACAAGGCAGAATTACGCGTTCACAATCTTTGGAACCAAAATATACATCAATAATTTGTTACATATTAGAACCATTGTATACACAAACACCTAACTTTATTCACATAGCTTCAATAACCTACATTTTTAGTCTGTTGCAAAATCCAGCACCCCTAGTGGGAAATGTATGTAAGTAGTATATGTCAGCGACACTCTCTTCAAAACATGTACTTTCCACTCTGTAAATGACTTCTTCACTTCATTCACCAAAGGGTCTGGCTGGATAATTAGATTCATTACTCTCTGAGGATATAACTCTGACTAGTGTTTTTTACACCTTTACCGCTTTTGTTTTTAAATGCTTCCGTTATATAATTGACTGGCCATGTAATAAGAAACAGATTTATGCTTTGTAGCCTTGGAACTAGCATTTCGAGTGTAAATAATTTACCACTTTACCTGTCTGTTATGGGCAAGACCGTTATGTAAGAAAGGGAAGGTCCTAAGATTGAAAATTATAGGCCGATATCTCTTTTATCCTTACTTTTCACCTTATGTTGAAAAAGGTATAAAATCTTGGTTTGTTGATTTTTTAAATAAAGAAGCTCTTTTACTCCTAACCAGTTTGGCGTTACGGAGGATTAGAGTACTGAGTAGCCATACACATTACCAAACACAAGAATTACCGAGAACAGTTTCTAAACTAGGCTTCTCAAGTCCAGTCGTCCTTCGTTTGCTCCTACTGTCTACAAATAATGACGTCACTGAGCATGCGCATTATTAAAAAATATGTACCCGCTGATTAAAAAGTAAGTACACGATAATTTTAAATGTACATAAATACAAAATACTTTTTAAAGTATTTGAGTACCTATGTTTAAAAATAAAACTTTTACAGTATCATTTAATGACAGATGTTTAAGTACTGAACAATGAATTTATAAAAACGGTATACTTTATTTCCATTTTTTTTCATAAATAAATGTTGTTAAAAGTTATATGTATTACCTCTGATCTCCATGACGAAACAAGAGAACTTCAAAAGTTAACAATTTTATTTTAATGATCTGTTATCTAATATTATCTAGTCACTCGTTATTTCACAATTTAATTTGTTGATGACTAATCCAAACCCATAATCTCTATCCAAATTTTTGACAAAGAACATGTTGTCAGTGTTTTAATAACAAATTGCTACAAGTTCTCGTATGGTATCGTATTGTCTCGCACCGTTCTTACATGTATTATAATTTGTTTTAAATTAGGAATTTAGTGTTATAGTATTCATTAGTATTATTAGTTATAGTGTTCATTAGTTCAATTAGTATTAGTTAGTTGGTTTCTTCATTTCTGTTTATAGTTTTCTAATTATGCAAGTTACGAATTATATATTTTTTGTAAGTTATTGATGTAACGTAGTTTTTGATTGTAGTTTATTTGGCACTGAAGTTTCTAGTTCTTAAAATTGTTCGTGTGGTAAATAAAAAAACATGTGTAATTCTGAATCTCTTTTCGTGTAGTATAAAAAAGTAAATCCGTTAAAAAGTGGTGGAAAGAAAGGAACTAACTGGAGCATCGTCGAGATGCATTCAGAATATTAGAATAGAATTTTGAGAAACCGAAGAATTAGTAACCCCTGGATAAAACGTAATCAGGATCAACCAGTAAGTAATCAGTGTGATGAATTCGTAAAAACGGCCATTAAGCTAAACGTACACATTTTTTTCGAAATAATCAGCCTCCTATATCATCAAAAATACCGTGCGCGGTAAATTATGACCCAGACTTGCCGAATTTCAAAAGAACAACTTATAAAAAGTTTTAAAATCTTTAGGTTTTAAAAAAATTGTTACAAAGAAATGTAAAAAATGCTGTTACTGAAAAACGAGTTATACTAAATTAGAGTTACCCGACAGAAATGTTAAAAATCTAAGTAGCTTTTTATAGTTTAATAAAAAAACTACATTACAAACATTACATTTTCAAAATTCAGGTCAAAAAAAATTAATCCAATTTAAAACATAGTAAACTTAATAGGAATACAACATCCATAAAGTCGTCGACCTTAGAGTACACCCGGTAGTATCTGACTTTGGTTCACTGACAGTAGGAAGAAAATAAGGACGGCTGAACTATAGGTGAGCTAGTTTTTAAGCTAGGCTTAGGGCAGATATTCTGCTAGTCCGTAGAGAGATAAATCAAATACCGTGTTATTCACAGGTATTATTAAGGCCTTTAATACATTGAATCATGCCAATCTTTCAAAAATATCGTGGTATAACTCTAGGATAAGAGCGATTAACTTGCAGTTTTTATAGATCATCTTAATAATGGACAGCGGGTTGTGCGCTCGGGAGGTGACCCCAGCGGACCTTTGCGTGTGAATGCCCCAAGGGTATCCTTTACCCTTGTGACGTGCCCCAATGGTTAGTATTGGGACCTATGTTATTTGTAATTTAAGTAAACAGCTTTTGTAATGTAGACTTGCATGGTAAGCTAACTGAATATGCTGATAATGTGGCCTTATATTACAGAGCTGGGGGGAAAACTTAAGTTAAACAATATATCAGTCATGCTCTTGAAAAATTAAATTGGTGGTTTACTCGCAGTTTGTAATCCTGAGTCCTAAAACTAAATAAATTTCCACAAAATTCCGTAAACAAAATTCTGAAAATTTGTTTGATTTATCACTCATTTGCATGAGAATTTAAAGGGTTAAGCTGATGAAGTATCTTGGCATATTATTGGTTTATTCTTCTTTAAACTGGATAGATAATGTTACATATTTTAATACCAGTTTGTTTAATATTTTTAAGAAAATTTTAGCTTTTTGGATATTCATGTTCTTCGGATGTTTTACAGCTAGTATTTAGCGCTGGTGAAGTCACGTCTATCCTACAGTTCAGTTTGTTGAGTCAGAATTATTATTCTTTTATTGAGCCTTTAAATGTCTCTCAAAATCATGTTATTAAACTCATTTCAAGTTGGGCTGGTACAGCACCGTCTCTTCCGATTTAAAAAAATGAATTCTTTACAATATAATAAAATTAAGTACACGATTTTTTTGACTGTCTACATTACGGCTGGAAAATCTGCAGGTATAGCTCGTAATAAATTTAATGTTATTACACATAAGTCAAATAAAAATTAATTACAAAAATTTTTTCCGTTTCTTGCTCTTATGCTATTCAATCTGTTGTCAAAAATCGTAAGATGTTTCTCTAATTTACTTGATTTTAAAATTAAAGTCTTGGTTATTTTTTATTCCGGATGTCATAAAAGTATATTTGTCTGAAGTAATAGTTTAATGTCATCTTCCCCTTATAAGTAATCAGGTATGCTTTTGGATAATAAACTTCAGTATGTATTTTTATACCAACATTTTGCCATATTACACTTAATTTAAGCTTTTTCTTTTGTATTTTTTCATATTTTAAAATAATTAGTTAATTATAGCCTAATAAGTCAATAATATGTAAACAATATTATGGTTTCCTAAATTTTAGGGATACCTAATTTTGTCACCATACTTATTTTGAAAAATCTATTTTCCAGTGGAAGCATGTTTTAGTTATTATTATTGAGTATTTTGTATTATTTTATAGTAGCTTTGAAATTACCAAGTACGTAACAATTGGTTATATTGTATTGTATTTTGTGGTGAAGAATACCTAATAATACGTGATGTGGCTATTAAATAACGAGACTGACGCAAAACATTTTATTATAATTTTATAGATAATCATTTGTCACCTTCAATATACACTCCTTCTCTATCCCTGCAACGCTCCATGCGAATTTTACATTGTTGGAAACAGTGCTTGAAGTCACCTTCTGTCAGCTCCTTCAGGACACGTGCTGCTTTCTCTTTTACAGTTTCCACAGACTCGAATATTGTCCCTTTTAATGCAGATTTCACCTTAGGAAACAGGAAGAAGTCACATGTTGCAAGATCTGGTGAATAAGGTTGATGTTCTAACACTGAGATGCGGTACTTGGCTAGGACCTCTTGATAAATAACGCGGATTGAGCTAGCGCATTGTTTTGGTGAAGAACCCATGATTTGTCCTTTTACATTTCCTTACTCTTTGACGTAGTTTAGAAAGTACGTCAAGGTAGTATCCTTGATTAATTGTTTGACCTTTAGGAACCCAGTGTTGTGGGTACACAATCCCATGGATATCAAAAAAATAATCATCATTGCTTTACATTTTGACTTGCTCATTCAAGCTTTTTTGGCTCTCGGTGAAGTTCGGCTCTTCCAGTGCATGGATTGGAACTTCGTGTCCGGGTCATAAGTAAAAAACCACGATTCATCATATGTTATTATTTTCTACCTGTTCCCTAAGGTGAAATCTGCATAAAAAGGGACAAGATTTAAGTCTGTGGAAGCTGCAAAAGAGAAAGCGGCACGTGTTCTGAAGGAGCTGACAGAAGATGACTTCCAGCACTGTTTCCAACAATGGAAAGTTTGCATGGAGCGTTGTTGGGATAGTGAAGGAGTGTTTTATATTGAAGGTGACAATAAGTGATTATGTATAAAATAAAAATAAAATTTTTTCAAAGTCAGTCTCGTTATTTAATAGCCACGCCTCGTATATTCTTAGTAGGTATTGTTTTTTTGTGATGAAGAAAACTCAATAATGTATTCTTCTTACTAGGCTGTATATTATTATTGGTATACGTAAAATAAATCAGCCTAACTTGGAATCAGGTTAGTCAAATTGTCTAAAGTACAATTTAACTACAGACAACACCAGTGGTAACCTAAGCTTCTGAGTAACGACTTTTTAGCGGGTTAATTTTCCAAAAAAGTATGGATAAGATACTTGATTTAGTTCATCTCAAAATCCATACATTTAAAAAAAACAAGTTGAATTTTAATCTCACGCAACTATCAAAAACTCGAATTGTTGTGCAAATATTGCGTCCAGAAGACTCTCGGGGGAGTAAAAGTCAAGATGTTATAACACCTAAAATACATAATTATTTTAATCACAGATTGTTTTACTTCTATTATTTAGGAAAAAAATTTGTACACTAAAAAGTTCACCAATCAAATAATTTTTCAGAATATTTTAAAGGAATGTAAATTATCACAATATTTAAAGAATTAGGGGTAACCAATTTTATTGATGTATTTTATCTCTACATTAAACGGTTTTTGTTCAACCAACTTAGTGTTGTGGTTAGCCACAAAATCGTTTCTGTTTCTTGTGTTATGATAGTGGACACTAAAATTTGCATAAAAGTATTTTGCCTCACACACATCACCTCAAAAAATGTGGAATGAGGGAACTGTAAGCAATTTAAGCTCCTGAAAATAGTAAACTGCATGTGGTGAACTGGTTAGTTCACACCATAGAGCACCATAGAGCACCATAGAGCACAGCATAGAGCACCATAGAGCATAGAGCACATAGGTATTCATTCCTATGTGATTTGAACTCAGAGTATGCATCTCTAACTTCAGGCCATATTTTCAAAATTTACCTTATAACCCACTCATTTATTTCACTGACAATATTTTTTACATCTACCTTTATATTTGGAAACTGTTATTGTAGTGAAATATTAAAGTTTCAGTAAAATTGTGATATTTCTGTAGAATTTATTACAATCTTTTTATCATCTTTGAACAAACTGTAGTAAAAATAAATATTATAAACAAATATTATTAAACCTACTTTAGAATTAGTAAGTTTCGTAAAAAGTTAACAAATTTGATTAAGAATCACCAGTACGACTCAATAAACACTCAAAATTAAAGTAGATTGACCGTAAATTATCAAACTTATTGAAGGTTGATTATAATGCGTTCTCATCCGTCTATATCAATAAAAAGAGTCTAAATTGGTTAGTTGATGCCACCAGTGAGTTTAACAACCTAAAAACTGAAAATTTTAAGTATTTTTTTAATTTTCAGTTTGATAATGAATTCAGATACTATCTGTTTCAGAAAAAATACTGAGGTGACCTGCTTTTATGATGTTATTACAGCGCCAACAAAGTAATAATTTGGTAAAGGCGGATGATGTAGTAACCGAATACTCTGTGCCCATTGAGTTACAGTGTGAAGAAATTGATTGTGTAGTGAAAAATCACAGAAACTGTTTAATTTACAAGTCTTAGAAAAAGTAACTGAATAATGCGCAGGTTGTAGGGAAAACAGAAAAATTCTCAATTGACTTGCAAAACCTTTAACGTTTATTTTCATAATCTTATGATTTTAACCTTATTGAAAAAGTCGTTACAGAATTTTACAGTGCCATGATGATTACTTAAAACTGTTTTCACATTACGTGTCAATCAAGTAATTAGTTATCATTTTAAACCTTGTGGTAAACGGTAACAGTCTTGAAGTACTGGTTTGGTGTGTTGTAGATTGCGTCGACAACTGGACGATCGAGAGGGAAACCAATTGATCTGTTGTCCTTGATGAGACTGTACTTGTTGTTGTTGTTGTTGTTGTTGTTGTTGTAGTCAACGTTTTGGTTGTCGTAGTCGTTATTATTCTGGTTGTTGTTGTTGTTGTTGTTGATGTTGTTGATGTAATCATTTTCATCATTGTAGTTTACATTATCATTGGTGTTAAGTTCATTGATGATGGTGTAAATAACGAATTTCTGACCGTTCCTCTTACCCTTGGGAAGTTGAGCGCGCTGTGGAAGACCTAACTGCTGTTTTTCAACCTGAATTTAGAGAAAATTATAAGATGAATTAAAGTAATGTATATATTTAGTTTATTAAAATATATGATGTATTAGAGTGTAGTACACAGTCAATGGCTTGATTGTTGAAATTCTAATACACAGGTATCATTCCAAAGTTTTTTCCTGAAAATTTCATTGACTTATTACGATTATAAAAATCTAGGTTTCGAAATGTTGTAATAAACACTATTTGCAAAATCTCGCTATAACGAATGTTTAATTCGATTACTTTAGAAGAAAATTACAGAAGTGTTAAAAAGTCAACATGTTTTAAAATTCCTGCTACAAATTGTTGTTGACCAATATTGAACAAATTAACGTAGGATTTGAGCTATAAAACAAAATATTTTTATTTTTATAAGTAGATCATTTTTACAAAGACATGCTTATAAAAAAATTGTATTTTTTTGTTTTATTTGTAATCGGGACTGCTTTTATTCAAACAAACACCCAATGTAATGACTTTTCGGTTGGCTGATCGGCATAATTATTAAGGGTTGAAGTGACGAAGGACAACTCAAGATGTCTTTCCATGATTGAATGTCAGCTGTTCACCAAACAAATAAACTTGCTTGACTAATTTTACTCGATAATTCAGTATGACTTTCTACCAGCTGACTGACCGAACTGGTGCGGGGCCGATTGACTTTTGTAAAATATTTTGTCACCGTCCGTGAACACAAGTCAATGTTTTCGTATAGTGTTTAATTTCGGTTTTCTATTTTTTAATTTTAATTACTATGTAGGAAAGTAACTGAGATGAATAGGAAAGTGAAGGCATTACAGTCATTCAAACAGGTTACCGTAACATGTAGTTAATTTGGTATGTTTACAATTAAACAGTTTCAAATAGTTCAAAAAATAAGTTTCAAACTAAATCCGTACGTACCTTGTTGACATAGAAAGGACGTTGACCTTGTTCAGCTTCTTCGATACGGTTCCATAATTGCTGGAAGCTTGGTGAATCTTCGACGTAATTTGGTGACTGCTGGGAGTTCCTCTGGATAACATTTTGACCGTTGTTCACTGTAAATCGAAAGACCTTGATGTTAAGAGTTTTGTAAAAACAGTAACTTATTATTAAGCACACATACGCGCGTATTGGATTTTGAAAACAAAATTCAAGTTATATTTTATGAAAATTGATTTAAAATGCTAGTTTGATCTGTAGGTACTTACATTGAACTCTGAATTTATCGAGTTGAACGAAGTATTGGCTGGCTTGTGGAAGAGTGAATTTCTGTCCGTTTGAATCGTATTTTGGACCAATAAAGACACGAACAATAGCGTTGGTGTTCTTGTTGCTCTGTACGGTCAATCTGTAGTTGAATGGTTGGTTGGTCAAACGCTGGAATTTAACAATGTTGTTGTTACCATTGTTGTTGTTGTTCATACCATTGTTGTTGTTGTTGTTACGGTTGTTGTTATTGTTGGTGGGAACAGCATTGTTGACGTTTACTCTGAAAGTTTCAAAGTAAGTAACCAAGTCGGAAACTTCCAAATTTTCAATTTTTACTCCGTTAAAGGCAAGCTGGAAACAACAAAAGTAATTATTATAATTGCTAATGGTTGTACTCATTATAATATTTTAAGAAGTATTACACAAATATTCAAATAATAAAATTAGTTTTTGCTGATAGGCTAACTGAATGAGACCAAATTTACAAAAAAACAACAACATATATTTTGAAAAATATGGCGTACGATATTGTCGGGCGTATGGCAAGGTAAACATAAAGATTTCTTTGCCAGAAAATTTGGGAAAATGTTTTAATACGCTTTCTTTACTGTGTTATGAATCGATATATGATTCTATTTATGTTTTCTGACTATGTGTTATGAGCCAAAATAAATCTAAGCTTACAATTTTTGCGTCAATTTTAGAAATTTACAAAAGTTGCAACTGTATGACAATAGACAATATGTATGACAATTAGAAAGACTATTATAATCTGCTTCACATATTCTAATCATCTTGCTTGAATATTTTTCGATAAAATGGTGTATTAAGTGGCCTGGGCAATGAATACTGCCACCAAATGCATTCAAATTAAATTTACTCTTATTTTCCTGTCAATTAGGTTTAATGATATTTATCTTTGATTGTAGTTCTGTTGACGAATACGTTCACATACCATATACCAGAATTATTATCGTTTAGCAGTTCGGTAGTAAGTAGTGATAAAAGGTAGTTCGGTCATCCAGTTCGACCATTCCACCTTTCCCATAGTAGCGAATAAGTTAAATCCTTTTTACATTCATAGCTTTCCTACTAATACTGCTTTATTGTTTGAAAGAAAGAAATTTGCAATAATGTTTTAAAAAGAAGAACAGGTATTCATAAGTTGTTTCTCACCTGAAATTGGGTGTATGGTCCTTGTTTGTTCTGGAGGTTGTTAAAGATCTGGTTGATCTTAGCCAACAACTGGTAGTAAGCTGGGTCTCTGGCGGCTGTAGCGTAGTTAGCAACGACTCCTGGAGCAACATTGTTCTGGTTGTTGGGGTCAACGATGTTACCAATAGCGTTCTTAGCGGTGCTGAAGTAATCACCGTAGTAAGCTGGATTGACTGAACTTGCTGGAGCAGCCAAAAGGTTAGCTAAAACACCGAGTCCATTCTTGTTGTTAAGCTGAGTCTTGCTACCGTCTTGCTGTAAACAAAGGGAAAACATTATTTATTACATTTATTTAGATATAACCTCTATTAGCAGTATTATAAGAATGTGCCTAAATGATTGTTCTGAAGCTAAAATGAGAAATTTATAATAATTATTGAAGTAATTATATGCGTAAAAGAAATAAAATATTTTATAAGCCTGTAATTAAAAATGACATTTTCAGACGAGGAAAATATTAATGTAAAAATCTTTTACGTCACGTGATTGAAAAGAAACGTTATATATATTCGTTATACATAAACGTAATATATAAACGTTACGTATATTTTTGCAGCATCGCTTTGGCAACTACTCTTCGTTTTTCAAGTTGAAAATTGTATTTGCGTGCATCTTTGTACCTTGGTTTGTAAATTCCCTGAGGAACCTAATCCAATCAGTCTGAAAGAGTTTGGATGTTGATCCAGTTATTCCAAAAGTTTTGGTATGCGAAATAACATTTTTTTAAGTTTATTATAGTGATGTCACTTTATTTATAAAATTATTTTTATAATAACTTACGTTCAAAACGTAACCAGATTCAGCAGCTTCTTGAATACGTTTCTCGTAGACCTGTGGGTTCTGAGCTTGGTTGTTGTTTGGCTGTTGGGCGTTGTTGTTGTTGGTGGTATCTTCGACCTGTTGTTGCTGGAATTGGGTTTTTGGGGGACGAGCTGGTACAGCTTGACCGTTGGCATACTGAAGATTTGGGTTGTAGCCAGTCTAAAAGAAAAAAAATTAATTAATATCTATGGATGCATTTAGCGTTACTGAGTAAATTTGAAATTTATTTAAATGTTTTTATATGATAATGGTTAGCGTTTATTACTAAATAACACGAATAATGGTAGCTTTGAGTACTAATAAATAACATTATTCACATTCTCTTATAAAAAATAAAAGGATTTAGTGGTATCTATTCGGGTACCACACGAATAGCTAGAAATATGCAAGTTTTAGGGTTATGGAATAAATTTTGCTGATGTTATTTCTGTGGTTGTTGTTTTAACGTTTGTACGTCAAAGTTAATTATGTTGTAATCTGCACTGCTTCAATTATATAATGTAACTAAACTTTACAAATTTTCCGTTGGAATTTCGTACATTTTTAAATAACAGGCGTACGAGTACGTACTTATGAGACAGTAATATTTCTAGCTGAGGTCCCGAGTTAAATTTTTCAACTGAAAACTGAAAAATTAACGCACACACACACCTTTTTCTACACCCCACGTACCCGTTATATGATAATGATGTTATGTAACTTTAAAAAATTTAAAAACGTATTTTATTACCGAACAGTCACACCAAGATATTTTGAGGTGTTATTATTTGTATTGCAATAATGATGCAAAAGTCATATAGTTAAAAATCGCAAAAATAATATTTGTATTTACCTTGATTTCATCATTCAAGTTGATTGGGTGTGGGATTGGTAAGTTGTTTGAGAGCCTTTCGAGAACATAACGAGCGTACAATTGCTGGTGAGCAAAGTAGAAAGCTTCACCACGTTTGATGTCCTGGATGTTGAGGCCGTTATTGTTGTTGTTGTTGTTGTTGTTGTCACCATTGTTACCGTTGTTATTGTTGTCAATGTTGCTGGTAAAGTAATTGTTGTTGTTGTTGGAGCCTAAGAAAGCTGGGTACTTGATGAGGAATCTGGCGTGGATGTCATTGATACCAACATCTTCAGTGAAGTAGCTGACTCTGTTTTCTGGGTTTTCAGTGGTTCCAGCGTTGTTGTTTTGGGAACCGTCGTTTTCAGCGAAAACGTTGTTTGGGTTGTGTGGACCGTAGTTATTGTTACCGTTGTTGTAGTTGTTGTTGTTGTTGTTGTTGTTGATGAGGTCTTCTTCGTTGTTATTGTTATTATTGTTTCCGTTGTTGTTGTTATTGTTGTTTCTGTTGTTGTAATTGTTGTTGTTTTGGTTCTGGTTAGCGTAGTTAGCATGGACAGTTACTCCTTCGATACCTAAAAGGACACATTAACATCTGTTGTATTATTAAGTTTAACAAACTTCCGTTACGTAAGTAAAGCTGCAATAAAAATAACGTAATCAAGTAGTACACTGGACTTCTTAAACTGTTTATATCGTTCGTTATGTAAATTATACAGGTAGTATTGACACAATAGGGTCACAACTATTTTAGTGATAGTTCGATTTTTATTTTTTCCTTACAAACCCTAGAATAGACTTAAGAACTTAAATTATGAAATTTAAAAAAAATCGTACCTTGAACTTTAGCATTGTAAACTTTGTGGAGTGCTGTAGCTGGAACGAATGCGTGTGGGATAACTTCGTACAGAGCTGGGATAACAACACCTTGAGTAGATGGGTGATTCAAGACGGTAGCGGTAAAAGCATAGACAAATTGGTCAGCGTTCAAGTTGTTCCTTGCCCAAGCTGCGGCTTGCTTAAGAGTGTTGAAGTCCTGAGCGCTGTAAAGGAAAGTGAATAATTGGGCAACCTGGTTCTGGTGTTGTTGGCTGGTTGGAGTGAAGACTTCGTTCTTTGGAAGGAAGTTTCCATTGTTTATGTTCTTCAAAAACTTCTTAACAGCTTGCTGGTTCTAAAACAAAGACTTTTATTGTAGACTTTCATGTAAGCCTAAATAACAACTAAATACTTTATCGTTAGATGTAAATGTTAACCTTTATATATCATTTATCTAATATTTAAAAAATTAATATCTGATACATCATTCATAAATTTCCTGTATTAAGTTATTATATATATTGCTTTCGACATTTTTATCAGACCAATATTAACTTTTACCGGGAAGTAAAATAAATAAAAACTAAACACTTTTGTTTTAGTTGATCATATTATTTTATCACAGTTATAAAAAATATAGTATGAATATAAATATATTTATATACCTGTATATGTTTTAAATATTTATTACATGGATTTATTCGGATTTTATATAATATAGTAAGAGACCCCCCACCATTGTTAATTCTTCAATTAATTATATTTTCAATTTTTCTGTTTCGCTAAAAATATTATAATAAAAAAGGTGATCTGCAAACCGACGATTAATATTTTGTTGATCATAGTCGAAGTTTTACCTGCTGGCAAGTCACCATTGTAAGCGAATTACTTTTTGATATTTCGTCATATCTATTTCTTATCTTCGAATTAATTACTATTCAAACGAAAATTATAGAATTGTTGATTACAACAAGAAAATCAGATGTTTTTTCGCTAACTGAAGAAGTTATGAGTGATTTAGACATTCGGAAAATTGTTTTTTTCACATGCTTCTGCCACGAGTTTCAAATATATTATTAATGTTTTGGTTTTTAATATTCTGTTAAACCGGATTCGTAATTACTTACATTGAATCTGTTGATAGCCTCGTATGGGTTGAAGTTGTTACCTAAATTATTTAAGTTCTGGTTTTGGATGTCTTGCTGAAGATCGGCTAACAATTGCAATACTACTTTCTGCTTTTGAAGCAACTGTTGATTTCCTGAAATATTAAATAATTTAAATAAATAACGATTTTGCATAGATTACATCAAAAAAATTTCTTGTATTATAAAAATTCTGCTTTAATATAGGTAGCCTACAGAAAATGGCTGGTAATCATTTTGTGTTCTTCGTCTTGTCAACCAAATTCCGTTCTGCTAAATCCCTGAAGCGGTCTCCAAGAAACTTAGTATCGGGGTATCCGCAAAGATGATATTTTTTTTGTTTTTCTATCAAATTAATTATTTTTCCTTACTAAACTAAAGGATATTTTTTAAGGTTAGTATAAAATGAATAATGAGGAATACCAAAGCGAAATAATTTAATAAAATATTTTAAACACAACCTAAAAGAACTCGGAGATTCATTACGATTTCTGTTAAAATTTAAGAAATGGTGTAGTTTTGTAATCGTACCAGGTGTAGCCCTATTATTACTTTTTACAAATTTTAAAGTCGCTTTAACAGCTTGGTCATTCGGAACAGCTGTATGTTATAGTACTATAATATTAGTAGGGCATAACCTGTTTTAATTTTTTAGTCTCTAACCGAAAATCGAAACCGGAAACTTCCGCTCTGCTTTTAAGCCCACAAAAACTCCAAGCCAACAACTGCACTTACCAATAACGAAACGTTCGTTTATTATTATTTTCTTTCAAGAAAAATCTAAATTTTGGTTTTTAGCAACCTTACGGGGTTACAAAAAAGTACGGTATGAACATATATTTTAGTCCTCAGCCAAGATTCAAACCCGGAAAACTCCCATTTCAGTTCAGAATAAATGAAATAATAGAAAACTAAAATACTTTAATCGAGCGCTCTCTGATCCTTAGCGCATCGAAGATTTCCAAATATGTATTTTTCTATAAGGTGTTTTTCGGACTATCCGCGATTACTTTACGTCCTGGATAACTAGAAGTTCATTTTGTTTGATCTATATGTTGAAGTGTAATATAGAGTCGTTTTCTAGAATACGATCTGTACCGTACACCATAGTGTCATAGTATTATGACCCTACACTGTATCCAAGTAGTGGCTACACCAACAGTGTAATAAGAATCTACACTGTGCCGTTTAGTTGAACTGAACTATTATATGCTATTTAAAAAATATATAAATAACTAATACAAATAAGTGTAATTATTATATTCACATTTTTCATAAAAAATGAGGCCTGGATAAAAGAAAAAAACGTTTATTTATAAAATAAAGTGAAGATGTCAAAGTGTATTTAAAATTAAATGCAATAATAATAATTATTATTTTGTGTGTCTATCTGTATCAGTTTATGATTATGTTTTTATGATTGGTTAAAAGATAAAGTTTTAAAGAATCTCTAGCATTACCAGTAACAGGAAGTGATGAAATTTATTGAGTAAATTAATTCTATCTAGTTTGGATATATGTGTGGTAGGCACTAACCAATAAGCTTGATTTTGCCGGTGTTGACCGAAACAAAAAAATATTTGTGAATAATAATTAAATAATTTTTTTAAAATTACAAAATACCTACTTAAAAAGTTTATAAAAACGTAACATTATAAATTGTACGTTAATTTCAATTGCTGTACTATTGATGGGCCTAGTATTCCTAATAAACTTTAAACGTATTATTTTTTTACAAAAAAGGAAATTTTATTAAAAAAAACAGATTAATAAGATGTTTTTCTTACCTTGTTGTCCATTTTTGTTGTTATTGTTACCATTGTAATTGTTGTTGTTGTTGTTCCTGTTATTGTTGTTGTTGGCATTACGGTTCCAGTAGTTTACGTAAGTTGAAACACCTTCCCGCTGGTGCAGGACAGATGCGGCTGTAAGGCCGAACAGAGCCAACAATAGAACTGCTGAGTACTTCATGTCGACTGAGACAACGTACTAACGTTGGGGTAGCCCTTTTATACTCTATAGTATCGGTGTATCATAAAAAGTTTGCGATATTCATAATCGTTAACCCCGACCCCAACTAACAGCTAAAGATATTATATTAATAAGTTTATCACAAATATGTCTCTAATTTTTAAGTTTACAAATAATACATTTACTTTAACAGGTTAAAACATTAAAAAAAGTATTGTTTGAAATTTCTGAATTCTACCAGCAGATAACAAAAACGAGTAACTTTTTTTTTAGATCAGACAGTTTCCTTTGTTAAATAGTACGTGTTTACATATTATTGTCATTGTTAAGTATCTCATTCAATGAAAATAACCAATAAAACAATTATGAATATGTATATGTATTCAAAGTTTGTTACTATCAAAAATACTGCTTGAATTACGATAATGTATGAAATTGTGTGATATAATTTTCCCTAACCCATAACAGGCAGGTGGAGTGTTAAATTATTTGCACTCGGTTTGCTAGTTCCAGGGCTACAAAAAAAAAATATTTCTGTTTTTTATCAGAAGGCCAGCCAATTGTATGACTGAAGCATTTAAGAACAGAAGAGGTAGAGGTGTGAAACACACTAGTCAGAGTTATCTCCTCTCAGTAATGAATTTAATTACCCAGGCAGACCCCGTGGTGAATGACGTGAAGGAGTCATTTACAGGGTGAAAAGTCGGTGGTTTTTGTATTTAAACAATTCTATCCTGGATCTTACTTATTTAGGTTGCAAAATGCTCAATGATACAAATGAAGGTTTCATACTCTTCACCCGCAAATAAGCCTGTGGAGACCTTAAATTTTAGTACTTATCTTTCTGGTAGTTTGGAAACTTGGTTTGATTTCTTATATCCTTTCAATAAAAAAGGTGTCTTCTTAATGAATAATAACAATAAGTACATACAGCTTCATCCGTAAAATCGTGTAGGTTTATGAAAAAATTACTTTGAAAAGATTTATAAGCTTTTAGATGTATAAATAATGGCATGTTATTTTTTACAAAGAAGTAATTTTACGACATTATGAAATGCCGAACGTGGTTTGTTGTAAAGCTCTCCATCCGACGCATAAGCTTACAGCGTTTTCTCCTGATAATAATTGTAAACCAAGTATTTCGTACTTTGGACTTTTACTACCTTATATTAATGTTTAACCATTTGTTAAATAGATAACAAAATATTTGAAAATATAACAATGTAATTCCACGTTTAAGGCTGAGCTTTCGTAAAGGGGCAGCCTATCGTTTGAAACATTTTTATCTTTGAAATCTAGAGGATACATTTTTCTATAGAAATGACACCTTATTTAAACAATGCATGTTCATCCGCAAGTTAGACGTTGCGGAATGAAAACGTAGAGTCTAGCAAGAACAAACATAACTTGGGCTATGTTTACTATACTAACTTGAAATTAGAGCCATTTTAATTTTGAAAAGTCTATACTAACCCATACTGAGTACTCATAATACTTTTGTTTCACAAACTCAATATGAAGCTTTTATTCAAATTTTACAAAGCAAATTTTTTTAATTTTAAAATATTCTGTGGTAAACTTCTTACAAATTGATAATAAGGGCACTAGAAGCAGTTTTCTGAGAAATCTTTAACAAATTTTTGAGAAGTTCGCTATTGTAGGATCTAAGATGTGCTTAGTTTTGTCCTTACAAAGCTGATGATACTAAATTTTTGAAAAATCAAGTTTAAAGAAGGGTCAGCACTATGATTTAGAAAAGGCACATGTAGTTTTATTTTCAATATGCTTGTTTTGCTTATTCAAAGTCGTTTTTCTGCTTAGAAGGCCCTTCGTTCTATTTGGGTTACGTGTTTTGTAAGTTTTTTTGCCGGCCGCATTGGCGTAGTTGGTAATGTGCTCGCCTCTCATCATACGGTCTTGGGTTCGAATTCCACTCAGGCACGGCATATTTTCATACGTTACAAAAAAATCATTTCACCCTTCACCGTTTGCTTTAGCGGTAATTGTAGAACAGTCGGACGTTAAACCAAAAAAAAGTAATATATTTTTTTATTTTCAAAAGTAGAACAAATAAACACAAGCTAATGTTAAAACAAAATACAAATTAACATAAACATTAATCTAACCTATAACTTGAACCATAGTCAATCCTAAACTTCACTATTTTATAAAATAACTGCGCAGTTTTATAGATAAATCAAAACAGTGTATGTACGTATATCATATATGTATATACACTAACTGCGTTACGGAGGGTTAGAGTACTGAGTGTGCTCTTCTAGGCTTAGGACAGACTTTCTGCTAGTCCGTAGAAAGATAAATCAAAAACCGTTTTATTCATAGACATTGTTAAGGTCTCTAAAACATTCAATCATGGCAAGCTTTCAAAAATATCGTATTACTCTGATACAAAAGCGATTACCTTGTAATTTTTATAGGTCATCTTAATAATGGACAGCGGGTTGTGCGCTTGGAAGGTGAGCCCAGCGAACCTTTGCGCGGGGATTGTGACGTGCTCAAGGGTTAGTATTGGGATCTATATTGTTTTTAATTTACGTAAAAAGCTTCTGTAATTTTGACTTGCATGGTAAGATAATGAAAAAAGAAAATTGGCATGATTCCATAATGCTGATGACCTTACATTACAGAGCTCAGGGTAAAACTAAAGTTAAAAAAATATATCAGGCATGGTCTTAAAAAATTAAATTGGTGGTTTACTCGCCGTTTGTAGTCCTGAGTCCAAAAACTAAATACATTTTTACAAAATTTCGTAAACAAAATTCTGAAGATTTGTTTGATTTATCACTCCGGCTCGTGTGTGTAGGGTGATACATATTTTTGCATGAGAATTTAAAGGGTTAAGCTGATGAAGTATCTTGGCATATTATTGGTTTATTCTTCTTTAAACTGGAGAAATAATATTAAATATTTCAATACCAGTTTGTTTAATCTTTTTAAGGAAATTTTAGCTTTTTGAATATTCATGTCCTTCGGATGTTTTACTGCCAGTATTTGGCTCTGATGAAGTCACGTCTATCCTACAGTTCAGTTTGTTGAGTTATAAATATTATTCTTTTATTGAGCCTCTAAATATCTCTTGAAATCATGTTATTAAACTCATTTCAATTTGGCCTGGTACAGCACTGTCTCTTCTGATTTTAAAAAAATGAATTCTTTTCCTTATAATAAAATTGAGTACATGATGTTTTGACTGTCTTTACAGTATGGCTGAAAAATCTGCATGCATAGCTCGTAAAAAATTTAGTGTTTATACACACAAGTCAAATAAAATTTTATTAGAAAAATCTTTCGAGTTTCTTGCTCTTATGCTATTTATTCAGTTGTCAAAAACCGCAAGATGTTTCCCTAATTTAAATGATTTTAAAAAGGAATTAAAGTCTTGGTTATTTTCTATTCCGGATGTCATAGAGATATTTTTCTAAAGTAATAAATTTAATATCATCTTCTCCTTATGAATAATCAGGTATGCTTTTGGATTAATAAACTTCAGCATGTATGTTTATAACAATGTTTGGCCTTATTACACTGAATATAAGCTTTTTTGTATTTTTTCATATTTTATAATAAATAGTTAAAATAAACCTAGTTAGGGGTAACTAATTTTGTCACCATACTTATTTCGAAAAATCTATTTTCCAGTGGAAGCATATTTTGGTTGTTATTATTAAGTAGGCCTATTTTGTGTTATTTTATTGTAGCTTTGAAATTACCAAGTACGTAATGATTGGTTATATGGTATTATATTTTTGTATTGATAAATACCCAATAATTTCTTACTAGGTATTGTATTTTGTGATGAAGAAAACTCAATAATGTATTCTTCTTAGTAGGCTGTATATTACTGTTGGTATACGTAAAAAAAATCAGCCTAACTTGGAATCAGGTAGGTAGAATTGTCAAAAGTATATTTTAACTAGAGAAAACATAAGTGGTAAACTAAGCTTCTGGCAAACGACTTTTTAGCGGGTTAGTTTTCTAAAAAAGTATGGATTACTTAATTTAATTCATCTCAAAATTCATATATTTAAAAAAAACAAGATGTAATTATTTTAATCAAATATTGTTTTACTACTACTATTTAGAAAAAACATTTGTACACTATAAAAAGTTCTCTGATCAAGTAATTTTTTAGAATTTTTTAAAGTAATGCAAATGATCACAAAATTTAAAAAATTGGGGGTAATTTATTGATGTATTTTCTCTCCAAATTAATCGGTTTTTGTTCAACCAATTTAGTGTTTTGGTTAGACACATAATCGTTTCTGTTTTTTGTGTTATGATAGTGGACATTAAAATTTTGCATAAAAGTATTTTGCCTTACACACATCACCTCAAAAATGTGGAAAGAGGGAACCGAAAGTAACTGAAGCTTCTAAAAATAGTTTTTTTTTTTGTTTAATGTCCGACTGTTCTACAATTACTGCTAATGCAGACGGTGAAAGATGAAATAATTTTTAGTGACGTATGAAAACATGCCGTGTCTGAATGGGATTCGAAAATAGTGGACTGCATGAGGTGAACTGGTTAGTTCGCACCATACACCTAATAGCTTTCTTTTGAGTTTTAAAAACCCTATCCATATAATCCTAACTAGAATTTTCCCATTCAAAGTACCGATAGAACAGATATAAGACAGAATTAGACCATGTTTAGCTGTCATTAGTAACTTTTTATCATTTAAGCTGGCAACTTGTTTTAATGCAATTACCCCAGATGATATTTTACTACAAATTTGATTGGTATAGAAATTCCCCAAGATAAATACCTATCTAGTTATACTCCTAGAAAATTCACTGTTTCTACATGCTCTAGACTACTGTTATGAATAAATATATCCACATCTCTACTTTCTTTAACGTTATGTTTGTACAAAAGAAACAAAATTTGACCTAAAACTGACCGTCTGGAAAACCTCATTTGACTTCAAGCTTTCCAGATACAATCTTTGTAAGTTTACCCCTAACTACTCTAGTTAACTCCACACGTTGTATTCTACCAATAAGATAAGATTGAAACCATTTCATTCTACATCCCTAACAATTAATATTGGCTCTAATGTTTTTAATAAGATTGCATGTTAAACGCAATCAAAAGCTTTAATAAGACCGGAGAACATGACTAATGCTTTCTCTCCTGCATTCATTATTCACTAATACTTACTCAGTAAGTGAGACTATAGCAGTTTTGGTTGATCTACCTTTGTGGAAACCTTGGTGATCCTCTGAGATTGTAGGTACGGTTTTCGTTCAAGAAAATAATTAACCTAGTATCCTAGTAACCTTAACCTAGAATACCTTTTCAAAAATTTTACTAATTGTGTTTAAAAAACTTATGAGCCCATAATTTTTTAACCAACTGGCTATCTCCATTTTTAAAAATAGGCAATATTTTAGCCTCTTTTAGTTTGTTTGGAAATACACCTACTTCGAGTGAGAGACGCCTACTTTGAGTACAGGTTAAGGAGCTGATAGATCATGTATGTTAAAGTTTTAGAAGGCTCTTGTGCGATCACATATAGGTTATGGCATTGTAGCTTACCCATCTGCTACTCCCACGTCGCTAAGAATGCTTGACAGTATCCACCATGTGTGTTTGCGATTGCCTACAGGTGCTTTCCGCTGAATGTGTAGAAATGTCTTTGGACAGGCGTCGCCAACAGCTGATACTGATGTAATTCACCAAGCTGAGAGCTAATTTTGCCACTTCTTAGGTGATGATATCATTCTGATCAACCCCTGTCATGATTTACATTATGATGAACGCCTGACAGTCTTCACTATTCAGTGTTAGAGGGTTGCAGATCTGCAACAGTCTCAATATTGCTATTCTTCGTGTTTACCCGTGTTACCCACGTTTATTTCCGCCCTGGACCATCGCTTAATTACACTTTAACTTTGAGAAGTGTAAGTACTCAAAGGCAGACACAAGGTGTGTGGCAATTAAAAGCATATTCAGTGAATTAGTTGAAGCTATTAAACCCTAAATATTTATATACACAGATGGATCAAAGTCGGATGGTGGAGTTGGCTATTCGTTTGTGGCTAATGGGAGAACGTATTTATTTGGATTACATGCGGAAACCAGTTTTTACATGGCAGAACTCTGTGTTATTGGCAAAGCTCTAACTGTAGTCTATGTGCGTGGGTGTCGGGTGTTGGTGTGCTGTGATTTTCTCAGTGCTCTCCAGTCGATCAGTGACATGTATTTACGCCACCCGCTGGTTACGGACGTCCGTAGCACCGTGAAGCAGCTAAAGGATAGAGAAGTAATCGTTGTTTTCTGCCGGGTTCCGGATCACGCTGGAATATCGGGAAATGAGGCCGTTAATCTAGCCGCTAAGGAGGCAGCATTCCAACCGGCCTTTACACAATATCTAACTGTGTCGGATTCCTCGAGTTTGGTAAAGCAAGTCATCATTGATTCCTGGTAGGTAGGATGGACTGACTCACATGTCACAAGTTACGGGAGATAAAACCTGAAGTTAAACCTTGGCCTACGTCACTGAGAAAGAACAGTAGGGAAAAATACATCGCGTGACTTCGAATTGGGCACACCAGATTAACATATGGGTATCTCATGACGTTTAGTGATATTCTAATGTGTGTCAGGTACGATTGTCTTTTGACAACCAAATATAAATATTGGGTGATTGCATCTGCTAAGTAGCTCTGCGTCGGCGATTTAAGATACCCTTTGAATTACGGGATATACTCGGCGACGAAAGCTATATTTTGGACGCGACTCTTGGATTTCTACGATCCATCAGTATATTAAATAACAGTGTCTAATACAATTAATTGGGCGGAGTGGACTGTTCTATTTATTCTAATAGTGACATTAGTTTTTAGTTTATATTTGTGTATTTGTATGTCAGTTTTTATTTTTGAGGTCTATAAAGCTTCTTTTTGATCATTTATGTCTTTGATATTAATTTTTTATGTAAATTTTATTTTCGTGGCTGTGATACTAGTTTGTGCTATATTAATTTTATAAGTTGTCAATGTTGTGTTTGCTGTGTTATTTATTCTAACTGTGATATTAAGTTTAAGTTTATATTTATATGTATTTTCATGTCTGTGGCCCTTTACAACCTTGATTTTATTGTTTTAAGAAAAGTACGTTCTACACTTGGAACCTTTCACCCTTGTGTGGAATAACAGGCGATGATAACCACCCTGGTTTTTCACCTCATAAAAATCGCGTGATAAGTTAATTAAATAAAGGAGACGAGTAATGAGAAATGTTTATATTCTTTATCAAAATTAGGAGCGATCCCATCTAACCCAACTGCTTTCGTACTTTTTAAACTATCAATAACTAATCCTAGCGCCTGTAATTAAATTGGGCTAAACAGGAATTGATTTACTACCTTGGTACCTTTTGGATCATAACATCCCACTGTTTCCTTGATCTGTTGTTTAAGTTTTTAAGCTACTCCCAGATAACACTCGTTAAAATCATACTAATTTCAAAATCATTCTCAATTACTTCCTTATTAGTGATAACAATTTTTGGTATATATCCTTTGTTGCTAACCACATCCCGACTTTTATTTATTGTTTTCCATATTGCTGAGTTTAAACTTTATGATTTATAAAGGATTTCAGCAATTTTCTTACATTTAGCTCTCTGAACTTCTCTGGCTTAAATGTTTTTTAATAGTTTTGTACATTTGTTCGTTAAAGGTATTCCTATGTGATTTGAACTCACAGTATATATCTCTAACTTCAGACCGTACTTTCAAAATTCCCTTTGTAACCCACTCATTTGTTTTCCTGAGAATATTTTTATATATACCTTTTTATTTGGAAACTGTTATTGGAGTGAAATTTTAAATTTTCAATAGCATTGTGATATTTCTGTAGAATTGATTAGAGTCTTCCAATCCTCTTTGAACAAACTGTAGTAATAAATTAATATTATAAACAAATAGTATTAAACCTACGTTTAGAATTAGAAAGGTTAGTAAAAAGTTAAGTAAATTTTATTAAGAGAACAATAATCAGTTCGATATAATAATCAGTCAAACTTTAAAGTAGGTTGAACGTAAGTTATTAAACATATCCAAGGTTAAATATAATGCGTTCTCATCTGTGTATATCACTGAAAGTGGTCTGAATTGGTTATTTGATGCCACCTGTGGGTTTAACAACCCAAAAACTGACAAATTGAAGTATTTTTCTTTTTGAATGACTTACTAAAGTTAAATCTGTACAGAGAAATTGCAGTGAAAAATTTTACAGATATATAATTCTTTATGCCACGGGCCGAGACTGGGCCGATATTCATCAAAGAGCTGAACGGGGTTTGGCAGAAGTAAAGGACTGGCTTGAAAATGATAGGTTGACGTTGAACATCACGAAAACTAAATATATTACATTTTTGCTCATATTGGTGAGCCAGCCTATTGAGTTCTGTTTTGTATCTGAGGAGGAGCGATTGTGCGCAGAGGAAATTGTGATTGCTGCTTTCTTATCGGTAAGGTGGACAATTATATCGATCAATTTTTGAAATGGGATGTGCATGTTGATTTTCTAGTGAAGCATTTGAGAATTGTGAATTTCAATCTTGTAAGATTGAGAGAGAATTTTCCGCTGAATGTGATGCGCATGGTTTATATGGGCTTGGTGCAGTCCTTATTACAGTATGGGATTATTGGATGGGGGCTGCTTTTAATAACAGCATTGGGTCGTTAATAGCCATACAAAAACAATTATGAGAACAATAATGAAAAAGGACTCTTTGCATCCGTCTCAGCCTCATTTTGAACAGCATTCTGTCTTGAACATTGGAAAGTTGTACATTAAGTCTGCAATTATTCTTCACCTAATTAGGACTAACGATTTCACTTCCTTATCGGGGCAGAACGCAACCAGAAGAGCTGCCGCTGGCCTTTTACAGGAAGTTTTGTAAAAAACAACTGCAGGACAGAGACATTTTGACTTCCTGCCAGCTAAGTTTTACAATTTGCTTCCGGAGTACGTTAGAGACAGATCTCGTGATAAGAATTTCAAACTCTTGATCAAAAGATTTCTAATTCAGCTGGGGCAGAACTCTCACTTGGAGTCTTTGATTTCTCTTCGCCACTAGGGTCAGGCGGGTATTATTGGCTCATTAAAATATTAGTCATACTAGTAGTAGTTATAGTTATATATTTATATTTATAATAATATTTTTTGTTTCTTATATTGCGCTAGTATTATGTATTTTGTGTTGCTTTTGTGTATGAGGAAATAGTTAAATTTAAGGGAGGTAGTTAAGGCTAAATTTTGTTTTAATTTTTTTTCCTCTAAAATAATGTAAAGCAAATTGGTAGAGGTTTTTTTCTGTCAAAGGCTACTTTATTAATGCTATTTCATAACTTTGCTGATATTTGTATTATCATTTATTAACATTTTAGTTTTGTTATCATAAGTTTTAATTTTTATTTACATTAGTATTCTGTCTGTTTTGTTTTTATTATTTTAATTTTTAATTTTATACTAACGTGTTTTTTAATGTTATTTTGATCATTTTCTCATTTTAGGTTGATCGCGAACTCAGCGTGTACGTGTCGAGTTAATAGTGTTGTTTATTTTTCACCGCTATTTATTTCTTAAATTTATATTCATGTAATTAATTAATAAATGAGAATATTCAATTTTTTTTGGATTTTCGAAACTGGAAGGTATTTATTATAAATATTTATTTTAAAATATATTATAACCTATAAATTTGTCACATTTAAGTTTCTGTTGTTTGATAAGGTTAGGTTGTTGCACGGCCTGCATGATTAACGCAGCCGACGCGTCGTTAAACACAAATGTTTTGCAAACATCGTGACTAATGGCGTTACCTGTTCATTCAAATTCATTTCCCTCCAGAGAAGAACAAGAAGAAAGTATCGATAGGCTAACAGCTGATATTTCTCATCCAACGTTAGATTGGAATAATGTTGTTTCCAAAAGGAAGCGCCAAACAGAAAACGCAAACGCAATTAGTAACGTTAGTTCCGCTAAACGATTTACAAGAGATCCGAGACTTACAATTGGTAGTCTCTACACTGCCAATAAATTTAGCGTATTAACGGATATGGAAACAACTGCTACAGACAACACTATAATCTATTTGAAATCAACGTGCGGGTGAAGGTCATGCCACTTCCTCACCTCGCCTACCCCACCAGTCGTCTGAATGATGCAGCGCGGAGTATGTGTGTGCACTTGTGCCTACGCCTTCATCAGGTTTACATTATTACACTTCGTGAAGTACCGTACGCTTAAAACATCTGACGAGACCAACACATAAATGTGTTATTTAAATCAACTTAAACTTAAACTCATTCGAGAAGTTTAATTACAAACAAAAGGAAAACTGCAATGGAAAAAATCTAAATCCAGTTTTTCTTTTGTTTGTAATTAAAAATCTTCTCAAATGAGTTTAATTTTCATAGACGTTATTTATATCATTTTTTAGAATAAAATTCTCTACAATTTTTATTAAAATGTTTCGTGTTTTTATTCGCAATTTAACAGAGTTATTTTACGCTAAACTTAAAAAGTATATTTTCTAAGCCTTTTCTTTAATGTATTTACGTAGTTTTCTTAAAAACTAAAAGCGATACAGTTCTGGGACTCATTTTTTTAAGTTTCCCAGGTTAAATAAAAACCATAAGAAACCACTAAACATTTTCCTAAATTTACCTTTTCAAAATTTCAGTATTGCTTTATTTCACTCTTTGCCCAGGAATCAAGGCAAAATCTTCCGCCAGGCATAACTCGCCAACGAAGCATTTCCGGACGTATATTTAGACAAACATTTTGTTACATGTAATAACAATAGTATATACGTGGTGTAATTTGTATTATATTATTGTTATAATTGTTATTAATATTGTTTTATGGTTATTATAGATATTATATGTACGCACTATTACAACGTAATATGGAATAATAGAAAAGTCACTGAAATAGAAACACGGTCATTATACTTTGCGTCAGCAATGACTCTGTGATATTTTATGACTTTATGAAGCTTACATGTATTGTTTTAAGTAAACAAACATGTTACAGCACCTTTGTCACCACCCACAGGCCTATTTATTTGATTTTTTATACTCTTTCGACCAGTTCAGATTAAAGTTTTGTATCATACAGATGTGCAGTTTCTTTGGCGGGCTTGTGTAAGTTTAGTTAATTCAATTGTTTAAGCGTGAAAGTTGAGATGGCTGCAAACAGTCCTAATCTTCGCAGACAATCCAAACAAATAATTTATAGGGTGTATAATTATTTAAAAGAACTTGTGTGAAATTAATTCTTTGCGAACGGCGCTCAAGATTACATAAAAGGTAATTGACAGTTTATTTCTCAGTCGTATACAAATTTGTAATAATCCAGTTTCTGTATGCATGCTTTAAAACATAAAAGATAAATAATTATCTTTTTCGTTTAGGTAAAAAGGTTGGCGATGTTTTTATTAAGGTGCAGTTTGTATAAAGAAATATTAGGATAGAACTGTTCCAACGATCCGAAAGTTAAGCACAAAAATTAGGAAAATAAATTTTAAATAAAAATAAATAAATTTATATTGTGTAGAATAAAAAGGTTTCACATATCATAGTAGGCCTAATGTCTTATGTGTATCAGAGTAACCATTAAATTTCTTGTCGTTAATAGACAAAACTTTAGTCTGTAAAGAGAAAAGAAGTAGTTCAATTCAGTAATGTAGAAGTAGTGTAAGGGGTATGAGGAGAAATCTTGCGGAAGGGAAGGGGAAGAAGCGCGTGACCTTCACCCGCACGAAGAAATCAAATGGACTCTAATAATGAATCTCCAATAAAAACAAGACCGCCTCCTATACACTTACATACTGATGTGCAATTTTCAAAACTCATTGATTTCCTTCAAGGCATAACTGAAAAAGATTCCTTTCATTGTGGGAGTACAAAAGCAGGAGTCACCATATATCCACACACACCGGATGCTTATAGGAAAATAGTAAAATGTTTAAGAGAAAACCATGCGGAATTCCACACGTACCAACTTGCCGAAGACAAGGCGTACCGCGTAGTAATACGTGGATTGCATTGGTCAATCGGAGAAGAGACCATTCAGAACGAAATTTCTAATTTAGGTTATCAAGTTAGAAGTGTTACAAATGTCATTTCTCGGGACAAAGTGAAGCTCCCGCTATTCTACGTAGATCTTGAACCCAATAAAGATAATAATAAGATATTTGATATTAGATATTTGTGTTATTCAAGGATATGGGTAGAAGAACCAAGACAGAGGAGGCAGCCCGTGCAGTGCGTGCGCTGCCAGAGATACGGCCATACGAAAAGTTATTGTAATTTACTGCCTCGATGTGTAAAGTGTGGCGCAGGTCATGAATCTAACTCATGTACAACATTAAAAGAGGAGCCGGCCGTATGTTGCCTATGTTCGGGACCACATCCCTCTTCCTACAAGGGGTGTTCAGTCTTTCGGGATCTGCAAAATCGCTGTTCACCAGCCACTGCAGCACGCCCTCAAGAGAGCTCGCAACAATCTCCATCTGTTACAGAAAAATCATTCCCCTCCCTTCCGAAAAGCGCAGTAGCAGGAAGAGAAACTTTTTCACAACAAAACCAAACTCGTAATCACCAATTCATCAACCCTCATAAACAGTCAACCATCACCTACTCACAAATCGCCGCCGATAATTTTGGAGAGCAAGAACGCCAGTCACAATTCAGTATTCAATCGCAGCTAACAACTTTCATGACCGACCTAAAAGCCCTCTTCACACCATTGATCACCCTCATGAGTCAATTAATGCAATCACTCACTTTCGCATTTAATGGCAAATAACATGTCTAATTCTATATCGGTGCTATTGTGGAATGCGAATGGGATCATCCAACGTTTGGCGGAATTTGAATATTTAATAAATGAAAAACGTATCGATATTGTTTTACTAAGCGAAACACATTTAACAAAAGACTCAAAATTTTACATAAAAGGTTATAAAGTTTATAGAGCTGATCGCCCTGATGGAAGAGCTTTTGGTGGTACAGCGGTGCTAGTTAGGAACAATATCAAACATCATATATGCACAGTAATCGAACCATCGGAAAGTATTCAATCAGTGGGTGTGGCACTGGAGATAGATCAAGAGAAAGTCTCATTCATCTCGGTTTACTGTCCCCCGAGACACCGGATTACAGTAGACAAGTTTACAGAGTTGTTTTCAAGTTTCGGTCCTCGGTTTTTAGCAGGAGGCGATTTCAACGCGAAACATGCTCAATGGGGATCGCGTCTGATAAATCCACGTGGCAGAATGATGATTCAAGCTATTTTAAACCTCGGACTGGAATTTCATTCAACTGGGTCACCAACGTATTGGCCGTCAGCTCTGACTAAACATCCCGATCTTCTGGACTTTTTCGTATCCAAGGGCCTCTCGAGATTCTACACAAAAACGGAATCACTTGACGATCTTTCATCCGACCATTCGCCAGTTCTCTGCACCCTGTCGGGCACAGTTTTGGAAGCACCGGTGAGACAGTGTTTGATAGATGGAACAGTTAACTGGGACTTGTTCAGCAGTAACATAGAGAACAATATACGGTTGGACTTGCCTCTTCGCACGGCAAGAGAGATGGAAGAAGCAGTGGAACATTTGACAGTAACAATACAATATACAGCTTGGAACTCTACACAACCCCGTAGACCAACTCCAAAAAAGGAACACTGTTATCCGAACTATATAAAAGAACTTGTCAGGGAAAAAAGGAGAGCAAGACGCATTTGGCAGCGTACCAGACTTCCTTCGGACAAGAGAAACTTTAATTACATGACTAACGAATTGAAGACAGCTATATGGAACATCAAGACGGAAAGGTTCAATGAAAATGTCGCCAACCTGACAGAAAGAGATGGAAGCCTCTGGACTGCAACGCAGCGTCTTTTGCGTTACCAAATGCAGTCGCACCCACTTAAACACCCCGATGGATCATGGGCTAAATCAGACAAAGAGAAGGCCGACATGTTTTCCGATCATCTAGCGCGCGTATTTCAGCCCAATGACAATTCTTTACCTGGTTTCACCTCAGATGTAGAAAATTTCTTGTCTTCACCATTGAATTTGTCATTGCCTCCGGAAAACTTCACAAGAAGGGAAGTGCAGGCGGCTGTCCAACAACTACCGTCAAGAAAGAGTCCGGGGTACGATTTAATAACGGCGGAGATTCTTCAGAACTTACCATTATGTGGATATACCCTTATAACTCAAATATTCAATTCCATCCTCAGAACGACGCACTTCCCGATTCAGTGGAAACTGTCTCACGTCGTCCTATTTCTGAAGCCAAATAAACCACCAAGTACTCCATCTTCGTATCGGCCAATAAGCTTACTCCCAACTTTATCCAAATTATTCGAAAAATTATTACTAGCCCGCTTATTGCCGATTTGCAACGAAAATAACATAATACCACACCATCAGTTTGGTTTCAGAAGCAGGCACTCAACGATTCATCAGTTACATCGATTGACGGACCAGCTAGCTGTTGCGCTGGAGGAGAAGAAATTTACCACCGCTGTCTTCCTAGATGTTCAAGCAGCCTTTGACAAAGTTTGGCATCCAGGTCTGTTATATAAATTGAAAAGATTCCTCCCGGATACGTATTATCACGTACTGAAAAGCTTCCTAGAAGATCGTTTCTTTGTAGTGAGGCAAGGATCATCAGTTTCTGACTACCAAAATATAGGTGCAGGAGTTCCACAAGGTTCTATACTCTCACCACTACTGTATACAATTTACACTGCGGACTTACCATCTGATCCAAGAATAACGGTAGCAACATACGCTGACGATACTGCTATCTTGACTTCATTCCACGATTTAACGCAGGCCAGTACCAACTTACAACACTTTCTCAACACAATTGAAATTTGGCTGAAAAAGTGGAGATTAAAAATAAACACTAATAAGTCAGTACATATAAGATTCTCATTATGTAAAGGAGAAAGTCCTACGGTATTCCTCAACAACGAACCCATTCCACAAAAGAACACAGTAAAATACCTAGGCATCACGATGGACAGACGACTAACCTGGCAAACACACATCCACAATACACGACTGACTTTGGATAAAAAAGTAAAACAATTATACCACCTCATAGGACGCCATTCCCTATTACCGTTACGTTCAAAATTACTCATTTATAAATCATTCATTCGGCCAATTTGGACTTATGGAATTGAAATCTACGGAACAGCAAAGCCAAGTAATATCAGAAAACTCATCACCAATGCTCCATTCTACATTAACAACAGAATACTACATGACGACCTCAAAATAACACACATAAAAGATATGGCATACAACTGCTACAGAAGATTCTTCGGAAAACTTCAAAACCATCAAAATCCATACATCAAAAACTTATCATCTCGTACTCTTCCTGGAAATCCTCGCCGACGACTTCGCCGTTCATGGAATAGAGACCTGATCTTATAAGACAATGACTCGTGGCACCTACAAAGATTAGCCACTGGGTCTAATCTTTGTTATTGTAAATTTTCCTATGTTAAAACCAGCTCATTTGCTTATTGTAAAATTTTACAGTTGCAAATAAATAATTAAAGAGAAAAAAAAAAAATTTCTCTTTTGTGTGACCTATTTTTTTATGTAATAAGTGATGTAGTATTGGTATTAACTATTTCTTCTTTTCGCTTTTTTATCATTGCTATTATTGTTGTATTGTAGTTTTATTTTGTGCTATGTATTTTTTTGTAATTAGAGTAATCCTCTTCCAAGCACGGGCTTTGCTCTTTTGGAGGAGTAATAAGGGAAATAAATAAATACATAATTAATAAATATATGTTCAGTTTGATATCGTATTCAGGGACCGTCTGCTCCAGAGAAATTAATAAGGTGACCTGCTTCTGTAATGTTATTACTACTATTATGCTACCATTAACAAAGTAATAATTTGGTTAAGGCCGATTATGTAGTAACCGGATATTACATTGTTCCCATGAGAGTTTTTTTAAAATATAAAAAAACTCTCAATTGACTTGTAAAACCTTTACATTTATTTTCTTAACCTTATTGTTGTTAAATTGATGTTAAATAAAAAAAACAATCGTTTCAGAATTTTTCAGTGCTTTGATGTTTACATAAAACTCTTTTCACATTACGTGTCAATCAAGTAATTAGTTATCATTTTGAACCTTATGGTAAACGGTAACAGTTTGCTAGAGTGTGAAAAGATAGTGAAATAAAGATATAATTATAGCAAGTGAAATTTAGGTAGTGAGATACAGTATTAATTTTACTGTATAGTGAAAAATCACAGAAACAGTTTAATTCACAAGTCTTAAGTGAAAGAAAATGAACAATGCGCAGGTTCAGGGCAAAATATAAAAAAACTCTCAATTGACTTGTAAAACCTTTACATCTATTTTCTTAACCTTATTGTAATGTTAAATTGATGTTAAATAAAAAAAAACAATCGTTTCAGAATTTTTCAGTGCTTTGATGTTTACATAAAACTGTTTTCACATTACGTGTCAATCAAGTAATTAGTTATCATTTTGAACCTTGTGGTAAACGGTAACAGTCTTGAAGTACTATAATTAAGTAATAATAGTAATAATAATAGTAAATAATTAAGTACTATTATTAGTTTGGTGTGTTGTAGATTACGTCGACAACTGGACGATCGAGAGGGAAATCAATTGATCTGTTGTTCTTGATGAGACTATACTTGTTGTAGTAGTTATTATTCTGGTTCTTGTTCTTGTTGATGTAATCATTTTCATCGAAAACGTTTTCAGCGATAACGTTGTTTGGGTTGCGTGGACCGTAGTTATTGTTACCGTTGTTGTTGTTGTTGTTTATGAGGTCTTCTTTTTGTTATTGCTATTATTGTTTCCGTTGTTGTTATAATTGTTGTTGTTTTGGTTCTGCTTAGCGTAGTTAGCATGAACAGTTACTCCTTCGATACCTAAAATAATACATTAACATCTGTTGTATTAAAAAGTTTAACAAACTTCAGTTAAAGTAAAGCTGCAATAAAAAAAGTAATTAAGTAGGTATTGCACCGGACTTTTAGACTACTTTTATCGTTCATTATGTAAATTATATAGTATTGAGACAAAACATCTATATTTTATATATAATTTTTTTATTAGTTTATGATTATTATTTATTTTTTATTTTATATATATATCAGTAATAGTTAAATTTTTATTTTTTCCATACAAAACCTAAAATAGACTTAAGAGTTTATATTATGAAATTTTAAACAAATCGTACCTTGAACTTTAGCCTTGTAAACTTTGTGGAAGTGCTGTAGCTGGGACGAATGCGTGTGGGATAACTTCGTACAAAGCTGGGATAACAACTCCCTGAGTAGTTGGGTGATTCAAGACGGTAGCAGCAAAACCACAGACAAATTGGTCAGCGTTCAAGTTGTTCCTTGCCCAAGCTGCAGCTTGCTTAAGAGTGTTGAAGTCCTGAGCGCTGTAAAGGAAAGTGAATAATTGGGCAACCTGGTTCTGGTGTTGTTGGCTGGTTGGAGTGAAGATTTCGTTCTTTGGAAGGAAGTTTCCATTGTTTACGTTCTTCAAAAACTTCTTAACAGCATGCTGGTTCTAAAACAAAGACATTTGTTGTAGGTTTTTCATGATATGTAGGCCTAAAAAACAATTAAATACTTATATGTAATTGTTTTTGTAATTTATATATGTAAATTTGTTATATGTAATTGTTATCCTCTAAATAGCATTTATCGACATATCTAATATTTAAAATATGTAATATCGGATACAACAATCATAAATTTCTTGTATAAGTTATTGTGTATTGCTTTCTATTTTTTTTTATCAGACCGTTATTAACTTTTACCGGGAAGTAAAATAATTAAAAACTAAACATTTTTGTTTCAGTTGATCATCTTATTTTACACAGAAGTGATAAAAAATGTAGTATGTACATAATATATTTATATAGGTATATGTTTTACATATTTATTTCATGGATTTTTCGGATTTGATATAATTTAGTTAGAGACCCCCTATTGTTAATTCTTCAATTAAATATATTTTCAATTTTTCTGTTTCTTTAAAAATTTAATAACAAAAAAGATGATCTATAAACCGACGATTAATACTTTGCTGATCACAGTCGAATTTTTACCTGCTGGCATGTCACCATTGTAAGCAAATTACTTTTTGATATTAATTAATGAAAATTTTGATATTAATTATGAATCAAACGAGAATTATAGAATTGTTTACACAAAAAATCAGATGTTTTTTCGCTAAATGAATTAATTATGAGTGATTTAGACATTCGGAAAATTATTTTTTATATGCTTCTGCCACGAGTTGCAAATATATTATTAATGTTTTGGTTTTTAATATGCTGTTAAACCGGATTCGTAATTACTCACATTGAATCTGTTGATAGCCTCGTATGGGTTGAAGTTGTTACCCAAATTATTAAAGTTCTGGTTTTAGATGTCTTGCTGAAGATCGGCTAACAATTGCAATACTACTTTCTGGTTCTGAAGTAACGGTTGATTACCTGAAATAGTGAATAATTTAGATAAAGATTTTGCATAGATGACGTCAAATAATATTCTTGTATTATAATATTATATTTAAATATACAGAAAATGGCTGGTAATCAAATCTGTGTTCTTCGTCTTGTCACCCAAATTCCTTTCTGGTACATCCCTGAAGCGGACTCCAGGAATCTTAGTATCGGGTTATCCGCAAGGATGATATTTTTACCCGTATATCTATCAAACTTATTATTTTTCCTTACTAAGCTAAGTGATATTTTTAAAGGTTGGCATAAAATGAATAATGAGTAATACCAAAGCGAATTAATTTAATAAAATATTTTAAACACAACCTAAAAGAACTCGGAGATTCTTTACGATTTTTGTTAAAATTTAAGACATTGTGTAGTTTTGTAATCGTACCAGGTGTAGTCATATTATTATTATTTATAAAGTCGCCTTAACAGCTTGGTCATTCGGAACGAATGTCTGTTATAGTATAATATTAGTAGGGCATAACCTGTTTTAATTAAGTAGTCCCTGACCGGAAATTGAAACCGAAAACTTCCGCTCTGCTTTTAAACAAGCCAACAACTGCACTTACCAATAACGAAACGTTCGTTTATTATTAGTTTATTTTAAGACAAATCTAAATTTTGGTTTTTAGCAACTTTACGGGGGTCACAAAAAGTACGGCATGAACTTTAGTTCTCAGCCAAGATTCAAACCCGGAAAATTCCCATTTCAGTTCAGGATAAATGAAATAAAAGAAAATTCAAATACTTTAATCGAGTGCTCTCTGATCCATAGCGCCTCGAAGGTTTCCAAATATGTATTTTTCTATAAGGTATTTTCGGACTATCCACGATTACTTTATGTCCTAGATAACTAAAAGTTCATTTTGTTGGATCTACATCTTGAGTAGCATAGAGTCGCTATGCTACTCTATCGACAGCGCGTCGATTGTTTCTAGAAAACAATCTGTACCGCACACCATAGTGTCTTAGTATTATGACCCTACACTCTATTCAAGTAGTGGCTACACAAACAGTGTAATAAGAATCTACACTGTGCCGTTTATTTGAACTGAACTATATATGATATTCAAAAAATATAAATAACTTATCACATAAATGTAACTATTATATTCACATGTTTTTATAAAAAAATAAGGCCTTAAGAAAAGAAAAAAACCGTTTATTTCTAAAATAAAGTGAAGGTGTCAAAGTTTATTTAAAAATAAATGCAATAATAATATTTTTTTGTGTGTCCACCTGTATCTGTTTATGATTAATGTTTTGTGATTGGTTAAAAGATAAAGTTTTAGCGAAGCTCTAGTATTACTTAGTAACAGCAAATTGAAATTTATTGAGTAAATTCATTCTATCTAGTTTGGATATTTGTGGTGGGCGATAACATAAACTTGATTTTGCTGGTGTTGTACGGAACAAAACAATTATTTGTGAATAATAATTAAATAATTTTTTTTTAAATTACAAGATACATAAAAATTTTATAAAAACGTAACATTTTAAATTGTACGTTAATTTCAATTGATGTATTATTTATAGTATTCCTAATAAACTTTAACAAGTATTATTTAAAAATTATTTGATTATTAATATTTTAAATTATTATATAATTTTTATTATTTAAAAAAAACAGAAATGCTATCAAGTAAAACAGATTACTAAAAAGTTTTTCTTACCTTGTTTATTTTTTTTTTGTTATTGTTAATGTTGTTGTGGTTGTTATTGTTGTTGTAGGCATTACGGTTCCAGTAATATACGTAAGTTGAAACACCTGTCCGCTGGTGCCGGACAGATGCGGCTGTAAAGCACGATGTTCATGCGCGAAATCAGCGAGCGCGACAGCCGCCTTGTGCTCACGGTCGTCCGCGACGATGACGAGGGCCCGCGCCACCGGCTCGTCTAGGAGCGCCTAGAGCAGAACTGAGCCCGAGACCACCGTGGTGGTGTTACCGCCCACCCAGATCCCATCGGCGTCTTGCGAGACATGTACGCGCCCGAATCGCCCCAGCACCGTCCCCTGCCGCGCGACATAGGGCGCGGTTAACCGCCTGGTACCAAGCAGCCACTGCGCGAGCCCCGCGTTGAGGCTGCCCGTCACTGGGTCCTCGCACATGACTCCGTGGGCCGGGAAGAAGGCTCGCACCTCCAGCGCGTCATCGACTCGCGGCGCCACGACGCCGATGTAGAGGTTCGACGGCAGCGGCTCAATCGCCAGCACGCGCGCGGCGTCCTCCAGAAGCACCGCGACCCAGTTAGGCCCGTTGACGACCCACTCCACGGCGACGATCTCGTCACGCGGCAACCGCAGCACCCGCACCAGCTCGTCCACCAGCGCCGCGTCCGCCGGCCCCGACCGGATCAGCGGCGGTGCCGCGAAGGCCCAGCGCCCGTCAATGCACCGCAGCTCGACAAGCCCGACACCGCATTCCTGCACGGCCCGCTCGCCGGCGACGCCCACGGCGTGGCACGTGCCGAGTGTCGGGTGCCCGGCGAACGGCAGCTCGCGATCGAGCGTGAAAATCCGCACGCGGTAGTCCGCCGCGACGCCGGCGGACGGCGGCAGCACGAACGACGTCTCCGACAGGTTCGTCCAATTAGCGAACGCCTGCATCTCGGCGTCGCTCAGCCCCTCACCGTCGAGCACAACGGCCACAGGGTTGCCCGCCCCCCGCGTCGCTCCAAACACGTCTACCTGCGCAAAGCGCCGACAAATCGCGGCTCCAAGACCGGAAGCTCCCGTGCCTACAGTCTCGGCTACAACGCCACTGTCTTCTCCAGCGATGCCTGCAGCGCGTACAAGCGTCGGCGTCCGCCGCACACGTTGACGTCGACGACCGGATGGGCACAGGAGTTGTGATACCAGGCCGGGTTGTGCGGGTTGCCGGTGACGGTCAGGTCGTTCACGTCGGCGATGTGGATCAATGGCGCCGGCCGCCTCGTGCCCGACCTGGCACCGACGTGGTGCAGCACTAGCAGCAGCGCCCCGTCGAACGTCCCGCGCGGCCGCTGGAAGAGCCACACGTGCAAGTCCGTGACGGCGCGCTCGACCTGCCATGCCGGCCCGCCGGGCTTGGCTGGCGGGAACGTCGCGGTCAGCCAGCTTCACAACCTGTAAAGTGTTTCACGAGCGCTCGCGCCAGGCAGCGGTTAGCCTGGCGTTCTCGGCGGAGGTGCTGGCGTAGATGGCGATCTCGTCCACAATAGATCTTGCCAACGATAGAACTGGTAAGTACTTCTTATCAACTGTGACACCATACCAATGTCTGTGTAGGCCTTTTATACTCTATAGTATCGGTGTATCACAAAAAGTTTGCGATATTCATAATTGTTAACCCCGACCCCAACTAACAGCTAAAAATATTACATTAATAAGTTTATCAGAAAAATGTCTCTAACTTGTAAGTTTACAAATAATTTACTTTAACAGGTTAAAAAATTAAAGAAAGCAATATTTGAAATTTCTGAATTCTTCCAGTTGATAAGAAAAACGAATAAAATTTATTTGTTTAGATCTCTGACAATTTTTTTTAACAGTATGTATTTACTTATTATTGTCATTGCTAAATATCTCATCTAATGAAAATAACCAATAAAACAATTATGAATATGCATATAATATTCAAAGTTGTTATCGTCAAAAAAACTACTTGAAGTACATCTCTAATTTGTCTACTAAGGACCCACCATTGGATAAAATTATATCTTACCATTGTGGGATATAATTTTCCCCAGCTCATTACAGGCAGGTGGAGTGTTAATTGGTTTGCTGGCATTTCTCCCACCACCTCCCCGCCGATTGGTTGCCGAAAAGCATAGACCCGGAGTCCGTTCCGTAGAACTCTTATTTTACCGTGACTGGCGACTGTCAAATAGCTAATATATTTACTAACTGAAATTATCGAGAGCGAGGGTGAGCGAGGTCGGAAACCAGGGAGATGCGTGTTGCTCGCTCTCTTGCCGGGGAAGCCTGTTGACGCACAAGCACCTGTCATCAAGAACAATTATAATAGAAATTTGGTCCTAACAGTCTAAAATAAAAAGTCAGAAGTAAATACATTTTAAAATTTAAAATATAGTTAGGATGTGTCGCCATATTATATAGTACCAGCAAGTGCTCGACACCATTAATTTGTTCCCGGCTGGCAAAAATTTAGTGAACAGCACCAGAGAATCAGACCTATTTCAGGATAATACCCTTATTAAACATGGCGACGGTAAAATGAAGCTACCTCGTCAATGAACCCCCACAACGGAGAGCTATGCACCTCGCGGTACAAGCTCTCACGTACCGTGAGGGACCAATTTTGGCTGTATTAACATAAAAATATATAGGCTACATATAATTTCATCATGGCATTAAATAATTATACTTACTGTAGTAATATAATTAGATTTTTACACCCTTAACTAGAAATTTGAGGACACCGGTTTCTTTCCGTGAAACCATAAACTTTCCGGAACTAATTTTTATTCCTTTCTCTCTAGTAATGGATAACTAACTAGGTCCCAGAAACATACTATTTCGTCCAAAGAAGTTCAAGTGAGTCATTATTATTTAAATCGGTAAATTTAATTTTAAATTTCTTGGCGTAATGAAAATCACAAAAAATAACTTTTTTGTCAGTGATCAAAAGGTTTCAAGGAAGTGATAAAAATAAACTTTTAGTTAGTGACCAAAAGGTTCCGATGAAGTGAAATTAAGAAGTAAATTTTCTCCTTATTCCCTTAAAATGGTCGGGTACACCATGCAAAAAATCTGTTTTGTATAATTACGTTAGTTAAATGTTATCTTATTATAAATTTATTTTCCAATAATAAATAAATAAATAAACTTCTATTTATAAAAAAAACTATTGGCATAATTGGTACTGTGCTCGCCTCTCATCATGCGGTCTTGGGTTCGGATCCCACTCAGGCACGGCATTTTCATACGTTACAAAAATCATTTCATCATTCACTCATTCACAGTTACAACAACCCAACGTCGTTGCTAATGTCCACAATAGTTGATGCAACGTTCAATAAACAAAGAAAAAATTTAGTAATACCTGAATGGTTGCTCAAATCACTTAATGGTTTTTCAAAGCAAAATTACGTGGGGATTGGCTTAAAATGTATTCTCTACGAACGTAGGTACATCATCACACGCAGATCTAATTTTATAATTTAAGAGCCAACGTTCATATTGATACAGTCACCTACTGCTTAAGAAATAGTATAGCTTGTCAGCAAATAATGGAAAAGTAAAATGTATCAAATAGGAAACCAGTAATTTAATTTAAAAGTTCCTCAATGCAACGATATTTTCATAATTTTTAATTTATTTAAAGTTGCATCAACATCTTGGTCAATAGCGACTCCTGTTTATTATAAATCGGTGGTTTTAGGCTTGTAATAATTTACATACTCAAGCCAGGAATCGAACTCGGGACCATACGCTTTGTACACCAGTGCGTAAACCACTACGCCACGGAGGTGGTCTTAGTAAAATTGACTTGTATAATTGAAATTTATAAACTTTAATTATGCATTCTGAACTACTGTCCCAGGTTCGTACAGATCAATAAATTTGAAAGCCTTTTGTTTTTGAAATTCAATTTGTTTATTTCACAATTTGAAGATAGAATTTTGAAAAACTTTTAAAACACAATTAAAAACTTTAAAATCCTTTAAAAATTATTTAAAATATTAAATTCTTTTCTTTTCCAAATCTTCTAAAAGTATTATTTCTAAATATTAATACGAAATATCACTAAATTAGTATATTATCAAATTATCAAAAGTATTTGTTTTTAAAATAACTTGTATATAACGTCACTCCTTTAAAAGTTTAAAATGGAGTGAGTTCAACAATCCAAATTATGAATTTCATAAAATTGTTCTTTTTGTTTGTTTTTTACTTCCTCTTACATCTTTAGATCAAAATTAAAATTTTCCTTTTACATCTGCAGTTGAGATCATCTGATGTGTGTGTGTTGATGCTGTAAAGTTATGTTTATGTTTACGTTAGAATGTTATGATTGTGTTTATACTGTTTGTTGTGTGTCTGTGGAGATGTCTCATCTTACAATCATTACAATCTTCCCCCCCCCCCCCGGAGAGTAAACTGAAGTACAAAGGTATGTGTATACAAAATAATGGGGGTGAGTGCTTAAATGAAAAAAAGAAGGTGAGTATGTAGCAGTTGTCGGCCTGAGATGGTAATACTCATTCATTCGGGGCCCCTTTCAATAAAACATTCAAATAACATGCAAACAGCACCGTTTACATTTTTGTTACAATCATCTCAAGCTCGAGTATCGCAACAGACATCACCAAAATAAATCCTTATGAAAATAAATTATGTAAATTATGAATAAATTACGTAACTTTTTTAAGGTTAGAAATATGTTCTTTAGTTATTTCTCCTCCAATAGTCTTACGGAGTAAGGCTGTAACTGGAGTAGAGAAACCAATGATATACGAAGGTTCAGACCATCGATATGCCATTTTCGCACAAATGTTTTTCCGTTTCGAACTTACGGGGTGAGTTTTAAGTAAAACTTTGTCTCCCACCGAAAACGGATTGGGGTGGCGTGTAGCATTATACCGGCGCGCCATATCATGATGGGATTTAATTAGTTTTCTTCTAATATCACACATCATGTTACTAGAACGTATAGGATTTCTATGGAGGATATCTTGGATATTCCATGCTCTATCCAACGGTGTTTGAGCTGAAAAAGTATGTAATATGTCAAATGGGCATTTCCCATGAGCATTATGTCGAGCCATATTAAAAGCTAATTGAAACCAAAAGAGAGATTTGTCCCAAGTTGTTTGAGTCGTTGCATGATATGCAATAAGGATAGACCTAAGATTTCGATTTAATCTTTCGGCGTGGGATGGTTGAGGATGATATGGTGAGAGGGTGGTTCGTTTTATGCCTAGATTGAAGCAAAAGTTTTTAAATATTATGGAATTAAAATTTTTAGCGTTATCTGTGACAATTAACCTTGGGATGGAGTAATTTTGGAAAATGCGTTTTAATTCATTGACAATGGAGGATGTGTTAGTGTTTCTTAATGGAGCTAGCCAGGTAAATTTTGAAAAACTATCCACTACCACTAGAATATATTTATAACCTTGGTTGGTTTTTGGCAGACTACCTACAGTATCAATAAACAAAGTGTCAAATGGCACTGTTGGAACTCTGGAACTAAGATTTCCCCATTTATAATTTATTCCAGGTTTACTACGTTGGCAGGTGATACAAGCATTCACTTTTAAAGGAATATCTCGATATATAGCTGGCCAATAAAAATACCGTGTAATTTTGTGTATGGTTTTATCAACCCCTAAATGTCCACCGATTTCGGACTGATGGAAGTATTTAAATACTAAATCTTTTAAGGATTCGGGGAGAACGATTTTGGTTGGGTTATTATTTTTATCTTTTATGCATAGGACACCTTTAGATAAACAAAATTTATTATTCATTTGTTGTTTTTGTTGAAGGATAAAGGTATCCTGTTCTTGATGTTGTCTTAGATCTGTAAAAGATAGGGGGAATTGAGATAATAAGGTATTAATATAAGATATATCTTTTGAGATATCTTCGTTATTTAAATCGTACATCCTCGATAATGCGTCAGCCACATTATTATCTGAACCACGGATGTGATTAATTTTAAATTTAAAAACAGATAATCTAAGTAACCATCTAGCGAGTCTACCCAATTGCTTTGGTCTGGAAAGAAGCCAGGCTAAGGCTTGGTTATCGGTTTCCAAAAGAAATTCTCGATGTGTTAAATAAGTTCTAAAATGATCTGTTGCAAAAACAACTGCAAGACACTCTCGTTCATATGCAGAAAATTTTCGTTCTGCTTCTGTTAATGTTTTAGAAGCGTATGCTATGGGTTTTCTAAATCCTTCATGTTCCTGAAGTAAGACAGCTCCTAAACCTGTATCAGACGCATCCGTCTGTAAAATGAAAGCTTTGGAGAAATCTGGTATTGCCAATACCAGGGGATTAGCAATTGCCTGTTTGAGATCTTCAAACGCAAGTTTTTGTGAGTCTCCCCAGATAAACTGAGTGTTTTTACGACGTAACTTATTTAAGGGTTCTATTCTATCAGCGTAATTTTTAATAAATTTAGAGAAATAATTAATCATACCACAATATCGATGCACTTGTTTTACCGAGGTCGGTTGTGGATACTGTAATATTTTTTGCGTCCTCGTCGGATCTATAGAAACTCCTTTGTATGATAAGGTATGCCCAAGGAACGGTATTTCATTCACAGCCAATGTTATCTTATCGGGATTAACTGTAATACCAGCTTTCCGCAGAATTGTCAATACTATTTTAATATGTTTGACATGCTCTGTAAAACTTTTAGAATATATTAATATATCGTCCATGTAATTAAATACAAATTTATGTTTAATATTTTTGAATAATGTATTCATAAGACGTGTTAAAACTTGTGCACCAGTCGAGAGACCAAAAGGTAATCTGACGTATTCGTATAAGCCATCCGGTGTGCAAAATGCAGTGATTTGACGAGATTTTTCTGTCAATGGTATCTGATGGTACGCTTGTGCTAAATCCAAGGTACTGAACCAGCGGGCCTTAGAAAACCATTGAAAAGCATGATTTATATTCGGTAAAGGTTGGGCTTCTGAGTCAATTATTAAGTTGACTCGGCGATAGTCTACAACTAAGCGACTTGTACCATTTGGTTTCGGAATTAAAAAGGCTGGGGAGGAATAAGGTGAAACACTTTCTCTAATTACCTTGTCTTTTAATAATTTGTCAATTTGGTTTTTCATTTGGAGCGTTTTTATCGGATTTAATGGATAGGGCCTAGATTTTATAATTTCGCTATTCTTTAGTTTAATATCGTATTTTAATATGTGGGTACAACCTAATTTAGTTGTGAGTACATCAGGAAATTTCCTACATAAATCATTAATTGTATTTTTAATGTATTCACTTTGTTCTATGTTGTTAATTTGTTCGGGATCTAAATTGGTTAGAGAAAATTGTTGATTTTTTGCCCAATCAAAGGTTATGAACGATTTCGAAGCATTGAATATTGCATGGGTTTTTTGTAAGAAATTCATTCCGAGTATTATTTTATGGTGTATTTTTGTTAATATTTTAAAATTAATTTTCCACGATATGTTGTGAAGAGTAAGTTTAACCCATATCTGTTTATTAATTCTTAGAGGAAAGCGATCAGCTGTGAGGCAAATTGTGTTAATGTTTTCTTCCTTTATAATCGCTTTTTTCGTTTTTAAAAATGTATATAGTTGTTGATTAATAATATTATGAGTGGAACCAGAATCAATGAGAGCGTTAAATATATTATTTTTGATTTTTACCGATAAAACTTTCAACGTATAATTACAGTTCAACGTATTTTCTTTTAACCTTGAATGTTTACAGGAATTATGTTTACAAACACACATCATATGCCTATGATCAGCGCATTTGTAAAGATTTAGTTTTTTGAAACATTATTATTTTCTTTTTGTGGTAAAAGTTTACAATGTCTTTTGATATGACCTAGCTTATGACAATAAAAACATTTTAAGGATGTTGTAGGCATTTGTGATCTGATTTTGCAAGTATTTTGTTTACTTTGGTTAGGTACCACATTATTCACATTATTTACATTATTCACGTTATTTATTACACTCGTATCATTTATTTTAGATAAACCGATATCATTAAGGGTCCTAGCATAAACTCTTTCGTAGACATATGTGTCTAATTTATTGAAATCTTGTAAATTATTAGGTTTGCCGATTATACCTATGTGCGTGGCATATATTTCATTTAAACCGGTTAAAATTATATTGATTAACTCACCTTCTGTCAGATCTAATCTTAACACTTCATGGTTTTCTAAGATTTCTTTTATATATTCAGTAAGAGTCTCTGTTTGTGACTGATTTCTGTATAACAATTTGAGTTTTAATATTTCTTTCATTTTTGGTGTGATTAGTTTGCTTACCAAATCTCTATGAAATTGATCAAAATTATGATTATTTTTAATAGAATTTTCAAAAATTTGTTCAGTGAATCCAGTCATAAACGGAGTCAACAATACCAAAGGTAAATCTACTGCATAACGTTTTTGTATTTGTTTAATAATTTTAATATTTCGTACTAGCATGTCAATATCACGTCCATCAGTTATAGTTAATTGTTTTAATTCGTTTTCAATTGGATTTGCAATTTTCGTCCAATTAAAATTTAATTCACGATGAAAATAAACGGGATTAGGATTGCCTACTGCATTCGGTACTAATATGTCAGGAGTTTCGTTTCTAGGAACAGGATTTTGCATTACTGGGGAATGTAAAAGATTAACATGACCAACATCAAGATTTCTTTGTTGATCAGGTAAAAAATTATTTCCTAAATGTACGTCTTCAAGGTTTATGTTATTTTGTTCAAAATTAGGTGCAATTTCGAAATTTTGTAACCTATTGATTTTCCAAATCTCAAATCCTTCTTTTAAATTTTGAAATCCTACGAGTTTATCTGGTTTGTTTGGTAATATGAATGTTAATAGTTTGTTAAGCCTATCATCAAATATTTCTGCATTATACCTTTCTAATTCAGTTAAATTCTCTATGTTCCGTAACCTCGCTAAATAATTTTGACATTCCGTCAGTTGTTTGTCTATGTCAAATCTGCGCAGTGTAGTTAAATCAATTTGGCGTCCGTTATCTAATAGTTTCTGTAGTCTTTGTTTTTTTTGTCTTATGTTTCCTGTAGTCGTGCTTTTTCGTATGCGTAGTTGGAAGTTAATGTTTGTCTCGTCTAGTTTGGTAGGGTCAAGTATTGGTGCTACGTCTCTATTCATGTTTATACCTGTTTATACCCGTTTTTGTTTAATGATGATGATTTTTTTAAATGTATGTGTTAAATCACTTACCAGATGATCTCAATGTACTTGCCTACACAAATTATAAACTAGTTTGTAAATTTTTTAGAAGATTTGGTTGATTATTTTTGTTTGATTAATTTTTATTTGATGAATTTGATTCCGGTTTGTTCCTTTTCTTTTATTATGGTTTCCTTCCAATCTCGTCCAATCTTGTTCCAATCTTGCTGTATTGATATTTTGTTTCCTTTCCTGAAATTGTCTTGAAAATTATTTTGAAAATGAATTCTGTATCCTGGTCACGGCACCATTTTATTGTCCCAGGTTCGTACAGATCAATAAATTTGAAAGCCTTTTGTTTTTGAAATTCAATTTGTTTATTTCACAATTTGAAGATAGAATTTTGAAAAACTTTTAAAACACAATTAAAAACTTTAAAATCCTTTAAAAATTATTTAAAATATTAAATTCTTTTCTTTTCCAAATCTTCTAAAAGTATTATTTCTAAATATTAATACGAAATATCACTAAATTAGTATATTATCAAATTATCAAAAGTATTTGTTTTTAAAATAACTTGTATATAACGTCACTCCTTTAAAAGTTTAAAATGGAGTGAGTTCAACAATCCAAATTATGAATTTCATAAAATTGTTCTTTTTGTTTGTTTTTTACTTCCTCTTACATCTTTAGATCAAAATTAAAATTTTCCTTTTACATCTGCAGTTGAGATCATCTGATGTGTGTGTGTTGATGCTGTAAAGTTATGTTTATGTTTACGTTAGAATGTTATGATTGTGTTTATACTGTTTGTTGTGTGTCTGTGGAGATGTCTCATCTTACAATCATTACACTACGATACCAAAAACATGAAAAACATCACATAAAAAATTCGGTGATTTTTTAAAAATTTAAGTATTCTACGATGCAGCATTGTAAATAGGCTCTGTCATTAATTAAAATAAAGTAAAGAAATCATAAACCCTGCCAAAATACTTTCATAGCTGTTAACATTTTAAAACACGTTTAAATAAGTGGCGCGTGAAATTCGAATATCGTCCCTTGTGTATGAGTAATTTATTAAACCCCCAAAAACTAACCTATTAAGGGCATAAGTTCCTACAAGGCAACAGAAACGTTTGTAATAAAAGGCAGTTAAAGACTTTTCTTATTTAAACATGCCTATTTTTAATTTTTCTATTTTATTATTAAAATGGTTGTTATTCTTGACCGAAGATAGAGATACTCAAAATGAATCTGAACATACATTTTCATGAAATTACTTTCTTTTCTGATGCTTAAACGAGTTAGTAAATTTAGGTGATGAACTGTTTTGAGCTACGCATCGTTAATTTAATATACCATATTTTTATAATTTTACATCAATAACTTCGTTTTAATAGATTTTTTTAAATGCATTTTTATACTGAAAATATTTAAGGAAAGGAAATTTATACGGATAATGACAAAATAAAAGAAACCAAAACATTTTATATGCACTTAAATCAAACTTCTGATTTTAAAAAATTCACTGCGAATTAAAAATCCACTACAAAATCCGTGAAGACTAATTTTTGGAATAAAATGTCTTCGTTGTAAGGAATCTTCGTCTTTCAAATGGATAAAATCACAAATTAACCCAATTTATAAGAAGAGGCTTATTTTACATTTTTTTTTACAAATATATAGACATCAACTCATTGTAAATTATTTATGAATTAAATTTTCTGAAAAAAATAAGGAAAAATTGTTATACCCTATAGAAAACCACACGATCATAAGAAAACGGAATAATAATTGACCCATTTGAGTTAGAGCTACAACTAACCACCAAAGAAGATGACGTCTGTATGGCAAATATCAGCAGGCATACTTTTTTAAAAGTTACATCATTTGTTTGATCATTAACAATTTTTTTTCTTTAGTTTTATGTCCGACTGTTTTACAATTACTGCTAATGCAGACTATAAGAAGGGTGCAAAAGTGAACATGTTTGATGAAAAATTCCAGACTAACGGGAATCGACAACATTGGGTTATGAAACAGAGCAATGGTATTAAGCAAATCAAAATATTACCGGGAATCGAACCTTTAAATTCGCAGTCCAGTGTATTTCAGCTTTGTGTACATTGTACTACGAAGCATATATTTGGTTTTATTATTTTACCAAAATTTCTCAGCAGAGATAGTATAGCTTGCCTGTCGCAAATTGAACAAACAGTTACAAAGTCGTGAATATTTCAAAAAATATAACTATTAAATAATGATACCTCTTAAGGAAACATACTAAAATTAAATTTTTCACTCTGTTGCTTTCACAGGTAGGGTACCATTTTTAAGTCTGATGTTAACGAACTTTCGGTTAATACATCAATTATGGCTTTAAGATATTAAAATTTTGGTCAGTGAATGAACAAATCAGTTGTTGAAAGATAAACTAATCAAATAAAAGGTCGGTTTTAATTTGACAGGTTGAACCCTTTAAAAACTAAGATTTATTAATGCTCTATTTTATCTGTTATTCCTCTTATATAAAATCGATGGGTTTATCTATATGTTTTAATAAAGTAGTCTTTATAAATATTAATTATTACTAAGGTATGTCAGGTTATGTTTTAGAAAAACTAGTGTAATAGGTTATAATTTTGAAAATTTTATTCGACTAAATTAAAAGACCGTCACGATTTTTCTAGGTTTTCTTAGTACGATTTTTTTAATTCACAGCTAGGCCTACCTACATAATCAAACCCAGACTAATAGCTTTAAAACTTATATACCGCATTAAAATTGTTGTAATAAATAAGTTTATCATGAAGTCAACTTTTAAGAATCTTTTTTTTAAAATTAAAATCAACTTGGTCATAAGCGAATAATAATGGGTGATGGCAAAGTATCTTGTGAAAATCATCAAGGCACCGGCCAAGAATCAAATCTGTAGTTTTCCGCTCAGCTAGTTAATGAAATCTAGCGTTATAACTCACTGCACCACAGATACGATTTACAGTAGACTACATTTGTCTAATTTTCATAAAATCACATTTTTCCTTATCCAAATTTATCTTTCAAATAAGTATCAAGCGCCTCCGTGGTGAAGCTGCAAAGCAAAAGATCCTGGGTTTGATTTTTACTAGGGTCTAAAAGTCAAAACCCACTGTTCAATTACCCACAATACCAACAAGTTTTAAAAAATCAGTATGTTTTTATTACATATTTAACATTTTGCGTCTTTTAAACGCTCATAAACGGTAATTAGTAATAAAAGGTTAATGTTTTAAATGGATAATCTAAGGCAGCTGTATTAGTTATACTGTTAATTTTGTTTTTTCGATACTTTTCATGATTAGAAAAAATATGTGAACTGCGTGCATCGTACCATTGTTTTTTGATAGTTGTTTTATCGTTTCCGCTAGTGTCATTGAAAGTGATACGAAAAATTTAAGACTACTGATATAAATATAATAAAAAGTGATGATGAAACTTTTTGAAATCGGCGACGTAAGGAACATAAAATAGTGAAATTTCTAACGACACTAACATAAACATGTTTTTATGTAATTAACGTAATAGTTTGATAACTTCTTTAACCAAATATTTATCATAAAATAATAAACAGATAAGATAAGTTACCAAATACTTGCGATTTTATAATAAATTTTTATAATAAATTTTTATAATAAATTTTATAATAAATAAATAAATATTTTAATACTTATTTTAATGATAATGAATGAAGTTGCATCAGAAAATATAAGCAATAATGTAGTATATCTGAATAAAAGTAACTTAATCTCAGGTTCAAACGATGCTCCGATAATAATATCCACTTTTTATCGTAAATTATTATTTATAAGTTTTTTTTGCCATTTATCATATATGTTGTTAAGGTCAGCAGCCGAAAGGCTGGTTTGAACCTATAGAGGTTTTACTAAGTAAAACGAGGAGTGAGGGGGTTTACTATTGCCTTCCTCACAAGTTAAAAGTGTATGCTTATCAGCATGCAAGTTCCTCTGAAAAGCACCTGCTTTCCACCCTGCAAATGACACCTTCACTTCATTCACCACAAATTTATAATACGTAAGGATTTATCATATATTTATCACCACAGATTTATCACATATCGATTGTATTTTAATTCTGACCCCCTTTTCTATACTGTTAGGACTACATTTTATTCTAAATGTTCTTGATGATGGGCGCCTTGTGCGTCAAGAGGCTTTCCTGACAAGAGAGCGAGTAACACGCATTCCCCTGATTGCCGACCAGGCTCACCCTTGCTCTCGAAAATTCTTAGTTTAGTAATAAATTAGATATGTGACAGTCGCCAGTCACGAAATATAAAAGTTCTTCGGAACGGCCTCCGGGTCTCTGCTTTCGGGCGACCAATCGGAGGGGAAGTGGCAGAATAAATGCCAGCAAACCAATTATCATATAATTTATGTACCCATGTTCTTTTTATGTACCCAGGTTTCAGAACCATATAAAAGAGTGGGGATAGCCATAACTTTATAGAATTTCATTTTCGTTTCCCTTCTGGCTTTGTTCCTCAAGGTCCTGTTGATTGTTCCACAGATAGCTTGGAATCTATTTATTCTCATGCTCAAGTCCTGATCCATTTCATATGTGATATCACACCCCAAATACTTGAAATGTGATACTTGTTCCAGTACTTTGTTATCAAGAACTATCTTAGACCGAATTGGATCTTTTCCCACAAAAGCCATCACCTTCGTTTTACTGAATGAGATCTTCATGTTATATTCAGCACTGAGAAGATTCAATTGGTGTAATGCTTTCTGGAGATTATCTTCTGTTTCCTGCAGTATCACCTGATCGTCAGCAAACCACAACGAGCTGATGGAGACTTCCATCAGCTCGTTGTGGTCAATGTTAAATAAAGTTGGTGAGAGCGGGCAGCCCTGCCTCAAACCAACATTTGTACGAACCTCCTCTGTGATAGAGCCTGAACAGTTCAAGATGACAGCTGTTCCATGATACAAACTCTCTATAACTTCCACCAAGTGTATTGGAAAGCCTCTGTTGACCAATCCATCAAACAGGATATGCCTATCAGCTTTATCAAACGCTTTTTCGTAGTTTACAAATGCAAGGTGTGTCTCCAAATTGAATTCAACTCGTTTTGAAATTATCTGCTTTAAAGAAAAAACATCGTCAATGCAAGACCTACCCTTTCTAAAGCCGGCTTCTTCTAATAATAATAACACATCCGAGATTTTTCTGAGTCTATTGTTCAGGATTTTACTGTATAATTTATACACATTACTCAACAAACTAATTCCTCTGTAATTATTTGTATCTTTTCTGTTACCCTTCTTAAACAGCGAAATTACTATGGCTTTTTTCCAATCTTTAGGAATGTATCGCGAAGTCCAACACATGTTCATCAAGTGAAGCAGGCGAAATTTGAGTAGTGTACCACCATATTTCAATAGTTCTGAATTTATATGATCTAATCCTGTTGCCTTCCTATTTTTTGTTTGTTTTAATGCCTCTTCCAATTCCTCAATAGCTATTTGATCAATACCATGTTTTGCTTCTGGATGATGAGCTTCTTCCATGAATGGTAAATCGCTTTTGTACCACAATCTTTTATAGTGCTCAATCCATTCTTGTTTTTCTATATTGTCTATTTTAGCCATCTCCTTCTCATCATTATTGAGGTGTTTCATCAACTTATAGGCAACCTCTTGCCTTCCATGTAGATCATCTTCAATTCCTGCAATGAACCTATCCCATGCATCCTCTTGGGCTTTCCTAACAATGGCTCTAGCTACATTACGTTGTCTTCTGTAATTTTCCTTTACCTGATCTGTAGGTGATTTCAATAATTGTTTGTAGGCAATCTTCTTATCCTTAATAGCTCCAGCAATCTCTTCGTTCCAAATTTTCAAACCTTTATGTTTTGTTACAAGTTTTTTCGTCCCCAGCGTTTCATAGGCTACTTCTCTTAAAGTATCTTTTAAGTTGATCCACTCTTCCTCCACTGTCGGTGCTGTGGGCCTCATAGAAAGTTTCTGTGTTAATCTTGTCTGATATAGGGTCCTGACACTCTCAGTCTGCAGGAGGTAGACTTTATAAACTTCATTTCCTTCATTTCTTGTGACTTTTTCATTTTTTCTCCATTTGGTTCATAACTGTATTTTTGAAACAACTAGGTAGTGATCACTTGAAATATCGCTTCCTCTATATACTCTGGTATCTCGAACTTGGCTTGCAGTTTTCTTGTTCACAATAACATAGTCAATTAATGACTTGTATCCTCTTGCTGCCCAAGTGTATTTGTGGATGTCTTTTTTTCTGAAAAAGGTATTTGTGATTTTCAGATCATTGAATGTACAAAAATCACGTAACTGTCTACCATTCTCGTTCAAGTGACATTCTTCATATGCTCCAACCACTTGTGGGATCGGTTGATTACCAACACGTGCATTTAAATCTCCAGAGACAATGACATAATCTGATTTCTTACATGATGTCAGTTGCTTCTGCAATATCTCATAAAATTCAATAGTCTCTTCTTTTCTCCCTTCTTCTGGAGCATATACACCTATCAGTGTCAGAAAACCTCTATCTAATTTAATCCGAACTGTCAAAATTCTTTCATTAACCCACGTATAGCTTTTTATTTTATTTTTCCATACCCGATTGACCAAAACCATCACTCCAGCACATGCTCTTCTGCTCTGTTCTACACCACTCCATAATTCCGCATAATCTCCCCAATCCTTCGTGCCCTTCAATTTTTTCTTTGTCTCGGTGATTACTGCTAGGTCTACCTTTTTCTGTTTTAGCTCCCGCATCAGTTCCTCCTCCTTCCCCTTCACACCTCTCACATTCCAAGTTGCAAAAATCATCGTATCCATTATTCCAAATCGTTTTTTGTTGGCATTCCTTTTTGTTTTTCCTTTGTTTCCGGTCCTATCCGAGGCTGTTTGCAATTTATCAGTAGTAATTGAAGAATCCCTTGGCCGTGGTACGAGCGCTGCGCAAGTTAAGTTTGATGGTGGGGCCGCCACCTTACTGCCTCCAAACTTGCAGGATTTTTATCAGGTTTACTCCCTTAGACTTGTTGCTTCCACCACAGCTGCGAGTCAAGTCTACCCTGGATTTAATTTGGGTTTTCTTCCTAGGCTCATCCGCCCTCTCCGCCGTTGGGATTACTCCTCATCCGCCTTCGAGGCCGTTGACCGGTTTTCACCTAGTTACCCTCGGCAGGGGCCCTTACAGGGTGCTACCATCCGGAGCCAGATGGACCCTGGTTTTTTAACGAGGTTGTTACTCCTCCCACTCCTCTAATAATACAAAAATATAATAATTTATTATATTTATCCTATATAAATAAGTCTACGGATTCTTCAAAGATTTGTTTTAGCTTACGTGCAAAGAAGATATTATTGATTAAAATCGTCAAGAATTGACTCATAAAAGATATTTGTTTTTGTAATATTCTTGTTATCGTCCTACAGAATTCATTACTATTGATCTGTTTTACTCTGCAATTAATTAGACAGTAAAACTACGCTGAGTTATTTGGCTAAAGAAATGTTTTAATCTGTTACACTTGATAAACAATAACCGTATTAAGATTAGAAAAAAATTACTTTAAGCAGCCAATTTTTTTTTTTTTTTGATTCAACTGACGGTAAGAATTATTATCATACAGACAGTTATAATATTCTTAAACAGAATTTTATTTTTCTTATACCACTACATGAAATAGTAAGAATAAATACAAATGTAAATTGCGTTAGTAAGTCACACATCACTCAAAACATTTAGATATAATTTGGAGAAGCAGTAGGTTACGTTGAACATGGTTTTTGCGTAAAACTAGTTTAATTTTCGTTTAAGAGTGATGAGATTTGCAATATCATTACGCATCACCCACTTAAAGAATGATAACGTATATCTCGTTGCACCACTTCAACGAATAAAGAAATTTTTACTTCTAGTAATGCGAACATTACTAAAACAGTACCATTAGCCCACAAAACGAATGATATTAGTAATATTAGGAGTGACTTTAGGACAGAAATGATTTATTTCAATTTTTAAAAAGCTAGAGTGAGCTCTAGTTGTCAATAAAGTTGTCTATATTTCTTTAATAATGATATTTTTTTATTAATAAAATTTATTTTTAATAAAGTTTGTCTAGTTGTCAATATTTCTTTAATACCCAGCCCAGCATTATTCCACAGAAACCGGCCTAAAATTGACAATCCAAATCTTTTGTCAAATATTTTAATAATAATTTCGTTTATTATTTAAAATTACTCTCCTCTTAGATGATGGAATAAATAAAGAGCATATGGATTAGAGGGATTAGAGGGAGAAATTAATAGCACAGTCGTGCAAAATAAGTCTGTTGTAGCTTGAAAAAATTAAGTTCACAAACACTTTTCCGGCGGGCTGATGAATAAAAATTAGCTTTATTTTTATGCATATTATGTACATCTGTTGTTGTTGTTGTTTAGCTGAAGAGCCGAAAAGCAGGTTTGAACCTCTAGAGGTTTTACTAAGTAACCGACGAGTGAGGTGGTTTACTATTGTCTTCCTTACTGAGTTAAAAGAGTATGCTCATCAGCATGCCAGGCTCTTCAAGACGCACCCACTTTCCATCCTGAAAATGACACCTTTACTTCATTCACCACAGGTTTTGGCTGCAAAGTGAAATTCATTACTCTCAGAGGAGATAACTCTGACTAGTGTTTTTTACATCTCTACCTATTCTGTTCTTAAATAGTTCAGTCATATAACTAGCTGACATTATGATAAGAAACAGACCTTTTTTTGTAGCCCTGGAACCAACAGATCGAGTGCAATTAATTTAACAATCCACCTGCCCATTATGGGAAATATGTACACCTAATAAAGAAAAATGAATTTTGTATCGACTAGATAACTGACATAATTCATAGTTTTTCGTGTGTTTAATGGAATAATGAAGGAACGGTTTATATATAGTAGTAACAATCGTAGAAATAAATATTTCATGATCTGCTTTAATCAGTCGTATTGTGCAGTATTAGCAAGTTTTCAAAATAAATGTATGTACTTTTTATATCTGAATTCTTGCAACACTGCGTCATAAATACGCGACTTAGGAAAAATATTAAGTGTAGAAATAGGCCGACGTCAGGCACACAATGAAAAATGAATCGTATAGTCAAAATAACTTAATACGGAAGATTTACAACTTAAGATTTAAAGATTTATTTACGTAAAAATTGTAATGAAAAAAAATTTAGTTTCTAGAGATTTTATTGGTTTTTTGTAAAACCAATTTTTTCTTTTTGTAAAAACAGCGTAGGAATAGTTAAAGAAATTACCTAATTAAAACAAATACAGTCAGACCTCTATTTATCGAACATATAGCCCTATATTATAATCGAAGTAATTCCTCAGTCACGTGAAATTTTAACGGAAAAATGTTTTTGTGTATCGAAAACAAATTCTATATATCGAACTTAATTTTAGTGAAAATATAAATAGAACTTCATGTAGCCCTCCCATCACACACTAATCAATCCGAAACACAAAGACATCAACGTGACTATATAGTACGTTGACCACTGTGGTCAACGTATAAAAGTAGTGTGATATTTTTATACGACGTACGATCAAAAATATATAAATATGATCATGTCGACGAAGCAGTTTTCAAAGGAGTAAAAATATTACGAAATAAAAACATGCCTAAGCAAAAGAGAAAAGTTGTTCATTTTATGGACAATAGCCCTGCACATCCGTCTTCACAATAAAACAAACTTTATTGTAAACAAATACTGCTTTTAGGTAATATGGTTACGGTCGAGTAGCCTAATCTCACTTAATATAAGTAGCATTAATAAAATGAGAAAAAAAATCTGGTGTGCAACACTCACACAACTTTCTCTTGCCAATGCAAATAATGAACAATATAACCTAACATTAGTAATAAAACATCAGAAATAAACAAAAAAATGAACCTCAATAAACATAACCTACTTTTAATCATGAGTGAAAGACGCAAATGAAAATCAACCTCAGTTTAACTTAAAAATACGGAAAATCACTCCTTCACACTGAACTAGGCTCTGTAGAGTAAATGCTCTAAATAAAGTTGTAGATCTTTTAATATTTTCTATAAATTGATTATACACACTTTTGTCGTAAAATGCATACCAAGGCTAAAATCGATTTTTTACACGTTTTCGTGAGGAAAAACAGAAAATCGCAAATTACGCTAAAGCATTATACAAAAAATTTTGCAATAAAAGTTGTAAGATTTGAAATTCTCTACAACTTTTATTATATACATTTTTCGCTAAAGTGCATATTAAAGCCGCAAAAACAAACAATATTTTTACGTGAAAACAGCCTCTCCTAGAATTTCAGCAGACATGGTGCCTACCAAATCTTGTAAAGCACAAAACACTTAGTAATTAAGGTGATTTTTAACAAAATTGTAAGAGCAGTTTATGAAAAAGTCGCAAAAAAGTGAAAAATGACGCGAACAAACTATTACATCCGGTTGACCGATTTTGATGAAAATGTTCGTGTCGGATCCTCTAGTGGTATCTAACTTAAAAGGTTTTAAGTTTCAAGTTTGTACGATGTTCCTTTCTTGAGATATTCTGTCCACACACATACACATACACACATACACTCACACACACACACACACTCACTCACAGATCAATCGCTAAAAACATATTTTTTGGGTTCAGGGGGTCTGAAAACGTGTAGATCTGGTGAAAACTCGATTCCGAAAAATCAATTTGAAAACAATACTTTCCTTCCTATGTATTCATATAGGCAAGAGAAAGTAAAAAAGCAGCGTTTCTCTTTATCGATGTTTCTATACATAGGAAAAGAGCAGTTAACTTTTTCGTACAGTTAAAGATACATATAAATTCTCAATTTTTAATGTATTCAAAAGTAAGTTACTGGATAGTTTCCCAAGAAAATTTCATCTCAAAAATATTAGAAAATGATATACTGAGCCTGTTCAATACTACAACTCATTTGTACGTCATACGTAACATCTTCTTTTCATTGGGTCTTAGGATTGGTTATTGTTTTTAATTGAACACACTGCTACGTACTATTAAAAAATAGATCTAAATTTTTATTGAATTACAGATAACCTTTCTATACCTTAATGAGTTAGGGCGTAGACGTTACTGTTAAAAGTATTCTGAAATTCTAGTGACCAAGGATTAGAATAAAGTAAAATTCTTGAATTAACGAAAACTGTTTTAAAATTAGCGTGAGTGGAAAACAGAGAGGAAAACTTACGGGGTTACAATAATTGAACCAATGCCATTCTAACGCTTAAAAATACACAACAGAAATGGAAAGTACCTAATAGTAGAATATAATATAAGACGACTAATACAAACCAAAAGAAAACAATTAGTAAGAGAGAAATTTATGTAAATTAAAAAAAATTTAAAATTTTGTAATAACCGTAATGTATGTTATAATATGCATTGCCCACAACTTTTGTGTAACAACCAAAATAATAAATAGCTACGTCAGGCTGTACCTTTACCAGTCTTACAGAAAAATAAACTAATGTAACTTTTAATCGCAACATACGTGAAAATGTGTTTTTGGTCGAAATAGTTAATATATTATGATAAAGCGTTTTAAAAAGAAAATTAAATGACTAAGGCTAATACAGTTATAATTTGGTACAATCCGGGAAAACTGTTTGGGTAGATATACATCCATTTCAGGTGTTACAGGTAATTAGTCACTTAGTACAGTAAAGATACGAGCTACGTATAAAAAACATTTTCAGGAATGATGGTTGAGAATTTTATAATACACTGAGGTCGTAAGGTCAGCGATAGAACACTGCTGCAATGATAAGAACAACTCATCTAGTATAAAAGGGCCAGGGAACCACTGTCTAAATGTCACTACCGACATGAAGTACTCAGCAGTTCTATTGTTGGCTTTGTTTGGCTTCGCAGCCGCATCCATCCTGCACCAACAGGAGGATGTTTCCAGACATAACAACTACTGGAACCGCGGTACAAACAATAACAACAATGGATACAACAACAACAACAACAACAACAACAACAACAATAACGGAAATGGACAAGGTAAGAATTCACAAGCTTTCACATTACCATATTTACAAACATTTAACATTCAGTTTATTAAATAGAAATCTTTAAATTTTTTCATCGTTAAGGAAATCATTACGTGTCAAAAATAATATTCGATGAGGACATTGTACGATATTTTCCTTCAGTAAAGGAATATTAAGGTTTGGTAAAAGTTAACGAAACAACTTTACAGTTTAAGATTTAAGATTAGGTATTTCTTTCAAAGCGGCACAGAGGCTTTGACAATGCTACTTCCACGCAGCTTCAGACTATGAAGATCACACGACAAATACCATATTTAGCAGAAAATTTAGCTTTTAACATTACAGTGCAAAAGTACAAAAGTTTAACAACTCAGTGAAAAACTGTATAACACTGAAAGTGTATCTCGTGGTAACATTATTTAAAATATTTATAGAACGTAGGTATTCTAGGCAATAAAACGATTATAAACGAACGATTATAAAAAAATACGTTTTAGTTGAAAATTATTCAAATAAATTTACATAAAGTAGTGTACCTAAGCATTAAAAGAAAGATTTAGGCCATTAAGTACAATACGTACAGAAAAGTATGCCTTCCGCAACTATGGAATACCTTCTGAACTACAGGTTACTATGTAATAGCGCTGTGGGCTTTAACAGGAGGTAATCGTTTGGGTTAATGAACGTACAACCAGATCGACGTCAGGATGGTTCTATATTTTAGAAGGTTTTCGCTACATCACGGTTAGTCGTTAAGATGATTTAAAATTTCGTGGATAGAAGTTGGTAACATATTGCAACAGTCGATTTTTTACCATTCCACATGTAACTTCCATTTTTACAAAACTTTTATTTTCTTTAATTATCCAGGTGATCAACAGACTCTCCAGAAGCAGAAAACAGTTTTGGAATTGTTGGCTAATCTTCAGCAGAACATCCCAAATCAGCACTTAAACAATTTGGGCAACAACTTCAACCCATACGAGGCTATCAATAGGTTCAATGTAAGTACGCTTACCATTTTATAACAGCAGTAGTAAAAAGGAGTTCATATCACTTTTGTAGTTCTCGCATCGAACACTGACATAATAGTAATCTATTTTACATTGAACGGTTATGATACCGTCATATAAAAACTTGCTAAAATTGCAAACAATACTGATACGAATTAAACCTACGACATAAAAAATAATTTTTTTGTAAAACAACTATTTATTCAAAAGAAGTAAACTCGTTTGAAAGCAAACGCCGGAAATATAAACTCTAGTTAGTAATAATTAGACAAATTAAAACTGCATTAACTGTCAAATCCACTTACGAATATTCAGAAATACGTTAGACTACAGGTCGCAAGGTGAGATTGTTTTATATTTTAATATCAACATTTTGTAATCTTCAAAAGGAAAATATAAAGTCACCAAGCGACAACAATGCTCAGTTAATTCTAACTTACAGCTGTTATATTGTCAGTACACGTGTAATTATTCATGCCGCACAATGCAACAATTAGAAAAACTGCAACGAAAATATATTGTATCTAAAATGCTTTAATGTTTTATTTCAGAACCAGCAAGCCGTCAAGAAATTCTTGAAGAATTACGAAAACGGAAATTTCCTTCCCCAGAACGAAGTTTTCACTCCTACTAGCCAACAGCATCAGAACCAGGCCGCTCAGTTATTCACCTTCCTTTACAGCGCACAAGATTGGAACACCCTTAAACAGGCTGCAGCTTGGGCAAGAAACAACTTGAATGTCGACCAGTTCGTCTATGCTTTTACCGCTACTATCCTTAACCACCCATCAACACAGGGAGTCGTCGTTCCAGCTTTGTACGAAATCATTCCACAAGCATTCGTTCCAGCTACCGCTTTACACAAAATTTACAACGCTAAAGTACAAGGTTCGTATGATACGCGTGTTTAATTTAATTTGAAAACTAACTACCTGTTCGTTAGTACATACACCCCAATACTGTTTATTTTGATAGCTATTACGGTACAAGAACTTCAACGCTGTACGTCACAATATTTCAGCTACTGCACACCTTCAATAAGGTGGATGCATTTATTTGCTTTTTAATTATTCAACTCTTGCAGAGCCTGAGCTTTAGAATGGTAGCATATCTACCAGGAAAACATCGTTCTTTAACGTTCACATAAGGTACACCAAAATGTTAACCAGAGGTAAATCTTATTTTTACAAAAGTAGTGCTGTACGTTAAAAATTTAAACAGTTGTAAAATTACGCCAATAAACACGCTAACAATTTTATTACAGGTCGCCAAGGAGTAACTGTTCACGCTAACTACGCTAACCAGAACCAGAACAACAACAATTACAACAACAGAAACAACAATAACAACAACAACGGAAACAATAATAACAATAACAATGAAGAAGTCCTAATCAACAACAACAACAACAACAACAACAACGATAACAATAACTACGGTCCACACAACCCAAACAACGTTTTCGCTGAAAACGACGGTTCTCAAAACAACAACGCCGGAACCACTGAAAACCCAGAAAACAGAATCAGCTACTTCACTGAAGATGTTGGTATCAATGACATCCACGCCAGATTCCACATCAAGAACCCAGCTTTCTTAGGTTCCAACAACAACAACAATTACTTCACCAGCAACATTGACAACAATAACAACGGTAACAACAACGACAACAACAACAACAACAACGGCCTCAACATCCAGGACATCAAACGTGGTGAAGCTTTCTACTTTGCTCACCAGCAATTGTACGCTCGTTATGTTCTCGAAAGGCTCTCAAACAACTTGCCAATCCCACACCCAATCAACTTGAATGATGAAATCAAGGTAAGTCAAAAATTAACATATTGACTTAGAATTAATACATTATAAAATCATAGATGTCGTATTATGTCACTAACAATCGAAAAATATTCTTAATTCATATAGAGCGCTGACGGATTAAAATTTATACCTATTTGACTGGCGCGCTAATGTCACTGGAGAGCATTGAAGCCGAGACCAAACTTTTAAATTTTACTCGCTGATGAGTAGGTTGCTGCTAGTACCATAAAGTTAATCATTTTCTCTCAACAAATAGCATTTAAATAGAATACCCTGGCTAGATAAAACTTATTAATTTCGTGTGAATGGCTGACGGCCTTATCCGAACAGTAAAACTCTATGAAAACTGTCATAACGTTACCTACACAACATTTTATGTAAGGTGTTTTCGGCTTAATGAAATTGTTTCCAAGGTAAATCTGTTAGTTTGGGCTGTCTATTGTAATGTAACTGAATTGTATCATCAAACTTATATTCAATGACAATTCTCCGTCGACATTGCTTAACCTGTACACTTTTAAAAACTTGAACTACGAACCTTGAAACATGTTCTGTTTATTGTTATAGCCTATCAGCGTAGGCCTACTATGCATTTGCATTATATGTATTTACTTGTTGAATAATTAACGAGTAATGGATTTCTTTTGCAGACTGGCTACAACCCAAATCTCCAGTACGCTAACGGCCAGGCAGTTCCAGCTCGTCCACCAAAGACCCAGTTCCAGCAACAACAAGTTGAAGACACCACCAACAACAACAACGCCCAACAGCCAAACAACAACCAGGCTCAGAACCCACAGGTTTATGAACAGCGCCTTCAGCAAGCTGCCGAATCTGGCTACGTATTGAACGTGAGTGTACAGTTTGAATAATACATCCAGTAACACAATAATATGGCTTTGTTAAAACGAAAATTATTCTCATGGTTACTTAATGATAATGAGTATAACATCTTTTTCTTAATGAAATCGTTCGACTAGTAACAGCGCAGCTAATCGCCTTTGAAGTGGGTAACTCAGTGGGTACCTATCACAACTGGTTGAAAAGAATCGATCAAATTCTAAATTTTAGTTTCAAACAAACGGGCTCTGAATTTATTTACAGCATCGTCTAAAACCATCGATATTACTTGACTGTAAAGTCCGTGGACTTTCTGACAACGTCTTAAATATGTTTTTTTTACAAATAGTGGTAAATAAATATATGATCCAGCTACTTTCAAAATTTTTATTTCTTTGCGGTAATCACAGTTTTGACAACCAAAACCGGATGTACTGTGAACATATACAGTATTAACGTTAGTTAAATGCAGAGCACAAATAAAGAATTTTGTTTCGTAAAATAAAATACTTATCAAAATTGACTTCACATTTATTACACAACAATAAAATTATTTAACTTGACTATCGTTTCCGTTACAGCAAGATGGAAGCAAGACCCAACTTAACAACAAGAATGGACTCGGTGTTTTAGCTAACCTTTTGGCTGCTCCAGCAAGCTCTGTCAACCCTGACTACTATGGTGATTATTTCAGCACCGCTAAGAACGCCATCGGTAACATCGTTGACCCCAACAACCAGAACAATGTTGCTCCAGGAGTCGTTGCTAACTACGCTACAGCCGCTAGAGACCCAGCTTACTACCAATTGTTGGCTAAGGTCAACCAGATCTTCAACAACCTCCAGAACAAACAGGGCCCATACACCCAGTCACAGGTATAGCGGAATACTTTATTTTCCACCGAATAGATGTATTGTTACTTTTAAGTTAAAGTTACTACAGATTCTTTGCACACAAGCTGTAAACGCAACGTATCTGCGTACGTCAGCGACCCATGCTTTTGTTTTAAACTAATCACTAAGAAACTGATTTTTAATGTATTAGACGCGATGATAAAAGAGGAACGTTATTCAACGTTCTTAGTGTCAAGCACCTGTCTCATAAGATTTTACAACCGGCGGCATATGGTCGGTATTTATCGTAGAAATTTTATAAATATGATTAATTTACAAACACTAGTTTTATATTTATATATAATGAAAGGATTTTATGAATATGCTTATTATATAGCAACCAAGACATAACTCATGACGGGACTACTTTCTTTCAATATAATGATATTTAGTTTTTTTTAAATAACTACTGAAAATTTAAAATTTTTACGTGGCTTTTTTACGTTGTTTTAGCTTTCCTTCTCCGGAGTGAAAATCGAAAATTTGGATGTATCAGACTTGGTTACTTATTTCGAAACTTTCAGTGTCAATGTCAACAACGCCGTCCCAAACACCAACCGTAACAATAACAACAACAATGGTAACAACAACAATGGAAACAACAACAACAATAACAACAACAACGACGATGATGATGACAACAATGACAATATTAACAATAACAATGGTAACGACATTGTCAAGTTCCAGCGTTTGACCAACAAGCCATTCAACTACAGGTTGACCGTTCAGAGCAACAAGAACACCAACGCTATTGTTCGTGTCTTTATTGGTCCAAAATACGATTCAAATGGACAGAAATTCACTCTTCCACAAGCCAGCCAATACTTCGTTCAGCTCGATAAATTCAGAGTCCAGTGTAAGAAAATTATTGCAACTAACCATTAATTTAATGTTCTTAATATATGAATAGGCTAGACAGAAATTTACGCAATATAGGTCAACACTTACCAATCCATTGTCATACTCAGGCTAATTTAAAATTGTTGTTAAGCTAAGGGTATGATAATGGTAAGCGTACGACAATTTACATTGCTGGCATCTGTTTTCTCAACGAAAACTCATATTGCTATCTATCAGACGTATATCACTAGAAGGCATAATTGACTGATTTCAACATCATATAACGGACTTATTCTTTTGTTTATTAGTGGTTTATGAGATATATTACAGAGTACCCGGAAAAATTAATAAAATATATGTGTGTATCATTTGTGTTTACAGTGAACAACGGACAAAACGTCATCCAGAGGAATTCACAGCAGTCTCCCAACTTTGTACAAGATTCTCCAAGCTTCCAGCAGTTGTGGAACCGTGTCCAAGAAGCCGAACAAGGACAGCGCTCTTTCATTGTTAATAAGGTATGTAGAAGTATAGGAGAAATGTTTGCATTGTAAATTACTAAATGCCTTTCTGAAAGCTTGTGTTTAGCGTTGTCTAACAGAATTTTTAACATCTGAATAAATTAATATTGTACCTCTGTAAAACGTAATTATACATTAAACACTTCATTTAAAACGATATTAAGTAATCGAAAAAGTGGTACAGCTTCACTCTACATTACATTTCTCCACTACATCATAACAACAATTTCTCCTCATTTTATTCATTATTAAATTATAATATTGCACTGATAAATTCTACACTTACATAATATATTCCGAGTATTCTAAATTATAATGTGTTAACCATTATTTTTTCTAATGGCAGGTTGAACGTCAACAATTGGGTCTCCCACAACGTGCTCAGCTTCCCAAGGGTAAGAGAAACGGCCAGCAATTTGTCATCTATGCCATTATCAATGCCGTTAACAACGACAATGTAAACAACAATGATGAAACAAATTACTATAACAACAACAATGATAATAACAACTACAACAACCAGAACACCGAATACGATAACAACAACAATAACAACGACAACGAAAACACCAACCAGAATAACAACGAATACGTCAACAACAACAACAACAACAATAACAATCAGAATAACAACAAATACAGTCTCATCAAGGACAACAGATCAATTGGCTTCCCATTCGATCGTCCAGTCGTAGACTCAATCTACAACACAGCCAACCAGTACTTCAAGACTGTCACCGTCTACCACCGTGTACAGAATGATAACTAATCTCTTCAAGCATGTAGTCACCAATACTACTGCATTTTTTGTAACACCTTTCATTTTGTGATCTCTGGTTAATAAACATACAGTTTCACGGTATAACAAGATTTTTTTTCACCTTAGGAAATCATTCTTATTTGTATGCAAATGATTAATAATTACACCAATACATTTAAATATTATTCCAGTTCAGAAGACTGAGTTTAGAAATTTAAAATAATAATGTGGCTCACCTTACAAATTACTGTCTCCTAGGGTTCGCCCACTAGATGAGTAAACTTTTCTAAAGCAGTACATTTGATTTGTACTCCTTTCCTTCAGAGGTGTCATTCTGAAAATCTCTGGTCTTATTTTGTACCTATACCTAAGGACAATATAGTATAATTTACATTTCCTATCAATGTATTTTAATAGCTCAAAAGGGAGTTACTCCCCCACAGCAACAAATATTACACTAAACAATCTTAAAAATAGGCAAGGGTATTTGATAACTAATATTAATGACAAGTAAAGCGTAAGATATCAACCACACGAATCTAACATGGTGACTAGAAACGGGGTAACTACTCTGAAACAGTAAATACATTTTTATGCTTACCTGAAGAGCTACAATTCTAAAAATTGGTACGCGATTAAATTTGAATTTCGTTCGCCTGAGGCGGGGTTAGAACTCTTCTTACTCATGTGAATTTATAACCTGTTACCTAAAAATTTAACCGAATGAAACCCAGAAATGGGAGAGTAACATTGGAATGGACAATATTGAAGTGATGGTAAGATTAACTCTGAGCTCACTTACCATTCATTTGTGGTAAATATTTTGAAGATAAGTGAACTAACTTGTTTTACATATTCTGGGCCATGGTTTTTCAACCAGCGCTGGCTGTCTTGAATAACACCACCTTGGTTTTTGGAATGGATGTGGTAGTAGAGATGAATGTGTGTATAAAATTCAATAGAAAATATAAGTTATGAATTGTATTTTTTTAGAAAGTAAATTTACTTTACTTTTAACTAGTGATGAGAAATAAAGCTATTTTTTTATAACGTGTTGCTGAAAATAACAGCCTGCTCGATAACAGGGTTCTATAACCTGTTATTAAATTACCACTTTTATCGTCCAGCTTACACACTGAGCTAGAAATATAACCGGAGGTAGCACTGACACGACGTCTACTCTTGAAAAGCGTGCCGCTGTTATTTTGTTATGTTGGTACTGTGTTGAGGATAGTGCTCTGAAATATTACATGCCGTAAATGAACTTTTATTTATTGTCAGAGTTTAGTTGCAGTGAAACATATAAAAAAAGGAAGTGGGGTCCAGTTTCGTAGGAAAGTTCATAATTATTTATCAATAACCAATGTAAAACAGTTGAACTTTAGTGCCTGTATGAGTTTCAAGTCCTTTGAGATAGTAAATGTTTCTTTTAAACTAATTTTACCTCGGTTATTTTTCCACCCATTTCATTATTATTGATCTATCATAATTTTATACTTCACTCAAAGAATTAAAACCCAAAGTTCTGATCTTCCAGGAATGAAATTCCTCAGGTAAGCTAGGCTTAGTTCAATATTGAACTCAGCCTAGCTCAATATTGAACTAAGCCTAGCCTACCAATAAATGTAATTCAATTATTGAATTACAAAGCCTAGGCCTACCTAATTGATTACTCAATAATTATTGCAGTGCCTTAACTGATTCAATTAGGCTATAAAATATTAGGAAACCTAAGGCAGGACAAGGAGGCTGAAAGCTTTTTTAACTAGGCTACAATAACATCCAAGTCTAATGTAAAGTTTGTATTTTTCTAACTCTGGTTAGGCCTATTTGTTATTTTTTCAGTTTATTTCATTGCATGGAGATAACTTTATTAATTTTTGCTTACCGCTTTGTTTATAACTTGTCCCCATAGTTTTATTTTTTGCTTCTCGTTAAATTATACATTTAGTGTTAAAGTTGAAAAGTTTTGTTTTATCCACAATCAGGGTTGCCACGATTCTTGAACAGCCAAACTTTAAGGTGACTATATTCAAATATTTGGGTCTGAGTCCCAAGTATATTTAAATAAGTACATTTTACAATTAAGTACCTAAAAGTAATGTTCTCAGCTTGTTTTACAACGTTTAACTGAACCAATTGAACATTATTCTGATAATTGAACCTATGAATTGAACCTATTCTGAAACATTGATATGAAATATGTTATACCAACACAACTATTAAAGTTTTACAGAATTGTTTAACTTTTAAATGAACAAATAAAATGGTTTTTACAAATGCCTTTGTGTTTTTATTTACAATCCTGTATTCGTAAAGAGAAATTATTTTTAGTGATCCTTCCAAGTGTATGCAAACATCAGTAAAATGTGGGAGAGATAGGTAATAGTAGTATGGTTTTAAACCATTATTAGGCCGTGTTATATACAGCAACATTAATAATAGCCTATATCTTGTGTGAAGAGTATAGGTGAAGTTGAAACTAGTTACAAGGTAATTTAATTTTTAAAATGTACTCTTGTTAAGTGATATTCCTGGACAAGGTAGACCTACATACTAATAACTTAAATCAAATATCTTGAGATAAAAATCTTTGCAAAGTAAATTTCCAAAAGTTTTTACTTATTTTAAAATTTAATTATTTTTACAAAAAGTTATTTTTCAGCAAAGATAATTGAAATATGTACGAACAATTTAAATTAAAAGGCTTATCAAAAACAAAGAAGTACGGGTTATTTGATTTTTAATTTCTTGATAACTTAGTTAAAGCTAAGTTGATAGGGCCTACATATTAAAACAACTAATATAATTGTAAAATAAAATATTCTCAATATGTTTGTATTGGTGTATTTACATATTGAAGAAACCAATAAGAAATAACACATCAACAATTTTTAACATCAATGTAATTTGGCCTATGTTGCATTTCAGTTAGATTTAACGTAATGTATTTTTGCCTTTTTAAACAAAATATTACGTTACAGGAATACTGTATTAAACTAATAATGAATACTAAAATTAGTATGAACTTTGTTATCGAGAAGTGATTCCTTAAATATTACATTAAATGTTATATTATCAACTTCCGGTCATTATCAATTTGGAATTTACGTATTGAGTGTATATTCACCAGCGCGGACGATGTTTTTAGTGAGACAAATAACTGGTAGGCTCAGCCGAGCAAGATACACCGGTTAACCTCACGGATTGTACCTATTACTAAATTGTATTGTAAGCTCAATGAGCTAGAAATATAACTGGAGGTAGCACTGTGAAAATGAATTGCGTGCCGTCAGGCTGCCACGCCGCCATATTGTGGTGAGGATAGATAACGCGCGGTATTCAAACTTGTAACATCTATATTAATATAGGTTACAATCTGTAATTCTCTATGATCTATCTTTATCGTCTCTATTGGTTTTCTCTGCTGGCTTCTGCACTCTTTCGGATTTTTGTTGAACTAGTCTACTTGGTGGATTACGTACGTAGCCGGTTCTTCTTTCTGTCCGTAGCCATGTTTGATTGAAGAAAGTTGTATTAATTTTCAGTATGAATATACGTTCATAAATAATTTATATTATGATTATTTGTTGTTAGCTGCGTTTACCCGAATTATTCGGGTCGAAGTATTATGTGAAGTCCTAAGTCGAAGTCTTATGTTGAAGTTGGGAGTTGAAGTTCGATGTTGGAGTTTTTAAGATGTCAATGATGTAAAGATCCATATTGCGCTGGAGATAAGTCTGAGAATTTTCGATTAACAACATGGAGTTGATCCATTTCTACACAAAAACGTAGCCCGATTGCCGAAAGCCAGAAACTGATCTTCGTTATATAATTGAGGAAGTATCCAACAAAATTGACGTTATGAGATTGCATTTTATTTTAATTTATTGGGATATACAATTTTCTTGAACATCAATTATCATCGGACTGATTCTTCTAGAAACCTACATACATGTTTTTTTTTGGTTTAGAACTGTTAGATTTGGTTAAACATAAATTAACATGCAAATTACTAGGACTTAATTTGATGCAGCATAAATATATATATATATATTATTAAAATTTGAAATTATAAGCAAAATATGTATTAGTAAACAAAACTTTAATCAATTTTTTTTTAAAATATAAAAAAGGGCTATTGCCGGCTACGAATAAGCAAATTTTACTAACTTCTTTTTCAAAATTTAAAATCTTTAACTATGCAAAACCTTATTTATTGTGAACTTATTTTGATATAATTTGTTCTAAACTTAATTTCCTTTTTTTATTTTAACAAAATTGCTAAACCGTAACCCTGTTTATAAAATTTTAATGTACTTACTGATTTAACCTAATATTACTTTAGGTATACCTAATTGATTATTAATAATAATTTCTGGTATTTAGTTGTTATGATTATAAACGTTACATCCTTAATTGTGTTAAAAGGTAAATATTTTACAAGATTATATAATTTGTACACGATCGATTTGTTTTTTTGAATTGGGTAACTGTTTAAATTATTATTATTTTCAAAAATATTAACTGATATTTTCACCACGTTTACTTGACGTTTTATATATATATATATATAATTAAATCTTTTGTTACTATTTATTTCATGTGTCTCATTTATGTATCACAACAACAATTTCCAATTTCCTTTATTTCTTGTAATCACAAGCCAGTTTTGCTAATATTTTTGGGTGTCTTGGAGTGACATCGAGCAAAGTGGTTACAGAATTTGGTAGCTGAACGGCGGTTGAATTTTGTGTTTTACAAATCTGGCTTTGTTGTTTAATAATTGTTATTGATAAATTTAAATGCTTAATATTTTGCTAATAGTTGTTGTGGTACGTAATAAAGTTTAATAATTATATTTTATTCACAGCTGTGTTAGTGTTCCAAGGTTCGTATGCGCCAACATTTTTTTACTTTGTTTGTTCTTTGTTTTTGTTCGGTATTTCTGTATCAAACATGGCACCAACAGATGATATCGTTTGCATTGGTTATCTAATTGAAAGATGACCTACTGTTCGAATTAAGAAGTAGAGGTATCATAAGTAGTGGTTCCGTCTCTGAGTTGAAAGTGATATTAAGATGGGTCATTGCCCAGAATTTGATACCCGCAGCTGAATGTCATAATGTTCTACCTTTGGTAAGTTATAATGTTGTTAACCTTGATATTATTTAGTGTTGTCGATCAGATGGAAAATTGGTGTCCCTTTGCAATATAGTTTTATGACGGTCTTGTAGGTGCCTTTTGTACTGTCACTGACTGTGTGTGCGTGTGTGTGTGTGTGTGTGTGTGTGTGTGTGTGTGTGCGGTACTCACTTTGTTTTTCTTTAAAATTGTTTTGTTATGCTTACATTGTGTTATTACATGATAACTGTTTGTTTAAAAATTTTTTTTTGGTAACTGTTGCTTTTGTAGCCGCTAATTTTCAGTGTTGCTGATATTATTTTTGGCGTTTTTGGTGTTAGCGATTCTTGTGCTGTGGCAAATAATTTCTGTGTGTGTCGCTAATGTTTTTCATGTTACTGATTTTTTATAAGTCACGATTATTAGCATTTTTTTTTTAAATGAATAACCTTAAATTCTTGTAAAAAAGAAATTTTTTTGACTAGTTGATTTATTTTTTGCTTGCAGTTTGGTGTAACTAATGTGTTTATTTCAGGTGTTACGACGATGTTGTTTTGTTTCTGGTTTGGTTGAACGAGCACCAAGTCTGTGTGGTAGTTTGGTGTCGTTGTTTGATGTCGTGTCAGTTTGTTGGTGGTCGTGTTTCATTCTGTCTTGGTTTTGTGTGTTAACTATGCAAAACCTTATTTATTGTGAACTTATTTTGATATAATTTGTTCTAAACTTAATTTCCTTTTTTTATTTTAACAAAATTGCTAAACCGTAACCCTGTTTATAAAATTTTAATGTACTTACTGATTTAACCTAATATTACTTTAGGTTTAGGTATACCTAATTGATTATTAATAATAATTTCTGGTATTTAGTTGTTATGATTATAAACGTTACATCCTTAATTGTGTTAAAAGGTAAATATTTTACAAGATTATATAATTTGTACACACAAATTATATAATTTGTATTATATAATTTGTTTTTTTTTTTGAATTGGGTAACTGTTTAAATTATTATTATTTTCAAAAATATTAACTGATATTTTTACCACGTTTACTTGATGTTTTTATATATATATAATTAAATCTTTTGTTACTATTTATTTCATGTGTCTCATTTATGTATCACAACAACAAGTTCCAATTTCCTTTATTTCTTGTAATCACAAGCCAGTTTTGCTAATATTTTTGGGTGTCTTGGAGTGACATCGAGCAAAGTGGTTACAAACTATCATACAAATCAAATGACCGGAAGTTGATAATATAACATTTAATGTAATATTTAAGGAATCAATTCTCGATAACAAAGTTCATACTAATTTTAGTGTGTTTTATAATCTGTGTTCATATCGCACAAAGCAAGAAAATCAGAAATTTCAGTATTTTGATCAAACAAGTTGATGGTAAAACAGTAGTACTTCCTTGTACTATTTTTTTACAGTCAAGTAAAACAAAATTAAATAAAACGTTTTAGTTTCAGACAAATTTTTCTGACAATCTACTAAAACAGATAATATGTTTCTTCCTAACAGACAGAAACTTTATTAAACAATTCACTACTTAGGAAGAAATTAATATTTTTAAAAACCACAAACTAAAAATATAATCATACAATAAATGTGTTATTGTTTAGTTGTTTGATATGTGTTAGTGAAGTACAAATTATTGTAAAAAAAGTTATGTTTCAACAAAACAGTGAGCTCATTTAATATGATTTAACGTAGGCCTACTTAATCGAATAATATGATTTATTCTGTTATGACAGTGGATATAAAATGTATAAAACTTAAAAAATTATTTTAATGTTCAATTGGTACAGTTAAACGATGTAAAACAAGCTGATAACATTACTTTTAGGTACTTAATTGTAAAATGTACTTATTTAAATATACTTGGGACTCAGACCCAAATATTTGAATATAGTCACTTTAAAGTTTGGCTGTTCAAGAATCGTGGCAACCCTGATTGTGGATAAAACAAAACTTTTCAACTTTAACACTAAATGTATAATTTAACGAGAAGCAAAAAATAAAACTATGGGGACAAGTTATAAACAAAGCGGTAAGCAAAAATTAATAAAGTTATCTCCATGCAATGAAATAAACTGAAAAAATAACAAATAGGCCTAACCAGAGTTAGAAAAATACAAACTTTACATTAGACTTGGATGTTATTGTAGCCTAGTTAAAAAAGCTTTCAGCCTCCTTGTCCTGCCTTAGGTTTCCTAATATTTTATAGCCTAATTGAATCAGTTAAGGCACTGCAATAATTATTGAGTAATCAATTAGGTAGGCCTAGGCTTTGTAATTCAATAATTGAATTACATTTATTGGTAGGCTAGGCTTAGTTCAATATTGAGCTAGGCTGAGTTCAATATTGAACTAAGCCTAGCTTACCTGAGGAATTTCATTCCTGGAAGATCAGAACTTTGGGTTTTAATTCTTTGAGTGAAGTATAAAATTATGATAGATCAATAATAATGAAATGGGTGGAAAAATAACCGAGGTAAAATTAGTTTAAAAGAAACATTTACTATCTCAAAGGACTTGAAACTCATACAGGCACTAAAGTTCAACTGTTTTACATTGGTTATTGATAAATAATTATGAACTTTCCTACGAAACTGGACCCCACTTCCTTTTTTTATATGTTTCACTGCAACTAAACTCTGACAATAAATAAAAGTTCATTTACGGCATGTAATATTTCAGAGCACTATCCTCAACACAGTACCAACATAACAAAATAACAGCGGCACGCTTTTCAAGAGTAGACGTCGTGTCAGTGCTACCTCCGGTTATATTTCTAGCTCAGTGTGTAAGCTGGACGATAAAAGTGGTAATTTAATAACAGGTTATAGAACCCTGTTATCGAGCAGGCTGTTATTTTCAGCAACACGTTATAAAAAAATAGCTTTATTTCTCATCACTAGTTAAAAGTAAAGTAAATTTACTTTCTAAAAAAATACAATTCATAACTTATATTTTCTATTGAATTTTATACACACATTCATCTCTACTACCACATCCATTCCAAAAACCAAGGTGGTGTTATTCAAGACAGCCAGCGCTGGTTGAAAAACCATGGCCCAGAATATGTAAAACAAGTTAGTTCACTTATCTTCAAAATATTTACCACAAATGAATGGTAAGTGAGCTCAGAGTTAATCTTACCATCACTTCAATATTGTCCATTCCAATGTTACTCTCCCATTTCTGGGTTTCATTCGGTTAAATTTTTAGGTAACAGGTTATAAATTCACATGAGTAAGAAGAGTTCTAACCCCGCCTCAGGCGAACGAAATTCAAATTTAATCGCGTACCAATTTTTAGAATTGTAGCTCTTCAGGTAAGCATAAAAATGTATTTACTGTTTCAGAGTAGTTACCCCGTTTCTAGTCACCATGTTAGATTCGTGTGGTTGATATCTTACGCTTTACTTGTCATTAATATTAGTTATCAAATACCCTTGCCTATTTTTAAGATTGTTTAGTGTAATATTTGTTGCTGTGGGGGAGTAACTCCCTTTTGAGCTATTAAAATACATTGATAGGAAATGTAAATTATACTATATTGTCCTTAGGTATAGGTACAAAATAAGACCAGAGATTTTCAGAATGACACCTCTGAAGGAAAGGAGTACAAATCAAATGTACTGCTTTAGAAAAGTTTACTCATCTAGTGGGCGAACCCTAGGAGACAGTAATTTGTAAGGTGAGCCACATTATTATTTTAAATTTCTAAACTCAGTCTTCTGAACTGGAATAATATTTAAATGTATTGGTGTAATTATTAATCATTTGCATACAAATAAGAATGATTTCCTAAGGTGAAAAAAAATCTTGTTATACCGTGAAACTGTATGTTTATTAACCAGAGATCACAAAATGAAAGGTGTTACAAAAAATGCAGTAGTATTGGTGACTACATGCTTGAAGAGATTAGTTATCATTCTGTACACGGTGGTAGACGGTGACAGTCTTGAAGTACTGGTTGGCTGTGTTGTAGATTGAGTCTACGACTGGACGATCGAATGGGAAGCCAATTGATCTGTTGTCCTTGATGAGACTGTATTTGTTGTTATTCTGATTGTTATTGTTGTTGTTGTTGTTGTTGACGTATTCGTTGTTATTCTGGTTGGTGTTTTCGTTGTCGTTGTTATTGTTGTTGTTATCGTATTCGGTGTTCTGGTTGTTGTAGTTGTTATTATCATTGTTGTTGTTATAGTAATTTGTTTCATCATTGTTGTTTACATTGTCGTTGTTAACGGCATTGATAATGGCATAGATGACAAATTGCTGGCCGTTTCTCTTACCCTTGGGAAGCTGAGCACGTTGTGGGAGACCCAATTGTTGACGTTCAACCTGCCATTAGAAAAAATAATGGTTAACACATTATAATTTAGAATACTCGGAATATATTATGTAAGTGTAGAATTTATCAGTGCAATATTATAATTTAATAATGAATAAAATGAGGAGAAATTGTTGTTATGATGTAGTGGAGAAATGTAATGTAGAGTGAAGCTGTACCACTTTTTCGATTACTTAATATCGTTTTAAATGAAGTGTTTAATGTATAATTACGTTTTACAGAGGTACAATATTAATTTATTCAGATGTTAAAAATTCTGTTAGACAACGCTAAACACAAGCTTTCAGAAAGGCATTTAGTAATTTACAATGCAAACATTTCTCCTATACTTCTACATACCTTATTAACAATGAAAGAGCGCTGTCCTTGTTCGGCTTCTTGGACACGGTTCCACAACTGCTGGAAGCTTGGAGAATCTTGTACAAAGTTGGGAGACTGCTGTGAATTCCTCTGGATGACGTTTTGTCCGTTGTTCACTGTAAACACAAATGATACACACATATATTTTATTAATTTTTCCGGGTACTCTGTAATATATCTCATAAACCACTAATAAACAAAAGAATAAGTCCGTTATATGATGTTGAAATCAGTCAATTATGCCTTCTAGTGATATACGTCTGATAGATAGCAATATGAGTTTTCGTTGAGAAAACAGATGCCAGCAATGTAAATTGTCGTACGCTTACCATTATCATACCCTTAGCTTAACAACAATTTTAAATTAGCCTGAGTATGACAATGGATTGGTAAGTGTTGACCTATATTGCGTAAATTTCTGTCTAGCCTATTCATATATTAAGAACATTAAATTAATGGTTAGTTGCAATAATTTTCTTACACTGGACTCTGAATTTATCGAGCTGAACGAAGTATTGGCTGGCTTGTGGAAGAGTGAATTTCTGTCCATTTGAATCGTATTTTGGACCAATAAAGACACGAACAATAGCGTTGGTGTTCTTGTTGCTCTGAACGGTCAACCTGTAGTTGAATGGCTTGTTGGTCAAACGCTGGAACTTGACAATGTCGTTACCATTGTTATTGTTAATATTGTCATTGTTGTCATCATCATCGTCGTTGTTGTTGTTATTGTTGTTGTTGTTTCCATTGTTGTTGTTACCATTGTTGTTGTTATTGTTACGGTTGGTGTTTGGGACGGCGTTGTTGACATTGACACTGAAAGTTTCGAAATAAGTAACCAAGTCTGATACATCCAAATTTTCGATTTTCACTCCGGAGAAGGAAAGCTAAAACAACGTAAAAAAGCCACGTAAAAATTTTAAATTTTCAGTAGTTATTTAAAAAAAACTAAATATCATTATATTGAAAGAAAGTAGTCCCGTCATGAGTTATGTCTTGGTTGCTATATAATAAGCATATTCATAAAATCCTTTCATTATATATAAATATAAAACTAGTGTTTGTAAATTAATCATATTTATAAAATTTCTACGATAAATACCGACCATATGCCGCCGGTTGTAAAATCTTATGAGACAGGTGCTTGACACTAAGAACGTTGAATAACGTTCCTCTTTTATCATCGCGTCTAATACATTAAAAATCAGTTTCTTAGTGATTAGTTTAAAACAAAAGCATGGGTCGCTGACGTACGCAGATACGTTGCGTTTACAGCTTGTGTGCAAAGAATCTGTAGTAACTTTAACTTAAAAGTAACAATACATCTATTCGGTGGAAAATAAAGTATTCCGCTATACCTGTGACTGGGTGTATGGGCCCTGTTTGTTCTGGAGGTTGTTGAAGATCTGGTTGACCTTAGCCAACAATTGGTAGTAAGCTGGGTCTCTAGCGGCTGTAGCGTAGTTAGCAACGACTCCTGGAGCAACATTGTTCTGGTTGTTGGGGTCAACGATGTTACCGATGGCGTTCTTAGCGGTGCTGAAATAATCACCATAGTAGTCAGGGTTGACAGAGCTTGCTGGAGCAGCCAAAAGGTTAGCTAAAACACCGAGTCCATTCTTGTTGTTAAGTTGGGTCTTGCTTCCATCTTGCTGTAACGGAAACGATAGTCAAGTTAAATAATTTTATTGTTGTGTAATAAATGTGAAGTCAATTTTGATAAGTATTTTATTTTACGAAACAAAATTCTTTATTTGTGCTCTGCATTTAACTAACGTTAATACTGTATATGTTCACAGTACATCCGGTTTTGGTTGTCAAAACTGTGATTACCGCAAAGAAATAAAAATTTTGAAAGTAGCTGGATCATATATTTATTTACCACTATTTGTAAAAAAAACATATTTAAGACGTTGTCAGAAAGTCCACGGACTTTACAGTCAAGTAATATCGATGGTTTTAGACGATGCTGTAAATAAATTCAGAGCCCGTTTGTTTGAAACTAAAATTTAGAATTTGATCGATTCTTTTCAACCAGTTGTGATAGGTACCCACTGAGTTACCCACTTCAAAGGCGATTAGCTGCGCTGTTACTAGTCGAACGATTTCATTAAGAAAAAGATGTTATACTCATTATCATTAAGTAACCATGAGAATAATTTTCGTTTTAACAAAGCCATATTATTGTGTTACTGGATGTATTATTCAAACTGTACACTCACGTTCAATACGTAGCCAGATTCGGCAGCTTGCTGAAGGCGCTGTTCATAAACCTGTGGGTTCTGAGCCTGGTTGTTGTTTGGCTGTTGGGCGTTGTTGTTGTTGGTGGTGTCTTCAACTTGTTGTTGCTGGAACTGGGTCTTTGGTGGACGAGCTGGAACTGCCTGGCCGTTAGCGTACTGGAGATTTGGGTTGTAGCCAGTCTGCAAAAGAAATCCATTACTCGTTAATTATTCAACAAGTAAATACATATAATGCAAATGCATAGTAGGCCTACGCTGATAGGCTATAACAATAAACAGAACATGTTTCAAGGTTCGTAGTTCAAGTTTTTAAAAGTGTACAGGTTAAGCAATGTCGACGGAGAATTGTCATTGAATATAAGTTTGATGATACAATTCAGTTACATTACAATAGACAGCCCAAACTAACAGATTTACCTTGGAAACAATTTCATTAAGCCGAAAACACCTTACATAAAATGTTGTGTAGGTAACGTTATGACAGTTTTCATAGAGTTTTACTGTTCGGATAAGGCCGTCAGCCATTCACACGAAATTAATAAGTTTTATCTAGCCAGGGTATTCTATTTAAATGCTATTTGTTGAGAGAAAATGATTAACTTTATGGTACTAGCAGCAACCTACTCATCAGCGAGTAAAATTTAAAAGTTTGGTCTCGGCTTCAATGCTCTCCAGTGACATTAGCGCGCCAGTCAAATAGGTATAAATTTTAATCCGTCAGCGCTCTATATGAATTAAGAATATTTTTCGATTGTTAGTGACATAATACGACATCTATGATTTTATAATGTATTAATTCTAAGTCAATATGTTAATTTTTGACTTACCTTGATTTCATCATTCAAGTTGATTGGGTGTGGGATTGGCAAGTTGTTTGAGAGCCTTTCGAGAACATAACGAGCGTACAATTGCTGGTGAGCAAAGTAGAAAGCTTCACCACGTTTGATGTCCTGGATGTTGAGGCCGTTGTTGTTGTTGTTGTTGTCGTTGTTGTTACCGTTGTTATTGTTGTCAATGTTGCTGGTGAAGTAATTGTTGTTGTTGTTGGAACCTAAGAAAGCTGGGTTCTTGATGTGGAATCTGGCGTGGATGTCATTGATACCAACATCTTCAGTGAAGTAGCTGATTCTGTTTTCTGGGTTTTCAGTGGTTCCGGCGTTGTTGTTTTGAGAACCGTCGTTTTCAGCGAAAACGTTGTTTGGGTTGTGTGGACCGTAGTTATTGTTATCGTTGTTGTTGTTGTTGTTGTTGTTGTTGATTAGGACTTCTTCATTGTTATTGTTATTATTGTTTCCGTTGTTGTTGTTATTGTTGTTTCTGTTGTTGTAATTGTTGTTGTTCTGGTTCTGGTTAGCGTAGTTAGCGTGAACAGTTACTCCTTGGCGACCTGTAATAAAATTGTTAGCGTGTTTATTGGCGTAATTTTACAACTGTTTAAATTTTTAACGTACAGCACTACTTTTGTAAAAATAAGATTTACCTCTGGTTAACATTTTGGTGTACCTTATGTGAACGTTAAAGAACGATGTTTTCCTGGTAGATATGCTACCATTCTAAAGCTCAGGCTCTGCAAGAGTTGAATAATTAAAAAGCAAATAAATGCATCCACCTTATTGAAGGTGTGCAGTAGCTGAAATATTGTGACGTACAGCGTTGAAGTTCTTGTACCGTAATAGCTATCAAAATAAACAGTATTGGGGTGTATGTACTAACGAACAGGTAGTTAGTTTTCAAATTAAATTAAACACGCGTATCATACGAACCTTGTACTTTAGCGTTGTAAATTTTGTGTAAAGCGGTAGCTGGAACGAATGCTTGTGGAATGATTTCGTACAAAGCTGGAACGACGACTCCCTGTGTTGATGGGTGGTTAAGGATAGTAGCGGTAAAAGCATAGACGAACTGGTCGACATTCAAGTTGTTTCTTGCCCAAGCTGCAGCCTGTTTAAGGGTGTTCCAATCTTGTGCGCTGTAAAGGAAGGTGAATAACTGAGCGGCCTGGTTCTGATGCTGTTGGCTAGTAGGAGTGAAAACTTCGTTCTGGGGAAGGAAATTTCCGTTTTCGTAATTCTTCAAGAATTTCTTGACGGCTTGCTGGTTCTGAAATAAAACATTAAAGCATTTTAGATACAATATATTTTCGTTGCAGTTTTTCTAATTGTTGCATTGTGCGGCATGAATAATTACACGTGTACTGACAATATAACAGCTGTAAGTTAGAATTAACTGAGCATTGTTGTCGCTTGGTGACTTTATATTTTCCTTTTGAAGATTACAAAATGTTGATATTAAAATATAAAACAATCTCACCTTGCGACCTGTAGTCTAACGTATTTCTGAATATTCGTAAGTGGATTTGACAGTTAATGCAGTTTTAATTTGTCTAATTATTACTAACTAGAGTTTATATTTCCGGCGTTTGCTTTCAAACGAGTTTACTTCTTTTGAATAAATAGTTGTTTTACAAAAAAATTATTTTTTATGTCGTAGGTTTAATTCGTATCAGTATTGTTTGCAATTTTAGCAAGTTTTTATATGACGGTATCATAACCGTTCAATGTAAAATAGATTACTATTATGTCAGTGTTCGATGCGAGAACTACAAAAGTGATATGAACTCCTTTTTACTACTGCTGTTATAAAATGGTAAGCGTACTTACATTGAACCTATTGATAGCCTCGTATGGGTTGAAGTTGTTGCCCAAATTGTTTAAGTGCTGATTTGGGATGTTCTGCTGAAGATTAGCCAACAATTCCAAAACTGTTTTCTGCTTCTGGAGAGTCTGTTGATCACCTGGATAATTAAAGAAAATAAAAGTTTTGTAAAAATGGAAGTTACATGTGGAATGGTAAAAAATCGACTGTTGCAATATGTTACCAACTTCTATCCACGAAATTTTAAATCATCTTAACGACTAACCGTGATGTAGCGAAAACCTTCTAAAATATAGAACCATCCTGACGTCGATCTGGTTGTACGTTCATTAACCCAAACGATTACCTCCTGTTAAAGCCCACAGCGCTATTACATAGTAACCTGTAGTTCAGAAGGTATTCCATAGTTGCGGAAGGCATACTTTTCTGTACGTATTGTACTTAATGGCCTAAATCTTTCTTTTAATGCTTAGGTACACTACTTTATGTAAATTTATTTGAATAATTTTCAACTAAAACGTATTTTTTTATAATCGTTCGTTTATAATCGTTTTATTGCCTAGAATACCTACGTTCTATAAATATTTTAAATAATGTTACCACGAGATACACTTTCAGTGTTATACAGTTTTTCACTGAGTTGTTAAACTTTTGTACTTTTGCACTGTAATGTTAAAAGCTAAATTTTCTGCTAAATATGGTATTTGTCGTGTGATCTTCATAGTCTGAAGCTGCGTGGAAGTAGCATTGTCAAAGCCTCTGTGCCGCTTTGAAAGAAATACCTAATCTTAAATCTTAAACTGTAAAGTTGTTTCGTTAACTTTTACCAAACCTTAATATTCCTTTACTGAAGGAAAATATCGTACAATGTCCTCATCGAATATTATTTTTGACACGTAATGATTTCCTTAACGATGAAAAAATTTAAAGATTTCTATTTAATAAACTGAATGTTAAATGTTTGTAAATATGGTAATGTGAAAGCTTGTGAATTCTTACCTTGTCCATTTCCGTTATTGTTGTTGTTGTTGTTGTTGTTGTTGTTGTTGTATCCATTGTTGTTATTGTTTGTACCGCGGTTCCAGTAGTTGTTATGTCTGGAAACATCCTCCTGTTGGTGCAGGATGGATGCGGCTGCGAAGCCAAACAAAGCCAACAATAGAACTGCTGAGTACTTCATGTCGGTAGTGACATTTAGACAGTGGTTCCCTGGCCCTTTTATAATAGATGAGTTAATCTTATCTTTGCAGCAGTGTTCTATCGCTGACCTTACGACCTCAGTGTATTATAAAATTCTCAACCATCATTCCTGAAAAGTTTGCGTTAAATTATCACCTGTAATCTTTTACTTTTTTGTCATATTTCACATAATGCTGAAAGGAACTACTAATTTATGTATTCTGTGTTTTTTATGTGTTTTTGATCTACTTTCATTTTTATTTCTGAATTGGTTTTGTAACATTTTTGTTACATAGTGAAACTTTTTAAGAAAATACCTTATTTTTTTGTGTTTTAATTGTATTTTTCGGAACCCGTAATGATTGGGAACGTGTACCATAAGATTACGCGTTTTTTTTTTGTTTCCCTCATTTAGGTATTTTTATTTAAATCTGAACTAGAATTTTTACTTTACTTTATATCAGCTAAGCTGAAACCTGGTCAAAACAGTTTGATAGAAAAATATTACGTAGCGCGATCCATCCAAAAAAGTTTACGTTTGTCATACAGAAAATTTACAATTCTAATTTTGTAATAATTAATTTACATTCTTATTGTAATTCGTATTTTAATTTTAATCTTATTTTATTAACATTTTTTATAATTAAGTTTAAGGTTGTTAATTGTAAACCACGTACCGTAATAATTTACCTAATTGTAATTTCTCCTACATCCGATAAAACTTCATTAGACAACACATCATCCTCGTTGTCACTACTTAAATCATGTTCCGAATTTACAACAAGTTTTTCTACTTGAATTTCGCTCAAAGAATCAAAATCCCACATTCGTTTCTTCTTCTTTTCCACGTGAGCTACTAATTTTTTCCAGCTTTCCACCGATACTTTAGAAACCCCAATTTCCAAAAGTTTCCTTACTTCTTAGAGCTTAAATGTCTAATTATTTGTAGCCACGTATCTATCGCCTGAGCCCACACTAAATTAATAGGATTCACTTTACTAAAATGTACAGGTTACAAATTGAATATACAAATGGGAGCGGGCGTTAGGCAACAGCTATCCGGTTACACGTAGCGTAGACTCAATGACCCAACCTTACTTCGTGAAATGTTGTTTACTGTAGGTCTCAGTTTAAAAGAAATATACTAGAGACAGTGATACTTGTTAATTTTGCTGGTTTGGCGTTCACTTACTTACCTATACTATCTCAGGAATGGTCGGGCTTTGTCTGTACAAGAATACACCTCGTTTACACGTTCTTTGTATCATCCTCATCTCTTTCCGTCATAGAGTATTTTTTTTTGTTGTTTACATTAATAATTTACATCGTTCACACATTAGGGATAAAAAAATTATCAGCTTTTCATTTTACGCAATAGACTTCAGCGATATTTCGAATACCACATTTCACTTTCTTTTGTAATGGCAATTCTGTGCCTACAAAAATAGGACCACATGACTTGTTAAACATATAATAAGGGCTATAGCTATATTTCCTGTTATTTTTGTTTGGGTCTCGCTCTTTAAACATAATTCATAAAACTAACTGACTGAATTCCAAAAATTTATAAAACATTCGTGTACGGTTTATTCATATTAAAATTTACCCTCACCGCGACAGCAATCATCAGTAAGATCAAAAATATTGAAATCTAATGGTTAGAAATAGAGCTTTTATCTACGTCACACCCTCAAAATTAGATCGTATAATTTTAATGGAATTAAATTATAATAACTCTTATCGTTTCTAGTTTAATTTATTAAAGAAGAAATTTTCTTATCCTTACAAACTACACTCTACTGTTTGTTAGGAATAAACACATTTTGTACATTAGACTATGGAAGGCTTTTCTAAATAAATTCATCCATATTAAATTAATTAACTATTGAAAGTAAGCAGTTCATGTAAACAACTTTTTCAGCCATCAACTTTGGCACTCTATACGTGGTAGACTGTTTACCAGCCCACCATTTCAAATGCAGAATTCATTCACAGCATTTAGTTGACGTAATATATAAATATAGTGTGAACTTTAAATGCATTCTTTATGAAACCCAGCCCACCTGTGAACCGGCACTTCCGTTCTAACAGCGTGTGCATTACTGTCATCTCTCGTTAAACGAACTATAGAAAAAAGATGGTGTATACTAAAAAAATGTATGGTGTATACTAATGAATGCTATTAGAAAACCTTAAAACCCACAGTAGTAAGTTTATGCAGAAAATTGCTTCATTTCTATCCATTTAGTATTTTTGCTAGTTTTTTAATTATCTAAACTTAAATTTTACAAAATGGCATTCTGATGATTTTTTGCTGATGATGCCAACCTAAACCTTAGCTTGTGCAGAGGTTGGTGACTTAGTCCAATGTACAAAATGCGTTTATTCCTAACAAACAGTAGAATGTAGATTGTTAGATAAGGAACTTTCTTTTTTAATAAATTCAACTGGAAACGACATGACATAATTAGCTTTTGCAGAGGATATGAGGTTATATACAGATGAACAAATATCAGACTTAGCTGGGACACAAAATCGCTAATTACCGCTAAACTAAGCGTTATACAAAAAAATGTCTAAAATAAAAGTTGTAGAATTTTACATTCTCTACAACTTTTATAAAATAACGTTTTGCGCTAAAATGCATATTAAAGCCGCAATCTTAAAAAGAAAATGTTTTTAAGTAAAAACAGCCTCACGCAGAATTTCAGCAAACATGGCGCCTACCCTATCTTGTAGAGCATAAAAAATGTAGTAAACCAGGCGATTTTAAAAGAAATCGTAGGACCAGTTTTTGAGAAAATCGCAAAAAAGTGAAAAATTACACGAATAAACTACTACTTCCGGTTGACCGATTTTGATGAAAATGTTCGTGTCGGGTCCGGTAGTGGTATGTAACTTAAGTTTCAAGTTTGAAGTTCGTACGATGTTCCGTTCTTGAGATATTTTGTACACACACACACACACACACACACACACACACACACACACACACACTCACAGACACACAGACCAATCGCTAAAAACATGTTTTTTGGGTTCAGGGGGTCTGAAACCGTATAGATCCGGTGAAAACTTGATTTCGAAAAATCGACATGAAAACGATACTTTCCTTCCTATATATTCATATAGGCAAGAGAAAGTAAAAAGTTGCCGCTTTAGTAATATTACTAACCTTAAATGCGAAAAAGAGAAGACAAAAACGGTACTGGGTGAAAGATTGGCTACTTAAACGGAACTTTTCACATATGTCTGCTGAATGAGTTACGAATTTCTTAAACTGACGATTTAAAAAACTATTTACGTATGGACGACCGATGCTTTCAAAGCCTGCTCAAACTAGTATCACCTTATATTTCTAAAAATGATACAAAAATGAGACCATGTATCAGTGCAGAAGAAAGGTTAGTTGCTACATTAAGAGCACTTTCATCAATAGTTTTTAAAAGTCGTAACAACTTTTCATACGCTTCGTCTCTTAAAAATTTATTTAAATAGCACTTAGATTTTACTTTCCATAAAGAAGGATGTTGCCGGTAAATGTCTATAAATTCCGTCAAAAAAGTTACGGATTTATCACTCATTTCGTATAAAATGAAAATAAAACAAAAATCTCACACAAAACTTTCAACCAGTCTAAAGATTTCAACTGCAGATCAGAACTGAAGTTATTTGGCCACACACACAGAGTTAAATCACAGTCCATCTAAACAGAAGGTCTCAACCTGTCCGCGAACTGTGTGTCTGTGGCCAGATTAAACTTCAGTTAATTGGCCTGCAGTCCGCGGACTGCAGATAAACTGTGTAGTGAATGGCTACACTAACGCATTCAAACGGTAGGCCCCACCAAGCGATTATTCCTTACTGCAGCAAGGGGTGTATCAAGATTGTATTTATTGTATCAAAATAACTTATTTGTATCAAGGACCTTTCTTGTCATTTTCTTACAATATTTTATTCATGGCTAGGGGGGAATAAGAAGAAATTTAAGGATTTTTAGATTTAAGTAATGAATATGGGTGGACTATCTCATTCTTGGATCAAAACAAATCCAAGATAGTCTTGTATGAGTTGGCTTGTTTAAGGACATTACAGTTACACGTAAAATGATTTTTTCACAAAACGATTAAATTTTAAATTTTGTTTTCTGGTTCCGTTGACAGTATCAATGAACGGTCATGACATTTAGTTTTATTATCATTTTTTTCTTTGTTATTTCTAGATCAAAGCTGAGAATCTAACCGAGGAACTTCGGCTTTGCAGCCGAATATTCTAACCACCACGCTACAGAGGTGGCTATTGGCGTTTCTTTATTCCTTGTATTTTAATTAATTAGGTTTATATAATATTTGGAGTTGTTGCTGAGTTTACTACCGTTCACATCTTTTATCATTCAATATCATTTGTTCATTCAATATAATTTACTTCTATTAATTGAATGTAAATAAATTTTGTCAAAAACTAAAATAATTTATACCGTTCTTTAATTTACTATTTTCAAGAAACTTTGTTTTTCGCAAATCATTCTTTTACTGATAAAGTTATGAAGATAAAAAACTAGTTATCACAGTTCAACGTACGATCGAAAATTTCTGATGAAATTTTTGTGTATATCATTCTTATCTTTTACTCTAGTATTAATTTATCAATCGATTGGATAATCACTAATTAATTACATCATATTGTTCGAAAGATGCAGTCGTAGTCTTTAATCACTGCTACTTTTGATCAATTAATTATTGTTATTGGTCTTTGCTGATAATAAATTTAACCACTATTACATCACGAAATACTATCACGAGAATTGCAGTACAAATTTCGCTGACGATAACTTTTCGATACAACTGATGAAACAAATATCCAAATACTTATAAGGAGTGTACTGTTACAAAGATAATTTATTTATTGTTCATAGATATCAATTTATTTAAACAAACAAATTAAAAAATGATCTCGGCTTTATTAATAGATACAATTAATGTCAATTTCATCTTACAATAACAACAAAGTTTTGTTAAGGACCTCATTCAACTACACAATACTTTAGGATATACTTTAAGAACAGCGTACACTCACCCGATTAATTTATTGAATATGAATTTTTTAATCTGAAATCAATTTACGGGTCTTCTGTTAGACGCCCCAAACTTAGTTAGCGCGCCTACAAAAACCGCAATTGCAACATGCAGCACACATTATTTAAAATATTAAATATTTTAGAAAGTTCATAGATTTTGCTATTGACGGTACCATAAAATTCCAAAAAGTGGGTAAAATTTCTAAAATGTTTGAAAAGCTGCCAACAAGTTTATGTTAAAGTGTGTACAGTATTATAAGTAGTCAGTAGTGAACATTTTTGGAAATGCTCTTCAAGTCTGGAAACTATTTAATATCATTAAAAATTAAAACAATTAATTAGCCTAAATATTCTTAAGCAGAAGAATAAAATATTTAAGTGAATTTTCAACAGTTTTTTTACATTTTTAATAGAGTAATTTGCTTATTATGCAAAATGTGTTGCCTACTACTTAAAAAAAAAGCACAAGACTAAAACGAAAAGGGAACCAATCTGAGCTTTCATGTAAATTCTCTAGTATTTACTATCATACATATTTTAGTGAGTCATAGCAGATATAAAGTAGTACTCCACAGTAACTGTTATGTTGCAGATTTTGTTGGCGCTTTTACAGAGTGCGGGGCGACTAACAGACAAGATCCCAATCTCCTGCGATCCATGGTATACTGAAGTCTACCACAATTATCTATATGGTGGAGTGATATGATATGAATATTGTTTTATTATTAAGGGAATTCAGAAACTTCAAAATTACAACAAACAATGTTAACGTTTTCAGGGGTTTTAAATTTTCTCCAGACAGATTTATTAGTTTTAAGACCTGCAGGCTGCCTGTCGTTATTATTGATTATGTGATAAAAGTGTATAAGGTATTTACGTAAAACTAGCCGGGCAATTAAACCGGATAGTTCCGATTTCGAATACATTGTGGTTTTCATGTTTCAAAATCACGTTACTATTTTTGGACCAGTTCCGTTTTTTCACATCATCAATATATCGTGTGAATGCACCTTTACTGTTCGATCCAGCAATCGCCAGCACGTGCTCAGTACCGTTCGACCTGCAATAAACTGTTTCTTTTATTTTTGGTTGTTTTTTCCTTTATTCTTTTACAAGTTTCACAAATTATTTGCAAGCTTTATTTTATAAATTACTAAACAATTAAGATCAAAAAATTATAAAACATTAAAATTTAAAAATACAGAATATAAAAAAATATATTAAAAATGACATCGCACCATTTAATTGATGCGTACTCTTTGCATCAACTGTAAATGAAGAGAATGGTTGTTTGATAATCAAACTTCGTATTAGCGAGAAATGTGTCGCTTCATAGAGGTTTACTAATTATGCAGATTGCTTTATTACACACCCAACGTCCTGGCCAGTGGTGTTCAGTATCATATCGTGACCATTCAAATAAATGCGCGTATTATGCAATATTCCTTTCTCTTGAAGGAAACTTATAGCTCTTTTTAGTATAAATAATAGGAGCCAATTTCAAAAGATTCATTATGTATTGAACAGAACACGTGTGAAATAAACAATCAACTAATGTGTATTAATTAACGTGCAAATAGTATCTACAATTAATTATAGTGAGTGGGAGTCACCATTAATAATAGTAAGTAAAGATGCGTTTACACGAGACGACTTTAAAGTTACAGATGATAATGATGTGAAATAACGGAATAGGTCCCTATTTTTAATGTATTTGCAACACCCAAAATATCGTGTGTATTTATTATCGTGTATTTAAATTTTGATTTTTATATAATTTTACTGAATTTGTTTTAGTATTCATATTACAAATATTTTTAAAATATTTATATATTCCGATAACTTTCATGAGTGTATGATTTTAACATACAAAATATAGGCCTTCGCACCAAGGCAGTGGAGTTCATCTGTCACCTTTGTTATATGCATTAACACCAATATGTACAATGGTTGAACGTTGTATTAGATAATTTTGGAGGATATCATACGTTTTAAAAAATTGTGTAAATATAATTTTGTACATAAGGACATTTAAGAAAAGTAATACTAGGTACAAAAATAACGATTCCTATTTCTAGCATTCAACACTTCAGAAAGTTAGCAGAGCTAAATCTTTAAATCTTTAAGTTCTATTTCTCGATTATTTGCTAATAGACAAGGCGAAGGAATTTTAAACCAAATCAGTACACATCAGTTTTACCTACAAGAAAATTCAAAATTTTGCTTTCAGAATTAATGGGAAGCAAGTACCATGCTTCAATACAGCAAAATACGTCGGAATGACGCTTGATACCTTCGTTATCAAGCACTGCACTGGAGAAAAACATGTGAAGAAGTAAAAACTAGAGCTCTAATTAAAATATAGGGCAATGTACTAGTTAATAGGTAGGAAGTCCATTCTGTCAACGTTCAACAAAGTTATTAGTGTATTAACAGGTTTAAAACCAATTTGGACTTACTGTATCCATCTCTGAGGCTGTACGAAATCCCGTAATGTAAAAATAATATAAAGATTCAAAAATGAAGTGCTAAGGAATATTGTCGATGCTCCATGGCACATTCAGAATGATAACTTCCCTCGCGATTTGAACGTAGAAACGGTCGATGAAGAAAAGAAGAGATTCATGAGAAGTCATAAAGACCGACTTTCTTTGATAACATAAACCTCAAAAGAAGATTAAACCATCAGAAAACTTTCGACTTAGTTTTATTTTAGAAAGAAGATTATCTATGTTTTAGGAAATAATAATAATTTAATTTAAAATATTTCATCTAATTATTAAAGAAACCAATTAACAAACTCACTAAAATTAAAAAAAAAACTACGAATTTTTTTGTAAAATAATAATAATAATAATTATTATTATTATTATTATTACTACAAGAGAAAATCCTACAGCGTCTGTCTTGCATCAAGCGGCTTATAGGTCAGCGTCTGTTCACCAGAGGTGCGGCTGTCTTTATGTTCCAGGAACTGAAAATCCCTGGTCCTACACTACCGGGTAACCAGACACCAATCACAAGCAAATATGGGTCGTACAAGCAAACAAAAAATTACCCCAGGTGGACAATCCACCCGTCTAAGGACGGCAACCAGGCACTCGGATTCTGGGGGACCTGGGTTTGTGCGAGAGGGCGAATCGGAGCGCCCGGGCAAAATCTCCCGCAAAACACATTCATTTATAGGCACTTTCAACATTCAGACACTAGTGCAAACAGGAAAACTTCATAACCTCACAACAGAAATCGCTAAACAGAAGATCAAAATTCTTGCTGTACAAGAAACGAGGTACTCTGACTCAGATACGATGGACTACAATGGTTACAGGATTTTTAAGAGTGGAACAAACAGAAGAGTTTGTAGAGGGGCACCAGTATTTGGTATGGCATTCTTGGTGGACAAGACAATATTAGATTCTGTAATAGACATAAGCCCTATCAACAATAGATTGATGACCATGCGAATCAAATTCACAAACAAATATTACACACTCATTAATGTGCATGCACCCACAAACGGAGACAACAAAAAAGAACCGGAAAAGACAGAAGAGTTTTGGGAGAAATTGGAACTGGAAATGTCTAAGATCCCCAGAGAAGATGTCAAAATCCTCTTAGGGGACTTCAACGCACAAATTGGCAAGGAGGGAAGATACAGGAACACTGTTGGAAGATACCCTGCACACAAATTTACCAACAAAAATGGCATGAGATTGATAGACCTTTGCAGACAAAACAATCTTAGAATAATGTCAACTTCAAAAATGAAAAATCCCAAGAAACAAAAAACCTGGCGATCTCCCATACAACACCTAGGAGAATTCCAAATCGACCACATTGCCATATCGTATGACTATCAAAAAGAGGTACATGATGTTCAAGTGCGACGTGGTTCTAATAGATTCTGATCATTTTCTGACACGAATTAAAGTTAAATTCACACCAAGGAGAAAATACCACAAAAAAACACCCACTATACCAAAATTTGATGTTCAAAGGATAAAAGAATGTAAACTACAAGAAAAGTGGGATAAAATACCTGCAGGCAATTGGCAAGAATTTCAAACAAAAATTATCAAGATAGCCAAAGAGGAAATCCTCCTAAAAAGGAAACCGAAACATCCATGGTGGAATGGAGAGTGTGAGAATGCACTTGAAAAAAGAAAAAAAGCATATCAAGACTATAACGGTTGCAAAACAGAAACAACACATGAGAACTTCCTCAAAACACGAAAACATACATTCAAGGTATTAAGACAGGTCAAAAGAAGGTACATACATGAACAGCTAGAATCAATAGAAACCAACTTCAAGAAGCACAACACACATGACTTCTACAAAATATTTGCCACCCAGGTCAAAAGATATGTACCACAAAATTTATGCTTTCGAAAATCAAATGGGAAGTTGGCTTTGACGAACAAAGAAAATTGTCAAGAGCTGGCCACATATTTTGAAAAACTACTAAACTGCCCTGAACTAAAAGAAAGATTCCAGAAAGTACAAGCAGGAAACATACAACAAAACTCTTCTCCACCATCAAAAGAAGAAATACAGTTACACATACAGAAACTGAGAAATAACAAAGCGTCAGGAGAGGATGGGATTGTGGCTGAATTTTTGAAAAATTTAGGGCCAAAAGCACTGGAAGAAATAACAAAAATTATACAGGAAATATGGCAAACAGAACAAGTCCCAGATGAGTGGAAAATTGCCCTGATTCATCCTCTACACAAGAAAGGGGACAAAGCAGATGTAAATAACTACAGAGGAATCTCTCTCTTACCAGTAACATACAAAATTTTCTCTGCCTGCCTCTTGAAAAGAGCACAAGAACAAATAGAGCCAAAACTATCTGACTACCAATCCGGATTTAGACCAAGTAGATCTTGTGCAGAACAAATTTTCAACCTGAGAACAATAATAAAAATGAAAGCAATAAGATGCAAGCCTGTAATATGCACTTTTGTAGATTTCAGAAAAGCGTACGACTCGATAGACCGCCAATCACTTTTCCAAATATTAGAAGAAAAAGGGCTAGACCACAAAACAAGGCGTCTCGTAGAACAAACACTAACACACACCAAATCTAAAGTGAAATTCATGGGAGAGATCTCGGGACCTTTTGACATAAATACCGGCGTGAGACAAGGAGATGGACTGTCGCCACTGCTCTTCAATATTGTATTAGACAAGGTTATGGAAGAATGGGAGAACAAACTCCGCGAAGAAAACCTCTGGAAACCAATCACACTTGGAACCGGCAACACTAGGTTACACATACCTTACCTCGCGTTTGCGGATGACTTGGCAATGGGAGCTGAAGATGAACAGACAGCGGTCCAGCAGATTGAGACACTAAAAGAGTGTGCAGAAAAAGTGGGGCTCCAAATTTCTTTTGAAAAGACTGAGTTTATTGGCAATAGAATCAATATTGAAACATTGAACACAAAATATGGTATAATTAACAGAAAGCCACACTTCAAATATCTAGGTGAATTTATAGAGCCCACAGGAGCAGAGGAGATATCGCAGGTTAACAGGCTACAAAAGACCAAAAGAGCACTGTGGATGATACAGAACTTATATAACAAGAAGTCGATGTCAAGAAACACCAAGATCCGCCACTACAACACAGTTATCAAACCCGCTTTCCTGTATGCAAGTGAGACACTAACATTAAATAAGAAACACGAGCTGGAAGACATAAAAAAAGAAGAAAGGAAAATAATCCGAAAGATCCTTGGTGCTAGGCAAACGGAAAACGGGTTCAGATTACAACCAAACCAGACCGTAGAAAAGTTCTCAAATGTAGAAGCTGACATTAGAAAGAGACGTATGAAATTCTTTGGACACATACAGCGGTTACCAGAAAACAGGCTAACAAGAAAAATATTGGAGTATACAACGTCTCTCAAAAAAATGCCACCGTGGATAAGTGAAATCTATAAGGATCTCAGGAAAGCGAAAATAACAGAACAAGACATCGCAGATAGGAACATATTTAGGAACAAGGTGGACAGATGGGAGATAGAGCCAGAGCAGCCAAAGCAGAAGCAGCACAGGCCAAAGTGGTCAGAAGAAAGGAAACAGGCTTTCTCAAAACGGAGCGAGAGTACTGGGTGGACAAAAAGAACAACAAGAAAAAAAAATGATTCAGCTTGCTTATCGCCTTCCTTTAAGGGAGAATACGCTAATAATAATAATAATAATAATAATAATAATAATTATTATTATTATTATTATTATTATTATTAATAATAATAATAATAATTATTATTATTATTATTATTATTATTATTAAGCAATAAAACACAACTTTTAAGCGTTTTGTATAACAACTTTAATAAAAATCAATGTTTCTTTAGTAACAATGAATTAATTATTTGTAAGTCCTATAAATAAGAATTGCAATACCTAATTGTACGTTACCATTGTTTACAGTGGCTTACTTTTGCTTCAGAGTACTATGTGATTTAATATGATTTTGCAAGTATGATTTAATTTCCTAGTGTAAATAAAACAGCAAAAGTGATATAAAAGTAGGATTACTCAAGCTAGAAGGGCCTTTGAAATGAAAAACAGCTTCAAAAAAATCACAAAAATGTTTAATGTGTTTGCTAAACAATGTAGCCTATTAATAATAAAAATTTTAGTGTATTTTTTTAAACATTGATTTACAGATTAGGAAAAAATTCTTAAATTAATATATTTGGAGTGTTGCATTATATGGGAGTGCAATATGGGTGAATGGGGCTGTAGAAAGGAAGAGGATAGAAGCTTTTGAAATGTGGTGTTGTAGGAAAATATTAAAGATTAGGTCGATGGACAAAATAAGTAATTTTAAGATTGTTAGACGAGTGGATGAACGAAGTACATTTATGAAAACATCTTACCAAAAGAACGGATAGGCTAGTGGGTCATATCTTAAGACAACCAGGTATTGTTCTATCAAAAATGGAGGGTAATATTTAGGAAGTGAATTGTAGGGAAGGTAAAGGTTAGAATATTGAAAGCAAATCACAAAAAATATAGGTGTTACAGGTTTGACTGATAACAAAAAGAAAGTAAATAAAAATATACTCCATATTAACATTTTTTGTTATTATTTGTTGTTTCATTGTTATTATTATTTGTTACTTGAAAACATTTACTGTTTAGGAAACTTCTTTTAGTACTATTGCCATTAAAAGAAATGACATTATTGTAGTTATTATTGTAGTTGTATGAAATACATAGCTTATTATCTTTTTCCTTTAAATTTATTACATGAAGTACAGTTAGTAATGTAGTACTACGCTTATTAATCGTGCAGACAAGGTGAAAACTTTTGTGGCACATTTTTTAACCGGTAAAAAAGATTTTCAATTGTAATCAGAAATTTTTGATTACAGATACGTAATTTATTTTATTTTAAATACACAGATTAATACCACAGAACACGTGAATAATTCTTAAGGTCATTGATATTGATTCAAAACCCTTCATTAATTAACGAACAAATTACGAACATCATATATTACTATCATATTACTTGGCATAGTGTTTCTTTCTTATCATAATTTAATTTATAGAATTAGATGCACATGTACGCCTTTTTGAGTAGACTAAAAGTACCTTTTTGAAATCATTGAACAAAATACCGGTTAGTATATCACCGTACCCATGAATGACAAGTCCATCTGGACACATTCTAGGACAGGTCGGTTGGGTTGGCAGCTTTGCAAGAGCTGGACCGGGCTGCCACGTAGAACAAAAGATCCCATCCAACTCAATGCATAAACCGCTCGCCACAAGCGGTTTCTGAGTTCAAGCGGGTGAATTTACAAAACGCCGCGGCACGCCTCTACTTGAGAAACCGCTCCTTTGTAAATAAAAGGTCTCATTTAGTTCAATGTCCTTAGAAAATCACGGCGGTCGACGCTGCAGCCTGCCACCGTAAATAAAGGAAGCCTTAGATAAACAATTCGTTACGTAATATTACTGGTAGTTAAGATCAATAATCTTTTAATGTACATTTCAAAAAAGGAATGACAATTATAATATTTTTCTTTTAATTACCTGTGTTCTTTGAAAAATATACTAAAACTATTTACTTTTCTTAGTTTATTTTAAAGTCGCATCAACGCCTTGGTTATTAATGACCGCGGTGGGTTATGTAACTGAAACTTTTTATAATTTCCAGACCCTAGTTGGGAATCGAATTAGGGATCTCCGCATTATAAGCTATACCACTATGCTATGTAGGCGACTTTATTTACTTCATTATATTTTGAAAACTGTTTCTTTTTCAAAAAATATTAAAATTATTGTGGCAAATGTTAAAATTCCAAAAGGACTCCGCTTTTAGAATCCGGTAAATAATTTGTTCAAATAAACAGGGTAATTCTTAAAAAATTATTATAGTCTTGATTTTTTGATACATATTTCTTTACGTATAGACTCAGCAATGAGACCCCAGTACACGCTAATTTTATAATTAAAAATATACAAATTTATGTAATATTTAAAACTTTTAGTCAACTATTATTTTCCGACCACTATTTATGAGGCAAGAAAACATAACTGGAAACCAGTGAGATAACCAAAAACTAAATTTTTAACAAAAATTGTCAATGTTAAATTTACAAACAGCCACTTCGTGGCATAAAGGTACGCTCATAGTCTATAAAGAGATTTTTGGTTCGATCTCCTGATAGAGTCTGGAAGTTATTTCTTATTAAGATCAAGCATTCCAGTTTCATAACCAGACAAGTCGCTGATAACCAAGCTGCTGCTGAATTAAGAAATATCATAAACATTTTATATTCTTTAACGATCTAAATTTAGAATTAGACCTACCGGGTTAGTCTATGGTTAGGCCGTCGCCTCGAATCAGCTGTTTAACAGCTGATTCCCGGAGACGAAGGTTCCGTGGTTTAAATCCTATATTTATATTCTAAAGGTAGATACTTTATATGTTAAAGGTTAATGTATAAATGCGAAAAGGTTTTTTATACGGTGTTTAAGGTTTTTTTATGTAGTAATTAAAGAGATTTTAAAAAATCTGGTGTGAAAGACTCACATGACTTTCTCTTGCCAATGCAAATATTGAATAATATAACCTATCACGAGTAACAAAACGTTAGAAATAAAGAAAAAACTAAACTCACAAAACAACCTAATTTTAATCATGATGTAAAATGATGTAATGATGTAAAATGAAAACCAACCTCAGTTTGGCTTAATAATGCGGAAAATCTTTCTTTGACGATAAACTAGGCTCTGTAGAGAAAAATGCTTGAAATAAAAGTTGTAGACCTTTTATTTACTTATTAAAATAGTTATAAACTTTTGTTGTAAAATGCATAATAAGGCCGAAATCTTAAAAAATCCATTTTCTTACTGACTTTTATGAAAAAACTGAAAATCACTCAATTAACCGCTAAACTTAGCGTTATACAAAGAAATGGTTTCAATAAAACATTGGAGGATTTTAAGTATTTTACACTTTTGATTATATGTAGCCTACTTATTCCGTAAAATATATATTAAGACCGCAATATTAAAGAAACCATTTTTTTCTACGAGAGCACAGCCTCTCCAAGAGTTTCAGCAGACATGACGTCTACCTTTTTTTTTATTGTATTGTCCTATATAAAGAACGCACTGGTTATGTAAAATTATTTCTTAAGCCGTCGCTTGTTCGCATGGTACGCCTTCATTCTCTCGCTAACCTTCTCCCTTTGTTCCTGCGTCCATGTCCTCTGCCTTGTTTCTGCAGTCGGGAAATTCCCAAAATCTTTTATTTTCCTTCTAAAGGCAGTTCCATCTATTGCATCGTTACGTGAAGCGTTTATGGTGTTTAGGTTTGCTTCGATTTCTTTGATCCATCTATTTTTGGTTTTAAAACTTTCTTGATATGTGATCATTTTGTACGTTTCGTTATTTTTGTTTTGGAATCTCATCATGTGACCGTAATATTGTAGTCGACGTTTTATGAGCTTAGTTGTTAGAGTTTCGCCTAGGAAATTCTAGGACGTCTACCTTATCTTATAGAACATAAAAAATGTAGTGAATGACGCGATTTAAAAAAGAAAACGTTGGAGGCGTTTTTGAGAAAATCGCCTAAAAGTGAAAATGATACCAAAAAACTACTACTTCCTGTTGACCGATTTTGATAAAAATGTTCGTGTCGAGTCCTCTGGAGGTACCTAACTTTATGTTTCAACTTCGTGCGATGTTTCCTTCTTGAGATATTTTGTTCACACACAGACACACACACACACACACACACCAATCGCTAAAAACATGTTAATGGGTTATCGGGGTCTGAAAACGTGTAGCCTATATCCGGTGAAAACTCGATTTCGAAAAATCAAAATAAACACAATAGGTACTTTCCTTATATTCATGTAGGCAAGAGAAAGTAAAAAATCTTGTGTGAAACGCTCACACGACTTTCTCTTGCCGATGCTAATAATGAACAATATAACCTAACATTAGTTAATAAAATATTAGAAATAAACAAAAATGCCTCAAAAAAGTAACCTTATTTTAATCATGAGTGAATGATGCAAAATGAAAATCAACCCCAGTTGGCTTAATAATACGAAAAATCACTCTTCCACGCTAAACTAGGCTCTTTAGAGAAAAATGCTTCAAATTAAAGGTGTAGATCGTTTAATTTTCTATGAATTTTATTATATAACTACACTCTTGTCGTTAATTACTTACTAAGGCCGAAATATTAAAAAATCCAATAATTGACAGATTTTCATGAAAAAACAGAAAGTCACTAATTACCTCTAAACTAAGCGTTATACAAAGAAATGTTTGAACAAAAGTTGTAAAATTTTTAATTTTATACAACTTTAATTACATACACTTATGTGCCAAAAAATATAGGCTATTAAGGCCGCAATCGCAAAAAAAAAAAATTTCTACAAAAGCATAGCCTCCCCAAGAATTTCAGCAGACGTAGCGTCTACGCTATCTTGTAGAAGATAAAAAATTTAGTGAATAAGGCGATATTAAAAAATATCGTAGGGGCCATTTCTGAGAAAAACGTAAAAAAGTGAAAAATGACTCGAATAAACTACTAGGCCTACTTCAGGCTAAACGATTTTGATGAAAATGTTCTAATGCTCTAATATTACCTAACTTAAGTTTCAAGTTTCAACCTTGTATGATGTTCCGTTCTTGAGATTTCTGTTCACACACACACACACACACCAATCGCTAAAAACATGTTTTTTGGGGTTTATGGGGGCTGGAAACGTGTAGCCTATATGCGGTGAAAACTAGATTTCCAAAAATCGACATGAAAATAATACTTTCCTTCCTATACATTCATATATGCAAGAGAAAGTTAAAATCGTAGGAGCCGGTTTTTAGAAAATCACAAAAAGTGAATAAAAGTAAATAAAAACTTCTACTTCCCGTTAAAAGATTTTGATGAAAATGTTCGTGTCGGGTCCCCTTGTGGTACCTAGTTCCTAGTTTCAACTTCGTACGAGATTCGTTCCATGAGATTTTTTGTTCAGATACAGATACACAAATACAAATACAGACCAAGCGCTAAAAACATGTTTTTGAGTTCAAGGGGTCAGAAAACGTGTATTGCCGGTGAAAACCTGACTTCAAAAACCGGTATGAGAACAATACTTTCCCTATATGGCTTCATACAGGGCAAGAGAAAGTAAAAATAGTTCCAGTATAATGTACCATAACAACCTAGGTACATCTTGAAAAAAGAACTTTTACATGGAACAACACATCTAAACAATGTTTAGCAGTACACAGTAATTACTTACATATAAATAGACTATATTAAGTAGTTTTTATAAATAATAATTACCTATTGTTTAATTTTATAAAATAATTTTAATTATATATCTTTATTTAATAAAAAATATAATGAACATCTATTAATTATTAACAAAGACATTTATTAAATTATTAATAGTAAAGACTATTGATGTGCATGTTACGAGTATTGTTGAACTATTGCATTTTGGGAAGGCTTACAAGAAAGATCTACTTTTAATTTGGGAGACTTAGTCCAGAGTAATAATATAAGAAAAAAATCTGGTGTGTGACACACACAACTTTCTTTTGCCAATGCAAGTAATTAACAATATAATTTAATATTAGTAATAAAACATTAGAAATAAACAAAAACTAACCTCTAAAAATATAACCTTATTTTAATCATGACTGAAAGACGCACAATGAAAATCGAACTCAGTTCGTCTTAAAAATACGGAAAATCACTCTTTCATACTAAACTAGGCTCTGTAGAGAAAAATACTTTAAATAAACGTTGTAGATCTTTTTATTTCCTATAAAATCCCGAATTAAGATTTCGGCCGAAGGCCGAAATCTTAAAAAATCGATTTTTCACACGTTTTCGTGAGAAAAAAAACAGAAAATCGCTAATTACCGCTAAACTAAGCTTTATACAAAAAAATGTTTGAAATAAAAGTTGTAGGACGTTAAATTCTCTACAAATTTTATTATATACATTTTTGCGTTGAAATGCATATTAAAGCCGCAATCTTAAAATAACAATTATTTTACGCGAAAACAGCCTTACCAAGAATTTCAGCAAACATGGCGCCTACCCTATCTTGTAGAGAATAAAAAATTGAGTAAACCAGGCGATTTTTAAAAAACTCGTAGGACCAGTTTTTGCGAAAATCGCACAAAAGTGAAAAATTACACGAATAAACTACTACTTCCGGTTGACCGATTTTGATGAAAATGTTCGTGTCGGGTCCGGTCGTGGTATGTAACTTAAGTTTCAAGTTCGTACGATGTTCCGTTCTTGAGATATTCTGTTCACACACACACACACAGACCAATCGCTAAAAACATGTTTTTTGGGTTCAGGAGGTCTGAAAACGTATAGTTTCGGTGAAAACTCGATTTCGACAAATCGACATGAAAAAAATACTTTCCTTCCTATATATTCATATAGGCAAGAGAAAGTAAAAAGAACAGTGATACTCACTGGTATAATTATGTTCTATGAGATAATTTTATAATGCATGAATGATAAAATAACAATATTACGAGAAAAAAGAAAAAAAAGAAAATAAAACACTTTATAGAAGCTTTCGGACCCCTTAACGTTTCAACCTGCATTGCGGATTTCCTGGTAGTGATGCATTCGTTAGTTTGGTAATCAATTCGTTGGGGTGATCCTGCAATTTTCCGTGAACAGCGCTGTAGCTGAACTTATTTACTTTACTTATAAACGGAATTTTAAGGTCATCATGTAGGATTTTGTTATTGACATAAAAAGGTGCGCAGGTAATTACGCGTAAAAATTTTGATTGAACGGCTTGTAATTTTTGTAGGTTACTTGGTTTAGTTGTGCCAAAAATTTGTAGCCCATAGGTCTATACTGGTTTAAAATAAACTTTGTATACTAATAGTTTCGATTTTAGAATCAGTGAATAGAGGCGCCAAGTAGTCGGAATAGTTCTTTCAATTGAGAGTTCAAAGTCAGTCTATATAACTGGATTAATTTTGAGTAATTTTATATAAAATATCAGTAATAGTAATTGATATTATTTAAAAAAAACTTCCAAACATCAACAGAGTTCAACATCAACTAAGTTCTTTTATTATTTTTGTTATGTATTTCTGATCATGTCATTATTATAAGTTTAACTATAGATTTCAGGGGTACTACAAAAATGGTCATCAGGGTAATTTACATAAAAATGGAAAAACAACATATAATAATTTCTCTAAGTTATACATAAACTCACTAATATAAAACGGGACATATCTAAATGATTATCGGTTTTTCATGTTTTACAAGTTCATGTTTCTCGTAATCATTTATTAATATGGTTAACTGATCTATTTAAAATGGATAATATTTTTTTAAACATTTAATTTTTTTTATCGCAACTCAGAATGCTTCAAGGCGCTAACTAAATTGAGGTCAGGGGTCAGAGATAATCAAATCGTAGTACTGTATGATGTCACTAGAATTATAAAAGGGCTTCCCCAACATTGGGATGGTGTCACTGTCGACATGAAGTACTCAGCAGTTCTTTTGTTGGCTCTGTTCGGCCTTACAGCCGCATCTGTCCTGCACCAGCGGGAAGGTGTTTCATCATACAGAAATTACTGGAACCGTAATAACCACAACAACAGGAACAACATTAACAACGGAAACAACAATTACAATGACAACAACAAGAACGGACAACAAGGTAAAGGAAAGAAATATACAAAGTTTTCGATTAACTCACCTGATTTTATTAACAAAGTAGTTTATAAATATTTATAGACATAAATTTAAAGTTATAATCTGCACTGTTTATATTTTTTTAAACTTATTTAATTACGAAAGGATTAAATGAATAGACTAGGCTGAGAAATAAAGTATTATTCGTACGTGATTTGGCATGAAAATTGTCCAGACCAGGAAATTAAACCAATGATCATCGACTTTATATTGAATGTTTCCGACTGGATAACGATAGCTATCTATTGCTGAACTAAATAATTCAGTAAATTAATAAATCTATTCATCGATTGTTTAACAGTGTTTAAAAAGTAATATTACTTTTAACACCTTAAATTAATTTGTTTAACTGTCTAGGCGGTTTTAGTAAAACAATATTGTTGTACTATACTGTAATACAAATATGCCTACTTCTTTAAACTCTTGCTGATACAGTACTCATTGCAATTCATTTTATGATTTTTCAAAATTTTAATTTCTCCAAAATGTATCGCGTCTAAAGTACGTAGACTAATAGTTTCATGTATGGTAGTTCTGGAAGAAAATTGCACCAAATACTTCTGGCTTAAGTATAATTTAAACACAAGCAAAATTATTTGATACTGCAGTGTAGGTTCTGATAGTGCACTATGTTTTTACATTCCAAAACTAATCGGTTTTCTCACCAGACTTACCTAAATTTTTTACAACCCGTTTGTTTTTTAACAAATTTGTTTATTTTTAACAACCTTTAAAAAGTTTGTAACAGTGGGGAAGAATATCATTACAATTTAACTTTTGATTAATTTGTCTCCCAATTTAGTACCTATATTAGGCCCAATAGTAAACAAAAGATCAACAAAGAAATAAGACACTTTAGTTTCTACAAATAATCCTTTGAAAGAGTACTCAAGGAATGATAACTCTACCCAGTTTCAGTCTTGTGCATACACAATTTACCTTAACACTACTTGTTTTTAACAACCTGTTTTTACACGTATCAGTTATGTTTTGTGTCAGGTAGATTACAATGTCATACAACAACAATGAAATCTCAAATTTTATTCCTTTTAATAATACAGGTTTTATTATTATTATTATTATAATGTTTAATTGCAAATCTCTAAGTAAACAGACTCTGCAAACAGACTTGAATATTTGCTTTGAAATTTTGACAATTAATTATCATTAAAATTCAGTAGATGTGTTATGCCCACAGAAATGAACATACCATTCAAAACCAAATAATACCAATTTTGTTAATCTTTCAACTCGATATTAAATTTCCACTTCTCTCACTAGTGTAATTCTTCAGGTATCCATGTTTTAAAAATTAAGAGTACGCTCTTTGTATTTTGTCATTTCTAAAATGTAATGAGGAATACAAGTTTATAACTTATTCTTTGATAACCAATTCCATTCTGATAATAATATTCTTAAAAATTCTTATAATAATATTAGGTACAATATTTTAATAATCTTGTCTAATACTTTTTATATCGTGTAAATTAATTGTGCAAACGGATCGCCTAATTTAATATGCAAACAGCTAATTTTTAAACACTTCTTTTATGTTACAGCTAATCAGCAATTCCTTCAAAAGCAGAAAACCGTCTTGCAATTGTTGGCTAACATTCAACAAAATATCCAAAACCAGCACTTAAACAATTTGGGCAACAACTTCAACCCATACCAGGCTATCAACAGGTTCAACGTAAGTATTTAACACATAAAAATTACTCGTTAGTGCCGAAGTGTATGAAGAGATATAAGAAGTAGCATTTATGAGGAGTAATGAGCCATTTGAGAGTTAATAATCATGGTAGCGATGCCCGATAAAATACAAAATAAGAACCAATCGAAATGCTGTGGCTAATGAAATCAATAGTTTTAAAAATACAGTACAATAGGTTCAAACCAAAGACGCTTAGTTTTTATGAAGTTGCATTACAATAATTTAAATGTATTTTTATCTAAAAAAATCTTTCATCTAGATAATATTTCGACTATACTTATACTTATGTTCGTCAATAATTATTTTTAAAGATATTTCAAAAGCGCGAAAAAATTTATAAGATTCCAAAATAACTAGTCACTTTTTTAGAACATCTCAATCATGTCACTACACAAACTGATGAAACTTAAAAAAGAGGTTACTGCAATTGAAAGAAGTTACTTGCATGCTATCGAGAAGCGTTTTAGGCATTATGATGTCAGTGATTTTTTGAAGAGAATAAATTGTATACATTTTCCAAGCCAAAAAATTAGTCACCGTATTGTTTAAACTATCAATTATACAACCCTCAAAATTCGATAACTGTTGTAAACAATAGAAAACATTACATTCGAAAAAATTCAAAACTTAATTTTATTGGAGCTGCAAAACAGTTTGTTAATCACGTGAAAAATTTAGTTCTTACATTGTAATCCAAAACCGAACTTGGTAAAAATTCAAGTTCTAAGGCAAAAAAAACTTAATCTTAAAATAAAAACCTAACGGAGACACTGCATGTGGAAGGTAAATCAAACCATACTTTTTAATTGGGATCTTCTTTGCATAAAATTGGCTTTAGTTATTACTGTAAACGAGGGTTCAAATTCTATAATTTTTTGTTTTACCATATATTTATTTTTGTCGTCATCTTTATAAACCGCCTGATGTCAGTAATTATTAACAAACGTGTTCTAAAATGAATGAAGCTAATTAATAATAGCAAAATGTTATAAACACTTTCATAACACAGTTGTTATATTTCTTATGTTCTAGAACCAGCAAGCTGTAAGGAAGTTTTTGAAGAATTACGAAAATGGAAATTTCCTCCCACAAAACGAAGTTTTTACTCCAACTAGCCAACAGCATCAGAACCAAGCAGCTCAGTTATTCACCTTCCTTTACAGTGCACAAGACTGGAACACCCTTAAACAGGCTGCAGCTTGGGCAAGAAACAACTTTAACGCTGACCAATTTGTTTACGCATTTACTGCTACCGTCTTGAACCACCAAACTACCCAGGGCGTTGTTATTCCAGCATTATATGAAGTTATTCCACACGCATTCGTACCAGCTACCGCTCTTCACAAAGTCTACAATGCTAATGTTCAAGGTAATTGCGCTTTAACATCTACATTTTCTCTGTTTACTTATTACTTAAATATTATAAAAGTTTTCTCAAAGTTTGTGTCACATTTTACATAATATATACGTTATTTTATCAAACATCCCATCCAGGTATTTTCAACAGTCATATTAGCCTATACTTATAAATTGAAATATTTATATTTTAAACCGTGTGTAATATGGTACACCAGTAAACACTTGCCAATGTTTATAATAATGTATTAATAGTAAAAATTTAAAACTTTCTACTCCTATTGTAGGAGTAAGTATCCTATTGTGGGGAGTATTGTAGGAGTAAGTATTGTAGGAGTATTGTAGGCAGAAAAAGAATCTTATTTCATCAGGTAATAAATAGTAATTTTATGTTTTCCGATTAATCTGCTCATTGCTTATAAGTCAAAATACCATGTGTCATTTTTAATAAACCATAAACGTTCACGAGTAATTACTTTATTTTTAATAATTTACGTCTAAAGTCTCATTAGTCCAAACGTTAGTGATATTTATGACTTTCAACTTAATACTTGCAATATTATAGTTGCACGATTGTTTTAAACAGTATTTTTACATGACTGACATCATTATGACAGTTGAATACATAGATTCTATATAAGAAAGATTTTTAAATACTTACAAAACGTTTGTTCATAATTTTAGGAGTCCAAGGAGTAACTGTTCACGCTAACTACGCTAACCAGAACCAGAACAACAACAATTACAACAACAGAAACAACAATAACAATGGAAACAACAATAACAATAACAACGAAGAAGACCTCATCAACAACAACAATAACAACAACAACGATAACAATAACTACGGTCCACATAACCCCAACAACGTTTTCGCTGAAAACGACGGTTCCCAAAACAACAACGCCGGAACCACTGAAAACCCAGAAAACAGAGTCAGCTACTTCACTGAAGATGTTGGTATCAATGACATCCACGCCAGATTCCACATCAAGAACCCAGCTTTCTTAGGTTCCAACAACAACAACAATTACTTCACCAGCAACATTGCTAACAATAACAACGGTAACAACAACAACGACAACAACGACAACAACGGCCTCAACATCCAGGACATCAAGCGTGGTGAAGCTTTCTACTTTGCTCACCAGCAATTGTACGCGCGTTATGTTCTCGAAAGGCTCTCAAACAACTTGCCAATCCCACACCCAATCAACTTGAATGATGAAATCAAGGTAAATCAGAAATTAATAACCATAACAACTTGAAATTTATAAATTTTTAAATAATAGGAAAGCGTAATTATATTACTAATATTCGAAAAACGTTTGTATTTTATGTAAAACTAGGCGGCTGGAAAACTATAGATATATCTTATTATTACAAGTATCACATGAATAATTATGCAGGTAACGCATCTGCAGGAGAAAGAACCTTGTCGAAAAAGAATTTCCTGGCTCGCAAATTTAAGATCTGGTTTCGTAAGAGCTTTACGGAGTTGTTCTGTATAACAATCAACAAGGTTATATTATCCATGATAATTGCCAACATCATAATTGGATAAGCACGCTAACAAGACGATATATAGGCTACTTAGCATCCCAAGAGTTTCATTTTAACAAATTAATCTTTTCATAATTGAAGAATAGTACAGATAAAAATTCAGATATTCTATATTATTATCAAATCTGCAAACCGTTATCATTCTTAAATGTCTACTTCTTGAAAAAGCTCCACACAACTCAATAAATTAATAATATTTATTAATTAATATTTTGAGGAAGGCAATGGTAAACCACCTCACTTCTCGTTTTACCTAGTAAAGCCTCTAGAGTTTCAAACCAGCTTTTCGGCTGGTGACCTAAACGACAACAATTGATATTTGTTTGTTTATCCTTACAAAATGCAACGTCTTGTATTTTATGTATATTGTGTATTTTTTAACAACAATTATTTTTTACAGACTGGCTACAACCCAAATCTCCAGTACGCTAACGGTCAGGCCGTACCAGCTCGTCCACCAAAAACCCAATTCCAGCAACAACAAGTTGAAGACACCACTAACAACAACAACGCCCAACAGCCAAACAACAACCAAGCTCAGAACCCACAGGTTTATGAACAGCGCCTTCAGCAGGCTGCCGAATCTGGATATGTTTTAAACGTAAGTATACCTTATAGCCTAATTTTTAGTCACGAATTGTGGATACTTATAAATCAGACACAATATATTTATTGGTTTGTTGCTCCATTCTAATATTTGGTTCGGTCTGATGCTCTACTAAATACCATCTACAGATTAACAGAAATGTATCAAATACATGGTAGAAACCGCTTCAGAACAAATAAGGAATTTCAACAGAAATATTTGTCATAAGTAGAAAAATAGTACTCTTTTGGTTAATACTTAGAGTGATATAGTAGTATAGGTATATGAGCTCATATATATTTTTATGTAATATATTTTTATGAGCTCATTTATTCTATGGGTTCTTAACATTACAAAATCTTATTGCTTAAAATTTATTTACCTATTTTCATTGAAAACTTTTTATAACAACAACTTAACTGATTCATTGGTGGAGTTAAAGCTAGAGATGTTCGGAAACACAATTTTAATTTAAACATTATAAAGATAACGAATAACAAACTCGTGTGAAGTAGCCTACAAATAAAATACCACAGCTAAGGCCATGCTCAAAGCCAAATTTTCCAATAAGTCAATAAATTTTCTGTTTTTTAATATTCTTTCTAATAAAATACGTAATAGCAATATTCCGAAATTTGTGAAATTTTTCGTTACATTGTGCACAGTGGAAAATTTGAATTTCATTTAATTGCTTATTTTCTTTACAGCAAGATGGTAGCAAGACCCAACTCAACAAAAAGAATGGACTCGGTGTTTTAGCTAACCTTTTGGCCGCTCCAGCAAGCTCAGTGAATCCAGCTTACTACGGTGATTACTTCAGCACCGCTAAGAACGCCATCGGTAACATCGTAGACCCCAACAACCAGAACAATGTTGCTCCAGGTGTCGTTGCTAACTACGCTACAGCCGCCAGAGACCCAGCTTACTACCAATTGTTGGCTAAGGTCAACCAGATCTTCAACAACCTCCAAAACAAACAAGGACCATACACTCAGTCCGAGGTAAATTATAAATAAACTCTAATATTAATTTATTTTGCACAATTAATTTTTCAAATATTTAAAATTTTAATTTAAAACTTATGCCTACCTTATGATTTTAAATTGCATTAATACATCACAGGTAACTTTTAATTTTCTGTAATTTCTTTTCGTTGACTCTTCCTAACTACAGTAAATGTGCTCAAAGAATGAAAACGTATTCAAAAAAGTTTTACATATATTTAAAAAAATAATTATAAGCTTCTTCAGAGTTTTTATATTTTTATACCGTAAAGTGTTTCCGAAATATTTGTACAGATATTGTAGATACAAACCAAATATGGTTAAAGGTCTATGTAAATCCAAACGATTTTTGTTCTTTTTAAATTGGATGTAGTACTTTGTTTTTTAATAAAGATCACAATGTAACCGACGCTGTTATAACTTTTTCAGTTACTAAATATACGATTTCTTGCGAGAAAAACTCACGTAAAACATGTAATGAACTCTACAAGAAAAAGTGACCTAGAAATTACAAGTACATGATATAAAATGTTACAAAAATATATTTTTCAACATTTTTAAATTCTCTAACATTAAAATCGTGATTACCAAACAGTTAAATTTTATAATCATTTAATTTTTATATTTTGTTTCAGCTTTCCCTCCCAGGAGTTAAAATCCAAAATTTGGATGTATCCGATTTGGTTACCTACTTTGAAACCGTCAAAGTAAATGTCAACAACGCAATTCCAAACAACAACCGTAACAACAACAATAATAATGGAAACAATAACAACAATGACAATGATGACAATAATAACAACAACGGTAACAATAACATCGTCAAATTCCAGCGTTTGACCAACAAACCATTCAACTACAGATTAACTGTACAGAGCAACAAAAACATCAACGCAATTGTTCGCATCTTCATTGGTCCAAAATACGATTCAAATGGACAGAAATTCACTCTTCCACAGGCCAGCCAATACTTCGTCCAGCTCGACAAATTCAGAGTTCAGTGTAAGTCTTATTATATTTTTCAAATCGTCTTTTCATCCTTAACCTCTTGACATGTTTTTTTCTACAAGATTCGATAAATTTAAAATTAAATAAATTTTCAAATTAATTATGCTTAGTTTTGCTTACAGTGATGTTCGTACTTATCACAATACTACATCACATAGGTTTTATATTATTTATAATATTTTTATTAAACATGTTTTACGCAGTTATTCAAATTTAATTAACGGTAACAATTAATTAAGTCAACGTATATGATAAATTGTTTTATCCCCAATGTTTAGGGCCTAAATGACTAAGGAATAATAATTTGAAAATATATTTTTTATTTTATTTTTGCTTACAGTAAACAATGGACAAAATACAATCCAGAGGAGCTCCCAACAGTCACCAAATTTCGTTCAAGATTCCCCAAGCTTCCAGCAGTTGTGGAACCGTATTGAAGAAGCTGAACAAGGACAGCAACCTTTCTACGTCACCAAGGTTTGTATTGTTACTATGTTTCTTAGCACACAAATATTATATCAAATAACTATAAAAAAATAAGAACTACAGAAATTTGAAGACAAAAATACATTATTAAAATTTAACAAATGCACAGCAGCTAAAACTTCCTAAAAATTCTATCTAGTTAAAAGTAATAGCTATATTTTCTTCATTTCACATCGAACAGCGTAATATCGTATAATTTTTTGAATGCTCATTGTTAGGAACATACAGTAAAAATATACTGTCAGAACTGTAGGTAACTATGGAATAAATAAAAAATAAGGACATTTTAAATTCTTTCAGTTTAGCTTCAAATTGAATTAATATAAATAAAATTTTTAAAAATGGTTTAATTATTATTTTTCACTGAATGCAGACTGGAAATTACAGCTATCATCCTTTTCATCTCGTTTCAAACAAATCACTTTTTGAGACTCGTCAAACGTTCAAACGTTTAATCGTATTTTTCATTTAATCAGTTTTTTGTGTTTGTACATTGAATATGTATATTTCTTTAAATCGAAACTTATTCAGTACTTAGATGGGTGTATGAACTAGACAAAACTTGAAACTCCTTCGATTCTCAATAGAAGCAATACTCCTAAATTAGTTTTTATAAACCAGCTGTTAAAAATGTATACATTAAAATTGTTCTAAGCAAATGCTCATTGATAAAGATGTTAAATGAAAGTTACAAAACTTTACCATTATTTTTAAATAGAGGTTATACGTCTTGAATCGTGATACTCATAGTTTTTGTTTGACTACTGTAGGTTGAACGCCAACAATTGGGACTCCCACAGAGAGCTCAACTACCAAAGGGTAAGAGGAATGGTCAGCAGTTTGTCATCTACGCTATCATAAACGAAGTCAACAACAACAACGGTGAAGATAATGTAAACTACAACGATGAAACCGACTACATTAACAACAACAACTACGATAACCAGAATGATTACAACAACGATGACGACAACACCAACCAGAATAACAACGAATACATCAACAACAATAACAACAACCAGAATACCAACAAATACACCCTCATCAAGGACAACAGATCACTTGGATTCCCACTTGACCGTCCAGTCGTAGACTCAATCTTTAACACACCTAACCAATACTTCAAGACTGTTACTGTACACCACCGAGTTCAAAACGACAACTAATACTTAACAGTAAAACTATTTATTTACAATACCACTCAAAGAAAAGTTATTTTACATAACAAGATGTAAATTACATAAAATAAAATCTCACTGCCACAAAACGAGTTGTAAGCTTACTTGCCCTGTTTTTTACCTGATATGGATAATTAGTTACACTCTGCTCTTTTCAGCAGTACCTGAACTAAATTTTAATGAATAACTGTTTATTAATATTAATTAATTGCAGTATTACAAATAATTATGACATCAACGAAGTAAGAAGGTTAACCAGAATTACAACGATCAGTATACCAACAAATATAGTCAACAGTAATTATTATAATCCATTGTTTAATATAATTCATAATCAGATTGATAATAATTTTCAATGATATAGTTGTTGAGAAAATAAAATTTGTAAAATTTAAAAAAAAACCACCAACAACTTTCACCATAAAGGTTAGCTCTTGATATTTTGACATACTTCTTTTCTATTTTAATAGCGTTTAATCAATTATGAAAGTCTTCACCGACTGACTGACTCACTCACACAATCTTCACTAGTTCTCAAATTTCTGTTTACCTAGAGAGCTTGAATTCATCAAATTTGTTTCTTTAAGGTGAATAGAAAAACTAAAACCTGGTGTAAAACACTCACACAACTTTCTTTTCCCAATGCAAATAATGAACTACATGACCTAACGTTAGTAATAAAACATTAGAAACAAGCAAAAAACTACCCTCAAACAACTAACCTTATTTTAATCATGAGTGTGACGCAAAAAGAAATTCAACCTCAGTTTGGCTTAAAAATACGGAAAATCACTCTTTCACGCTAAACTAGGCTCTGTAAAGAAAAATGCTCAAATAAAAGTTGTAGACCTTTTAATTTCCTATAAATTTGATTATACACTTTTGTCGTAAAATGCCAACAAATACAGTCAAGAGTAATTATTATAATCCATTGTTTAATATAATTCATAATCAGATTGATAATAATTTATACTACGGCTGAAATCTTAAAAAATCAATTTTTTACACGTTTTCGTGAGAAAAAAAGAAAATCGATAATTACTGCTAAACTAAGCGTTATACAAAAAAAAAATGTTTAAGTACAATTTTTAGGATTTTAAATTTTTTACAACTTTTATTGCATACATTTTTTGCATTAAAATGCATATTTAAGTCACAATCTTAAAAAAACAGTTTTGTTATGCAAAAATAACCTCTCCAAGAATTTTAGCAGACATGGCGTCTACCCTATCTTGTACAGCATAAAAAATGTAGTAAATGAGGCGATTTTTAAAAAATCGTATGAGCCGTTTTTGAGAAAATTACAAAAAAGTGAAAAATTACGCGAATAAACTACTACTTCCGGTTGACTGATTTTGATGAAAATATTCGTGTCGAGTTCTCTAGGGGTATCTAACTTAAATTTTAAGTTTTAAGTTCGTACAATCTTCCGTTCTTGTGATATTCTGTTCACACACACACACACACACACACACACACACTCACACACCAATCGCTAAAAACATGTTTTTTGGGTTCAGGGGGTCTGAAAACAAATAGATCCTGTGAAAATTCGATTTCAAAAAATCGACATGAAAACAATACTTTCCTTCCTATATATTCATATAGGCAAGAGAAAGTAAAAATATGTGAATTTCGACCATTTTGCGCCTACGTGCTAAAGTAGGTTGTTTATCCTAATGATACATAGAAAATCCTATAAATAATACATAGAAAAATAAATCTTGAAATTTTGACCACGTTCTCCTAAAAGCTATAAATGGAATCACAACCCTAAAACAATAAACTTTATTATTTCTACCTCTTAAAGATCTACGTTATTGAAAATCAGCATTAGCGTTCATAAAGTGTAACCTAAAAAACTGAAGTGTGGGTTGAATACAGTTTATTTAATGCATCCTGTGGAGGTTAGATAATTAAGACTGTTAGTTATTACACACAATAACATTTTAGTCTACAAAATACTAAATTCTCGTACATGAACAAAATCTATATCTTTACAAATATCCTCAACATAAGCGTTAACTTCTAACTGATTATTAGGTGAAATAACACGTTATACGCTATTGATGTTTTGTAATTCTTGCCACGAGTATATCTACTCTTCTTTTTATTTTATCTAGAAGTTATTTTTGGGTGAGCTGAATTTGTTTCTCAAAATTCTTAAAATGTAGACCTTGGTGACTTCATTTTCTTCTCACATATTATTCTTCGCACATATTGTAAATAAACCTTTACTATTTTTCATTAGACAGTTTTAAAACAATCAACCAACCAATTATTTTTATTATTATTATTATTATTAGACGGTAAAACTCTTTTGAAAGGAAAACGCTAAGTATTCAATGGTTCATTCTTCATCCCGGTTTGTCCTTTTTCCTGTTAGCTCCTTCATCCCTTGCGAGAATTTCCGCTTCCTTTCCTCACTCCACTTAGATCTAAACTGTTTTGGTCGCAATTATGATAGAACCTCCCACTATCTACTTTCTTTCCGAAGACATTCCTGTTTACAATCTCCTGTTCGGTTGTATTCAGCCGTGTTAGATCCTTTTTGAGATTTTTTGCCCAGGGTCCTGAGCCAGTTAGAGACATTAAATATTTTAAAACTCTGTTAGTTAGTCGGTGTTCCGAAAGTCTAATAATGTGACCATAAAATTTTAGACGTCTCTTCTTCATATCAATTTCAATATTCGAGTAAGTTTCCACGACTTGATTCTTCTGCAATCTGTATCTATCATTTATACTCGTATCTCTGTATCTATACCTTTGGATCTATCCAAGAATTTCCCTGATGATTTTACTCTCTTCCTTTTTAATTTCCTCTATTTCTACAGCTACAGCTTCTGTTGTTGTTATTATTATTATTATTATTATTATTATTATTATTATTATTATTATTATTATTATTATTATTATTATTATTATTATTATTATTATTATTATTATTATTATTATTATTGTATAGCTATTCTATCTATCTTCCCAGAAACCCCTTTGGAAATATTAAGCAAAAAAAATTTTAAAAGCTTCTCAGATCCTAGCAAGGATTACTTACGACTGAGTAGACCGCTTCAACATATACTGTATCTGATTTTATTTAGTTAAACAAGAAATTTCAGCAACTGAACTAACATGCTTATTTCTATTTACTTTCATGAAAAAAGTAATATTTAAAATAGTTGTTTTGCAAATAACATATTACTATCAAGACAAGTAAATACAATTAAGTATTATTTTCAAGAGATAAAAATAGTGTAACATACTTGGAGGGAAAGATATTTTAACTTCTTTTCGTGTCCTTTCAAAAATATGTTGGTAACCATCACAGCTATTTGCACTTCATTGGCAGCCAGTCTAAAAATCGCAATCATATCTGTACTATTATACCAGTCCAGTCCGTTTTATTGCTATGGCGTTTTTCTTTGACTTAACGACATTTATAAGTTATTTTGCTTTACATGATATTCCATTATAATCTACGAATATATACTCGTAGATTGCTGAACACTCATCACGTCTCCAAAGTATTCCAATTTTTTGGTGTCTATAATTTCGAAGCTTTTTCTAAACTTTGACTTTTTTCAAAGTTGTAGAGTTTTTTAATCCAAGAAAGTTTCATCATCTTTCTGTAGCACCACATGTCAAAAGTCTCAAGTCGTTTCATGTTATCTTTGTTCAAAATACAAGCCTCAATGACATATATACAAATTAAAAACACACATCAGCGTAATAAGCAAACGCGCAAGGAAATTTTGAGATCTGAACTACATAAGACTGCCGACTTTCCTGTATTCTGTTTGAGTTTGCTCTCTTCTTAACCTGATTTACGTTGAACTACTCCAGTCGTTATTAAACAGACAACCAATATATTTAGCTTGTTGATGTTTTTCTAGTTCTGTACCCTTTACATCAATATGACCCATTCTGGTGTTTACTTATTTCAAGAACCTTGATCTATTCAGTTCTAAACCAGTTCAGTGTATCTCACAATAACACTATTGAGTTTGTTTCTGAAAATCTTCATAATAGCATGAACTGTAGGCATAACTGAATGCCAACCGGGTATTTTAACGAGTTCCCATTATGTACGATATATTTAAAAAAAATTTTTAACAGTTAAAATACAATATTAAAATAGGTTTTATTCATCAAAAATAAACTGCTGTAAATTTATGCACTACAGTTAATTTACTGTGAAGATTTTTAAAAATAGTGTTTATTTGTCTGAATTTAATTTGCAAGCAAATAGATGGTGGTCTAATGAAAGTAACCACAGAATTTTTACAAAAATTCTACTCAGAATAACCACAGAATTTTTACACAATTCTGTGGTTATTTTCTTTTTACAATGAAGATGATAATCCAGGTGTGACCGACTTCATCTTTCGTTATCTTTTCACCACTGTAATACTTGCTTAGGATCAATGTTAATATTAAAGTTTCTAGTTAATTTTCCTTATTTTTTTGTTCAATTAAAGTCGCATTAATTGATTACAATTGAGTATAAAATGATGTTAAAATATCCCAGGACCTTCCGTTTTGCAGTGTAACACGCTTACAAATTTGTCTCAAAGTGGCCAGTATTAATTTCGAAATCATTTTATTTTTTTAAATTTTTTTTTTATTGAGTGATAATGCCTACATAATCCTTGGGCTTGTGCGTAGGTAATGATATGTGGTGATTTACAGATGAAAAAATGCCAGACGTGAGAGGGAATCGAACCCGGGACCCCGGCATAGTAGACAGTTGCCCTGACCACTACACCACGGGCCGGCCAATTTATAAATTTTATGAATTTATAAAATTATAAATTATATTTATAAATTTTTCTACTCAGGAAGTTGATCAGTGAATATTTTTTTAATTTTTTTTTTTGACATTTCTAGCGTTATCTAAAATATTATTAGACAGACATGTGAACTGTTAAGCTAAGGTATTTGTAAATTGACATTTTGGTGATGAGTTGGTTTTACTGTTGCATTAGATTATTTTAATGCACTAATCATTTTCTAAAATAGAAGTTATTTTTCTTCTAATTTTAGCGAGCATCGACTGTCATGATCATTAGCATTTGTCGAAATTCTAAGAAACTTACTGCGACCGGAAAACCGGTGCTGTCAAAAGTATTCAGATTATAACCGCTTACGCTTCATCAGTTCGAACGGAAACTTAATAGCTACCTTACTGCCAAGAATATGTAATTTTTTTTTTAATTTAATTAATATAAGCTTTGATAGGTTCTTATAAGTTCTTGAGTTCTTACAATAAATCCGTCAGACGTCAAACATTTTCAATACATACGCTGGTATATACTGGGTGTGTAGGCCTACTGTATGTATGTTATTTCTTTTGTACTACCACATATTGCGTCAACTTAGATTGCATTACATTACAATATTATCGCTGATTACACCTTTCAGTGTTTACAACGGTTTAATTATTTTCCTATCCGCAGTACGTATAACCCCTACTACCTGGATTTATTAATTACGGATAATTTCGGAGTATAATGAAACCATTAAGGTGGACTTCAGCTGGTTAAATATTTGCAATCTCCACCCGCCAATCGGATCTGGGACCTTCAACAATGTAGGCCATACGCAAAGGACGAAAACTGTTTTATTTCCTTTGCAGCATAATTGTTATCAACCGCATTACAAAGCCGTTCGGATTTATTTTATTCTACTATTGTACATTAGTAATTATAGTTAGCCCCTTTTCCAATTTTGAAATATTATTGTTACTTATGATGCAATTATTATCAGAGTAGGACACTACTTATAACACTTGATTTAACCTAACCATCTTTTAGAATTGTTTTTTAAAAATTTGAAGTCTTACTTTATTTCAACCCAATTCAAACTCTTAATGTCCTTTAACATTTGAAGTACCGACCGATTTACATTTGTGTGTATTCTAATAGATTAATACCATAAATAAAAATTACAATACATATCAGTTCCCAAATTTAAGACGCATTATTTTATTTTTCTGACAAGTAATTTAGCCATCAATTTCTAAAGTTCAAGGTTAAAGTCACGTCCGATTAGGTGGCAACTTGATACAGTAATCAATCTGGTAACACATTGTTATTTTTATTTTTATTTTAATGGAAAATTTAATATACTGAAGACTTACAAATAGATCCCAACTTCAGGTTACTTTGGATTATTTTGCCTGAAATTGTGCGCAGTTAGAAACTAAAAGTGTTTGTTCCGTTACTAACATCACTTAGACCTAGAATTGTAAGTTTTGTTGGTGAACTTTAGCTCTTTAGAAATACAACGAATGAAAACAAAGATGAAAAACACTACATTTTGTCTCTGAAATAAACTTGATATGCTGTTGATTGCAGAAAAGCAAGAGTTTAAATAGCGACTGTATCAGAAAGTTTTGTGGCGGCATTGAAGTTCTGAACCCTTTGATTTTGTTGCACAACGAGATTTGACATTCTGTATTTATGGTACTGTTTACCCAAATACTGTGCCAATTAAGTTATCTTGAAGCTGTTTACTCACATAGTGGGTGTATGCCTCAGTTTAAAACTGAAAATTTACAACTAATAAGATTTTTTTCATAACATTTTTACTAAGATAATAAAATTTTTTCACTAATATTTTTTAAAGCTGGTAAAATTATGTAACACTTGATAATAGTACCTTATTTCTAAAAATAAAGTAAACACATGAGTTCTCCTTAGATAAGAAGGTCTTTTACAAGGAGCTGCATATGTATAACTTAAGCAGATTTACTTCAAGAAATTTTTTCGTTAAGTTTATGTAACAAACAGTTTGTTATTAGTGATTATTTTAAATACGGACAGTATTGGATGAATTTAACGAATACACATTTTCCAGGTACTGCCGGGATTCAAAGCCACAATCTTCCGATTTACAATTGAGCGTAATCTAACTCTCAAACCACTGTGCCTTGGAGGTGGCCACTATAGATATTTCTTTTTATTTGTTCGTCAATGGTTTGTAGTAATAAACAGGACGCGTACGGATTTCGATAATAATCCTTTACTCATACTCCATAGATAATTTTAACAGTAGACCGTAGATCGTCAAACTCCTTGTTCAAAATGTGACGTTCACTAACAATGTCTAGAATTTAAATGGAAGTCGACAATGACTTTCACAACGTAAATTATGTAATATTTTTCTTTATGACTAATACTAACAGACGTTTTGCTACGGAATGTTATACTAATTACATCGGTCTCTGTACAAACCCGTTTTCTTGGTGGCTCAATTTTATCCGTTAACAAACTCATTCTTTTATATATATTTTTAAGGAAACCGAAGCACTGAGTTTCGTCTAGATTGTATAAAAATTACGGACGTTAGAGCGTTAACAAGAAATATTTATAAATTAATTTTAGTACAGTTGGGGTAAGAGTACAACAGCGACAATCGATGTATCAATATGGTATTGTTTAAATTTACTTTAAAAGTTTAATGAAAATAATTATTTTAGTAATTAAACTTGTTTCGTGAATGATTATGAGCGTATAATAATACTTAAAAAACTTTCAGAAATAGTTTTAAAACATTAATTTAAATAGGGTGTTGTCATTGTTAAGAAATATGTTTATTTTAAAAGAATAGGAAATATGACATTCACCATATGTCCTGTGATCTTGAAGAATAGTTGAATTTGTTAAGCCAAAGGCCAGAATATTTGATATTTAGTCAAACGACTAATTACTACATAGATTTGTTTGGAATAAATACATTTACAGATTATACATATAAGTTCATCATTTTTTTATTTATTTAAATATTAATTGATTTTCCTTTATAAGATAGTTTTTCAGACTAAAACTTTGTAACTTATATATCACCTACGTAACAAATTACAAGCACCCCATTTTTGGCTTCTCTAATGTATGGTCGATGGAGATTTAAAGGACTTTACGGAAAATTCCATCATGACGGTGAACTCAATAGCAGATTTCTTATAGAATGTCTTCTCAAACAACCTCTTATTGGTTACGAAAATTTGTCATATTTAGCCATTAAAATATGTTATATTCCACACTATTCTGTGCCTTGGTATTTTATTTAAAGAAAAACCGTTTACAACCCCTGAAAATTGCTTCAAGTTGACTATTACAGAACTTTTGCCACGTGATTCAAAACATACCGTTTAAACACTACTGAAGACTATTATTAGTCTACGTGCAACTAAAATACCACTAGCGATAGTTTCAACTGGGAGATAGAGATACTACAGTGTAAAGAATTGTTTCATTCAATCCTACTGCAACAAGTTTTTTAAAAAACGAACAGTTTTTCTGTAACTATATTATTATTCCTCCATTTTTATGCAGTCACCCACTGGAGCAAGGACTTATTATTAGTATAAAAAAGGCTAGCGTACCTAGGCGCACGACAGTCGAAAAGACCACAAAGAACGCCTGATAGCACTAATAAATAACTCGAAAATGAATCGACAACCACTCAACGCAATGACAGTTATAACAGCTAACAGGTGTCAACCATGCAAGTAACCTCAAACAAAATTGCCAACTTAATATTTAAAAAAGGCGGGTAAAAGACCAACGTGCGACCTATTAAGGGTTAAATCACGTAGAAATACTTAATGAACAAAGGTACAAAGATATTAAAAAACATTATGCCAAAGATGCTCAGAGTGCTAAGGGCAAAATCTGCTGAAGTTCTTCATAAATCATCAAGTTTAAACTCATAAATACGGAAAACAATAAATAATAATCGGGATGTTGTTAGCAACAAGGACTTTACAGATGTTACTAATGAGTATTATTTGGAAGTAGCTTCAAAAGTTTAACAACAGATTTAGTGATTAGAACAGAAACAGTGGAATGTTCTGATGTTAACGGTAAGAAAGTAGTAAATCAATTTCCGTTTAACTCTGTTTCATACGAAGAATTAAGAAACAGCGATTAATAGTTTAATAGAAAGAAAACGCTCGGGTAAGACGAGATCTCTAGTATAAACGTTAATAAATGTAAAAAATTTCTAATTACTCCTCTTCTTCAATTAATTAACTTCTCAATCGAAGTAGGCGTATTTCCTAAGAAAGTGAATGAGGCTAAAATATTGGTTGTTTTAAGAATGTGAATGCGAATAGCTTAGCTTAGTTAGCTGAAAAATTATAGGCCCATAAATATTTTAAACACATTTAGTAAAATTTTTGAAAAGGTAGTATTCACTAGGTTAATCAGTTTTTTGACCGAAAACCTTACAATCTCAGAGGATCAGCATGGTTTCCAAAAAGTTAGATCAACTAAACTCCAATAGACATACCTTTTTAACATTATTTAATATATATTGGATGGATGACAGAAGGCATTATTCGTGTTTTTAGATCTCAGTAAATCTAAGTAAATCTTTTGATTGTGCTGATCATGAAACATTGAAAACGAGTCATCAAGTGTTAGGGATGTAGAACTTAAATGCTTTCAATCTTACTTAATTGGTAGAATACAATGCGTGGTATTAACTACAATTGTTAAGAGTAAACTTACAAAGGTTCTATCAGGAAAGCTTGAAGTCAAAGCAGCCGTTCCACAGGGGTCAACTTTAGGTCCAATTATGTTTCTATTGTACATTAATAGGAGGAGTCATACCTAATGGCTGAGCTTTTCTGCTGATGATATTTCGGTTAACAATAAAAGTTTACTGGTAGATACTTTTGAAGTTAATACACATGTTTGTATGAAGTTCGTAGTAGTGCAGTTCTTGAATCAATGTCATAAACAGTCTAGACTGTTATAAACACATTACCAGACTTTACAGACAGTACCAGGCCTATGCCAAAAAACAATAAAATAGCTTTATTTCAGAACAGCTGAGCTGGACAGTGCTGCCTCATGTGGTATAAAAAGGTACTTCAGTCAGTGACAGAAGTACCTTTTTACAATACAAGCAAAAATTTGTGTATGATTTTCTCTATAAGAAAACATAACGTTAGGTTTCTTTCTTTGCTACAATAAGCCTTTATCCCCAAAAACTATAAATAAATCTGCATTAACCTGAAACTGCAAAAAAACTGACTCGGGTCACTTCCTAAAATACACGGTTCAGCTAAAAACTAACTTAACTTTTTTTAGTTTATTTTAAGTCGCATCAACATATTGGTTACTTGCGACTACTTTGGGGTATGAAAATAGTGTTTTGACACGTAATAATTTCTAGACCTTAGCCGGAATTCGAACCCAGGACCTACGCGTTGTAGGCTAGCGCGCTACCACTACGCTATAGAGGTGACCTTAATCTTGTTTAACATTTATTTGATTTACTTAATCTTTTTTTTTTTTTTTTTTTTTTTTTTTTTTTTTTGTTTAACGTCGCATCAACATCAAGGTCATTAGCGACGACGTTGGGGTGTAACTGTGTGTGATGAGGATGAGGATGAAATGATTTTTTGTAACGTATGAAAATATGCCGTGCCTGAGTGGGATTCGAACCCAGGACCGCATGATGAGAGGCGAGCACGTTACCAACTGCGCCAATGCGGCCGGCACTTACTTAATCTTATTTACACTTAAATTGTATTTAATTACTAATATAATATAGTTAAATGTAAACTTATATGTAACTTAATTTTATTTATAACTTTAAAAAGTCTTTTTAGTATAGTTAGACCGACGTAATATAAAAATAGCTACTTAAATTACTAAAATTAATAAAAACTTAAATTATGGTACTTAAATACTAAAATATTAAACTTAAATTTTAAACCTGTTTTTTTCTATGTTTCTTTTTATTTACTAAAGCAACTACCTTTGTCCTTTTCAGCCTTATAATTATTACACTAGTTAATAACAGTGCTTTATAATTGTTTCAGGGTTGACATGATCATGAAGCTGTTCTTCATGCTTTCTGGCACACTTACATTCTGATGTCACTTGCAGACTACAGTGAATGTCACTGTTGCGGACATACTATGGAGCAATAAAAAGAAATTTGACAGAGTAAGGATAGTTTCGATTGTATTTTAACTTTATGGGAGTATTTGATAGACTTAGAATTTTGTTTTACAAAATTAATTCAAATTGTATTGGAGTAAGTTGAAGACAAAAATTAGGTAGTTATAAATTTGCATAAGAATGAAACCATAAATTTCTACATCTGTTGAAATGCGCTTAACCAAAATAAAAAAAAAACAAGTTAATCAAGGATGTGGTGTGATCAAAGGAACATTTGCTAATGTTTTTTTTGAAAATGATGTAATGAAGCAGACCAGTGAAGTTGAAAGAACGAGCTGAAAGGAATGGGCATACGGAAATTCATTATTCATAACTAACACTATCTAGTAGCGACTCAAAGGCGTTACATTTTTAAGCATAGCTGTCCATAAAACTTATACATATGCATCTTGCTAGTCCTTATATACACTTAGGTTCCTTTTACTCATCTGTGACTGATAAATGTTATGACCCATTATTGTTTTACAACTTATTGGTAAAAATCTTTTAAATAACGTCTATCACTTTCCGACGTCCGCCCATCCGTCGCATCCAGATGTCAGAAACTACAAGAGATAGCGACAAACGGTTTTCGGATTCGTAATCCTGTCGGAAGAAGATATGATAATTACTTTTTTAGTTTTATTTCACTCTGCACTCAGCTATGGGGTCGCGCAGTGGGGCAACTCAACCGAACACCTTAAGATTTTTTGCATACAAAAAACCGCAATTAGGATTATTGCAAACATTCCAAGGCATTATTCTTGCAAAGGATTCTTTGCTAAATACAATATTCTCCCCTTGCCGTCTCTTTATGTATATGCAATTTTAAAATTCGCGAAAAGAAACACTGTTATTTACAAAAAATAAGTACAATCATAATTATAAAAGTCGACACAATGATAACTTCAGAATTGAAAAATATAGAACTTCAAAGTTCTCGAAAGGAATTCACTACAATTCCGTTCGGTTTTTCAACAGATTACCATCTAAAATAAGACTCCTTATTTTTAAAAACTTCGATAGGAAAGTAAAAGGTTTTTTAACAAAACATGCATTTTATTCTGACCAGGAGTTCTTAAATTATCTTACAATGAATGCTCGTTAAATGTAATGTGTGTAGAATTTAGAATTATGAAAAATCTTTAGTGCCTATAAATAAATAACAGAATTCCAATGTACAATTAAGTAGTAATTTAATGAATTAGATATTTTTGTTTTGTTTTAGAACATGAATGAACACTATCATTCATACTACTTACTACTACTTACTACCATAACTACTTTACTACTTTACTACTTTACTAATACATATTTTTTTAACTACTTTACTAGTAGTTAATTGTAAAAAAAATATTGTTTGTAAAAATAGATTTAAAGGTACGTATAACTTACATTATCTGATATCTGACGATGTCTATTCCTTTTTTCGGTCGCTGACAAATAAAGATTTATTTATTTTATTTTTAATCTACACAAAAAGTTTTTGAGCCTGAATTAGGTTTCCAGTTCCCGTGTCGACTGGAAGTATCCAAAACCGGAAGTCAAGAAATCAAAGTCGGAAAATTGGAAACAAAAATTGTGTCATTCGATTCCTCTTAGAGAGTAGATACAGAAATCACCAATGTTGTTTGCCACAGGTCAAAAGTAGGCCTTTTTCTTTCTTACGAAAGCTAAGTGGACTTAATCTGTTTCAGTAATATTTTCTTTTGAAAAATTTTCCAGCAGCCATGAGACGCGTCGTCTCATGAAAGGGATTTTTTAATTGTCACTTTGACTACCTGTCTACTGAGAGTCTCACTAAGTAAAATAGAATTAAACTTGTAGTCGAGTGTTCTGCTACCGGAGCCATTGAACAGGCCAAAAAATATTATTCATTGGCTAGTAATATTTCTTCACATCAAATCTTATACCATGACTAGTATTTTTTCTACCCTTATTGTACGAATATTTTCAGTTTTTAATATAAGAGCATAATGCTAATTCTTTATTAGCGTACGTAAGATACAAAACAACGTTTGCTTCAATAAACTATATTAAGCAAAAATTGTTTGGATCAGCTTATCTCCCTTCCCTACCAAGACAACTAAACTTAATCTTTATCCTTAGTGAGAAACAATTTTAACCGCGACATCAACACCTAAGGACAGCTCTGTCGGAAAGCTATCTTGCTTTACAGACTTAATGATATTTTATTAAGTTATTAATTAAATTATGTATCATAATAATTATCAATATGATTTAATGGAAACCTATACATTAAAATTTAAAACTAACGGAGAATAGTTAATAAGTTATTTTTCAAATGATCGATTACATAATTTGAATAATCCGAAAGAAGAATTGTTTCAACGCACATTATTGCTATAATGTGTTAATATCTGTCTACCAATAATTTTACACTCTTCTTTTTCTGTTTAAGGGATAAATTTCCAACATTTACCTGAAATTATTTTGTACAGTGTACGAATATGACGACATTTCGAAAGGCATAGTGTGTCATAGTATTATAGTTTTAGGACTATGACATGAACAGTAAAAAAAGTGCTGTGATAATATTTTCGATTTACTGGTACTATTTATTACTTTTATCGTTATTGACCTTGAAAAAGAGTTTATGGTCAAATTAAAAATCTAATTATTTATTTAATTTCCTATCCGAAAAGATTACCTATCTTTTGTAAAAAAATATATTATCTTCTGTTTTTTGCAAATTTACGACCAAAAAACATTTCTACTTATCTAAGAAAACTTTAATTAAACGAAATTTATCAGCAGAAAGTTCATTTCTTAAGGTTTAGTATCATTTGACCGCAGATTTCTCAGTTTACTTACATCAAAGTCCACCTATGACGTTTAGTGAATAGCATGTGAACATATCAATAGGTTTTTATATAAAAACAGTCCCAGTATTTTTATCAAACGATAAGGAAAAAAATTGTATCGGTTTTCTACCTGAACAACAGCTTACAACTAACCTTACATTCTTTAATCATAATTAATTTGTTTTTAAATTATTCGATTAAAATATATGTTATTATCAAGTACCTGTCAATAGATTACAATTATTTTTGAACTATATAAAAAGTCATCGTAATTATCATTAGTGTTACCATTATAGTGTTATCATTATTTTTGTTAGTGGAGATAGAACTTTTTCTTTCTTCAAATCTCTTCATATTGTTTCTTTTCGTACTGTCCTCATTTCCACAGTTCAGCTTTCAGCCAAATTGAACACTATTACTTTAAAGCCACTTTCTTTGATCACAGTATTTTTTTTCAAACTGTATCTCTTTCAATATGAACAATCTGTGTCTACTCTCACGGTGGTTTACCTTTTATTTACTCCCTCTTCTAATAAAACAGTTAGTCATACATATGCACATCTATTACTGGTGTCCGTGTATGCTATAAACCCCAGTACGCAGAAATGAATGTTAGAAAAAACTTTGTCAATTAACTATTTATATAAGAAATTAATGGGAACGTTAAATTTTTCCTGAATTCCTTTTGTGTTTACTCGATATTTTGTCGTTTTACTAAAATACACTATTATGTAGCAATTATGAACACAAAATGAGTTAATTTGTAGGTAGATTAAAAAAAACTAGGGTTGTCTTCCAAAACAGAACTTAATATTCAGTTTTATATATTCATTAATTTTAACTTTTATACATTTGTAATGTAATAATCTTGCTGATAATAAAAATAATCGAATTCAACAGAGCAAAAATATTTATAATCTCCCGACGGGTGTACATTTGTACATAATAATTTCTTTCAGATTTATGACGTTTAGCCATTTGTAGTGTTTGAACTCTATAAAGGCATAACTCTATATACGTTCATAAAATCAAATACAAAGTGACTAAAATGAACCCGAAATCTATTAGCAATCGTAGGTTAACTGGCAGAAAAGAATCAATTAGTGAAAAAATTAATTATGTTTCTTTATCCAACTTGAAATATATTGGTTAAATTAATGAGTCCATCTCAATCATTGCTTTTTCCTTATACCAAAGCAATTCAAATTTAAAAACTTGCTTATAATTCTTAGGCTTAACAAATCAATTAGATTTTGTCTTGTTAATTTGTAATTGTCATAATTTTTGATTCGTTCCTTTTTACTTATAATTGTTATCTTTAATGGAATTAAATATTGTTTCATTCGAACTGCACGAAGAATAATTTATTTTATTTGGTGGTTTCTAACTCTGTGGTTTTAGTCAGCTGCATCAGATGACTGGCATGAAAAGCTAAACTTTTAATGAAATGAACGACCCTTTATTTCACACTTTTGACAGGGGGGAAAATAAAATATAGTATAATTCTCTGGTGCGTCAAATTTTTATTCCATTTATTTCAACTAAATATAAAATGTTTATTAAATTTCATCGAAATGAATTCAAGACTTAAAATTTGGTTTTTTAGCATAAGTACAAACATTTCACATTAAATATTTTTAAATACAGTTTTTTTGAGATTTTAAAATAATATTATATAGCCTACGTACTGTACGCTAACACATGTTACATTTTTCAATAATGACGTTGCGGGCGACTCCAGGAGAGTCTGCAGGTGACAGTATTGTCAAGTTGACATTCATTTATTTTTGTAATAGATTTTTATTGTAATTTATTTTCGAGGTTTTGTGCTTATTGTAATAGCTGGTTTGATAATATTGTAGTGCAGTGTAAAAAGTGACAATAAATATATCAACTCTCTCTCTCTTTATTATTACATAATAATAATAATAATAAGAGAATAGTAAAATATGTATCATCACTTATTAATGGGGGGGAATGGATACAAAGTGCTAAAAAAAATTTAGAATTGGCCAAAATCACCAAAGAAGAAATTCTCATAAGAGACAATTTTAGAACAAAAGTTAAAAAATGGGAGGTTAAACCAGAGACAAAAGCTCCAAGAACGGGAACAAAATGAAGTGAACAGAGAAAAGCGGAATTCTCACAAAGAATGAAAAACTGGTGGGCCGATAAAAAGGACAAGAAATCCCAAAAACAAACCAGGTTTACTTAGCGTCTGCCACTTCGGGAGCTTTACGACTAATAATAATAATAATAAATAAATAAACTTTATTGTCACGTAAAATAATGTACATTATAATGGAATGTAAATATCAAATTTTTGAATACGAATTGGGATGGCCATACAACAGGACGTAATATTACTAACTAATTACAACAAAATATTCGCTTTTACAAGTCATCTGAATTATTTCTTATCATTTAAAATATGACGGCTCGGATAACAGACTTTGCTTATATGGTCTGATATAATCAATTTATTCAATCATAAAACTGAAATTAAGTAACTTTTATCCCGAATACAACTACCAGTTTTTATGAGAAATGATCTAGGCTCTGGTTTTAATTACGAATTGACAAGGAATTGTATTTATTAACTTTCAACATCAATAGTCTTATTGTTTATATATTTTTAATAAGAAAAGGGATAACAAAAAGGGAATAATAAAAGGGATTAATAAAAAAGGGAAAAACCATTATGTACATTAAATAAAGATCAGCCTGTCATCAGTCTCAAATGATTGGGAGGCTCGAGGAGCAAAAGTATTTCTCTTTCGTTTTATGTGAATAATTGAATTTTTGCATGTAAGTTTTCTGATAATTAAAACATTATTTTTACAGGAAATCATTTTACTGAGATGTAATTTAGAACTTCGTAGGACTGCACTATTTAAGTATACGTTTTTGAATAGTGAAAGGTTTTTGAAAAATTAATTAACATGACAGATTAAACAAAATAATTAATTGTGTACTGACAATAAGTGCGACAAATAAAATTGATCCTTAAACACGGAAAGAGCACAATATGTTCACTTCTACTGCAGATAATAATGTATGTGTTTTTATCTTATTTTTATTATTATTAATATTATTATTACTATTATTCCTGTTTGTATTTTATTGATTTTTGGAGGCAAGGGTTGTTTATAAGGGGTGATGTGGAGGCTTTAGAAAAATTATTATTATTATAACGCACATTTTAATCTGAACAGCGGTTAATCCGAATTATTTCCTAAAACAAAATCAAATCAACAATCACTGAAGTTCTTCTTAATAAATTTTTACAGAAATTAAATATAAATTTCAAGTAACTTAGTACGAGTTACTGTACTTTTTGTAGTCTGTTCGTTCCGTAATTGTAAGCTATTTTCATTCAAGCGAAGAAAATAACAGTTTTAACATAGTACGACGATGGATTCTTGGGCTGGTCTGTATAAAATGGTATGGGTAATTCTTTAGGAGATAATATTTTTCTAATACGTGAAGTACGAGTGTAATCTTCGTACAATTACATCATATTCAACGATGTCATTATAATATTACTCAAGAGTTAAGTTTATAGATTCTCTTCATTAAATTTTATTTAACAAGTGCTAAACATTAAAATTGTTGATAAACAACAAAATTTATACATTGCATCAGAAAAATTTATAATAATGCTGAATGATTATTTTAATAAACTAGTATAAAAAAGTGATAAATCCTATCAGTGACGTTCTATGTAACAATCTTTTTAGAGTATAATTAAAGTTATCAATGTACAAAAATACAACTACATATTATAGAACAAAATTTATTACAATATGTTAACAAATGATAATTTAAATTATTTTTACATCAACCTAGGTTTAATTTTTTCTTTACAAAAATAATTAAGCTTTCATAATAATTCAGTGTCAACGAAATTATTATTTACAATTAATTTCAAAATTTTTCTGCACAATATTTCAATGTTCTATTAAATCAAATGCACTGAAATAATTTTTAGTATTTGCGATGCTTTTATTTTAGTTATTGTCACATTTTATTGGTACCTTCAACATTTTGCATAAGTTGAAATTATACATGATATAGTCTTCCTTATTACTTGAAAACAAACAAAAATACAACTGCACAAACACTTAATCACAAAGCTAAAAATCAAAGGCTTTATCTCGAAAATTTTATCAATGTTTACCTCTTCGTTTTCTCTTCCCAAATTTATTTTCATTTGCCACTCGTGTATACTGTCTCAGGTTGGTATGTAAAGTTAGTGCTTAACGCTATTACAATATGTGCTTGACTGTGAGAAATGTATTACAATCATTCATATCAGTGTGTTCCTGTCAATTAAGAAATTCAGTCAGTGTCGATTAAGAAAGAATTAAGAATTACATCTTGCATGGCTAATTCTCAATATTTTAATGGCCTACACATGTTATATAGGGTGATTCAAAATTAACGAAAATCTCTCGGGAGCTGATTCTATAACTGAAAATAAGAATAAAACTTCATAAACTATTAACTTCATAAATAGGTATAGGTCCGAAAACGCTTCATTAGCGAGGTACATCCGGCGAAAGATTTCACCCAAACGAAATTCAGTTTCCACGGTGAAATGAGATATTATTGAAAATCTTTAGCCTTTAATTATGGTGTAAAATAGATGGAATCTTAAAGTCTTTAATCTGAAACGTAGTAAAACAGGTCCCAGAACTGTATTTTTGTATTTTCAAAGATATCTGACAGAAAGTACGAAATTAGGGGTAAAAAGTAACACTCTTTTAGGTTCAACCTAAAATAATTTCGTTAAGTTCCTAATTAACTTATTAATGTTTTTAATTCAACAAGTAAAAATTGAAATTCTGAGAAAATTTATGTCTTCTTCTTCTTCTGCCTTTCAAGGATTAGGCACCTCTGCCTGTTCCAAACGTCTCAAATTTGCTCATCTCTTTCTTGGGTGTCCTCGTTCTCCCCTTCCAACCGGTTTATAGCCTAGTGTTTGCTGAGCTATCCTATCCTCCCTCATTCTGCTCATATGCTCTAACCACTGCATTTTGTTCTGAGATACCCTGTTGTTTACGGAGATGTTATTTCCTTATCTCGGTATTCCTGAAACGATCTTCTCTACTACACCTATGCGTTTGTGGAAGAAACTTTATTTAAAATGCTTGCAATCTACTCTCCTCTCGTTTTGAAAGCACCCAAGTTTCACTGCCATTGAGTACGGTCAGAACTGCTATTGTTTTATAAAATCTAAACCTCGTGTTTTTGCTGGTGCTATTTTTTAAGGTTCGGTGGATATTTCTGCATATTTTCTGAAATCGGTGCATCTTATTGTAAGCATTTTTATCCTGTTGATGTGTAATGTTGCAACCTAGATACTGAAAGTGGGATATCTGTTCCAGAATATTATTTTCTATAACAATTTTGCTTCTGACTGGCTCTTTCCCCTTGAATGCCATTACCTTTGTCTTCTTTGTCGAAACTGTCTACTTATATTCTTTGCAGAGTTTTTTTAATTTTTATTGAAAAATTTATGTTAATAAAGTAAATATGAGTGTTACGATAATTTATTCTCGACCTCGTTTCTTGCGAAACAATCAATTTGTTAAAATGGATCAGTGAAATAGCTAACACGATCTTCTGATCGCTGAATTTTCTTAGAATTTAATTTTCTAACTGTAACTTTTTTTATGTTTCTCGCTATGTTGTTTATTTTTTTCTTTTTTGAAGGGCAGGTTCAGATTGTTGTGCAGTATTTCATTGGTTACGTACCAATGAAATATTACATCAAAACAAAAAAAAACACTTGCCTCTTGGCTCATCTCTTAAGTTGAAATTTTGTAAAAACCTTTGAAAAAACTTGATTGATAATCAAGTTGTTAACTATTGATTAATTGAAAATTTAGATTTGTTAGACTGTGCAGAACCAAAAAAGGATTTCTATTCTGAGCACGGAATTTAGGCTTCTTTGAACAGTGACTTCCGTTTGTGCTATAACAGCAGCTAGTACAAATCCGTGAAGTTATTCCATCAACATTGTTTTGGTGTGGGAGCAGTAATTAAGTAACAGTTACTGAAAACTGTTCTGTAACTCGCCACAATCTCAAATATAAGCATAATATTTTTCTGAATTTCTTATTTTCATCTTAAATGAACTAGAGTTTACTCATACAATAGTTTTAATTTGCAAAGTTAAAAAATGTAACGAACAGACATTTGTCATTTTGATGCTATTTGTTTATTTTTTTTACCTAATACCTCTTAACTAGTTTCCTAATGCTATTTTTACCTGATGGAATACCGCAGTAAATATTTTACAAGGCAAGGGTAAAACGAAATCATTAAATTACTGGATTAATTTATACTTTTGGAGGAATGGTTTGCAAAACATAAGGCAACCAAAGTATTAAGAAAAATGATACAATTATTCTGAGGTATAACAAGTGACATAATCAAAATTTATTTTATGTTTATTAAGTTAAAACGAGTACAACTGTTTTAACCATTGTTACTTTAATACTGCTTTATTATTATTCTATGATTGGCATGTTTTGATGTTTTCAGATAGTTTTATTTAGTGTCAATTTTTACAGTTTATTTATTTTAAATAATTTTTTAACCATTATAAACAGAAAAGTTCAAGTGAATATAATGTAAAACAATAGCAAAGTTTCTGAGGACTTTAATCAAGCCACAATACCCATTGTTATAAACTGAAAGAACGTAATGTAGAGATGGATTCATTTGTACAATTTTTAATTTTAAAATGTGTTCGTATTCTATGTAATCATTTTTATTTTGGTTACTATAAAGTACGAGTATATAACGATTTAAGTTTCCAGAATATGACCTAAATTATAAAATTTTTATTTAAATTAACATTTTTTTAAAGTAGGTATTTAAATGTTCTGTATAATAATAATAATAATAATGTACGTTTTGTAAAATAAACAAAGGTGTGTATGTTTATGAATGCAATTTTTGTAATTGTACTCTTATAAATTATTTATTAAAATAATAAATAAATGTTGGAATACTCATACTGTGATATACCTAATAATTTTTTGTTTCATTTCTGGTTTGTGCGATACTGTTTACTTTTGTAAAGACTGAAAAACTCACTACCTTTGGTTTGAAGTGTATTATACGGATCGGAATTTTTATAAAATTCGACCAAAATTTAATCGTTGACGTTCGACACGTAGTTGTTTGACAGGTATACAAGTGCCAGTTGGACACTAACCACCGTAAAAATGGGACTGGGGAACTGATGAAATCGCCCACAAAGTTTCTCATAATCATTTAATAAAAAAATGAGATGGTCGCTAGTACTTCATCGAAATTTTCCGTAGTATTAATCTCAACAGTCAAGGAATCATCGTCAAACCTCGTTTCAAGTTCTCCCCAGTGCATTTAACATTTATTTCGGCAATGTTTACTGAAATATTTAGCCCATGGGAAACAACCACAGGAGGGCGCTGGCTCATAGAAGCGAGTTATACAAAACGGCTAAGTTATTATTTCGCAACCTTAATTATTTCAGCTAGTAGTCACTCGGGCACAGGCCCGGGTTCGATTCCCAGTCAGGTCTATCATTTTTCATTTTTAAATCCCTTATATAATTACCTACTCACGAGCCAAGGCTTATGTAGAAATAATCCCCCAATATAGAGCAAGAGATTAGGTAACCTCTGACTTAGAACGCTATACTAGAAGCCTTGTCAAATCTTTAATATAAGCGCAGTTTAGGAGCACCGTTATTACATTCACTTAACTGTCGCTTCTGAAGTCCGGAGAACTTCATAGCTGACAATGTAGATAAAAAATACATGCACAGATGACAAACGTACATACTAAAGGAAGTACTTACGAATATCTGAGATTGCGTAGCATCCACCAAAGACACTACTTACATCAGTACAGTGTTGTAAATGTTTATCACTGACAGATTTTCTGAATATTATTATGAAAATTGTATTTTCTGTATTAAATTAAACAGCGTTTACATAAATATACTAACAACATTTTGAACATTTCCTAATTCAAAGCTCTACAGTCTGTTTTCAGAAAAAAGTAAAGCAATCCCCTAATCTAAATGATTTTAAAAATTTGGTGTGAAATACTCACACAACTTTCTCTTGCTAATGCAAATAATTAACAATAAACCTAACATTAGATATAATCACAAAACTAACCTCAATAAACATAACCTAATTTTCACGTGAGTGAAAGACGCAAAATGAAAACCAACCTCAGTTTGGCTTAAAAATACGAAAAATCACTCTCTCACGCTAAACTAGGCTCTGTAGAGAAAAACGCTTTCAATAAAAGTTGTAGATCTTTAATTTTCCTATAAATTTGATTACACTTTTTTGTCGTAAAAGGCATAATAAGGCGAAAATCTTTAAAAAACAAAATCGATTTTTTTTTACAAGTTTTCGTGAGAAAAAAACAGAAAATCGCTCCGCTAAACTAAGTGTTATACAAAAAAATGTTTGAAATAAAAGTTGTAGGGTTTTATATTCTTTACAACTTTTATTATTGTATATATTTTTGCGCTAAAATGCATATTAAAGCCGCAATCTGAAAAAAACAATTTTTTTACGAGAAAACAGCCTCACCAAGAATTTCAGCAGACATGACGCCTACCCTATCTTGTAGAGCATAAAAATGTAGTAAATGATGCGATTCTTTTTAAAAATCGTAGGAACCGTTTTTGGAAAACCCGCAAAAAAGTGAAAAAAGACACGAATAAACTACTACTTCCGATAGACCGATTTTGATGAAAATGTTTGTGTCAGGTCCTTTAGTGGTATCTAACTTAAGTTTCTAAGTTTCAAGTTTGTACGATGTTCCATTCTTGAAATACTCGGTTCACACACACACACACACACACACACACACACACACACACACACACCCAGACCAATCGCTAAAACACGTTTTTCGGGTTCAGGGGGCCTGAAAACGTGTAGATCCGGTGAAAACTCGATTTCGAAAACTCGACATGATAACAATATTTTCTTCCTATATATTCGTATCGGTAAGAGAAAGTAAAAAACAACATATTTCATTGATTTATTTTCATAGAGAATGTCAAATATTTCTTTAAAATAATGGTTCATAAATTAGTTTTTCTTCTTAAGAACAAATTCAATAGTAAGGTAAGCTTTTACTATCAATAAATTTTTTATATATTTTTATAGCAAATTTCGGTATTATTTCACTTTTTTCTTTCTTTTTTTCTATTTTCTCATTAACTTTAAAAACTACTTAATATTAAACCTAGAAAGTCATTAATCATGGTAAACCCTAATCTGGTTTCCTAAACCTCTGGAATGTACTATCTAATTTTGGCGTCATACTTATTTTGAAAAATTGTTTTCAGATGTAAGTTTATTTTAGTAATTGTTGAGAATTCTTTATTAATATATTTTAGCTTTAAAATTAAGTAACATTTGTGTTCATTGGTTTCACTGTATTGTAGTGATGGAATAAAAGTATTATTATTATTATTTTTCTGAATCGAAACGGCTTCTCTTTTTCTTATAGGTATATCGGCACGTTCACTACAATTGTCGAACTTAAAAATTGTAATTTGGAACACATTTTTAATGTAGTACAATAAGCAACCAACATACTATTTTTAACTTTTTTTAATGATTTGATAAATATTTGCATGTCGGTATAAAAAAGTTATGAAAAAACGGTAGTATTCGTATATACTGGTCATAAGGTTATCGCTGCCTTTTACATCGGTTAGTATATAAACCCGAACACAATGTTGGTAAGATGTCACAGTCGACATGAAGTACTCAGTAGTCGTTTTGTTGGCTTTGTTCGGCCTTTCAGCCGCATCTATCCTGCAACAGCAGGAAGATGTTTTAAACCACCGTAACAATAACAACGGTCTTAACCTTAACAACAACAACAACAACGGACTTAACCTCAACAGAAACAACAACAACAACAACGGTCTTAACCTTAACAATAACGGTCTTAACCTTAACAGAAACAACAACAACGGTCTTAACCTTAACAATAACGGTCTTGACCTTAACAACAACAACAACAACGGTCTTAACCTTAACAATAACGGTCTTAACCTTAACAGAAACAACAACAACAACAACAACAACAACAACAACGGTCTTAACCTTAACAATAACGGTCTTGACCTTAACAACAACAACAACAACAACGATAACAACAATGACGACTACGACACCATCACCAACACCAACTACAATGGCAACAACAACAATAACAACAACAATGGACAAGTTGGTAAGTTAAAAGTAACATAATTTAAATAACATCTATTTATTGTTTTAATTATTAATTAAATAAATCAGGAAAATCATATTATACAACAGGTTTTAACACAAAGGAACGTATTTTCTTTACACAATATTTACTTGGTAAATTTTCATCTACATTATTTTACGTGAAACGAATAATTTTAACAATCCGATTGTTAATTTCCTAAAAGTAATTTCCACTGAAAAAAATTTTTGAAGCCTTTCATAGATTTTAATAAAATACGGTAAATGTGAAACGAATTTTAATATTCTGTTGCATACAGATAGCTCAAATGTCCAGCAGTACGGTAAAATCTAGGAAGTCAATTCATTTAAGAAATATAATAAAATATAAGGTTGCTTTTTATTAACAATAATTTGGTAATGAAACTTCTCAAAAAAATTTGTTTACTAATTCGTAGAAAAAAAGTTTCATTGACCTTCATAAAATTTTATTTTTAGTAGGAATTGTAAACTTTGTATTACAATATAAGTTAATTAATATATGGGGTAAATTAAAAACATTTTACTGTAACTATTAAAATATATTATATCAAAGCCACCGGTTGTTTTACTAAGGCTAAACGTTAGTTTATTATTACTATTTACTTATATGAAGAAAAAGGTAAGGTAACATTTTATCATCAAGAATTCTCTAGAATATTTAACTTTGACGAGAGTTCTATGTGCAGCATATAGGAAATAAATTAAACCTGGTTTATCAGATGTTTAATAACAACTCGTAGACTGCTGAAATTCCAAAATTATACAAAAATTAGTTTCTCAAGTTAAAGATAAAGTTTGACTAATACCTTACTGAAATTATTAAAAATAAAATTAACTGTATTCGAAGACGATAATAAATACTATAAAACATTTTATATTTTATATTTGTAGTTTATATTTTTCTCAAATAAATAAACACTTCACACAAAATAAAGATTTACAATTTTGTGTTTAACTTTGTAATGTAAACTTAAAATACTACCGCTTTGTTTTAAAAATTCACTTGAGAAATTAAGGTAATTTTCTAAATGAAAAGAAACACAGTAAACTTAGAAGTCTAATACTTACATTATTACTGTATTTACAACTCATTTCTTGTGAAGGAACTTTTAGTTCTTACATTTACGCTTGAAAACATAAAGTAAATCCCCTTGAATGGTAGAAATAAAGAAACAAAACAAATTATACAAAAGAAATATTTAGTTTAATAAATATTAAAAGTAGTCTTAACTGTCACAACTAATTTTTTTTAAAACAACCGTGTTTTATGGTGCCTGATGTACTAATAAATTGAAAAATAACTAATTTTCAACAACAGCAGTCCTGGGCCCGATTCCCAGTTGTCTGACATTTTTCATTATTATCTTATCATCCTTCATTGTCTGCATTAACTTTGCGTTTAACTTTCAAAATGAAACAAAGTCATCTCCATAATAGTCTAAGACGTAGAAACGAAAAAATAAAAATAAGTAAAATAACTCTCAGTAAAAAGCATGTGAAAACAATGTTAATCTAAACACTACTTTATCAATTTCTTATGGAAATTGTTTTTCAATTTTAACGGTATAATTTACTCATTGCTTTATCAACTTTAATTAATTACTTATGGAATGAATGTACGATAGTGTACAAAATTTCCGTATAAAATGTTAAACTACAAAGGATATCCTAAATTCAAATTTCATAAATTTGAAGGTTTGGAAATTCCTGTTAAATGAATAGAGTATATAATAATAAATTTATTCAAAAAAACGTTATTGTTCTTAGTAGTAACAAAATATTTTTTTTCAGCTAACCAGCAGTTCTTACAGAAGCAAAAGGTTGTTTTGGAATTATTGTCCAATTTACAGAAGAATAACCCAAACCAACACTTAGTCCAGCAGGGTAACAACTTCAACCCATTCTTGAACATCAACAAATTTAACGTGAGTGTATACATTTATATGATTATTCCTCAATTCAGTCAAAAAAAAACTCCTATAGAATCAGCAAGTTTATTTTTTTATTAACTTTTAAAATACTACAGAACAGTAGAAAATCACTGCAATATTTTGCATTAAGCTCTTTATTCCTCTCTGTAGTATAATACTGTATTGTTGAAACTATTATGATTTGTTATGACATTTAAAAAAAAAAATTAAAGTATAAGATATCAAAGCAGTTTCTGAAGGAAAGTATAACATATCTGTACATTGAAAAGGAATAGGCAAGCACGTTAACAGAACGTGAAAATTCAATCGGATTACTAGTTCTTGTCAGTAGATGTAATTCTCATACAATTACAATTTCCAGAATAACTCTTTGTTAAATTTAATGTAGCCATGGACTAGATGTTTTTTGTTCCTTATAGTGAGTTTGTACTGGCTAGAATTTAGGGACAACTTAAGTATTTGAAATGTTGTCTAAAAAATGTTTAATTCATCTTTACCAACAACCACAATAAACATTATCAGTCAACCACAATAAACATTACTGATTAACAAACGAGTACCTTAACAACGCAATGCGACGAATAAATAATAACGTACTGTTTTTAGCAACAAACCCCTGTTGTACGCAACTTTATCGTGTGAAAAACTACGTTAAAAATTTTCCTTCCTAGCATTTTAGTTCTTACTCTCTATCAGCTTTTAAAGTGTTACTCTTTTTGCAGAACCAACAAGCTGTCAAGAAGTTCTTGAAGAACTACAACAACAACAACTTCCTTCCCCAAAATGAAGTTTTTACTCCAACTAGCCAGCAACACCAGAATCAGGCTGCTCAATTATTTACCTTCCTCTACAGTGCTCAGGATTTCACTACTCTTAAGCTTGCTGCAGCTTGGGCCAGAACCAGATTTAACACTGATTTATTCGCCTACGCTTTCTCAGCAACCGTATTGAACCACCCAACAACCCAGGGTGTTGTAATCCCAGCTTTGTACGAAGTTATCCCACACGCTTTTGTTCCAGCTACTGCCTTACACAAGATTTACAACGCTAAAATTCAAGGTACGTAAATTATTATTATTTCATTAAAACGTTTATAACTATATCTTATGATTAATATTTTAAAAAGAAAAATTTTAATGAAGTATTTTCCTTTTATTTTGGTTTTATGAGTTTTAACGCAATTACTCAGTAACGTAATATTTAGTAACAATGCATTGTGAAACTAATATTTTTTTATTTTTTTAGGTGTCCAGCGTGCTACTGTCCATGCTAATTACAACAACCAAAACCAGAACAACAACAACTACAACAACAATAACCAAAACACCAACGATAATAACAATAATGAAAACAACAACAACAACAATGGAAACAACAACGGTTCCCACAACCCAAACAACGTTTTTGCTGAAAATGATGGTTCTCAAAATAACAATGCCGGTACAGCTGAAAACCCAGAAAACCGTGTAAGCTACTTCACCGAAGATGTCACCATCAATGACATCCACGCCAGATTCCACATCCAGAACCCAGCTTTCCTTGGTTCAAACAACAATAACAACTATTTCACCAGCAATCTTGATAACACCAACAACAACGACGACAACAACAACAACAACGAAAATAACAACAACAACAACATTCAAGATATCAAACGTGGTGAAGATTTCTACTTTGCTCACCAGCAATTGTACGCTCGTTATGTTCTTGAAAGACTTTCAAACAACTTGCCAATCCCACACCCAATCAACTTGAACGGTGAAATCAAGGTAAGTCAATTTAATGTAATAGACATTTACGATACATTTCCATACATAGCGGTTTAAATTTATATTATATTATTTATACCGTTGAATCAAAATAAATTATAGTACTTAATATTATTCTTTTGATCAGTTTTTTGTTAAAATACGTGCTGCGTTCTAGAGAAAATCAAGAAATGTACTTTGCAATCGCAAAGAGCATTCTATCTCTTTATAAATGTTTTACTTATTAGGATGAAAAAATAACGAATATTTTCATATTGACAACTTCAAATTTAAAATTATCACAGTAGAATGTATATGTATAAAGTATAATATACAGTAATAATTTTATAGTTTATTTTTATTTTAATGAAAATGTAAGTTCTACTTGAATCAGTTATAGTAATTTACTTCATCTTCAGTATTAAAACATTCGTTTTTATTTGCACAGACTGGCTACAACCCAAACCTCCAGTACGCTAACGGTCAGGCCGTACCAGCTCGTCCACCAAAAACCCAATTCCAGCAACAACAAGTTGAAGACACCACCAACAACAACAACGCTCAACAGCCAAACAACAACCAGGCTCAAAACCCACAGGTCTACGAACAGCGTCTTCAGCAGGCCGCTGAATCTGGCTACGTTTTGAACGTAAGTTTAGAATGCATAAATTAGTGACGTAACATTTTTTAACAATGCTCCTTTGAAACATTTTAAATAACCATCATTACTATATTTATTTATTTTCTTTTATTCCTAATGTGTGTACGTTTCAATCTCTTCAATTTAGAACAATAAGCAACCTTGTAACCCAATGAGATGAAAATAATATGTATCACGTGTAAATGAGGTGTAGTCTTGTACAGACTCAGGCTGACCATTCCTGAGAAAGTATGGCTAATTAAATCCCAACCATCAAAGTACACCGGTAACTACTTTCTAGTATTCAAATCCGTATAAAAGTAACTTCCTTTACTAGGATTTCAAGCAGGAACCTTTGTGTCCGAAAATCAGCTGTTTAACAGGTGACTAGCAGTGACGACTTTATCTCTAGACCAACTCGGTGGGTATCATTACTTAACATCCAGATTAGAACTGTAAGTGCACATACAGTAGACTGTTACACTTACATTTTTCCCATTGTTCTACATTAACTGCAATAAAACGTAACTATACTCTTAATTTTTCAATGAACAATGATAAGACTAATTACCAAAAATGAACTAATATTTAATTTTTTTCATAAATCATTATATGTTGATAACAAATTATAAATTAAATTAGACGTCTCTATAACTATTTAAATGATATTTATTTCTGTTAACAGCAAGATGGTAGCAAGACCCAACTTAACAACAAGAACGGACTCAGCATTTTAGCTAACCTTTTGGCTGCTCCAGCTAGCTCTGTCAACCCAGCTTACTATGGTGATTACTTCAGCACCGCTAAGAACGCTATCGGTAACATCGTTGACCCAAACAATCAAAACAATGTTGCTCCAGGAGTTGTCACTAACTACGCTACTGCCGCCAGAGATCCAGCTTACTACCAATTATTGGCTAAAGTTAACCAAATCTTCAACAACCTCCAGAACAAACAAGGACCATACACTCAATCTCAGGTAAGGTATTATTACTACATCTCTTAAGAAAAACAAATTAAGCTTACACTGAATCCAAAGGAAAGTATTTTCTAAAATAAACGTAAAGAAAATGGTTTACGTTAATAATAGATAGTAGATCATTATGAGGTCAATCATTATCAGAGAATATTATCTTTTAACTAAATATTATGAAGAACTTTTATTTGCAGTCTTAAATAGGAAAAATTACAGTTTTTAAATTTATTGAATATTTAGTTGTTCGAAAGTCCCAAATTAAAAGACAAATGATGAGTTAATTATTGCTATGCAATGTAAATTGCATTCTAACATATTCTTCTGTTATTTTTAGGTTGCCTTCCCAGGTGTTAAGATCCAGAATCTTGATGTATCTAACTTGGTTACCTACTTCGAAACTGTCAGCGTAAATGTAAACAATGCCATCCCAACCAACAACGGTAACAACAACAATGGTAACAACAATGGTAACAACAACAACAACAACAACAACGATGATGTCAATGACAACAACAACAACAATGACAACAATGACAACAATGACAACAATGACAACGGAAACTACATCGTTAAATTCCAACGTTTGACCAACAAGCCATTCAACTACCAATTGAGAGTTCTCAGTGACAAGAACACCAATGCTGTTGTTCGTATCTTCATTGGACCAAAATACGACTCAAATGGTCAAAAATTCACTCTTCCACAAGCCAGCCAATACTTTGTCCAACTCGACAAATTCTTAGTTCAGTGTAAGTATTACTTGTAATTAATTAAACAAATAATTACTCCATGACTACCTGTTGATTTCGTGAAGCTAATGATAAATTGCTTAAAAGAATAGTATAATACCTGTTTAGGTCATCAGCCGAAAGGCTGGTTTGAACCTCTAGAGGTTTTACTAAGTAAAACGAGGAGTGAGTTGGTTTACCCTGCATTTCTCACTGAGTTGAAAAGTATGCTTAGCAGCATGCCGGGCTCTCTGAAAAACACATATTTTCCACCATGCAAATGACACCTTCACTTCATTACCCACAGGGCCTGGCTGTATAATGAAATTCATTACTTTCATAGGAGATAATCTGATTAGTGCCTTTTACACCTCTATCTCTTCTGTTCGTAAATGCTTCAGTCACTTATTTGACTATGTGATAAGGAACAGAACTATTTTTTGTAGCCCTGGAACTAGCAGATCAAGTGCAAATAATTTAACACCACCTGTCTGCTAAGGCCAAATAATACCTTAGGGCTAAATAATTTGATATATGTATTTAAAGCTTAAAATAAATGTTTACACATTTTTTTTAACATTTATATTTGTAAACGTTTACAGTGAACAACGGACAAAATGTCATCCAGAGGAACTCCCAGCAATCTCAGAGATTAGTTAAGGATCCATTGACCTTCCAACAATTGTGGAACCGTGTCCAAGAAGCTGAACAAGGTCAACAGCCATTCTACGTCAACAAGGTAATTATATACATCTACCTATAATTTTATAAACAGTCAGTAAAAGTACAATATTTGTACAGAACATCGGTATTTTTTATAGTGTAATACAAGAAAGTAAATTTATGAACAACTTTTACCGGTGCAAATTAATAAATAGAAGATGATTTAGCTTATAGAAAATGTGAGTGAGGCTTAAATCTGACTTATTGCAGTTATTCACGTTAAACATTACTTAATGATGCGTTCGAAACTAATGAGTAGGCTACACAGCATAAACTCCTTTTAGTAATCATAAATATAACCCTTGAAAATTGTATAATATAATTAATCAATGATCACATAAAAATAATACACACTTGATTTTCAAACAAAACTGAAGATACATTTCAAATAAAAATACTCTTCAATAAAAAGTTTAATACATGCATTATCAGTTTTATAAATACTGTACTAATTCAGCTAGGTTTTGAAAAAGCCGTTAACCAGAGTTTGCAGTTTACTTTGATTTTTTCTTTTTCAATAAACAGAATCATCTTTATAATATAAATTTACAATGAAAATTCAGATAAAACAATATTCGAAATTTGAAATAAAATAAATAGTTCCCTTTATAAACTTACAATACTGCTATTTATAAATTTCAAAAGCTATAATAATAATAGAGCCAAAAAATAGACTACGTACAATGTAGCGGTCCAAATTTTTGTTCCGTTAAAATAACAGACATACCTGTATATCGTCGTATGAATGATCATAAATTTTTATCTGTAAACATAACCATTTTTACGTTAATACCTTAGATAGCTGGAGTAGTAAAAGAGATAATATATTTAGAAAAATATGGAATTTAGTTTCTGCTGTAATAAGTTGTGGAGTCTTTACATATGTCACTGGTGAGAGTTTAAAATTTTTAATGAGATATAAATGGTAAATATTTACATTTCAGGCTCAACGTCACCAGTTTGGTCTCCCAGTTAAAGCTCAACTTCCAAAGGGTAAGAGAAGCGGTCAGCAGTTCGTTCTCTACGCCATCATCAATGACGCCAACAACAACAACAACAACAATGACAACACTGACCTCAATGTAGATATCAATGCCAATTACAATAACAACAACAACAACAACAACAACAACCAGAATGGCAACAACTACGAAAATGACAATATCAACTACGATAATATCAACACCAACACCAACAACAACAACAACAACAACAACAACAACTATTTAGTCCAGGACAACAGATCAATTGGATTCCCACTCGATCGTCCAGTTGTAGACTCAACCTACAACACAGCTAACCAGTACTTCAAGACTGTTACCGTTTACCACCATGTCCAAAACGACAACTAATTTGTCAACACAAGAGGAAGCAAATTTTTTGTTTTCTTTAATTACACATTCAACAATTCTTCTGAATTCATAATGTGATCATAGTGGTAGATGCTTAATAAATGCTGTTTATTACAAATTTGTTTTATATTTTTTTATTCACCTAAATAAAATTAGTTTTTATAAGAAAATCTTACAAAAAGAAGATCTTCTCGAACGTTTTATGTGTTTGAAAATGTAACAAAACCTCTATCAGAACAGTATCGTTCTCGTAAGAAACAGGAGGAATAAAAGCAAAAAAAATCTCAGTTTGTTGTAATGTTGCCTAATTCATTACTTTCAAGAATTGAAGTAAAGAAAGTAAGAAGGTAGGCCTACTGACTGTATGTATCAACTCACAACACTTTTTAACCTGTTTTGTCTACTTAACTTGTTTTAAAAGAATAAACACCAAATGAACTAATAAATTATTACTAAGGATACTAAATAAAATTCCTGCTACAAAAAAAAATATTCATCAATAATTTTATAAACTAGGCTCTGTAGAGAAAAATGCTTTAAATAAAAGTTGTAGGTCTTTTAATTTCCTATAAATGTTATTATATACACTTTTGTCGTAAAATGTATACTAAGGCTGAAATCTTTAAAAAAATAGAAAATCGCTAATTATGCGCTAAACTAAGCGTTAAGTTATACAAAATGTTTGAAATGAAAATTGTAGGATTTTAAATTCTCTACAACTTTAATAATATTGCATTTTCGCTGAAATGCATAATTATGCCGCGATCTTAAAAAACTATTTTTACGAGAAAACAGCCTTCCCAAGAATTTCAGCAGACATAGCGCCTACCCTATCTTGTAGAGCATAAAATGTAGTAAATGAGGCGATTTTTAAAAAAAATCGTAGGAGCCGTTTTTGAGAAAATCGCAAAAAAGTGAAAAATTACACGAATAAACTACTACTTCTGGTTGACCGATTTTAATGAAAATGTCGGGTCGGTAGTAGTATCTAACTTTAAGTTTCAAGTTTCAACCTCGTACTATGTTCCTTTCTTGAGATATTTTGCACCCACACAAACACACACACACACACACACACAGATAGAGAGAGAGAGAGACAGACAGACACACAGACCAACCACTACAAACAAGTTTTTTGGGTTCATGGGTCTGAAAACGTATATATCCGGTGAAAACTCGATTTCGAAAAAACGACATGAACACAATACTTTCCTTCCTATACATTCATACAGGCAAGAGAAAGTAAATATTTATTGTAAAATACACTTTACTAACATAATGAAAATTAAGGATTGATATCGTGGTCACCGTAACTGGCTTCTATGCGGGGGTCACTGGTTCGATTCCCCATAAAATCTGGCACTTTTTTCTTCTATTTATCGTCTGATATTACCTGCGCACAAGCCACAGCTTATATAGGCATCATGTCTCAAAAAACAAATTCTGGTGTGAAACACTCACACAACTTTCTCTTGCCAACTTTCTCCTACTTCCGGTCAACCGCTTTTGATCAATCTTAGCTAAGAACACTCTCAATCACGTCACCTTTCAAACAAAAAAATCTAAATTAACATCGTTTCATCTGTTTGGGAGCTACGATGCCGCAAACATACACAAATTAGTGATTTTGTTTCAAATTTGTTATTTTTAAGATGGCGGTCTTTAATATGCAATTTAAAGCAAAAGTGTATTATGAAATTTATAGAACCTTTAAAAACCTACGATTTATATTTTCAACTTGTCTTTAAACAACGCTTAGTTTAGTGGCAATAAGTGATTTTGGTTTTTCTTTTTTTATTGCTAAAAACACTCTCGATCAAGTCACCTTTCAAACAAAAAACTGAATCAAAACAATTGCTTATATTAAAGCAACGCCCTCTTTATAAACTTAAAATCTTAATTAAATTTTGAAAATTACGTTATACTTTAGATCGTCTAGCATTTACTAAACATTTTTAAATATTTAGATAGACCTTCGAGCCAGCCCAGTCAGTCAGCTGGTAGAAAGTCGCTATTATTTGTTAAGTAACACCGGTTGGGCATGCAACTTTGTATGATGACCAGCTGACAGCTATCCATGAACAAACTCTAGTGGGGGTCCCTGTACAAACTCATGCCTAATCTACTTCAAAAATACAGCGAAAAGCAGCGATTAAATTGGGTATTTGTCAATAGTGTACAGTCCCGATAACAAATAAAAAATAATAAAAAAAAATTTAGATAATGGTGTAAAAAATGGATACAGTAATTAAAAATATTATTCATTAATACTTACATACGAGTATGAGTAAACATACGAGTATAATATATATAAAGTTGTTTACTCTGTTCAAGATTTTAGTAACTAAGTTTTTAAATATACTAATTACATTACGTTAGAGACTTAATTTGACCCAATTTTCGTAAATACTTACTTTTTCTCAAAAAGAAGGCATTAAAAAAGTTATCTACGTTGCCTTAACAAGGGAATTAATCAAATAAGGTTCCAGTTACTTATCTACGAAGTTTGAGAAGTTATGATTTCCGAATATAGTTTTTCCCGTTTTGTAGAGAGATCTATGATAAGGTGACTACTCTTTTTATTGAATTGAATGTAAGTGCAACACTTACATTTTATCATGGACTACAATAAAATATTTGTACACACCAAAAAAAAATTAAACAAAAACGAAATAGTTAGTAAGTTTTCGGTTTTTTCTGTTATTTTATGATACTGTTTCAGAACTCACTGCCTGACATTTTTAGTTACGCAAATTTAAAATATAATAGTTAAGGTAATTTTTGCAATTCAACTAGGTACTTGTATTGTAAACAATCCGATATATCATACAACAAAGTTTGTTACTGAAAACATAATGTATGTAATGAGAAAAAGGAGACTTGTATTTTTCGGACACGTGGCAAGAATAAACGATGAAGACTGACTAAACAAATTTTCGATAAATTAATAAAACTCAGAAACAAACTACCATGGTTCACAGTACCATTGAATGACCTTAATGATGCAAAAATCGGCACTGAAGACATACAGAACAAGAGGAAAACCCCAGAGAGAGATCTTCGGGAACGAGAACGAAAAGAAGAGATGTGAACCCCACAACACTGAACAACTTAAAAAGGAAAGATACGAAAGAATGAAGAAATTTCGGGAGAAAAGAGAACGTGAGCAAAACATGAACAAGTAATTAAAATATTGATCCGGCGTGCTCTCTCTAAATATTTGGAAAAAGTTTGTTATTATTATTGAAACTGAAAGAGCTATTAACTGAAGTGCCGACCGCGAAAGTTGTACTAAAACAACCGACCGAATTTTATGTAAAAAACTTTTTAACTCTCCAAATGATCACACTGCTAAAGAAAATTTTATGGATTCTCAGTTTCTGAAAACCGATCAAACTCGTGATAATCAAATTACTAAAAAAACCACGTTCTTTACAGGAAGCGTTAAAACTTTTTAATAGCTACATAAGTTTCAGATTGGCCGCCTCCGTAGAGAAGTGGTAGCGCGCTAGCCTAAAACGCAGAGGTCCCAGATTCGATTTCCGGCTAGAGTCTGGAAATTTTCACACGTTAAACCCACCGTTTCCCACCGTAGTCGTTAACCGAGCTGTTGATACAACTGTAAATGAACTAAATTATTTATTATTATATTTATATATTAATTATTAAAACATACAGGAAGTTGGGGAATTCTGCTACCTAGGGAGTAAAATAACAAAGGATGGTAGAAGCACGAGTGATATCAAGAGTAGAATTGCTCAAGCTAGAAAAGCCTTTGAAATGAAAAACAGCTTACTGACTACAAACATTGATTTACAGATTAGGAAAAATTTCTTAAAACATTATGTTTGGAGTGTAGCATTATACGGAAGTGAAACGTGGGTGATAGGGGCTGTAGAACGGAAGAGGATAGAAGCTTTTGAAATGTGGTGTTATAGGAAAATGTTAAAGATTAGGTGGGTGGACAAAATAAGTAATTTAGAGGTTCTTAGGCGAGTGGATGAAAAAAGAAGTATATGGAAGCATCTTACCAAAAGAAGGGATAGGCTAGTGGGGCATATCCTAAGACATCCAGGTATTGGGCTATCAATAATGGAGGGTAACATTGAGGGAGTAAATTGTAGAGGGAGGCAAAGATTAGAATATATAAAGCAAATTACAAAAGATGTAGGGTGTTACAGGTATGTAGATATGAAACGACTTGCGCAAGATAGAACAGGTTGGAGAACTGCATCAAACCAGTCGAGAGACTGATGACAAAAAAAATATATTAATTATTATATTTTAAGATTACAAAATTGAACATATTTATAATTAGGATCTTATCTGCAGAACACTTAGAAGTTAATAAACTTTCAATGCTAGTTTAATTCCGTATTTATCGCAGAGAACTCAGAAAGGAAACTTGAAGATGAAACAAATGTTTGTAGATCAGTTGTTCAAATAACATGATGTCAATAACGTAAGCTAATGAAAAATACAGTTTTTGGTCACCACTTTGTTAACGATTGTAGTAATTTGTTTCTTTACGCTATTTTTTCGTCTGAAAAAATGGTTTTTAACAAGGCGTCACTCAATATGGACTAAAATTTAATATTTTTTTAATTATGCTTTCTGCTACCTTCAAAAAATTATTTAAAACTGTAGATACCAAAACACCGTATCCTAGAATTGTTACCATGCTTCTCAGATAACTGATATTAAGATCTGAGTCTCCTGAATCCAACAGCTTGCACGAAAATGTAATATGATGACTATCATAAAAGTGTTGGAACAGTCATCTGTAAATAGGTTTTTTTTATAAAGAGTAAAACATCTCAATTCTCTTTCTTTGTGTTGTATTTTGGAGGCAATAAAAATTACACATCTCGTCTAGAAAAGACAAACCAGATAATCAAGCTGAGATTTAAACCATTAGCCGACTAAATTACTAAAATAAGTAACAGCTCACTTTAAGAGTCTTCAGACTTATCTAACTGTAAAGGTCATAGGTAAGTTATGGTAAATTCTAGTATACCGGCAAATTGTATGGAAATGACAACTTATAAACCTTAGTTATTCGAATACGTTTCTTAAGCTTTGTCAAATAACTTTAAATTGAATATTGAAGTGTTCAATACACGCTTTGAGCTTCTTTCAAAATACTGAATGGGTGTGTGAATAAGAGTCAGATTTGAAAAAAGATATTAAAACAAAGGCAACGAGAATGAAATCGATACTTGAAAAGCAATATAGAGCACATTCTATAGCAATCAACTGTTTCATAGTTTTTACGGTGGTACTTCAATTTCAAATACGTTCCTAACTTATCACTGTGATTAAAATTAAAAGTGGGAAAATTGTTTTTTGAATTCGTTTTAAATTTCAAACAGTTTTATTTTTCTGAAATGAGTTGTTAGGTACTAACAGTTATTGGTATTAAAGAATAATTTTATTTTCCTTTATTCTATACAATTTGAATGGTTTTTAGTCGGGTAGTAATTTTAAATTATTTAAGGAATAATTTTTTTCATTAAGGTCGGACAATAGGTTGGTCATTAGCACTACAGTTGGTTATGAAACAGTACCGATGGTGTTTGAAATCAAACCTGGGACGTCTAATTTGCAGTCCAATGCAGTTTAGCTGTTTTATTCATTGCACAACTGCTTAAGGTTATAACTTAGGCCTAAGTAACAAGTTAAGTTTAAGTTTAATAAGTTGTTAGCTTAATAAGTTAAGTTTGGTTACTACTTAAAGTTGAATGGTGATGTTAACTTGTAAACATTTGTAGACCTTAGCCGGGAATCAAATTTGATACCTTCCGCTTTTTGGGCTAGCACGCTACCCACTACGCCACAGAGGTGGTAAATTTTTTTTAATAGACATCTAGGCCTACACCTATTGCTGTCTACCTTCCCTTAACCAGGTCCTTTATTCACCCGTATTCTCCCAATCCCCATCCCCCAAGCCTCCCTCCAGCATAACCTCGTCCATCCTATCCCTCAATGATCTTCGCGGCCCAAACTTCCTTCTTTTTCCACTTGGGCTATATTCTTTTATCTTATGAATCCATCTGGCGACTGATCTTCTGACGGGTCCATATCATAGTAATCACTTTTCCTAAATGTGTTCCATTGAATTCTCCAGTACTTGCATCTTCCTTCGAATTTCCTCATTAGTTACCTTACCTAATCTGGTCAAACAACAACATCTACGCCAGTACTCCAGTTGCAATAATCTTTTTTTGTTTCTCTTGTTTATGACCGATTCGTCTGCAGCATAGGTAATGCTTTGCACTATGGAGTTGTTATCATTATAGTGGGCTTTTTCTAACACAATTTAGATACTTCATTCAAAACGCACAACTTGAAAATGTTTAGACGTCTAAGGTGACAAATAAATGTAATAAAAATTAATTCCAATCACTTATTTTTGTGCGGATTGAAACCAATTTTTATAATGTCATATGCATGTTCCTTGCCAAAAAATAATAGATAAGAGAAAAAAGTTAATTACAGTGCAATTGATATCATTATTTTCTAATTACATTAAAGTTCAATAGCAAAATTAAAATTAGTAAGATATGTAATTTTTATCACGTTCTGACACACTGGTTACAAAAAGTTATTTTCTTTTAACCCTTTGGAACCTAGGATAAAGTTACTACAATTTTTACAAACTTATCAAGTGTTCATAAGAAAGGCAGTGGAGCATTTTTAATCAAGTATTGTGACATCACCACCTACTCAGATTTTCAAAAACGAAATTAATAGTGTTAACTAATGATTGAGAATTCCTCAGTTCTGCAACTTAAAATATTATTGCAAATCCTCTTACAATTCAACTGCAATAGATAAACTTATCTTTTTTATGAGACACAAAAAAATTAAATATCTACTATTTTATGAAACTATTACGTTTTAAAGTTCAGTAGATTTTACTCTTCTTATTGGCAACCCCCTTTGTTACCAATAATTTTTAACAAACGTTTGTAATGTAAAAACTAAAGGTTACCTATTAAATTACCTGTAGTTGGTCTACCATTAATTAATTCAGTTTCCAGTTCACAATATCATACAGCATTGTTTCCAGAGAAATTAAGTTTAAACAGCTGGTTAATAAACTTTGGATTTTAATTTCTGGCTAAAATATCAAACATTTTCACACCTGTTCACTCATATTACGTTCCTCCTTTAACCACTACATTCGTTAATGTACTTTTACAAAGAGTCTAGACATGTTCATAACATGAAGATGGTATTTGAATTAATTTATAACAACATTTTAATTCCTCAAAACGGACTTGAAATCCCAACCTTGTAGTTAGGCCTCTTTCAGTCCAATGTAGAAAAATGCAATAGAAAAAATACGTAGGCTACAGGTGCTCAAAAATAATATTGTTATAATAATCAATAATCTTCTGAATTGTTCACAATATTTCAAAATTTCAGGATTTAATTTTGGCAATTTAGACTAGGTACATCTTAAAATCTCTTTTATCTCCTCATAACGCTAAAAATCACGAAGTTAATACGATTTTTTTCTATGCCAACAGTAGGCAACATAATAAACATTTGAACCTTAATGAAGACTACTATCAAAGTAAACCGAAAATATTTCAATAAAACTATAATGTATAAGCAATGCAATTTCTCTCGTTTTACATAACCAAACATATTACAAATTAATATGCTCCTGTACTGCAGTTAAGAGATTAATTTGTTGACATAAAATTTAAAAATTCACATTTTCTGTGTCATTTACAAAAGTAACTATTTTATTAATTGGTGAATTTCTTAATAATCTTTTCGACCATTCTCGTATAAAAGAAAGTTCGAGATTATTTTAAGAGTTTGTACATTAGAGTGGACTGCATTCAGAGTGAACGGGTTATCAATAAGCTAATTAATTACTTTTTAACATATCAAAACTATGATTTGACGTCTAAGTGATATCGATTTTGTATTTTTTGTCAGTCATTAGTTTAATGCAGTCCTTCACTCTCACCTATACTGCAGAAGTCCTTACATTCCAATAAACGGATGTACGCAAATGTTCACATTTATTTTTGAAATGCTCTACTTTTGGTCTACTTCAATCCCTCCATCATAATCATGATCCATACTCTTTTCCAGGACTATTAAAAATCTCCCCTTATTTTTTCTATGCCAATAATGTTTACGCAACTTAAAAATCATAATCCTGGTTGATCCATCTTCTCCAGCCCAATATTATTTCTTCTATAATTATATGATATGTTGAAATAGCCTAGACCTACTGTAACAAACAATTTAATTGAAAAGTGGTAAGGTGCTATTAAATTGTTTCGCTTACATAAAGTATAGAGCATATCTTAAACCTGTGCAATTATGAACAGGAACTGTGTGCTGATAAAATTATATCTCAAATCTATCGACGCATTGCAAAAACTTAAGACATGACAATGTTAGAAAAAATTAAATTATGATCTCCGTTGATTTTTCCGTAGCATTATACTTCGTATTGGGATTGGGTGAAAATTATACCGTTCAGCAATGTTTTGCTAAATATAATAAATACAATCGACAAAATGTTTAAATAAGTAATAACAATTCTCTGATATAATACAGTGTCGTAAACAAGCTAAATTTTTGTATTTTTTCAAAATTTTTGTATTAGCATTGTAGTTAATCCCTTGTTATTCGCCGAACCCTTTTTTTCTCGATTTAGAATACCAACGAGAATAATAAGGTGGACCTGCTATTACTTTTTCATTTTGTTCTACCATTAAAATTAATATTTTGTATGTAAATTTTAACTTTTTACCTGTATTTTAATCATCCATTTATTCTAATACGTACTAAATAGGAAAACCGTTACTTCGAAATTTTTATATGACGCATCAATAAAAATGGCTAAATTATTATAGTTGTTGCATTTAGATTATCTCCATCTTTTTACATGAAATTTTTTTCATTGCCTCATTGTATTTATTATAAGTTAGTGGATAAGTGCGACTACTCTATAAAATTTGGCAAGACATTCCGCGAGAGTGTCATAGTATAGTATACACTTCAACGACTATTCAGTGTTGTGTATTATACAAGTATTAATTCATGCGTTTAAAAGTTTTTTCGCGTTCTTGGATTTCCCGTACGTAAACAAACTTAAAAATCTGGTGTAAAACACTCACACAACTTTCTCTTGCTAATGCAAATAATAACCAATATAACCTAGCATTAGTGATAAAAAATTAGAAGTAAATACAAAACCAACTCAATATACATAACCTAATTTTAATCATGAGTGAAAAACGTAACATTAAAATCAACCTCAGTTTGCCTTAAAAATACGGAAAATCACTCTTTCACGCTAAACTAGGCTCTGTAGAGAAAAATTCTTTAAGTAAAATTTGTAGATCTTTTAATTTTGTATAAATTTGATTAACTTTTATCGTAAAATGCATACTAAGGCTGAAATCTTTTAAAAAAATCGATTTTTCACGCGTTTTCGTGAGAAAAACAAAGAAAATTTTGCTATTACCGCTAAACTAAGCGTTATACAAAAAAAAGAATTAAAGTAAAAGTTGTAGGATTTTAAATTCTATACAAGTTTTATTTATAAATGTATGCACTTAAATGCATATTAGAGCCGTAATCTTAAAAAAACAATTGCTTTACGTGAAAACAGCATCACCAAAAATTTCAGCAACATGGCGCCTACCCTATCTTGTAGAGCATACAAAATTTAGTAAACCAGGCGATTTTTAAAAAAATCGTAAGACCAGTTTTTGAGAAAATCGCAAAAAAGTGAAAAATTACACAAATAAACTACTACTTCCGGTTGACCGATTTTGATGAAAATATTCGTGTCGGGTCCGGTAGTGGTGTCTAACTTAAGTTTCAAGTTTCAAATTCGTATAATGTTTCGTTCTTGAGATATTCTGTTCACACACACACACACACACACACACACACACACACACACACACACACACACACACACACACACACAGACCAATCGCTAAAAACATGTTTTTGGGGTTCAGGGGGTCTGGAAACGTGTAGATCTGGTGAAAACTCGATTTCAAAAAATCGACATGAAAACAATACTTTCCTTCCTATATATTTATATAGGCAAGAGAAAGTAAAAATTTGAACTGGCACTTTAGCCACTAACGCATACGGTAACCCAGCCTTCAGTTCAAAACAGATACTTACATGCGTACATTCAGTATATAGTACAATAAATGTACTCGTATGTACCACCGCAGGTAGAATTGCAGACGCCCACTGTTCCAAAAAAATAGTGTATAATTATTATACATTATTTTTAAAAATAGTGTAAGTTAATAAAATAAAAATAGTGTATTTTAATTATGCACTATTTTTATGGGACAGTGGGCGTCTGTAAATCTACCTGCGGTTTTCTGTGAAATTTTTAGTTTTGTTTTGTTTCTTACGGACAAAGTTCAGTTCAAACATTGCTGCACATTTTACACACAAACAAAACCCTCATAACGCATTTAAAATCTACCTAGTGTAACCTGTGCTAAAAGGATCCGGGTCATTTGGTGAAGTTTCCATTAGGATCTCCTAGCAGAGATCCCTGGTAACCTTCTAGAATAATTGCGTTACTCAGACATGCAGGGCTCCATATTCCCAGGTAAGCCCCGGATAAATATAATATGTTCAAATAAATATGAACTTGTTTTGACAAAATCTGCATTGGTTCTCAATTTGTAGGGGAAATAAAGGTACTACAAATTTGGAACAGGGAGACTGTATAGGTTCTTCGGAGATGTTTAAATGAAGCACCAGGGTTAGTTCGTGGATGATTTTTCATTTAACATTGTGATAACTGTCGTTACTCAAACGTGAACAAAATCAATAAGAAATGTAGTATAATAATTATAATAAATACAAATTCAATACGGACGCCTTCGTGACGTAATGTATACCTAGACTTCAGTGGATTACAAAGTTAAAGGTACTGAATTTGGTTCGCTGGGAGGGTCTGAATGGTTTTTAACATTTTAAAACCACCAATATTGTTCCCAATAAACAATGTTCCCAAACTAAGCAATGTAGTAAATATGCAAAATGTTAATACGAACACAACTTGTAATAAAATTTTGCAATGAGTCTTTTTAAAATTACTGCTAGGAAAAATAGAAATAGCCCTTAAAAATAGATATAGGCTTTTCTTTATCATCTTGTGACCTTCAATATAAATAAAAAATTCAAATATAATTATTTATTCGGTTTACTTTTGTTTTCATCAAGTTAGGCCTTTTAAAGATAATAGCCTCAATGAAGTAACTAATTTATGGACTTCATTAAATTTATGTAATATCAAAATAATCGGTAAAATTAAAAAACTTAAAATATATTAGAAAACGTATTTTAGGCAAGGATCGCAGATGAAAATTTAATTTAAACCCAACTCATAGTGAAGTACGACCTTAATGATAATTTTAATCAAATTTTATTACCCAATAATAATTAGTAACAGCAAATTTGATTACAAGATGATGCATTAGGGCATATCTATTGTGCGGCATTGTCTTAAACATGATAAAGAATTTTATTTTTCATTTTTGCATCCAGATAAATGTGTTGACACAATAATTGATTTAAAAATAATCCAGTAGTAATGATTCTTCACAATACCATACAAAAAAAAACATTTTATATGCATTTTTATCAATTTTACATTTAACTTTTTTTGTAAATAAGGACAAAGAGGTGACCATTTATGACAAGTTTCTATTAGGATAAGATGAGACAGTTTTTTCTTTCAGTTTTAATTCTAAATATAGCCTAGGTACATCCTATTATATTGCTAGTTCCTGTAATTCTAAAGGAGTATTACTTCCCAGTTTGCTTTCTAGAACATACGACTTAGAAAAATGTAATTAGTGAATTAGATTCTGTCTCCGGTCAACAAAGAAAAAAAAATTGTAAACTGTAATAAAAGATATTTTTTCTCTCCAGCATCTTTTGTCAATATAAATCCCGCTTCACTTTGTATCCCTTTAACTATACAATTCAAATAGCTACAAACATTCTTTGATTGCATTTCGGTGAAGAAAATAATGAGCTATTTATGCGTGATATTACACGTAAATGTAATAAAAACTTAACATATTACATCTAAAGACTCTAAAGTACTTGTAGAATATTTCTGAATATCAATATACTCTAATAAATTTCTGCAAGAATTAGAAAACAATAAAAAACAGTAATGATTTAGTTAATAGCTAAGTTATAAAAAATTGTTACTTCATCAGTCTTTTATAAAATATAAATCAGTGACCAAAAAAAACAGTCAACAAGTGAACCGTAATCAAAAATTGTTCAACTACGTTAGAATCATGACTAAAATGAGAAAACTGAGCCAATTAAAATTTGAAAAACAAAGGTTGTGGTGATGTATTCATACAACCTGTAGTAAATTTGAACATGTACGCCTATGTGGTTGCTTTTCTTTTGTTCCAATAGCAGCTTTCATCTAACCTATTTTTATGTCTATATTGTATTTTAGCTTTTTGTACACATACTTATATCACCAATTTTTGTTTCCCTTGTTTACAAGTTAAATATTAAAAAACAAATCTGAATTTCATCCATAATCCAACACTTAATAGAGTTACGGTACCGTCATTTGTTAGTATATTATTCTTATACCAGTCTGATTTTTGCCATTCGCGCAAATTTTAGGGCAGATAGTGAAGGGTGGCAAATGAGAATAAGTCTTGAAAAAGACCAGACTCGACGGGTAATCAAACATGGTTCTTCCGGAATAGAAGCTAGTGGAGCTTAACACTACAGCAACGGGCCTGCCACAAATTGTTTTTTGGTAGCATATCTCACACAATATATCAGTCATTAATATTCAGTATTGTTGAGAAACGGTGACTCCGGGGTGAAATATGTGTGTAGGATTAAATTTCAGTGTGAATCTTTAATTCATCTATTCCTACAATACATACAATTTTATTTTAGTTGGCCAGTGGTGTAGCGATCAGTGCTTGCATGCTGGAGTTTCAAGTTAGATTACCGGTCAGGTCTGGCATATTTTCATCTGCATACCACCTCGTAAATCATTACCTAAGAACAAGCTAAGGCTTATGTAGACATCATTACTAAAAAAGAAAAATTTAAGAAAATATTATATTAGTTAATATTAATAAATTAAGTTAATAAAATATGTGATTTAATGTGGTGTGACGCAGCGGCAGTGAGTGTTAAGAACTGCAAAAAGAACAACATTTGACCTAGATGTCTTTATATAAACTTTTTGATATTTACTAACTGAACCCATTTTACTTTTTCTTACCTATATGAATATATAGGAAGGAAAGTATTGTTTTCATGTCGATTTTTCGAAATCGAATTTTCACCGGATCTACACGTTTTCAGACCCCCTGAACCCAAAAAAACATGTTTTTAGCGATTGGTCTGCGCGCGCGCGCGTGTGTGTGTGTGTGTATGTGTGTGTGTACAGAATATCTCAAGAACGCGATTTTCTCAAAAACTGATCTTTCAATTTTTTTAAAAATCGACTGGTTTACTAAATTTTTTATGCTCTACAAGATAGAGTAGGCACCATGTTTGCTGAAATTCTTGGTAAGGCTGTTTTCACGTAAAAAATTGTTTTTTTTAATTGCGGCTTTAATATGCATTTTAGCACAAAAATGTATATGATAAAAATTGTAGCGAATTTAAAATCCTACAACTTTTATTTCAAACGTTTTCTGTATAACGCTTAGTGTAGCGGTAATTAGCGATTTTCTGTTTTTTTCTCACAAAAACGTGTGAAAAATCAATTTTTTTAAGATTTCGGCCTTAGTATGCATTTTACGACAAAAGTGTATATAATCAAATTTATAGGAACTTAAAAGATATAGCCTACAACTTTTATTTAGAGAATTTTTCTCTATAGAGCCTAGTTTAGCGTGAAAGAGTGATTTTCCGTATTTTTAAGCCAAACTGAGGTTGATTTTCATTTTGCGTCTTTCACTCATGATTAAAATTAGGTTATGTTTATTGAGATTAGTTTTTTGTTTATTTCTAATGTTTTATTACTAATGTTAGGTTTATTGTTAATTATTTGCATTGGCAAGAGAAAGTTGTGTGAGTGTTTCACACCATATTTTTTGTTTTAGTTCTGTACTAATTAATTTTATAAAAATGGTTCAGTGCATGTACTGGCTAAAACCTAGATAACAATTGTTCCAATTGTACCTACTACTACTACGACTATTACTTGAATTTAAATAAATCAATTAAATTTAGTATGGAAGTTAAATTTTCTTACCTGATTAGGTTTCATTTTATTTAATTACTTCTTGTCTATTTAAATTTACTACAGTTTTGTCATTGCAACTACTGTGAAATATGGTACAGCTACGGTGGATTTTAACCCATGTAACGCTAGCCTGAGACGCTAGCCTCAGACCGAACCCGGGACTTTTGCTTTGTAACTTAGCAAGCTAACGTATTTGCCATGGAGAAGTATTTGGCGCTGAGTCCCAAAACTATTTTCTTTATTAACTCATACAGGTAACTAAAAGAAGGGGATGTAGTACTTGGCGAGCTAACTGAATTCTGTAGGCCAAAATATCTTCAGCATGGACTTGTCAAAAACCTGACTAGTCTTATTTTTCTTGTATACCTATCTCGTTTCCAATCAAAATTTGGAAAAGCTTAAAAAACAGCCAATACATATTTCAATTCAACTGTTTCCTTTTCATTCAGATGTACTTGTGCCAAGTCAACCTCTATCTAAATACGTTCCAAAATACTTCACATTAACAATACTTGCCTGTGAAACACTCTTGCCATTCAGCTAAACATAAAGATAAGTTGCATTTCTGATAGTATTTGTTAAATAGGTTAGCATAGTGCAATTAATTCAAGTTTGATTTTCTACTTCTTCAACCAAATTTCCAGATTACTTGAATACATTGTACTTTACGTGGCACAGCGATCGGGTAAGCATGACACTACTGTGGTGTAATTGGTAAAAGTAACAATCATTATTATATTTTTAAGATAGAGCAGACCAGCTGTGAACAGAACATAAGTTCGAGGGAACAGGCTCGCTGTAAAACAGCATTTAGTTATGTAGTAGACAAGTTTTCCAGACTTAGTCAAATGCTTGAACAAGATCTAATACAGAAGCTAATTCGTACTTATCCTTCAAACTTTGTCGAATGACGTTTGTCAATCTGTGAAATTTGTTCCATTGAAGTATTTTGCTGATGAAATCCGAATGGTGATCCGAAATGAGATATAGCATATTTAAACATTAAATAATTAACTTAGATAGTTCAACCTTTCTGTTTAACTTCCCGTAATATAATAATTAATAATTCAATAAAAATTAATTAATTAAAAATTCAATCTTATAATTAATTAATAATTCTGCCCATAACAGACAGGTGGAGTGTCAAATTATTTACACCCAATCTGTTCGTTGCAGGGCTAACATAAATAATTCTGTTTCTTATTACACGGTCAGCCAATTAAATTACTGAATCATTAAAGAACAGTAGTGGTAGAGGTGTAAAAGACACTAATCAGCGTTATCTCCTCTGAAAGTAATGAATTTCATTATACAGCCATACCCTGTGGTGAATGAAGTTAAGGTGCCATTTGCAGAGTGGAAAATATGTACTTTTCAGAGGGCCCGACATGTTGATAAGCGTACTTTTCCATTCAGTGAGGAAGGCAATTGTAAACCACCTCACTCCTCGTTTTACTTAGTAAAACCTCTAAAGGTTCAAACCAGCCTTTCAGCTGATGACCTAAACAACAATATAATAATTATAACATAACTTTATAAAAGTATACCTTAATAATTACTTTAAGTCAAAGTTTTAAATCTTTGTTCAGGTAAGGAGTAGTTAAAACGCATAAACCGATTGATTGTTGGTATTGTGTCAGAGTAAAGCCGTGTTCACATTTTTTTAGAACTAGCAGGAAATCAAACTAGAGGCATTGTGTTTTGCATTCGGGCAGAAAGTAAATATTTTAATTAGAAAAACTCATGCGCTTTTCAGTTACAAAATGAATTCATAAATTTTTTTTTTAGCTTTTTTTTATTTGTTATCGGGAACTGTACATTGTTGACAACTACCCAATTTGATGGCTGCTTTTTGCTATATTTTTTTTTGACGTAGATTGAACATGAGTTTGAACAGGGACTCCCAGTAGAGTTTGTTCATGGATGACTGTCAACTGGTCACCATTCAAAGTCGCTTGCCCAACCGGTGTTACTTAACAAATAATAGCGACTTTCTACCAGCTGACTGGCTGGGCTGGCCCGAAAGCCTAATTCATAAAATAAAAGTAAAAAGCAAATAAATTGTACTTGGTAATAAGCTACATTTAGTTATTAATTATCGTTACACTCAACATAAATATCTGATAAAATTTAAGTAATACCTATGGATACTTTTGTTATTTAAACCTAGACAATATAATATTTTCACAAAATAAATGAAGATAATGAAATACATATTTAATACCTATAGGAATATAGTTATTTTTTTCGTATGGCAATTTGATAATAAATTATCGTTTCTGAAAATGAGTAAAGGGTGGGGGAGGAGTCGGCCTAGTATATAAGCGAGGAGTTGCTGCGGATAGTTTGTCCACAGCTGTTAATAAGTCAGGGAAACAGAGTACCACTATTAACACAAGATGAGAGTTTTATTGTTATTCGCTTTTATTGGTATTGCTGCCTGTTCAGCCCTACCAAGGCACAATGGAGACAACCAAGGAACCATCTTGGACTCTAAAAATAATGGTGAGTAAATTTGTAATTTTAAAATTTGTAAACATGTGAACTAAAAATATTTCTTATATAAAATATTTTCTACAGTTTAGTATAGTAGCAGTAAAGAATATATGCAAAAATAATTTCCATTATCTAACCAAATATACAATTTTCGATAGTAAGTACATATGAAAATTAGACAATAAAATAAGAGAATTAAATTATTTTCGTATTTTTTTGGAGTTCCATTCTCTATCCAAATATTTACTTTAATAAAGAATGCCCTTATTAATTTCTTATTTGCCGATTAACGTATTTTTAATTGAAACAATTCAACTGTCAGAAGTAAAAAATTAACTTGCTGAGTTTAAGTATGGAGACAAAAACAAAAATATATTCTGTAATTCATAATTGTTCAGCAAATTTGATAAAATATTGAATTTCGTTCTTAAAATTCAACGATTTATGAAACTTTCACTCCTAAAATTGGCTTTAGGAGTATATTTTTAAGTTCGGAAATATTGTACTAATGATTTATTTTACCGAATTTTTTAAATTCTAATCTGTGCTAATAATTATTCATTTGTTTTCTTATACCGGTAATAGTTATTGTAAACAGTTTATATACTCAAATATTGCTATAAATAACTGAATTCGTGATGTTATACGGAAAACTTTGAAAGTCTATCTTGTTTACTACAAATCCTCTTCAAGAAACATGATTTTTTTATGTTTTTTTTTTGCATGTTCCGAATACTGTCCATCTAAGTAGTCATCTCGATATAACATAAACGTAATGTTTAATGAAAGCATATTTTAGATTATTTATTGTCACATTGACAGTTTGGTCATCAACGACTACTGTGATTTTTGGTACGATAACAGTGGGTTTTAATGTGTTAACATTTTCAGACCCAAGTCCGAACTCAGGACCTTTTGGTTTCTAGGCCAGCCCGCTAGTCACGACACTACAAAGGCGGTCTAAATGAAAGCTTAAAATTAGATTTAAGTGAAACTTCAAGTGGTTCGGCTGTTCTTGTCAATGTCTTCCCACAGTGTTTTTAAATTCCTAGCAAATGGCTCGTCAGTTACATTTTAACATTTTAGGCTGTAGTATATTCTTCTCAATACCAATTCTAAATTTTGATTAAGATCTTGATTTTATACCTAGTTCATATTATTTTACATGGAATTACAATTTATTTGAAACAGAAGATTTTTATTTCATTTAAACAGTAGCGTTACCCATAGATATTAGGTATTTCATAGATATTCATTAATCATAATCTTACAACTGTAGAGATAGAATCCCAAAATTTTTGACAGTTGAATTAATACCAAATTATACGATATTAGGCTACAGTTAGTGAATATTTAAAAAAATTGTTAAACCCATTCATGAGGAAATGTTTTTCAATTTTTTGGAAAGATTTTGTAATTCAAAACAAAATTTTATTAATTATTTATTTGATCATATCACAAAATAAATACATTTTGGATATTGCAATTTAATTTTGTACTTTCGTAGGTTTATAACATAATGTAATACGAGAAATACGAATCTAAACGTAAATTAAAACTGGCTTATGTTTACTCAGTTTATATTTATTTTATTGTTTCCTTATTTGTATAGTTTGTTTCAAATGGTATACTCAACCAAGCATTTTTCATATGGTTAAGAAACACGAAAATCAACTAAGTCTGAAATCGAACCTTTCAAGATAATTCCTTTCTGTACATTACAGAGTTTTCAGGGTGTTCGTACTGTTCTACCATCAAACCCTAGGTAATTCTACCGAAAGCGGGATTTTCTGATGAAGAAATAAAATTTTATAAACTTTTATTTATAAACTTAAAATCTATTTTGTCTGAATTATACATATATTTACTACTTCTCTATAAAAGGGGGCCAATCTTTTTGCATTTTTAGCTTAATATGAATAATTATTATTGCTTAGTATGAATAATTATTATTCATACTTTTCTGTCACACATTATTCAAAATCTCACGACCGTCACATAACTTTTTTATAGTTTTCTAATGAAATGTTTTTAAATTACTGTATTTTCATGAAGCCAGTTTCTATTAATAAGCTTAAATGAAAGTAAATATTCCTCTATGTTATGATGGGTAGATTAAACCTTAAACAATTTCGTTCTTGTGAACAAAAGAAATATCTTCTGCCAGCAGAAAAGTAAACTTTCCAGATTCAGTTTTTCTCAAAACTTTTATCTTCCAGTCTCTTCTTGAATTACTTTTTGTATTTTTGTATTCGGAAAAGGGTTTCCGATTTCCTTAATTCATTTGCTAATCGGTGATGTTTTAGTTTCCACTTGTTTGCCTTCTTCGTGGCATTTTAAAGTTTGTCTTCAAGTTCTTTATTTTCTTTTTGTACTGCTCCCTACCTTTTCGCAGTTCCTTTTTCTTTTTCTTTCCCTACTATCTTTTCGTGCGACTCTTTCTACTTGATTGATTAAATTATAATTTTGTTGTAAATTTACGTCAACTGGCGTATCTGGTGAAGATGGAGGTGTATCTAAAACTGTCTCCAAATTTTTTGTTTCCGTAATTTTTGTGCATTCTTATGATACCGTTTTTTCCACCAGCCCTCTGTTTTCTTTTTCTTCTTTTACTTAAATCGTTAATACGTTTCATTTTTCCTCCCTTCTTTTCCTACTCCGTTCTCTCTCTGCTGCTTTTTTCTTTTCGTACTTAACCGGATCACTTCTTATTCTTTCGTGTTCCCTTCTTTTGTTTCCACTGCTGCCTTTCGTTGCGTTTCTCTGGAGATGTGGAATATTTTATCCGAAACGTTGTTTTTCAAACTTTTGATTACTGCTTCATTCATAGTTTATACTTTTGAAATGAAAGCTGTTGAGAGTTAAAACCAAACAACATAAAACTTTAAAAGAAAAAATATATTTTTGTTTATAACATTGATAATTTAATTTAAAATTAATAAATAAATCAGCAATTTTTAAAATTGCTGAAAATTATCGGTGAAAATTATCGGTTTAGCGCAGTGCCTTACGTGCTAGTCACTTAGCTAAGGATCCCAAATTGGACTCGAACTCACATCTGGAATTTTTTAATATGGTTTAAAACATAATAACAATTCAGTGTTAAAAATTAAATAAAAACCCACTGTCACGGTATCAAAACCAACTTGTCATTAATGACCTCGATGTTGGTGTGATATTGAAAACAATTAGCCTAAGCCTTTTTATTCAACTTGGAAAACCTAGGTTTATTATACTAGGAATGTTAAATAGTATAATTGTATAGGTCATTTAGATAGTTTATAGTATAAAAGTATAGTAGCAGTATTGTTTTCAAATGTATAGTATTTTTGTTCAGGTTTAGGTTTAAACACACATTAAATTAAAAAATTTTATTCAAAAAGCAATCGTTTAATACCAAAAATTACAAAAATATATCTAAAGAAATTATATTATAAACATACTGCATAAGTAAGTAACCAAAATGTAAAGTAATTCTCAAGACCGTCACAGTCTTCTCACGACCGTCACATTTTGTGTTTGCGGAAGAAGTGACGGTCTTGAGTGTGACTGTCGTGAGAATTTACTAGTGAATCGTTTCTGTTCAATTCACAGTCCCTTAACCTAAAACCGGTCTTATGTTTTTTGATATAATTCTAATAGTAGTAAATATAACAACTTGACTTAAATGTTTGGTTTTTAAATTACTTATAACTTTTTTAACCGTGACGGTCAAGAGAAAATTATGTAAAAAAACTGTTTATGCGTATCTTTAAAAGGAAATTATGATGAAAGTAAAAGTATATTTTTTTATAACGTACGGTCGCACTAACAATCAAGCACAACACAACTGTATAAACATGGTGTGCATCATGTAAGTGTTTGTTCGGCATTCTAGTGGCTAAAAATTAATAAAAAACTAGCTTGTGACGGTCGTGAGGTGGAAATCAGTTACAGCCGTGGCACATGATATTTCGGAAAAGTTACTTTATTTAAAACTTACTCCCAATTGCATATTTTAAGCAGTATTGCTGCGCATAACATAAAATGCGTCGCTTTTTTTATTTTAAAATTTTACTGTAAAAAAACTACTACTGTTGTAGTAGATGGAAGGCTGGTTACGCGTGACGGTCGTGAGTCTCGGTGTGTAAAATAGTCCATAACTTTTAAAAAATATTATATATATATATATATATATTTTATTCTGCATGAATCGCAATAGTAACTACTGCAACATAATATAATAGAGCAGAGTTGAGTATTTACATCTTCATATTTCTGTTTAGTTACAGGAAAATCCTGCTTTCGGTAGAATCACCTCCTTACTTATCATGCAGGAATTGGTTTTTGTAGGAAGTAAACTATGATTTATTCTCTCTTCATTTATTTCCTATACACAAAAACATTTTCTAAAATCATTTCGTTTTTTTAAGAATTAATAAATACTTATATCACATTGTGAAAATAATAATTAAATTCATAATTCTTCTCACTCTTCAATGCTTACAGTCAAAAGTTATATCTCCTTATGATCATATTAAATTCGTTCCTAAGATGAGAATCAAGCTAAGGCTTAAGCTACACTTCAAGAACACATAACACCTCAATTAATCGTATTAGAAGAGCGTATTCTTAGTCCAAGGGGTAAAAGCTTCCAGCCGAGCGTAAGCACCTTCTTACCTCTACAAGACAAAACTTTATATACTGCCTATATATATATGTATGAGGTGGATAGTATCTGAATAAAATAAATAATATTTTTATAACAACTCGCTAACAGAATGCGAGTTCAAACAATATTATCAAAAATTCGGAATATGAGTGATTTCTAACGTCAAAGCACTCGTCATCAGCTACAGTATTTTATCAAATAGACGTAATTGTTATTAATTTACAAAATGTAATGTTTTTTGAACTTTTCAGCTTTTTAAACTGTAATCCGAGAACGCTTTACACGAAAAATCTAACAAAAACTTTAAATTATTTCAGGAATGAACGACTACCTCAATGGATTTAACTTCTTTGGTTTATTGGGATCAAACACTCATGATGATATTACATTGGATGACCAGCTTGTTGATGACATGGACACTCAGAAAAACCTCATTAACAGCTTGAATGAAAATGATGTTCTGAAGAGAAATAAGCTTAACATCAACGAACATGGTATCAAAAATCAACACAGTAACAACAATGATGTTATGACTGGACAAGATGAATTAATTAACAATAGGAACAACAGACGCCACCACCGCAATAACAACAACAACAATAATAATAATGACTGGAATAACAACAACAACAACAACGATAATGACTGGATCAACAACAACAACAATAATGACTGGAATAATAGAAACAACAGACGCCATAACAACAACAACAATAACAATAACAACAACGGTAATGACTGGAATAACAACAATAACGACTGGAACAACAACAACGAAGATGACATTAATGTTGATGACTTAAACACCAACAACAACAAAAACTGGAATAACAGAAACAACAGACGCCACCACCACAATAACAACAACAACAACAACAACGACAACAGCAACGATGACTTGAATGTCGATGAATTGAACACCAATAACAACAACAACTGGAATAACAGAAACAACAGACGCCACCACAATAACAACAATAACAACAACGGTAATGACTGGAATAACAACAATAATGACTTAAACAACAACAACAATGATGACATTAATGTTGATGACTTGAACACTAACAACAATAACAACTGGAATAACGGAAACAACAGACGCCACCACAACAACAACAATAACAACAACGGTAATGACTGGAATAACAACAATAACGACTTAAACAACAACAACAACGATAACATTAATGTTGATGACTTAAACACTAACAACAATGAAAACTTGAATAACAGAAACAACAAACGCCACCACCACAACAACAACAAAAACAACAACAACAACAACGATAACGATTTGAACAACAACAACAATGATGACTTAAATATCGATGAATTAAACACCAACACCAACAACAATAACAGAAATAACAGACGCCAACACAATAACAACAACAACAACAACGGTAATGACTGGAATAACAACAATAACGACAACAATGACAACGACTGGAACAACAACAATAACAACGATAATGATTGGAATAACAACAATAACGACAACAATGACAACGACTGGAACAACAACAATAACAACGATAATGACTGGAATAACAATGACAACAGCAACAACAACTGGAATAACAGAAACAACAGACGCCGCCACAACAACAACAACGGTAATGACTGGAATAACAACAATAACGACAACAATGATAATGACTGGAACACCAACAATAACAACGATAATGACTGGAATAACAATGACAACAGCAACAACAACTGGAATAACAGAAACAACAGACGCCACCACAACAACAATAACAACAACGATAATGACTGGAATAACAATAATAATAATAATGACAATGACTGGAATAACAACAATAACAACGGCAATAATGACTGGAATAACAACAATAACGGCAACAACAATAACGACTGGAACAACAACAACAATAACGATGATGACATGAATGTCGATGACTTGAACACCAACAACAATAACAACTGGAATAACAGAAACAACAGACGCCGCCACCACAACAACAACAACAACAACAACAACAACAATGATAACGACTGGAATAATAACAATAATAATGACAATGACTGGAATAACAACAATAACGACTGGAATAATAACAATAATAATGACAATGACTGGAATAACAACCATAACAACGACAATAACGACTGGAACAACAACAATAACAACGATGATGACATGAATGTTGATGACTTGAACACCAACAACAACAACAACTGGAATAACAGAAACAACAGACGCCGCAATCACAACAACAACAACAACAACAACAACGACTGGAATAACAACAATAACAACGACAATAACGACTGGAACAACAACAATAACAACGATGATGACATGAATGTTGATGACTTGAACACCAACAACAACAACAACTGGAATAACAGAAACAACAGACGCCGCAATCACAACAACAACAACAACAACAACAACAACAACAACGACTGGAATAACAACAATAACAATGACAATGACTGGAATAACAACAATGATGATTTAAATAACAATAACTGGAATAACAGACGTCACAACAACAACAACAACAACAACGGCAATGACTGGAATAATAATGGCAACAACAATAATGATGATGATTTGAACAACAATAACTGGAATAACAGAAATAACCGCAACAATAACTGCAATAACAATGACTGGAATAATGGCAATAATAGATGTAACAACAACAACAACAATGGATGTAACAACAATGACTGGAATAACAATAACAATGGTCTATCTCTTCGTAGTGTTGGCTTGAATGATAATGTAAGTAAAATATTTTTTTAATTTATAGACTTCAAATTTTGAAAAAGAATTTCTGTTAGATGTTCATTTTACACTAAAAATTGAAAACACTATTATCTGAAACACAGTTATACGATAGTATCAAAGCATTCTTTTCCTTATGTTTGATATCTCTTTTATTATTTTTACCGGGCCAACACGTTGGTGTAGTGGTAAGTGCAACTGGCTTCGACGCCAGGCTTCTGGGTTCGATTCTCGGTAAGGTCTGGCATTATTTCTCACTTATCTTCATCTATCACGTTTCTCATCTATTATGGACAACCGGTGAGAAAATTGTACAAATTAAGTTCAATTATTTGTTTAATTGCGTGTAAAATTATTGTTTTATCACCTGAAACATATTTTGCATAATTAATTACTTATAATATAGTTTTTAATCAGTGGATAATCTAAACTCTAACAAGAATTTGTTCCTAATTCTTACTTTTTTTATATAGACAAATTAAATAACCGTCATATAATTTAAAAGTGAAACATAAGTTATAAAAATGTCAAGCATAAAAAATAATATTTAACGTCGATACTCAGAATAAGAATTCAAAATGAAGTAACTTAAAGAAATTACAGAAGAATATTTACTTTGTAAAAAATATCATTTTTTAAGGCTATATAAAGATTCAATACTGATGAAGAATTTAAAGGGATTTCAGTGTTTATTTTTCTACCAGCTAGATAATATGTTAAATTTTAATTAAAAATATATTTTAATAAGTTTAATTAGATAAATTTACGTTCCTATCTACAGTTTGAAATATTTGTACTGTAACCTCCGAACTTATAATTCTTCAATCCTTCAGTCACTTGAATAATAATCTAAATTAACCACAATTTTCCTCTGAGAAACACAATTTATTTCAACTTAATTTTACCAGTTTTACAAAGTATCAGAAATCAAAAGCCGTTTTTTATGTATAAACTACACAATACAAACATGCAAATTTTTTAAAACTTTGTCGTTTTTTTTCAGGAAGTTGATCTCAAAAACAAAGACAATATCTTGAACGGTGATTCCATTGAAATCGATTTACGCAACAGAAATAACAACAACAACAACAACAACAACAACTGTGGAAGAAACTGCAATAACAATAATGGCAACAACTGCCACAACTGTGGAATTAACCACAACATTCACAAGAACATCCATAATTTAGAAAACTAAATTAAAATATGTGTTTCATATTTTCAAGACTGAACGTCAATAAACTACAACATATTGTGTGCAATTATTTTGTTATGTACAATCAATCTGAGTTAGTATTCTTTTGAAAAGTTTATTGATCAATAAAAATACTTTAATTACGAATGTTTTTGGTTCATTAGTAATATTTGCATCCCTTCTACTAAATCTGTTACTACTGTAAAAACAGATTTAACGGCGATTTAGTCTTACCTAATTGAAACACATAATACACGGAACAAGAATTTAGAAACGATGAGTTTTGTTTTTGTTCCGTTTTAATCTTGTTTTTAGGAATGAGACTGACATTGATCTTAAGAAATTATTTTCTAATTATTTGTTAAAAAGTTGATGAGTTGTAATGTTGACATTGATTATCTGACATACACATTACTCACTTTTATTTTAGTATAAACTAAAATTTTTAAAAATATGTAAACACGTATTGCACACATAACCCCTACAAGATTGAAAACCGCTGAGCCAGTTTTAATAATAAGGGCTATCCTAATTTTTCCTTGAATCCTTGCACCTTTTAATTCCTTCATGAATCTTTGTAACAAGTTTATTTTAATTACTTCAAAAACTCCCTGGAAAAGTTTCAAACTAAGAATTTGAGTTGAGAGATGAATTTACAGCCATTGTACTCATCTCAGCCCTTAAAACTAACAGCAAAAATTATTGTAAATCATTCTAGTTTGTTTTACAAAGTTCATTGTTTTTTCTTACCATGCTAAAATAAAATTTTAATTCTACCCCTATCTTAGTAATATTATAAAATATAAACGTTTTTGTATTTGCAAAACTTGCAAGTACCATTACAACAATCATCTTCAAAATTTGACTTTACCTCTTTTATGCTCTTTGGACTATCATACTTGATCTAAATAAAACGGGAATTTGGGACCGGTGACCCTTTTTACAAAACAAGAAAAGCAAGCCATAACCATATATTTCTTTATATAATACTAGCATGACCCGTCGTGGCATTGCACGCGAAAAACGGTGTAATCAGTTTTTTTAAATATATAACAGAAATTGTGTAGCTGCTAGATCGACTGTATACTTCAACGCCCACACGCGCGCGCGTACACACGCACACGCACACACACACATCCAAAGTTTCGGTAAATTGCCCCGCGTACGTCTCTTGCCATCATTGAACCCCTTCATCTACTTCAACAACAATACGTACTCACATGTACACACACAAATTACATATTTATAAAAATCTTAGAGCCCTTAGTATCATTTTAGTAAATTTAAAAATAAAATGTTGCTGTGAATATAGATATGAATATGGTGTCAAAATTTCATGAAAATTCGTTTAGTAGTTCTGGAAATTGCCTTGCACAAAAAACACGCTTTGTCTTTAATATAGGAGGAAGGACCTTCACAGTCATCCGCTTTCAATAACAAAAGAAAAACACATTTCTTTCATTTATTTGAGTTATGATGCATACCTTAGCTTGTGCTTAGGTAATTTCATTAGAGACGGTCCTTCTTCTAAAATGTATTGATAGTTTACCGCTATCAAGAAAATTTATTTCAAGAAATGGGAATGCATATTAAGAAAGTTTATTTTCTAAAAAAAATGATTTTTTAGTTTCAATTCTGTAAGTACAGTCAAAACCATTAAACCAGATGAGGCTTGATAAATACGTGGAGTTGTACAGGTTTATCATAAATAAGGTAAATTGCTAAAAATGTGTAACATTTTTTGATAGTAACAACGAAATTATAACTTTACTGGGCTATTTGCCTTAGAACTAAAGCAACAATTATACCTTATTACTACATTTCTGATCAAAGCAACAGTCATTTAACGTTTGAATCAGTCATTTTAGAAAGCCCGTAGGTCAAAATTGTACATTATTTCTTTAGTGCATTTTAGGACTAACTGAATGTAAACAAGCCATCCTTACAAGAATCACATAAGTCTGGCTTTCCTTAAGTATATAATACTAAGAAAAGGCTTATCCTTATGGACAACAAAATGCTTCCTGCTAATTAAAAAATGACTGTGGATGATCTTTTCAATCTTGAGCTCTACTTTCTAGTGGAAAAGGCTGCACAAAATTTTTAAGCAAAATTTTCTTTTCGCTTAGAAACTTTTTGCTTAAGGAGATAACTATTGTTGAAGACGACGACAACGTGAATAGTCCTGAAAACCAACATTTTTACTTTCTCCTGCCTATATCAATATATAGGAAGGAAAGTATTGTTTTCATGTAGATTTTTCGAAATCGAATTTTCACCGGATCTATACGCTTTCAGACCCCCTGAACCCAAAAAACATGTTTTTAGCAAAACATTTTGTGTGTGTGTGTTCACACACACACACACACACACACACACACACACAGACCAATCGCTAAAAACATGTTTTTTGGGTTCAGGGGGTCTGAAAACGTATAGATCCGGTGAAAACTCGATTTCGAAAAATCGACATGAAAACAATACTTTCCTTTCTATATATTTATATAGGCAAGAGAAAGTAAAAATAGACTACAAACTAATTCTACAACAAGGAAAATTAGGGCCTCCAAGGCAATGCCTGTTTAGAGGTTCCATCAGTAATATTAATCTGTGGCTAATATTTTATAATTTGTTTTACACTATTTATAAGGTAAATAAATATTTAATTATTATGCATAGGATATGCTAAATTTACTGTAAGTTTTATTATTTCTAAATCATGTGGAAGAGAGTTGTATATTTTGGGTGCAATAAATTCATATGGCTTTTTATAAAATATTAAACATGGTCTAAAAACTGTATTGTTTTGGGTACTTCTCATCTATGAACTTACTTTTCTAATTACGTTTTCTCTTCTTTTTTAAAAACTGCCATTCTTTTGAAACATAGAGATGTCTTAGCGGTAAGATGCGTAGTTGTAAAAATAATGGCCAAGAAGAATCAACGATTCTTTTTTAGATTCTTTTCTTTCTTCTGAGACGGAAGATTTTTTGTATGATTTCTTTTGTAAATTTTTTGTATTGTAAAATTGATGGGGAGACATGTACAAGAGCAAAAAATGGCAAGATCTTGACAAAATTAAAAATTAGTTTAAATTATTTAGTTACTTAGAAACAATGTGATTTATGTAACAATGTATCAATTTTCTCGATAGTTTGTTTTTATTTACGGTAAACGTTAGTAATGACTTTTGTTCAAATTTAGACTCCTTAGATAACAAAATTTTTCTCATCAACGATTAATGCAGGCTTTGTTTCATTTATTTATGCTAATATTAAAAATATAAGGAGAAATTGTAAGTTATTTTTACTGGATTTAAGTAAAATTAAAAATCTGGTGTGAAACACTCACACAACTTTCTCTTGCCAAAACAAATAATTAACAATAAACTGACCTCAATAAACATAACCTAATTTTAATCACGAGTGAAAGACGCAAAATGAAAATCAACCTCAGTTAGGGTTAAAAATACGGATAATCACTGTTTCACGCTACGCTCTGTAGAAAAGAATTCTCTAAATAAAACTTGTAGGCTATATCTTTTAAGTTCCTATAAGTTCCTATATATTTGATTATATACACTTTTGTCGTAAAATGCGTATTAAGGCCGAAATCTTAAAAAAATCGATTTTTTTTAAACGTTTTTGTGAGAAAAGTCAGAAAATCGCTAATTACCACTAACCTAGGCGTTATACAAAAAATCTATGAAATATAAGGTAGGATTTTAAATTTTCTACAACTTTTATAATATAAATTTTTGCGCTAAAATGCATATTAAAGCCGTAATCTTAAAAACCAATATTTATTACGTGAAAACTGCCTCACCAAGAATTTCAGCAAACATGGCGCCTACCCTATCTTGTAGAGTATAAAAGATTTAGTAAACTAGGCGATTTTTTAAAAAATCGAAGGACCAGTTTTTGAGAAAATCGCAAAAAAGTGAAAAATTACTCGAATAAACTACTACTTCTGATTGACCGATTTTGATGAAAATGTTCGAGTCGCGTCCCGTAGTGAGTGATATGTAACTTAAGTTTCAAGTTCGTACGATGTTCTGTTCTTGAGATATTCTGTTCACTTACACACACACACACACACACACACACAGACCGATCGCTAAAAACATGTTTTTTGGGGTTCAGGGGGTCTGAAAACGTGTAGATCCGGTGAAAACTCGATTTCGAAAAATCGACATGAAAACAATACTTTCCTTCCTATATATTCATATAGGCAAGAGAAAGTAAAAACGAGTTAGCATTATCATATTAAGTGAGTTGTTGACTGGTAGTGAGGAGCTTTCATTTTACTATATTCCGGGTACAAAATATTTGGAAAATTTAATGATAGCTGAATCGTGCAGTTTATCTGTTACGTTAATGTGCGTCCAAAACCACGTCCAAAACCTTTTTATTGACAATATAATTACTGCAGATTTTTCGTTATTAGAATTAAAAATCAAAAACTTACGCTTTAAATTGCTGTACTTTCACAGGATGCATCAATATTCCGAAACAGCGTTTATTGATGAAATTGAACCAAAATTAAGAGAGTTATCATTATACATTATTTTTATAGGGGATGTAAATATTGATTTGTCGAGTGCACATCTTTCACAAAAGTATAAATTATAGATGATGAATAGAAATGGGTTTTACTCTTTAATAAAACTATAGTACTAGGATAACTGATTTTCAAGCACATGTATTGACTATATCTTTGTCAGATTTAGAGACAATACAATTTTTAAAAGCGCTATTTTTGCATTGGTTTGACCGATCATTGTTCGCTAGGCCTTAGACTTGCATCGTCTGATAACAAACAACTAAATCTGATCGTCTGATAACATAACAAAACTAGACGTAAGATGACTTATAGTAAAACTACCTATGATTATGATAGAATAGTAAGCTATTTAAATAATGCTTCTTAGAATAGTGTATATCTAAATACCGATGTGAACATCGGTTTTCAAATGTTAGCTACAACCCTAAACGATATATTTAAAATAAAATTAGAACCATCGTTTTCTAATAAATAGTCTAAAGCTAGGTGTATAAGCCCTTGGATGACTTCCAATATTTTAAATAGAATAAACAAAAGAATAATAAACTGTATTAAATATTAAACGGCATCCCTATGATTTAAAATTTAAAGCGTATTACCACAATTCATTATTTTAGTTGACTCAGAAATGACATCAATCACGCCAAAAACGAGTATTACTCAAAATTAATTACGAATTGCTATGGTGACTCTTTTCAGCAATGGAAATTAATCTTTGTAACCCCTTTTTGCCCGAGCGATACAACCCAAGAATCGCTACAAAGCAAAATTGGCTCAGGGGACACAAATAAAAAAAAACACCCCAAAAGGAGAGACTGCGGTGATGCGGTGTTAAAATAAACCAAAAAAATAAATTAGTAAAAAAAATTTAATAAAATATTGAATTAGTAAAGTGAGTTAACTTAATAGATAAAGTTACATATAGATTTTAAGTTAGCGCAGAATAAGAGTTACACAAGCGTTTAAATATTAATAATCATAAATAGCCAAAAATTTAATTTTTAAAATAAAAAAAATATGAGCTCAATTTAAATTAGCATGCATAATACTGGATCCAGTTAATACGATTAACAAAATAAATTTGATATAAAAAAGAAGATCATGTCGATATAATAATAATTATTATTTAAAATGAAACAATAGAATCAAAATTAATTTGGATAGGCCTTTCGTATAACAGATTAATATTTTAAAATAAAAATTTTAATTAATAGGAAAACATAATTAGCTTTGCATTAAAAGTATAATCCAGTTAAGTAAAATAAATTTTACTAAGAAAAATAATTAGATTCGTTTAACCAAAATCAAGTTAACAAGAATAAGGAGAATTAATAATATTTTTTTTTCAAAATTAATCATTAATGCAGCATCTGCTTAATAAATTAAGTTTTACAGTAGAAATAAAAAAAATTTATGGAAAGCCCAAAAAAAAAATTTAATACTATAGTAAGTATACTAGATGGATGCAAGACAAGTCTTGACCAGACTATGCATAACAGCATAATTTAACAAAAGTTGAATCATTTCATTAGAATTTGCAAAAATTAATGACGATGGATTTTCGTCTTATAGCAGATACATTAAAAGTAGTTCATTTTAGAGAAGTAAATTTGAATAGATGAGATACGAAGTTTCCGGGTGACGTATGAAAATTCATTATTAGCCAACGGGATTAGTACCACAGACTCAAAAACATAAGGAGAATCTTCCCCCGAAAGTCCATTACATTTTGGTTATTTTCATCCCAAACTTGGTTACATTTACGATCAAACTTGGTTACATACGCCCATACTTGGTTACATACGCCCATACTTGGTTACATACGCCCATACTTGGTCCCTGCAAAGAGCAGAAAAACCAGGACTTAGAAAATGAGGGCTTCCGCAAAACACAAAAATAAAAAAAAGGTAGCTAAATCCCACCGGCACAACAAGAGAATTAGAAAAAAAATTTAATAGTCAGCTTTAAGAAAAGCGTAAAATTTAAAATTAAGAAAAATTTAAATTACCCAAAGGGTTTACAAAATTTACAAAAATTTAAATAAAACATTTTCGGCTCCAATGGGTTTTAACTACTAGTAAAGAAAAGATGTACATACCGAAAACGGGAAAGCAAAATGGTCATACGTAAGGCAACATAACGACGCCCCGAAAAACTCAAAAAGTTACGGCACTAACACAAGAATAAAAGCACGTCCATCGACATGACCATTTGCTGCAAGAGAGCGAGAAAAGCAAAAATTTCTCAGAAGGAAACCTCGGATCTGACGTCATCGACCCCTTCCACCCCGCCAGACAAATTATCCAAAAACAAGTAAGGCAGGTTGAAACGGATCTCACGCCAGAATTACAGATAACAGCAGTCGGCAGTACAAAGTCGGAACGAAAAACAATTCGGAAACGAGATAACGGAGTGCGGTGAAATAAAAGATAACAAAATTTCAAATGCAACAAGACTGAATAAGGAAAAGATGAATTAATTAAAATTACGTAACATTAAACAAAATGTTACATCTTTAGTCTGACTGAGACATCTTGATCTAAAACAACTGACAAAATTCAACTTGGTAATGGTAACATTTTAGAGGAACCAGACGTGATAGCGGATGATCTAAACCGTTATCTTATCAGTGTGCAGAGTGCAATAGCTGATAACGCTGCCGTGGACGGACCCAACCGTGGCCCGGCAGGTCCCCGTATCGCAGTCATTTTTCGTGACCGCCACTACAACTGACGAAATTAGGCATTTTAAACTAGTTAAAAAATAAAAAGTCATGTAATTTTTATAACTTTTCTGTTTTTCTCATAAGAAACGGCATGTATAATTGGTCCAGTGTTATCTTACTTAATTTTTTCAACTGGTACTTTTCCTAGATCACTAAAATACAGCATTGTACTTCCAATTTCAAAAAAATTACCTTTCTTAACTTAGATAATATACGCCCGATCGATCAGTCTATTATCAGTTTTCTCAAAAATCATTGAAAAACGTATGAAAATACGTTTAGTTAAATTCTTAAACAAAATACATTTTCAAAGTAACAGACAGTTCGGTTTCACACAAAATAACTCAACCGAAGATGCCCTAATTCATTTTACAAGTGATATATACACAAGCATAAACTCGGAAAATAAAACATCCGATTTGTTTGTAGACTACAGAAAGGCATTTGATTTGGTACAGTTTGATATTCCACTTGCAAAATTATAACATGCCAGAATAAGGGGTGTACCTCTTAGCTGTTTTAATAGTTTTCTGTATGGACAATTCCAACGAGAAAAAGTGGGTGAATCTCTGTGCTCACGACTTCCTGTGAGGGCAGGAGTGCCACAAGGCTCAGTTTTATCGGCATATTTATTTATAATTTATATCAATGACTCACTTGTTTCACCATTTTCTGGCCAGGTTAATGATTTAGCAGATGCCATTCCCCTTCTTTATTCTGATAAAAACAAATTTTTTATTTTTCAGATATCCAGCACGATCTTAGAATTTTGAGTTGCTGGTGTAGAAATAATCAAATGACAGTAAAAATGTTTCGAAAACAAAATACATAAATTTTGATAAAAAAGGATTTGACTTTAAAACTCCAATTAAGTATCTCAACCCAGAATGTAAAAACAATGCGGACGGTGATTATACAGTTTTGTAAAAAATTAGGGACTTTAAGTATTTTTGTGTTTACCTAGACAAGAAAATGCCATGGAAACAATAAATAAAACGTTAAGCAATCAGCTCCTTGGAAGCATTCGTAAATTTGTTCTTCCGTGTAATTTTTGTGATATCAATTTTTGCGGACTCTTTACTTTGGCCTGATTTATTCAAAAATACAATATACGAACACATGTTGGGGAGTTATTAGTATCACGGAAATCGTTAGGTTACGAATGACACAAAATAAATTCATCCGATTAATATTAAAAAAGCGAGTTCGCCATTCTTCATTCCCATTTTTTACGTTCAACTTAAAATCTTACCTGTGCAAAATTTACTTATATAGGGTGATTCAAAAAGAGCGCCGGTTTTGATATATCAAATTAAGAGATTTATTTTATTGAAAAACTGAAAATAAATACATCAACAAGTTTATCTTACCTTCCGATTTCATGTATGAAAAATGATGTCATGCATGTGTCCTCCTCTACTGCGCTGGCACGCATCAACTCTGTCCATGAAATTGGATATTACTGCACGACAAGTTTCGACTTCCATTTGCCCGATAACCCGTCGAATTTCCTCCTTCAAGTCATTCATGTTTCGGGGTTTATTGGCATACACCAATGACTTCAGATGGCCCCAAAGATGAAAGTCACAAGGCGTCAAGTCACACGACCTTGGTGGCCATTGATGGTCGGAATTACGAGAAATGATGCGATCCTGGAACCGTTCACGGAGCAACAACATTGTTTCTCGTGCAGAAACTGAATTTTATACGGGTGATATTGGAGATCGTACCGAAGAATTCTCCGTACAAAAGAACATCGTAAACCCAATTGTTGAGAACGGCGACGTATTGATTTTGCTGGGCTAACAGCCACACTGTCACGAACCAACGCAACGTTCTGCTCAGTTCGGCCAGAACGACGACGTCCAGAACTTTTAAGGTCAGTAGTTATTCTTATGCATTCTGGTGGGTATAATAAATCTTTCATTTATTTAAATAAATTTACATAAAACTTACATTGAACTATGCAAGTACGATAACATGTACTATGTACTATGTACCTGTTCTATCAGATTACATGTACATGTTAATCTATATCTTACGCAAGTTGTTTCATATCTACATACCTGTAACACCCTACATCTTTTATAAAATGTAGTTACAGAATTTTCTTAGTAATAAATTTTACTATCAAAGTGTAGGTTGTTTTAGCTCTGAGTAGTAGTAGTAGTAGTACTAGCAAAACTTACATTATACAATACATGTATGATGTACTTATTCAAACTGTATATTTCATTAAACTGACAGACTACATAAATTTTGTTTTACACTGTTTATTTATATAAAATGTAGTTACAGAATGTTCAATAAGAAACACACTGTTCCAACAGTTTATTGACTTTTCTGTCTCATGAGTTTAAATAGACTTCACTTCATGGTAATAAATTTTACTAGTTGAATAACCTTAGTTGAACTGTAAGAGAGAGAAGGTAAGTTAATCTGTATAAATATAGGTAGCTTCCTTCGTTCTTCATAGATGTTGTTTATACACGTGACAGTATGTTCATTCCCGATGCTGAAGTTCTTTTCGCCCTCGAAGGTCGTGTCGTTTCTTTGCGGTTCTCTTTCATAGAACAAGATGTCCGCGATGTATTGTTTTTTTTTGGTGAAATGAAACCGTCCGTTATAGATGAACTGGTCTACTATGGAGATCATTTAGGCGGCAACATCAAGTGGTATATTGCTATGTACGCCGAAATGGAAAAAACTGTATACCACGAGGAGGGAGCGGAACCAACTACTATTGTCCAGACGGCTGTTTTTCATGGTAAGACGAGACAGTTAATAAACGTTAATATAAATATCCCTGAAATGGACAATCAATACGAAGACGCGATTGAAAAAATCCAAAGTAGTATTGAATCGTATACGTCATGTGGTAGTGGATGGACGTTGAAAAAAATCACGATATGTGATTTACATATTGTCCAATACTGTCCCCTCTACGGTGCTGGTTCGTTTATTCCCACTCCCAAAAAGATCAGCGTCCGTAAGGCGGTCATAAATATTAAAAATGAGAATGACCGTATGTGTTTTATTTGGTGCATATTAGAACACATCTACCAACAACCAGACCGTCACAAAATGATAAGCTGGTACAAAAAATATTTAAAGTTCTTAAACACAAACGGTATCAGCTACCCCGTGAAATTAACAGACATTCCTAAATTTGAACAGCAAAACCCTACCATATCAATTAACGTTCTAAGTTATGAAACCGACACTGACGTATTTTACCCTGTATACGTTACTAAATACCGAAATCGCGATCATGTAATTCATTTACTTTTGCTACCCGGACCCACACGTGAACAATTCCATTACTGTCTTATAAATACAAAAACTGACATTCGTATGGGACACCAGTACAATGGTTTGTCTCGACTATTAAATATCAGTCAATCATCTGTACATTGCACTTCATATTATTGTAATTATTGCTATCACCGATTTACTGGTGTTAAAGGTAAATCAAACCGCGACAAGCACATGTTAACTTGTCAAGAATTTGGTCTCCAACGGACAACATTACCAGACCCCAAAGACCCCGTAAAATCTTTTATGAAATTTAGTGAGTTTCAAAAAACTCTAAAAGTCCCTTTCACGATTTACGCAGACCTTGAATCTTTCGTTACACCACTACACACCTCCCACCCACGACAAGTAGACGAGAATGGTCGTCCAGAGGCTTTCAATCATCCCACACATAAACATACAGCAAGCGGGTTTTCCTATGTAATTGTTGACGAAGACGGTAACATATTTCGCGGTCCAGTTACATATCGAGCCCAGAGTGACGATGATAATGTTGTCGAAAAAATGATGGAGCAATTGATCGGAATCGGCAAAGAACTTGATGATAAGTTGAAAAAATGTGTTCCCATAAATATGACGCCTGACGATTATCGTACATATTATTCTTCCACCTTGTGTATGCTATGTAATGAACCTTTTGTTTCTACCGATAATTACAAGGTGCGTCATCACTCCCACACCACAGGTAAGTTTCTAGGTGCCGCTCACAATATATGCAATCTGAAAGCCCCTTACGTGAAACACATTCCTGTTTTCTTCCACAATCTTCGTGGCTACGACAGTCACCATATCGTCCAAGCACTAGGGAAATTTAAAGGAGATAAAATATCTTGCATCGCCAACAATAGTGAGCGATTCATGTCAGTGACCGTCAACAATTTACGCTTCCTAGACTCCTATCAGTTCCTGGACGATTCTCTCGGTACACTAACGGAAAATTTAAAAAACCATTGTACTGATGTAGCCGGCACATTCAAACGACTCTCATCACGTTTTCAAAACACCACCGTTCGCGATCTGTTACTCCGAAAAGGTGTGTACTGTTACGAATACATGACAGACTGTTTTAAATTTAAAGAGACGCAATTACCTAGTCCGGACAAGTTTTATAGTTCACTGAATCGTGAATCTGTAACAGACGATGATTACGTCCACGCTCAACGCGTATGGGACGTGTGCAACGTTCAAAATATGGGCGACTACCACGACCTCTATCTTGAGTGTGACACATTACTTCTCGCTGACGTCTTTGAGAACTTTCGTTCCTTGTCAATGCAACATTACAACCTCGACCCGTGCCATTTCTACTCCGCTCCCAACATGTCTTGGTCAGCCATGTTGAAGATGACCAACGTGTCTCTTGAACTGTTGACTGACATCGACATGCATCTGTTTATCGAACGAGGAGTGCGAGGAGGAGTGGCTCAAATTCCAAAACGGTTCGCTTCAGCCAACAACAGTTCGTTTCCTGAACAATACAATAAAGATGCCCCCACGTCATGGATCCAATACCTGGATTGCGTAAACCTGTACGGTCATGCAATGTCCCAGCCACTCCCCACCAGTGAATTCAAGTGGGTCGAAAAAGAGGAAATTCCAAAATTTAACTGGTTGTCCATTCCCTCTGATTCGCCCACAGGTTTTATTTTGGAAGTTGATCTCGAATACCCAAAAGAGCTACACGATCAACACCGTGACTACCCGTTGGCCCCGGAAAACAGAGTACCACCACACCTCTCCCCTTTTCTAAGAAAACACTCAAGAAAGATTGGCAAGCAACCTAAACTTTTGACCACCTTGTACGACAAGGAAAAGTACATAGTTCACTACCGTACACTGCAACTGTATCTGTCGCTTGGGTTACGATTGAAAAAAGTCCATCGCGTAATCCAATTCAAGCAGTCCGATTGGCTTCGTCCATACATAGAGTTCAACGCCAATCTTCGGAAACATGCCCGTAACGATTTCGAGTCCCGGTTCTTTAAGCTTCTGAACAATGCAGTGTATGGTAAATCGCTGGAAAATGTTCGTAAACATACCGATTTCAAACTTGTTAATCAACCTAACAACCTGGACAAATGGATCTCTCAGCCACGCATGAAACGGTGGTACACCTACAACCCTGAAGTAGTAGGTATCGCCCTGAACAAAGCACAAGTTATGTTAAACCGTCCCATTTACGTAGGGTTCACAATCTTGGACCTCAGCAAATATATAATGTACAATTTTCATTATAATTACGCAAAGGCTAGGTACGGTGAAAATATTCGTCTATTAATGACCGACACTGACAGTTTGATGTATGAGGTGAAAACGGTAAACGTTTACGATGACATGAGTGAACGCCTGGGTCTCTTTGACACCTCAAACTTTCCACCGACTCACGCCTGTTACAGCACCATCAACAAGAAGAAAGTCGGTACTTTTGCCGATGAAACTCACGGAGTACCAATCAAAGAGTTTGTCGGACTCCGTGCTAAGATGTACAGTTTTATGACTAAAGACAATGAAAAACGAGTGGCAAAGGGGGTCAACCGTGTTTGTATCAAGAAAGACTTGCGACACCAGTCGTACTTGGACTGTCTATTAAAAAAGAAATTGACATACACAAAGTGTTCATCGATTCGCAGTCGATTACACAATATTTACTCTATAGACATCAACAAACTCTCACTTTCACCATTCGACGACAAACGTTACGTACTTGACGATGGTCTTGACACGCTCCCGTACGGTCACTACTCTCTAGACAACGCGGTCAATGATGTCGACGACAGACCAATATCACCATCTCCAGCAAAACGTGCTCGAGTAGAGTACAATGAACCAGGTCCCTCGTCCCGTCCCGACTCCCTCCTCTAGGCTATATATATATCCTTCCATAGTCGATCATATGATTGTAATTTCACCCGAATTAAAAGCAACAGCATCATGGACATCCGATCGGGTATCGCAAACGAACTGCACAGACAGGCGCGCAAGAACTTTCCTAGGAGAACGACCACGTTGAAAGGCAGACATGACCTGTACCAGGCTGATCTAGTGGAAATGGGTAAATATGCAAAATTAAATAATAATTTTAATTACATACTAACTATAATTAATTGTTTTACTAAAGTCGCCGACGCGATACCGATAAAAAGAAAGACAGGAGTGATGGTAGCTAACGCATTGAGACTGTTTCTAAAATCACACCCAATGCGTAATTTACAAACGGACGATGGAAAGGAATTTTTCAATGTACACGTACAGAATCTGCTAAAACAACACAATATCAATCATTACGCCACGTTTTCTGAAAAAAAGGCTGCCATAGTAGAACGGTTCAATAGGACGTTAAAGACGCAAATGTGGCGTGTTTTCACCAATCAGGGTTCATATAATTGGTTGAAAATATTACCCGGGCTTATCACCAAATATAACAACACTTTTCACAGGTCTATTGGAATGAAACCGAATCAAGTTGATGGTAAAAATGAAAAACAAGTGTTGAATCGATTAAACCGTGTACCCAAACGTGTAGCCAATATAATAAAACGTGAATTTAAAGTCGGTGATAAAGTTCGCATTAGTAAGCACAAGATGGTGTTTACCAAAGGATACTTACCTAATTGGACCAATGAGGTCTTTACCGTGTACAAAATACAACCAACTTTACCATTAACGTACCTTCTCAGCGATAGTAGAGGAGAAATATTAAAAGGTGGCTTTTACGGTCACGAGTTGTTGAAAACAAAATACGACGACGTGTTCCTGGTGGAAAAGGTATTGCGTCGTAAAGGAGACATGCTGTTGGTCAGGTGGTTAGGTTTCGATAAATCACATGACTCGTGGGTGAAGAAAGGTGATATTTTATAAATGTACATGTTTCACTGCCGTTGTCACATTTGAGTTTGACATGTGGTCGGTGACGTTTGTACTTTCAATGTTCTTTCTCGTTGTAGTAGTTACAGACAAAACAAATTTCCATTACACACTATTCAACAGCTCTCCGTTCGATGATACGATCAAATTTCACTTGAAGGGATGTATCCATTCGTTGCAAGGATATAATGTCCCATCTGATTTTGAAAAAATTTACAGTTTATGGTACTACTTGAGCAGAGACAATTTAACCTTTAACGTCTGTACGTTTCGTGAACTGTATAGCGTGTCAAAATGCATAAACTTAAAAACAATCGACCCATTGGACAAGAAAGTGAATGATATTATCAACAATTCTATTTCACCAATAGATGTTAATTTAATGTGTAACAAATCATGTGTACCACCACAAGAAAAAAATACCTTAAAATTTGATTACAGCGGTGTAGGTATAATAGCTTTATTGGTCGTCTATGCATTGTTTGTCTTTGTCGGAATCGGAGCAAATTTTTATATGACGTACAAAAACAGTAAAAGGGTATATATTGCACGCAATTAAGTATAATCGCTTTGTTCCAATCAACCAGTCAACTATAATGGAACGTATTCCTCAAAAAGATAAACTCGATGTAATAAATTTTGACAAGTACACCGAACCCATAAAATCGAAGCACGGAAAACGACACAGCAATCTCCTTCCCAACACAATCAGGTGTATAATTTGCGGTCCCTCAAATTGTGGAAAAACGAATTTACTGTTTAATCTGATTTTCTCCGAGAACGGACTGAAATTTAAAAATTTATATGTTTTTTCAAAGTCGCTGAAGCAACCGAAATATCAGTTTTTATCTCACATAATGAAGGGCGTACCTACTGTCGGTTATTTTACATTTAACGAAAACGAAAATGTTTACCATCCGAGTAAAGCCAGACCCAATTCTTTGATGGTATTTGACGACATTGCATGCGAAAAACACGACAACATAAGAAACTATTTCACAATGGGACGTCACAACAAATTAGACACCTTTTATTTGGGTCAATCGTACAGTAGGATCCCCAAACATTTGATCAGAGACAACGCCAACTTGATTGTTGTATTCAAACAAGACGATTTAAATTTACATCATATTCATTCGGATCACGTAAATACTGACATTCCGTTTAATAAATTTAAAGAAATCTGCTCGTTGGCATGGAACAATAGCAATGGAAAAAATTTTCTCGTAGTAGACAAAGACAGCAATATAAATGAAGGTCGTTATCGGGTCGGTTTCGATGAGTTTGTTCGGGTATAAATACGAGTGATTCACCACCAAACTACTCGAGTGTTTGTAAAATGGATAAGCGACAATTGTCGGTGGCGTTACAGGTGCAACGTTTACGGGACAATATTAAACGTAAGCACAGAGCTTTCACGACGGGTGTGATTGAGTCTGAGGAGCTTTTGGAGAAACGTTTGAGACCGATTGTCACTCCTTTGAAAGAATTCATCAAAAAATCGGACGATGTGGTTAAAACAGAAGAAGAAGAAGTGCTTGAGGACAAATATGTAGATGAGGAAAAGCGTTGGGATGACACAGAGTTTCCATTTAAACCAAAGGAAACCAGTACGCCGACCGCGCCTAGAAGAAAGTCAATAGCAAACGAATCAAGAGTAATTGATTCCATGAGCGATAAAAATCCCACCAAATATTATCTGCAAATGCTGATAGATGATGTCACTAACACGATGGATCACGTGTACGGGGTATACTTGGAAAACGACAAGTTGATGATTGGTGATAAAGAGGTGAAATTTGGTCGTATGAAATTGTTAATTGGTAGAGTTAGTTACAACATGACCGCGGGTCTTCACTCGTTGATCTTTGAAAAGGAACCCGTCTCGTATACAACAGACGATCTACACACATACCACAAGATATTGATACAAACAAACGCCTATCGGCAAGGATATGATCCAGGGCGACAGATAAACTCGAATCGTGGTTACAAATACACACAAATTATCAAACCGCTTTTCAACAAAGCCACTCCTCCTCCCACCGTAGGAAGCGGCATGGTGTTGACAGACAGTCGTATTCAGTACGTGCATTGGGACGATGTGAACGAACTATGTGACCGGTTGCGTTTGTTGTTGGCGTCACAAGCGGCCGGCAATGTCGGTCATACAAACGAAATCCAATCGATAGTTGAGGAACTGCGTGAAGCCGGTATTATAAAAGGCGGTGCGTTGAAAACAAATCGACACTAATAAGTGAACAATGAGTATCGACAAGTTTGGTCACTCCAATAGATACGTCAGACGACGTTATAGTGAGGGTGATCAATATCATCATCATGTTGCTGGCCGCCCGTCGGGGTTTACCTTAAAGTTGACCAAAGACGGTGACATCGACGTGCAGGGAAAACGTTTACGTAATTTGAATGTTCCTATATCAGATACGGACGCTGCACGTAAAGTCGATTGTATTACACTTGATCCAAACTCGTTGAGCGTTGATGTAAAGAAGAGAAAAATTATCAACGTGGCCGATCCTGAGGCGGACAGTGACGCAATCAATTTGCGGGCCATGAAAAAAACCTGTTTGACAACTAATCTGTCTGACAACGTTTACGATGCCAACTATATACGCGTGAAAAATGTTGGAGAACCCGTTGACCAAAACGATGCAGTACCCGTCCAGTACCTCTCAAAAAACTACGCCACCAAGGCGGACATGCGAACCACTCTAGAAGCGACGTCATCAGCAACAGCAGCCGTAGCAGCGAGTCTAGACGCAGTAGCGGCAGGAGCAGCGACAACAGATTCCGAAGGAAATCCAGCGTTTAACAATAAACGCCTGACGGCTGTGGGTTCACCCATCAACGACCAAGACGCAGTCACCTTGAAATATCACAAAGAACATACTAATTTGGATGTGGACGCGTCCGCAAAGCAGGTAGACATGCACAATTACGTGGTGAAAAATGTAGGCGTGCCCGATGAAGACAACGATGCCGTCACACTCGGCTATCTAAACTGGAATTATGCCAAGCAATCGGCTTTGGAAAAGGCGCTCGTATTCGGTGATAAAAGTGTGGACGTGAAAAAGTGCAGACTTATCAATGTGGCGAGTGGAAAAAGTGGAAACGACGCGACCAATTTAAATCAAGTGCGGGACGTTTGCAACGAAGTGTTTGAAACGTCTGTGCAAATGGCGATTCATCTGCAAAAACAACAGCGTGGCGAGCGAACCGCCTCCGGTGATGTGAACGAATTTAAAAAGCTGACTCAATCGTTGAGAGACCGGTTGCAAGAGTTCAGCGAGACGTATTATATTTCACCTGAAGTTTTGGTTGGTCCTCCAGGGCCAGCAGGCGTTCCAGGTCCACAGGGTGAACAGGGAGCGCCAGGACCACGTGGAGAATCGGGTGAAGGAATGAAATTTAATTCAAAACTGCAAGCGTTCGATGTGCAAGGAAAACGCATTATTAACGTTCCACATCCAATAGGACCGACAGACGCCGTAAACAGAGATTACGTTACGCAAGCCTTAACAAACTTTTTAGATGTTGTAGAGAGATCGCAACGGCGTAAAATCAGAAGTGTACATGGACCGGAGGCGCTTCCATTGACGCCTGAAGAAGTGGTGGACGATCCAAAAATAGATCAAATTGCCAAAGATTTTTTGGACACGCTGATAAAAATTATTCATCGGCATCAACATTACAAGATGGGACCAGAATTGCAACCAATAGTCGGTCCTCAAGGACCTCCAGGCAAAGCAGGACCGAAAGGAGATAGGGGTTTTGGCTTCAAATTAGATAAAAAAGGTGATGGATATGATATGGAAAATAGAAGACTTACAAACGTAGGCGCACCATCGATTGGAAACGATGCAGTAATATTATCTTATTTAAACGATAGACTAAACAGTGGCAGCAATATGAAAACTGAAGAGCCCACTAGTGGGGTTTCATATACTCTTAACATGGATGACATTTGAGATTAAAATAATATGATGATTACATATTAAAACATCATTTTTTCCTCAATATAGATGTAAAAAAAGGTATAAAAGTGTGTGCAAAAACTATAAATATGTGTGAGAATGTTTGTAAAACGTCAGAAGGGAGCAGGACTGCTTGACGCAATCAGCGAGATCGGCGGAAAGATATTGAATCGTACCATCGACTTATTACCGGTAGAACTACATATTCCTGGTTACCAGTACTGTGGACCCGGTACTAAATTACAGGAGCGGTTGAGACGAGGCGATCGAGGGATAAATAAATTGGATTCAGCGTGTAAGGAACACGACATCGCTTACTCAAAGTACACCGACAGCGGAAAACGGGCAGAAGCGGATCGGGTGTTGGCTGAACGAGCGTGGGAACGGGTAAAAGCGGGTGACGCAAGTGCAGCAGAGAAAGCGGCCGCGTGGACAGTGACAAACCTGATGAAGCTGAAAACTAAATTTGGGGGCGGATTACGACGACGACTACGACGACGACGACGTAGGAGTGGACGTGAACGGTCTCGCCGTGCAGCAGCTACCACAGTAGTAGGACAAGGATTGTATTTAAAAAATTATAAAGGTCGCGGTGTGTATCTAAAAAATTACAAAGGGCGTGGGATGCAGTTGAGGAAAAAAAAAACCTCAACTCGTTGCCGTCGCGTCCGCTAAACGGTCAAGAACTTTTACAATATGCTGACCAGGTAACGTATTTTCGGGGCGTTTTCATGTTGAACAACCTGCCGACGCGGGTACGAAAAAATGAAAGCGGAATCGTGAATTTGGACAAAGAAAGTGGGCGTGGTACTCATTGGGTGTGTTATCGCAAACTCGCCGATCACGTCAACTATTATGACAGTTATGGTAACTTACGTCCACCACCGGAGTTGGTACGATATTGGAAAACGGGGTTAAATGGATCGCGAATCACTGTACAATACAACTATAAAAGAGAGCAGAAAAAAGTCAACTGCGGTCATTTGTGTTTGAAATTTTTACGAGCACAGTAAAATGTTTTCTATTTCCGGCCGCGGTTCGGTACTTCAATGTGATGTTTTTCCCCCCGTCGAACTTGGCAGCACCACCGACTGGGAAATCGGACTAATCAATCTATCCACTTACAACACAATCCCAAACGTGGAAAAAGATGTTAACAACACCTTTTTTTTTGGCAATGCAGACGCCGGGCAACATCAACTGCCTGACGCAGAAGGTAAAGTTATAGTTTCCGACGAACCGATCAACAGGGGCAGGGCGACCACAATGTACTCGGACGTCGAACAGAAAATTCTAGATAAAGATAAGTCGAATGCTGGGGTGTCGATCGTGATACCACAAGGCGCGTACGAGCTGGAAGATTTAGAGAAATACATAAAAGAGACGTGTTTACGAGCTAACATTCCACTGGAATTTCATCTTAAAGCAAACAATAATACTCTGCATACGGAAATTTACTCTTCACGCCCCATAGATTTCACACAACCAAACAATTTGTCTGCAATGTTAGGTTTTACAGAGCGGGTGTTGGAGCCAAACAAATGGCACGTATCAGAAAACGAAGTAAACATCATCAAGGTAAATATCATCAGGGTGTTGTGCAATATTGTGCAAGGATCTTACGATAACGGAAAAGAAACACATATTCTACATGAATTTCCCTTGGCCGTTGACCCTGGTTATAAACTGTTGGAGACGCCTACCAACGTTATATATTTACCAGTAAACGTTAAACGCCTTCAGTCTATTGTCATCCGCCTGGAAGACCAAGAAGGCAATCTCATAAACTTTGCAAACGAAGTAATCTCTTTGCGATTGCATTTAAGACGTACAAGAGATGGGTCTGGTTATTTTACCACGAAAAACATATAAGTACAATGAACACACATGTTCAGTTGGCAGTCGTAAGTCGACCTTGAACAAGTTGAAACCTCATAACATACGGTTTTTAAAATCCATAGGTTTTCGTGTTTGAGGTGTCATGGAAGTGTTGAACGTTCAAGATAAACCGGTTTTCAATGATGTATTTACAAGTTGGGAGTACCACAGTCACACACCGTACGCGTCAACCACTTACAACAATAATGATGAGATAAGAATCCCTATTCAACAACAAGATGTATTCACATTGCCCAGCGAAAGCTTCCTCTACATTGAAGGTACGTTACTGGAAAAGGCAGACACAGTGAACGTTAACTATAAATTAGTGAATAACGCGATCGCTTTTCTTTTCGATGAAATCAGGTACGAAATTAGCGGTATAGAAGTGGATAGGGTAAAGAATCCTGGGATTACATCTACAATAAAAAATTATCTTACCTTAAATGCAAACGATAAGGCTCTTGCGAACGCAGGTTGGAACGAATCAATCGGTTCGATCTCTGTAGATAGCACGAGTGGAAAATTTTCATTTTGTTATCCGTTAAAATTTCTCTTACCCGTCTTTGACGATTACACCAAAATCACTTTACCCGTCAAGCAAGAACTGATACTTTTGCGTGCTCCGACCGATAAAGACGCTGTCCTGTTGCCAGATGCGAAAAAAGATTTCTTATTGACATTAAAAAAAGTTCATTGGAAAATACCTTACATTCGTGTGAATGACGTGACACGATTAAGTTTGTTGAAACTTGTTGAATCAGACAGACCAGTTCAGATATTCTTTCGGAGATGGGAATTACACGAATACCCATCTTTCCCACAGACAAACCATCATCTGTGGTCGGTTAAGACTTCTTCACACATGGAAACGGCTAGGTACGTGATTGTCGCCTTTCATACAAAAAAGAAAGCTAACCCAAACGCTAATCCTTCACAGTTCAACAGCGGCGGTGGTTCAGTCGCAGTCCGCAATGTTAAGTTATATTTGAACAGTGAGTATTTTCCATACGATAATGTGCACGGTGATATGAACTTGTTTTACGACGCCTATTCTCGGTTTAAATCGTCCTACTCGTGTGACACTGGTACAGGTCCTTTTTTAAATTTGTCAGAATTCAAGCAGAACGGTGCAGTATACGTTATTGACTGTTCTAAGCAAAATGAAACTTTAAAAACGGGTGCCGTTGATTTAAGGTTGGAAATCGAAACGGAACAAACGGTACCCGCTGAAACGGTAGCTTACTGTTTGATCGTTTACGATGCCGTGGTGGAATACAAACCGTTGACTGGCACGGTACGTAAACTTTTGTAATGAGTGTACCAACCTATATATATATAAATTGTATCTACATACTAGAAAACACTTTAGTTTTATCTCGGCAGTATGGGCTCACGGTATTCTCTGTCGCAGGACGCTGAGGACACGGAAACACTGTTGCCAGGACGGACAACACCATCAATAAACGGTATGTATTACATATTTTTACCGCTAACATACACGTTAAACAATAAATTTGATAAACATGTAAGCGTCGGGCTGGTTTGTTCCAATCAAAACTTTAATACCGCGGTCGTATTCACAGCCCCTCGCAAACGTGTGGTCTTGTCGTACCACTTGTGGAAATTAATGGTGAATAATCGGGATCACATACAACTAGCGTTGGACAAGAGCACAAAAATTACATGTCACTTAAAAGCCATCACAGATGACAACTCACATTCCGTGGTGGAGGTGAAACAAATTTTTGGAAAATGGTACGTTCAGGTTGTCGATAATAAAAACAATAAAATTTCTTTGACAACCTCCGAGTGGTTTTGGTTTGATAAACATATACCAAGCCTGACTAAACATGTACGTGACATATGGTATGACGAATCAAAGATTGTAGAGGGGATAACTAAGGTAAAAACGTCACATGTTGCGTGGTGGACAGACAGGTTGCAAGATGAGTATGCTGCGTATAAAACAATTGTAAAATCGCAAGAGGAGACAGTGGACTAGTGACTCGTGAGATGTACGATTCGGTAGTTGACGATTTAACGCTTTTTGTTGGCGGTGTAGCGGTTCCGTTTTCGGCCACATGCAAATTAAAACACAGCTACTTGATGATTGCCGATTTTACTTTCCATCATTTTTCACAACCGGATGACGTTAAAATTGAAATTAAATTTAAAAATAAATCCAGAACGTATATCTGTGAATTTGAATGTAATGACGTGAAAAAAATATCCCATGTCGGTTCGGGAAACATATGTTTTGTAGGTTTCACACGTGATCCATATGATGGTAAAATACAAAAGTTTATGTTGGATGACCATGTGTGCAATAAACGTTCGTCGACGGTAGCACAAGACGAGAAATTGATTCTGTCACTGTCCGTGTTCGATACAATAGATAGACGAGTCGCCTTTGATACGGTAGACGGACCAAGTACCACTCGCACTGATTCATGTAATCGAACGCTAGTCGGTTTTGAGGGGTGGGAAAAATCAACAGAGTCGTACGGTTTATGTACAAGATACGTAAAAGATCATCTTATTTTGTCTGTGTATATATTATTCTATATTGGCAATACTGGTTATTATGTGACACTGTAAATAAATTGAAAGAACAGTTAGTTTCTCAATCAGTGTGGTAAAATGTCTCATTCAAGTTGCATATGTGAATTTCAAGCTTTCTACGATAACAGCAATGACTTTGTGCTTAAAGAATTTGTTGTTTTAGATTTAAACACACGTTCTTTTGTTCATTTACACTTTAAGCCACCATTCGATCGAGGTGAGTTGAATTGTATTTACAGAAAAACTGCACACTGGTTAGAATCACGTTTTCACGGTTTAATTTGGGAAGAAGGTGATATTCCATACAGTTTGACAACAGTCAAAAATATTCTCAATCAGTATAAATTTATTTACACAAAAGGACGTGAAAAACAAGTTTATTTAAAGTCATTAGTTGATGGGGTTGTTATTAATTTGGATGAGTGTAAACATTTAATACCAAGGTTAACAAACGAAAATAAAGTTCATTGTCCTGTCACCACGGGTATACACAAGACCGATGGTAGAATGAGATGTTCTCTTTCAAAGTGTATTCATCTCGCAAAATGGTTAACTTGCGATTACAGAAGGGAAAGTGACAGATTGTCAACCTTTGCGGAACATACGGAAAACGTACGTGAAATAGCAAAATGTGGTTTTTATTTTGACAAAAATTCTGACTCTGTTTGTTGTATGTCGTGTAAAATGCACTTTCAACATATAGACAGTGTACTAGCAGATCATGTAAAAGATTCACCGTCTTGTAACTTGTTGATTAGCTATATCAATAACGTACCAATGACTCTGGAACATATTGTTCCGAGGAGGGAACACTTGACATCTTTGATGTGATTGTTGAGGCTCTGTCGACTTAACTTGTCTCGTTTTGAGAAAAAATAAAAACATTTTTTTCTCTGACGTCATCCTCGTGATTGATGTTGAATGAAAGGGGCTCTGGAGGTCTAAAAACCACCGTTGATTAGTGTCACGGGCACTCTCTGTGTGTTACGGACGATCTCCGATCACCAACTGAAAAAAAGTATACAGGGCGCTGATGGCTTAAACTCCACCGCTGACAAAGATCACGGCAATCCTCTTGCAAGATTGAACATGTGTTTGTGTGAATGAGGTCTTAGATGTATGCGTTCCCTTTTGAAATTGTAGTGAAACTAAGCTTTTTTTTATCAAGATCATTAATACGTCAAGAATTTTTGAAAAAATTAAAAAACACATTTATTGCTTCATTGTTTTCCTTCATGTGTGTATGGTCATTTTCCTTAGTTTAATATTTTTAATCAACTCTTGGTATTTGAATGTGAGTGTTTATCTGAATTGTATCAACAAAGATATTTATAAAAATGTAAACACTTTAGTTAATGCAAAAAAAAAATTTTAAATGCGGTTGTAGGCCTACGTTACGTTTTTTTGTGACCTCAGTTGCATAAAAGACAGCTGTGGGGGAGGGTCCGCTTGTTAAATAGAAAAAACCCAACGCGCCTTTGTCATAACCGCATACGGTGGTGGGGAAAAATGATGGTATATAAGCGGTGAGAACTCGGTGAGCGGTTCCATTCACTGTTAAACTCAAACTATGAACGCTGACGAAGAACCTTACCAATCCGGCTCATACGTCGAACATTGTCAGAAATATCACAGTGAATATTGTGATGGGCGTCGACACTGGGTGATGTGTGTCAGTCCAGGACCGTGGGAACGATCTCAAGATATCAGCACAGAATGTTGGCTTCCAGAAAAGTGTAAATTGAACAAAAGGCAGGAGCATCAGGCTGAACATCATATAGATACGTGTGACGGTATTGTTCATTGTTATAATATATGCACAGCAAAAGATGGAGAACATTGTTTAGAAGATGTTGTGAAAGTCTTTTGCGAAGCGAATTGCGATGTAGCGAGACGGTTAAAGGAAAACGAGGTTTGATTTGATCCGGTGTAAGAGCGATGGTACACGCGTACGATACAACACAGTTTACACAGAACAACACTAAATACACTTACAGACAAACAAAAACACCTTAAACACCTAGGCTAAATACAAATTTATAAATAGAAATTTTAAAAAAAAATTTGTTTCTAAATTTGTAGTTCAGCCTATATGATGGTCCAAAGGCTCTAGACACGTTGCTTTATTCGATTCAGCACTATGATTCGGACAAAGGAATGTGTTTTAAACTTGTGATGGAGGTGTGTTAATACAGAAGTAAATCGTATCTTGATATGACCGCTTTTGAACTTTCCAAGTCTAGACATTTAGATTTCGAATGCAAACAAGAGTGTTGGTAGGCGTCAGTACCATATTTTATGTTTAAAGTAAATTATATAGAATAATTCATTGCCGATGAAGTAATAAACTGATTGTGTAATATTATTTTCTCTGGGACGTACAATATTTATTGCTTTCATGAGAAACAACTTTTATAAATACACAAGATACAAGAGAGGTACATTTTACAATGTCAGTGGGAATGTTTTACAACCGAAGGAAATTGTATGACCGCTTCTGACCTTATCAAGCTGCTAGGCGTCAGTACCATATTTTATGTTTAAAGTAAATTATATAGAATAATTCATTGCCGATGAAGTAATAAACTGATTGTGTAATATTATTTTCTCTGGGACGTACAATATTTATTGCTTTCATGAGAAACAACTTTTATAAATACACAAGATACAAGAGAGGTATATTTTACAATGTCAGTGGGAATGTTTTACAACCGAAGGAAATTGTATGTCCGCTTCTGACCTTATCAAGCTGCTAGGCGTCAGTACCATATTTTATGTTTAAAGTAAATTATATAGAATAATTCATTGCCGATGAAGTAATAAACTGATTGTGTAATATTATTTTCTCTGGGACGTCCAATGTTTATTGCTTTCATAAGAAACAACTTTTATAAATACACAAGATACAAGAGAGGTACATTTTACAATGATAGTGGGAATGTTTTACAACCGAAGGAAATTGAATGACCGCTTCTGACCTTATCAAGTTTAGACATTTACATTTAAATAGTAAGAAAATGACGCCAGTCGCCAGTATAATTTTATGTTTAATGCAAATTATATGTTACGTTGTCAGGTGAATAAGATAGAAAATATAATTTTGTCTGGGAGGAACAATATTTATTGCTTTTTGTGAGAAATAATCTCCTTTTCATTATACTAGCAGTACATGCATGGTAGAATCATTATTTATGATGCAGTAAATTATTAATCATTCCTCTGGCTGTAAAAGTCAGCAACTTTATGCATTCAGTAAAATTGCAATGCGTTTTACAAGCGTTTCTTTTATATTAGACTGACAGGTCAACGACAGTCTACAAGAGGTAGTTGAACTTACAAGTTCACTTTAGTATAAAACACATTCTAAAGGTTCTTCATACATTTCGTGTTGTTCAAAATGAACAGACATATAGAGACACAATACTACATTTGGTTTCATATTTTCACGTATTTACATGTTGATTCACTAGAATCCTGTTATTATGTTTGCAAACTTTTTAGACTTATGACAATGAACGAACTAAAAACAGAGAGACGGAAAATAACCTTTTTGAATAACTTACGAACCAGCGTACGATTACGTTACATTTCTTTGAACGATTTCGAAGAAGAACGAAAGAAACACTATTTGTCATTGATTTATAACGGATATTATTTTTCAAAATCTCTTAATCTTTTCACCTGTAGCGGTTGTAATTTGAGTAGTTCATTTAACGTTCCAATTCAACCATCTGAAATTAATCATTTGGCTGCATGTAAATTTTATTTTCGTGATTTTTGCGAATTGCCTTGCTTCCACTCAACCTGGTATATTTTTCACCCTGAACGTAAGAAGTACTGGCATATGAACGTTTTAAAGAGATATTTAAAACTTCAATTTCCATGGGTAAGAATTTCGTTAATGTTTAAAAAAAAATTTGGGATATGTACGCTTCAGGTAGATTTTAAGGTGAATATTACATATCGAAAAATCCTTTTAGATTTCATTAACTTACCGAATCAGAAATTTGGTAATATGAGGTCTACAGCTTTTGATTTGATTTTTATACCTGGGAAAACCGCGTGGAAATCCTTTTGTAGTAATAAAACATCTACCAAATTCACTGTCTCGTACAAATGTTCTTGCAAACATTTCTGTGTGAAGTCATATAATTTACGAGCAGAAGACGATGTGTCTTCAGTTAGTGAGATGTCATTTTAGAAAAAAAATTGTACTCTGTTCTCAACTCTTTATGTCCCCTTCCACACTTTTATTACTATTACTTACCCCACCATTGTATCAATACCCCACCAATTCTTGGTCTTTACTTTATATACCGTGACGTGCAGCATATCATCTTGTTCTTCTTACGACACTACACAACAACGCTTACACAAAATGGACTTTGCTATTAAATTCAACTCTATGACTTACCCAAAATATTGTCGAACGTCAGAACTAACAAAAGGCAAGGAGTACAACATATCAACAATGAAACGATCAACCACTAAGTACGGGGACGCCATACGAGTGGACTTTCTGGATGAGGATAAGGAATATTTCATGTATCTACCGGATCGCTACAACACGGCATTCACTGATGAGGAACTCCTATCGTTTGATTGCAGTACACATGTGTTGGTGAAGACCGGCAAAGGAGACTTTCAGATTAAGAAAAAGGTATGTGAATTTTAATAAAATTATATAAAACAAAAATATTTTAAACATTATTTCATTTATTTTTTAAAATTAATTTACATTTATATGTCTGTTGTGGCGGTTACACTTTCCTGTGAACAAATAAAAAAAAAACACTTTATTAGATAATTAGAAAAAGGAAAATTAAACGTTATACAGTGTACAAGTCTTTTTGTGAGAGTAATACGTAATTTTAATGTTGTTGACACGAATTAATAAATTAATAGACCCAGAAACGGTATTTCTAAAATACCAACACTAAGACATAGAAACTTCATTTCCATACTACTTTTACTACTACTATTACTACTAAGAGCTAGTAAGACCTATTTTTCCCCTACTCACTTGTTAAGAGGTAGTGTGACCTATTTTTCCCCTACTCACTTGTTAAGAGGTAGTGTGACCTATTTTTCACCTACTCACTTGTATTCGTCTTGTTTTTAACACTTATTTTTTTTACACAGTTGAAACGTTATTCCAATATTTATACACAACATCAATTATAATTCTAAACATTTGAAAATTTTGTACCACACATTGTTGTCATTCAAAATTTTAAAATTTATTTATAAAAACAAAAAATGACAACTTCTTACATATAATTTACATTCTTTATTTGATGGATAAGTAAATAAAAAAATATTTAAAACTTGATGTGTAAGCATAGTTAAAAGTAAAATATAAGAAAAAGTTAAACATTAAACAGTTTATAAGTTACTTATTTACGTTTTCTTGGTTTATATGAATATATAGGGGAGAGAAATATTATTTTAATGTTAATTATGAGTTTTCACCGAAAATACATGTTTTCAGGCCCCCTGAACCCGAAAAACTCGCCTCATTTACTAAATTTGTTATGCTCTACAAGATTCGGTAGGTGCGATATCTGCTGAAATTCTTGGAGAGGCTGTTCTATTTTCTCGTAAAAAATTGTGTTTTTAAGATTGTGATTTAATATGCACTTTAGCGTGAACATGTGTATAATAAAAGTTGTAGAGAATCTAAAATTCTACACATTTTATGTTAAAAATTTTGTTGTATAACGCTTAGTTTAGCTGTAATTACCGATTTTCTGTTTTTTTCTCCCGAAAACATGTAAAAAAATCGATTTTTTAAAATTTCAGCCTTAGTATCATTTTACGACAAAAGTGTATACAATCAAATTTATAGGAAATTTAAAGATCTACAACTTTCAATAACAGCATTTTTCTCCACTAAGCCTAGTTTAGCGTGAAAGAGAGATTTTTCGTATTTTTAAGCCAAACTGAGGTTGTTTTTCATTTTGCGTCTTTCACTCATGATTAAAATTAGGTTATGTTTATTGAGGTTAGTGTTTTTATTTAAATCTAATGTTTTATTGCTTATGTTAGGCTATATTGTTCATTATTTGCATTGGCAAGAGAAAGTCGTGTGAGTGTTTCACACCAGATTTTTTTTAATATTCATTGTTTTGACATAACTCTATCACCATAATTTAAATGTAAAAGTTTTCATTGCTATTATTATTTTTCCCCTAATATAAGACCAATTTCAGGTCTCAACATCATATCTCCACTATGTTAACGTTTGACCCATTTTCTTAATAATGGTTAGAGATAATTATCCCGAATAAACACACATTTATCAATATATTTCATAACTTTTAACACAGAAGTTTGTTTTTTTTAATATAACTTTTTTTATGCATAATCTGTTGTCTGCCCATAGCAGACAGGTGTAGTGTCAGATTATTTACACTCAATCTGTTCGTTTCAGAGCTAAAATAAATAGTTCTGTTTCTTATCACGTGGTCAGCCAGTTAAATGACTGAATAATTTAAGAACAGAAGAGGTAGAGGTGTAAAAGACAGTCATCAGAGTTATTTCCTCTGAAAGTAATGAATTTCATTATACAGCCAGACCCTGTGGTGAATGAAGTGAAGGTGTCATTTGCAGAGTGGAAAATATGTGCTTTACAGAGGGCCCGGCATGCTGATAAGCGTACTTTTCCACTCAGTGAGGAAGGCATTGGTAAACCACCTCACTCCTCGTATTACTCAGTAAAACCTCTACAGGTTCAAACCAGACTTTCGGCTGATCACCGAAACAATATAATCTGTTGTATAACAATAAATGCAACTTATCAATTAAATTTAAAACATGAAAAAATTACAACCCACTGGTGTAATTAACAAATTATAAAATTATAACATTAAAACATATTATACTGTTCTTAATTATTATTTACAATCAAATTAGATAAATAGTGTCTTTTTAAATTAAAATAAAAAAAATAATCAAAACCACCTTAAAACGCAAAAAAAAACAAAATGAGAAGTAATAAATAATAAGCACATGATTCCGAAATACATGTATAATATTCAGATGAACTAATGTCCCCTAGCCGTGGGAGTGAGAATATTATTTACTACATTTTTACAGCATGATCTACAAGATAGGGTTATGTCTGCTGGAATTTATGCGTCAATGCTCTCGTGATAAAAAGTTTTAAAGATTGTGGCTTTTATATGCATTTAAGGGTAAAAACATGTGGAAATCTTAAGGAATACATTTTATTTATGATATTAATGATAATTAACATATTACCTTTTTGTATAAAAATCAATTTCATCCTGCGTTAATCTCTTTAGTGCAACAACGCATTCTAAAGACATTTGAAATAAAATTTTGTAGATTGTTCTTTTCTTATAATCTCTTACGCAGAAACATTGTTCGCTTCCTCTCTGAAAACAAAAAAAAAGAAAACTAAAATTGTCATGAACCATAAAACATGATGTCAAAAGTTAATTTGAAACGTGGGGTAATTTGTTTTACTCTGTGAGGAAGGCAAGGTTAACCACCTCACTAATTATTTTTCATAGTAAAATCAGAATAAATAAGTTAATAACAGAATAAATTTCTTATCTTGTTAATAATTAATACAAATTTTTGTTTTCTGTTACAGAAAAACCTGAGCAGTTAAGACAATGACTTCTTTCCGCTACACTACAGATTTTCATTACACAAAATCTGGATATGGTACCTTTTGTTAGTCAAGTCACAACTGACATTTCTGCATTACCTACCTACTTGCCTATGTCTTGCTGGTTCAATGACGTCAATAAAACAACACAAAAAACTTATTTGAGTACAAGAATTATCATTTGTCCAGTAATTTTTTATGAAATTTTGTTATGTATTCTTGTGTTAAATCAGATGTATTGCAGTCATACAGATTTTATTGAATTTATTATACACTCTGATTTTTTTGAAATGTATGAATAAATATCGTGCCTGAATGGGATTCGAACCCAAGGCCGAATGATGAGAGTTGTGTTAAATTGACAGCATTACAGAATTTAGTCTCATGTTTGCAAAAGGTAATCTCCTGACTTAAGTATGTTTAATAAATTCAATAAAATCTGTATGACTGCAATACTTTTCTTACATAAAATAGTTAGTGAAAGTAATTCTAATTCTAACTAATTCTAAATTTATTTATTTGATTTAATTTATTTGAAGAGATTATGTTTCTTCTTACTCAATAAAAATAAATAAATAAATACAGGGTGGTAAAAAGTTTAGTAAATTTATAATAAATTGTTTTTCTTTACTTTATCTTTCACTCTGAGAATGACTGCTCATAACAGATAGGTGGTGTGTCAAATTATTTACACTCAATCTGTTCATTGTAGGGGTAAAATAAATAGTTCGGTTTCTTATCGCATGGTCAGCCAATTAAATCATTTAAGAACAGAAGAGGAAGAGGTGTAAAAGACACTAAACAGAGTTATCTCCTCTAAAATTAATGGACTTCATTAAACAGCCAGACCCTGTGGTGAATGAAGTGAAGGTGTCATTTGCAGAGTGGCTTTTCAGAGGGCCCGCCATGCTAATAAGTGTACTTTTCTGTTCAGTAAAGAAGGCAATGGTAAACCACCTCACTCCTCATTTTACTTAGTAAAACCTCTACAGGTTCAAACCAGCATTTCGGCTGATGACCTAAAGAACAACAGTTATTGTTGTATTCTATTTTTATTGAAGTAGTTTGTGTTTTTTTTTTTAAAATTAAAGTACTGCAGGTTTCGAGACAAACTTAAAATCATAACAATCCCTTAATACATAATAAAAATATTATTTTAAATTGATAAAACTGTTAATGGATTGTAACAAGTTATCAAATGAGGAAACGGTACGCTAAAAATAAAATAAAAAACTATTAGTAGGACGTAATTTGAAAAGAAATATCTATGAGAGTGTGTTTTTAATTATTTTTCTTATATAGAGTGTTTTTATTGTGTACATAAAATGGTGAATGGTGCGAAATATTAGATTATATTATTTTAATAGAAATATTATATTGTTTTATTATGATTGATTTATCATTGTTTATGATGCGATAACTAAGAAATAAATAATAATGACTCTGTAACTTTATATTAATTATTCATTAATATATAAACTTCCATTAAAGAAGTACAAAAAGCTTAGAAGAAATTGTGTGTCTTTTTATTTTTTTTATTATTATTATTGTAATGATTCAGTAGATATGATTTGAACACATAAGTAAAATGATAATTAAAAGCATCTCCTTCAAGTAATTATTTTTCTTATGTAGACTGTTTTTTATTGTGTACATAAAATGGTGAATGGTGTGAAATATTAGATTATATAAATTAAATGGTAAAGTTTTATTGTATGTTTTTTTTAGAGGATGAAATGATAATAATAAAATTATATATGAAATAATTATTTGTTTTATTGAACTTACCTTATCCTTTTGAGGTGATTTTACATGAATACAGATAATAACATCTTTCTCTGAGCTGTTCATTTTTCGACTTTCAACTGGCAAATAACATCGTGGAAAATATATTTCTGTATTTATATAGAATGCTGATAAAAATTAAGACGTTAAGAAATGTTGTCTTTGATAATAAATTATAGTTAGATCTTTACGTGTAAGTTCTATTTCACTATTTAAGCAATAGAAGTACATCTATGTACAAAATAATAATATTTTAACGTCTACATATTTTACGGATAAAGGAAAGCATAATAATCTGTTCATGTCTTCAGACATAAAATATATAGTATGTACAAAGTAGAATTTGTCTATGCAAAATAAAATCAAACTATCAATATTTATACAGTTCCACAAATGTTATTCAACTGTAGTATATTTAAACTCATGAGACAGAAAAGTCAATAAACTGTTGGAACAGTGTGTTTCTTATTGAACATTCTGTAACTACATTTTATATAAATAAACAGTGTAAAACAAAATTTATGTAGTCTGTCAGTTTAATGAAATATACAGTTTGAATAAGTACATCATACATGTATTGTATAATGTAAGTTTTGCTAGTACTACTACTACTACTACTCAGAGCTAAAACAACCTACACTTTGATAGTAAAATTTATTACTAAGAAAATTCTGTAACTACATTTTATAAAAGATGTAGGGTGTTACAGGTATGTAGATATGAAACAACTTGCGTAAGATATAGATTAACATGTACATGTAATCTGATAGAACAGGTACATAGTACATAGTACATGTTATGCATAGTTCAATGTAAGTTTTATGTAAATTTATTTAAATAAATGAAAGATTTATTATACCCACCAGAATGCATAAGAATAACTACTAAGGTCGACTGTTGAATCCGTCTCAGAAAACTTTTTCATGAGCCTGCGAACTGTTGATTTATTCGGTGCTTCATTACGTCCTAGAGTACCGCGAAGTCGCCTCACAGTAGCCGCATAACTCTCTCCACTCTGGTAAAATGTTTTGACGATTAACACTCGTTGTGCAATAGTAAACTTCTCCATGGTTAGACACAGACTGCGAGAGTACTACACTGCGAACAAGAGAAACTACAACTGAATCGTCAATCGGAATGTTCTCCGAAATAGAAATGAGGTCTAACAATGTTGCCAACCGATAAACAAAAATTTACCAGCCGTTTAAAAACCGGCGCTCTTTTTGAATCACCCGTTATTTAAAACATTACGATTATTCTTTTTACCATGCGGTAATAAGGTCCACTGTTAAAATTAATCATGATACAAGAGTTATAACTTACTATACGAGGTGCGGATATTAAATAACGAGACTGACGTTGTAAAAAATTTTATTTTAATTTTATACATAATCACTTGTTGTCACCTTCAATATACACTCCTTCTCTACCCCTACAATGCTCCATGCAAATTTTCCATTGTTGGAAACAGAGCTGGAAGTCATCTTCTGTCAGCTCCTTCAGGACACGTGCCGCTTTTTCTTTTACAGCTTCCACAGACTCAAATCTTGTCCCTTTTAATGCAGAATTCACCTTAGAGAACAGGTAGAAATCATATGGTGCAATATCTGGTGAATAAGGGGGATGTTCTAACACTGAGATGCTGTACTTGGCTAGGAACCTCTTGACAGATAACGCGAAATGAGCTAACGCATTGTCTTGGTGGAGAACCCATGATTGTCCTTCCACATTTCGGGGCGTTTTTCCTTACTCTTTGACGTAGTTTAGAAAGTACCTCGAGGTAGTATTATTGATTAATTGTTTAAGGTTTAATTGGTTTAGGAACCCATTGAAGGTACACAATCCCATGGATATCAAAAAAAACAATCATCATTGCTATAAATTTCGACTTGCTCATCCGAGCTTTTTTGGCTCTCGGTGAAGTTCGGCTCTTCTAGTGCATGGACTGGCGCTTCGTTTCCGGATCATAAGTAAAAAACCACGTTTCATCATAATGTTATTATCTTCTACCTATTCCCTAAGGTGAATTCTGCATTTAAAGGGACAAGATTTGAGTCTGTGGAAGCTGTAAAATAGAAAGCGGCGCGTGTCCTGAAGGAGCTGACAGAAGATGACTTCCAGCACTGTTTCCAACAATGGAAAATTCGCATGGAGCGTTGCAGGGATAGAGAAGGAGTGTATATTGAAGGGGGACAATAAGTGATTATGTATAAAGTAAAAATAAAATTGTTTACAACGTCAGTCTCGTTATTGAATAGCCACACCTCGTATATTTAATAAGCCCAAAGTTAAAAAATTTCTATTTAAACAATCTTTTATTTACCTAGGACCAAACTTATTTAATCCAATTACCTGTAGATATAAAACAAATAAATAATTTTTATTTTTAACAGAAATTAAATCTTGGCTTTTCAAAATCATAGATACAAATTATTTAAAGCAAAATCCGCACTGACATTATCTATCTATCTATATTTCATTATCTATCTATCAGTGATTTTGCTATCGTAATATATTTTCATTGTAATCCTTGAATAATTCAAGAAGCAATTTATATCAAAAATCTCAGAATTGATACTTTTCGAAATTAACCATCCACCTCTTAATATCCTTTCTGTTATGAGTATCTGTGGGCCTCTGTGATATCTATATATTTGCAATATTATTGTTCTATTGATGTTAAAATAAGTAGGTGTTAAAATTGCAGAGTTCAATTTTACAATCGTCATTTTTATAGTCATTCATTCAATCACTGACATTTTTATCATCATTTTATCATTTAGTCATTTCTGTAATTATTGTAAATTTTAATTTAAATATGGGCGCTGCAGAGAGCTGATATCAAGCTACTTAATGTAAAGACTGGACTCTTAAATATCATTTATTTTTTATTTGTTTTGTGAACTAGCTACATGTAATGTTAATATTGTGGCTAGTAAATTCTCAGATACGAGAATAAATTCTGAATACTCGTATGTGTATTGTTTATTATTCTGTATATAATGTTAAAGGAATAAATTAATTATTTTCATTATAACAATTAATTACCTATTCACACAATTAAGAGTTACAATTAAAGATTAAACTTAGCCTACTAACACAATTTGATTACTTCAATTAAATAATTACAAATCTTCAGCTTAAACTAAAGTTGACTGGGGCTCGTTTTCCTGCACCAAACAGAGTTTGGAGCGATCAAAAAGGGCAAATGTTTCTACCGGGGATGGATGGTAAGGTCCAGATTTCAAGGTGCGACCTACACGCGGTTCCCCCTTGGATAGGTAGAGAATCTGGTCTACTGAACTGAAGAAGATAGCATATGGCTTACAAACATATTGCTAAATCGGGTAGAGTGAGTTTACTCTATCTTACCATTTTTAATCTTCATGTGACTTTAGACCGCATGATGTTGTTATAAAAGTTTAATGGTTATACAATAATTACTAGTCACTCACAAACTATAAAAGATAATATTATTTTAACAAATATTGATAGTCGTTTGGCTAGGTTAAAGGGATCGGAGCTCTCAGATTACGGCTACTAAGTATTAGAGATTCAGCATTTAGGCAGTCGTGCCCCAAATCAAAAAAAAATAACAAATTAGGCAGGAAGGCCAAGGGAATATTTATTACTTGTTACGCAGTTTGTCCAAAGAGAATTGGAAGACTGTTATCAATTCTTCAGAAATGAATCAGAAATATCATAATTTTATTGAAACATTAAAATTTCACTATCATAATAGTGGTCCAATTAAATAGGTAGATGTAAAAAATATTGTCAGTGAAACAGATGAGTAGGTTACAGGGGAAAGTTTGAAAATCAGGTCTGAAGTAAGAGATTTATACTCAGAGTTTAAATCACATAAGAATACCTTTAATGTAAAAAGGTACAAAAATATTAAATATCATTGTGCCAGAGAAGTCCAGAGAGCTAAATGCAAAAAATTGCTGAAGTCCTTCATACAACAACAGTTTTTAAACTCAGCAATACGGGAAACAATAAATAAGAATCGGGGTGTAATTAGCAACAAAAGTTTTACAGAAATACCAAAAACTTTTAACACTAAAAATTAAGTTATTAAGAATGGTTTAGAAATTAGTAATTATTTAACGAATATTATCAGGAAGTAGCTTCAAAACTTAAACAACAATTTAGGGAAACAGTAGGATGTTATGATCCAAAAGATAACAAGGTAGTAAATCAGTTCCTGTTTAGCAGTTTCATAATAAGGAATTAGAAACAGTTATTGATAGTTTCATAACTAAGAAAACGGTTGAGTTAGATGAGATTGCTTGTATAAGTGTTAAAAAATGATACATTTTCTAATTACTCCTATCCTTCATATAATTAACTTCTCACTCAAAGTAGGTGTATTTCCAAACAATCTGAAAGAGGCTAAAATATTGCCTATTTTTAAGAATGAAGATAGCCAGTTAGTTGAAAATGATAAGCCCCTATGTGTTTTAAACGCAATTAGTAAAATATTTGAAAAAGTAGTATACACTAGGATAATCAGTTTCTTGACTAATAACCTTATCAACTCAGGGGATCAGCATGGTTTTCGAAAAAGTAGATACCTAAAACTGCAATAGTCTTACTTGTTCAGGAAGTAGTTGATATATTGGATGGAGGAGAGAAAGCATTAGCTGTGTTCTTAGATCTGAGTAAAGCTTTCGATTGTGTTCGTTATGAAATGTCATTGAAAACATAAGTCATTAAGTGTTAGGAATACAGAACTGAAATGGTTTAATCTTACCTTATAGGTAGAATACAATTTATGGAGTTAACTAGAATTGATAGGAGTAAACTTACAAAGTTGTATCTGGAAAGCTTGAAGTCAAAACAGGCGTTCCACATAGGTCAGTTTTAGTCCAATTTTGTTTCTATCATACATTATTAGGTTACCAGGAGTCATACCTAACGGCAGAGCTTTAATGTTTGCTGATGATACTTCAGTAATCAATAAAGGTTTACTGGTAGATGCTCTTGAAATAAATACACATCATAATATAGAGTTTGCTGTACAGTTCTTGAATCGAATGTTATAAACAGTTAATGGGAAAAAGTGTCAATACTTGCAGTTCAAAAACAAACATTACGTAAAAAAAGTAGAGAAGTGTATGTATTTATTTACAATAATAGTCTAGAGCACATAGAAACATTGAAATTTCTAGGAGTACCACTTGATAGATGTTTTTCTTGGGATTTCAATATCAATCAAGTTTGTAGTAAAATATCATCTAGGGTATTTGCATTAAAACCAGTTGCCAGATTAAATGATAAAAAACTACTAATCGCAGCTTATCATGTTCTAATTCTGTCTCATATCCATTATGAAATTTTGGTATGGGGTAATTCTCTTACGAATAATATGAATAGAATTTTTAAAATTCAAAAGAAAGCTATGAGGTGTATGGTAGCAGCTAAACAGCTCACCTCAAGCAGGCGAGTATCAAGGAGCTTAAATTGCTTATAGTTCCCTGACTATACATTTTTGAGTAGATAATGTATGTTAGCCAAAATAATTTTATGCAAAATGTCAATGTACACTATCATAACACAAAAAACAGAAACGATTATTATGTGGCTAACTACACCACAAAACTTTTTGAACCAAACCCCACTTATGCGGGGAGAAAATACATCAATAAATTACCCCAACTTTTAAAATGTTATGATAATTTGCATTTCTTTAAAAACAATCGGAAAAATTACTTGACCGGTGAAACGTTTTACGGCGTACAAGAATTAGTTTCTAAATAGTAATAGTAGAACAATGTGCGATTGTCGTATGTATTTCAGGTGTTGTATCTTCTGACACGTCCTGTACTCCCCGGGAGTCTCCTGAACGCATTATAAAGAAATTAATTTTTTTAAAAATGATGGAATATCACTGAATTGTGATACTAATTAGGTGGAGTGAGATTTCTTTATTCCACCGTTTTTATTTTTCAGCTCACTGTAGAAAAAAGTGTTATGGAATGTCTTTTAATTAGAACTACCCCAGGTGGTAATCCACCGTCGCTTCATGTGGCACACATAAGCCTTCAGATTCTTGGAAGCCTGTAACAACATGCACGAAAGAGTCGGAGCCTTCTGGAATACCTACAAAAGACGTGACGAGAATGAAGAGAAAAATTTAGAAACCAAAGAGAGGCATTATTGAACAGTCAACATATGGACACTTCTGCAGACAGGTAAATTAAAGCGAACACTGGATGAGATCGATGAACAAAATATTTTAATACTTGTTTTACAAGAGACCCGTTTTACTGACGCAAAAACTTTTGATTCCGGGAACAACAATATATTTAAAGTGTAACCTGGATCAAGAATAGGAGCTAACCTACAGTAATAGGATCATAGACGCCATTGTAGAATTCCAATCACCTTCTGAAAGAATATGTACATTAACAATGATATGCGGAAATTACATATACATAATTTTTAATGCACACGCGGACAAGAGAAATGAAGAAAAAGTGGAGGCATTCTGGGACCAGCGGAGGACGAATTACAGAAAGCACCAGATAAAAACGTTCGAATTTTAGTTGGTGATTTCAACGCACAAATCTGAAAAGAAAAACAGTTCCAGAAGATTGTCGGAAACTATCCGGCACGCAAGACAATAAAAAAGAACAGTAAAGCGTTCTTGTTCATTTACCATTTTTTTTCCGCTTTAGTAACGAAATTAATGGGGGGGGGGGGGTGCAAATTACTTTACAAGTACTCTATAAAAGCCGTGTTAAAGTTTTCATGCGCTTTGAAGTCGGGCAGTAAGTAAAAATATATTTTTAATTTTAAAAACTTAAACTCTTTTCAATTTTAAATTTAATTCATAAAATGAACGTAACATTGCAAACGATTATTGTAATTGGTAATAAATTACATCTATCTACTTATTAATTTAATTTACACTTAACACAAAAATCTGATGAAATTTAAGTAGTAGTCATATTATTTTTTTGAAACCTAGGGCTAGATACTAAAATATTTTCACAAAGTCTAATTAAGATAATGAATTGCATAATTATTCAATACCTACGGGAATACAGTTACTTTTTTCTTATGACAACTTGATAATTACTTATCGTTTCTGAAAATGAATAAAGGGTGGGGGAGGAGTTGGCCTAGTATATAAGCGAGGAGTTGCTGCGGATAGTTTGTCCACAGCTGTTAATAAGTCAGGGAAACAGAGTACCACTATTAACACAAGATGAAAGTTTTATTGTTATTCGCTTTTATTGGTATTGCTGCCTGTTCAGCCCTACCAAGGCACAATGAAGATAACCAAGGAACCATCTTGGACTCTAAAAATAATGGTGAGTAAATTCATAATTTTAAAATTTGTAAACATGTTAACTAAAAATATTTCTTACGTAAAATATTTTCTACGGTTCAGTATAGTAACAGTAAAGTATGCAAAAGCAATTTCCATTAGCTTACCAAATATACAATTTTTGATAGTAATTAGATAAATTAAAATACGAACTACAATAAATAAAGAAATAACAAATTAACTACTAAGTTAATTTGTAGGTATTAATTACATTTTTTTAATTGCTAATTACAATTAATAAGTGAAGTAATTATTTTCGTATTTTTTGAAGTTCCGTTCTCAATCCAAATTCGCACTATATTTTAAAGAATGCCCGTATTACTTTCTTATTTGCCGATTAACATTTTTGTTATTAAAACAATTCAACTATCAGAAGTTAAAGAGTAACTTGCTGAAGTTAAGTATGGAGACCAAAACAAAAATATATCTGCAATCCATTTGTAAAGCCATTTTTGTAAAGTATTGAATTTCGTTCGTAAAAATCAACGATTTATGAAACTTTCACTCTTAAAATTTGTCTGAAGAGTATATTTTTAAGTTCGGAAATATTGTGTTAATGATATATTTTACCTATTTTTTGATTCTAATCTGGGCTTCTCATTATTCATTTGCTTTTCTTATACCGGTAATATTTAATTGTAAACCGTTCATAATACTCAAATTGCTGCAATAATGCTGAATTGATGTCGGGATACGGAAAACTTCAATAAATAAGTTTATGTGTACTACAAATCCTCTTCATAATATAATGTAATTTCTTACGTTTTCCGTATCCTTCGAATATTGCCCATTTAAGGTACCCATCTCGGTATGGTTTAGCCATTTGGGCCATCTAAGCCATCTTGGTATGAGTAATGTTAAATGAAAGCTTTAAATGAAGGTTAAGTGAAACTTCAAACGTTTTGACTTTCCTGGTTCAGGTTTTCACTCAAGTTTCTTTGTAAACTCCGAGCGAATACCTGGTAGATTAACTTATCCCAATTTGAGCTGTACTATACCATTCCAATTCCAAGTTCAAATTTTTATTTAGATCTTAATTTTATACTTTATATTATTTTACATGAAAGTAGAATTTATTTGACCTAGAAGATATCATTTCATTTAAATAATATCGTTACTCATTGTGTTTTCGTAGTTATCTTATTTAATAATATTCTACGACTAGAAAGATGGAATCCCACAACTTTGACAGTCTGATTATATCAAATTATACAATACCCCAGTGAGTGAAAAATCTTTAAGAAGATTGTCAAACACATTCATAAGAAAAGATATTTTTATTTTTCAATTTTTCAAAGAGATGAGTCTAAAAATAGATTGAAATTGGTTCTTAATTACTCAGTTAAGATATTTATTTCATTTTATTGTTTCCATAATATTGAATCGATCCTTATACATAATTTAATACATGTATACAATTAATTGGAGTAAATGGCCAGGAACTGAGCTAACGCTTACCTCAAATTTTCGAATATACAGTAAAAATTAAACTAAAAATTTGTTAAAGCGCGGGTCATTCAACTGATATCACTGGATTGTTTTCAAGAAAATTTAATTGTTTATTGAAATTCTTTATGGTTTATTATAGGACTATTCCATTTGGCTACCTCCCTAGCGTAGTGGTAGCGTGCTAGCCTACAACGCAGAGGTCCCGGGGTTGATTCCCGGGTAGGGTCTGAAAATTTTGCAAGTTAAAACCCACCGAAATCGTTAATAACCGAGGTGTGGATGCGACTTTAAAAAATCCATTTATCTTATGCCAATTCCAAATAATTAGCAAAGAAATGATATAATCTAACACTTTTTTATGGCTAAGAGATGTGAAGTACAACTAAAAATAGAATCAAACCTTTCAAGATACTCCTTTACTCTACATTAAAGAGTTTTGTGAGAGTTCTTGTCAAATCACGTTGTTCTACTATCAACCTATACTTGCAAGAATTATTTTTTGTACGAAGTTGATTTCTCTTCTCTTACTTTTATCTTCCATGCACTCAAAGGTTTTCTAAAATTATTTGCTTTGTTAAGGAATTAAATACTTAAACTACGTTCTGAAATTAATTTTGAAATTTATTATTCTCCATGTAAAATCTTTCTTCAATACCTACACAATTCAAACAAGTTAAATTGTGTCTAGAATCAAGCTAAGCCTTAAGCTACACTTCAAAAATACATAACGCCTCAATTAATAGTATTAGAAGAGCGTTTTCTTAGTCCAAGGGGTAAAAGCTTCCAGCCGAGCATAAGCCCTTTCTTATCCGTACAAGACAAAACTTCATATGCTGCCGGATAAGGAGGAAAGTATTTGTACAATATGATTAGAATTTGTATAACACAATATCAAACAGCATACGAGTTCAAAAAATTTATCAAAAGTTCAGACAAGAGTTAGTACCAAACTCAAAGCACTCAGTCATCAGCTATAGTGTTGAATCAAATAGCATATTCGTTAAATGTATAAAACGTAAAGTTTTATAAACTGTCAGTTTTTAAACTGTGATCCTAAAACGTGAAATGATTTCAGGAATGAACGACTACCTCAATGGATTTAACTTCTTTGGTTTATTGGAATCAAACACTCATGATGATATTACATTGGATGACCAGCTTGTTGACGACATGGACACTCAGAAAAACCTCATTAACAGCTTGAATGAAAATGATGTTCTGAAGAGAAATAAGCTTAACATCAACGAACATGGTATCAAAAATCAACGCAGTAACAACAATGATGTTATGACAGGACAAGATGAATTAATTAACAATAGGAACAACAGACGCCACCACCGCAATAACAACAACAATAATAATAATGACTGGAATAACAACAACAACAACGATAATGACTGGAATAACAACAACAACAATAATGACTGGAATAACAGAAACAACAGACGCCACCACAACAACAACAACAACAATAACAACAACGGTAATGACTGGAATAACAACAATAATGACTGGAACAACAACAACGAAGATGACATTAATGTTGATGACTTAAACACCAACAACAACAACAACTGGAATAACAGAAACAACAGACGCCACCACAACAACAACAACAACAACAACAATAACGATTTGAACAACAACAACAATGATGACTTAAATATCGATGAATTAAACACCAACACCAACAACAACTGGAATAACAGAAATAACAGACGTCACCACAACAATAACAATAACAACAACAATGACAATGATTGGAATAACAACAACAATAATGACTGGAACAAGAATAACAGCAACGATGACTTGAATGTCGATGAATTGAACACCAATAACAACAACAACAAAAACTGGAATAACAGAAACAACAGACGCCACCACAATAACAACAACGGTAATGACTGGAATAACAACAATAACGACTTAAACAACAACAACAACAATGATGACATTAATGTTGATGACTTGAACAATAACAACTGGAATAACAGAAACAACAGACACCACCACAACAACAACAACAACAATAACGATTTGAACAACAACAACAATGATGACTTAAATATCGATGAATTAAACACCAACACCAACAACAACTGGAATAACAGAAATAACAGACGCCACCACAACAACAACAACAACAACGGTAATGACTGGAATAACAACAATAACGACAACAATGAAAATGACTGGAACAACAACAATAAAAACGATAATGACTGGAATAACAATGACACCAGCAACAATAACTGGAATAACAGAAACAACAGACGCCGCCACACCAACAACAACAATAACAACAACGGTAATGACTGGAACAACAACAATAACGATAACAATGATAATGACTGGAACAACAACAATAACAACGATAATGACTGGAATAACAATGACAACAGCAACAACAACTGGAATAATAGAAACAACAGACGCCGCCACAACAACAACAACAACAACAACAACAACAACAACGGTAATGACTGGAATAACAACAATAACGACAACAATGATAATGACTGGAACAACAACAATAACAACGATAATGACTGGAATAACAATGACAACAGCAACAACAATTGGAATAATAGAAACAACAGACGCCGCCACCACAACAACAACAACAACGATAATGACTGGAATAACAACAATAACAACGGCAATAACGACTGGAATAACAACAATAACGATAAAGACGTGAATGTCGATGACTTGAACACCAACAACAATAACAACTGGAATAACAGAAACAACAGACGCCGCCACCACAACAACAACAACAACAACGATAACGACAGGAATAATAACAATAATAATGACAATGACTGGAATAACAACAATAACAACGACAATAACGACAATAATGACATGAATGTTGATGACTTGAACACCAACAACAACAACAACTGGAATAACAGAAACAACAGACGCCGCAATCACAACAACAACAACAACAACAACAACAACAACGACTGGAATAACAACAATAACAACGACAATAACGACTGGAACAACAACAATAACAACGATGATGACATGAATGTTGATGACTTGAACACCAACAACAACAACAACTGGAATAACAGAAACAACAGACGCCGCAATCACAACAACAACAACAACAACAACAACAACGACTGGAATAACAACAATAACAATGACAATGACTGGAATAACAACAATGATGATTTAAATAACAATAACTGGAATAACAGACGTCACAACAACAACAACAACAACAACGGCAATGACTGGAATAATAATGGCAACAACAATAATGATGATGATTTGAACAACAATAACTGGAATAACAGAAATAACCGCAACAATAACTGCAATAACAATGACTGGAATAATGGCAATAATAGATGTAACAACAACAACAACAATGGATGTAACAACAATGACTGGAATAACAATAACAATGGTCTATCTCTTCGTAGTGTTGGCTTGAATGATAATGTAAGTAAAATATTTTTTTAATTTATAGACTTCAAATTTTGAAAAAGAATTTCTGTTAGATGTTCATTTTACACTAAAAATTGAAAACACTATTATCTGAAACACAGTTATACGATAGTATCAAAGCATTCTTTTCCTTATGTTTGATATCTCTTTTATTATTTTTACCGGGCCAACACGTTGGCGTAGTGGTAAGTGCAACTGGCTTCGACGCCAGGCTTCTGGGTTCGATTCTCGGTAAGGTCTGGCATTATTTCTCACTCATCTTCATCTATCATCTTTCTCACCGTCTCCATTAGCAGTAATTGCAAAACAGTCGAACGTAAAACAAAAAAAGTATTATTATTTGTACTCCTTTTAGTTATTCAGATACTAATTAAAGACAATGCGTATAATTGAAAGTTAACTTTAGTTATTAATAAAATATGTGTATTAATTTTACGTACTTGTAAACTCACTAATTTGTAATAATTGATTTAATTTACTTTATAAACATGATCGAACCTAATTAACAATACATAAATAAAATTTTCAACATATGTATATTTTTAGCACTCAAAGTACAGTTATATGCTAGTTTTTTCATTGATTCATTCCGTCACTAATTTCATTTATTGTGAATTTTAATGAACGTGCGGAACCAAGACTCTGAAAAAGTTCAAAACTAATAAAAGTCAGTTTCATCATTCCATATACTGTAAAACAAAAATAATTTTTTAATGTTCTCATTTTCAAAATAAGTTTTTTAGAATATTCTGGAAAACTGGTGAGAAACTTTTACAAATTAAGTTCAATTATTTGTTTTGTTGCGCAAAAAATTATTGTTTCATCACCTGAAACATATTTTGCATAATTAATTACTTATAATATAGTTTTTAATCAGTGGATAATCTAAACTCTAACAAGAATTCATTCCTAATTCTTATTTTTCTCATAAAGACAAATTAAATAACCGTCATATAATTTAAAAGTGAAACATAAGTTATAAAAATGTCAAGCATAAAAAATAATTTTTAACGTCGATATTCAGAATAAGAATTCAAAATGAAGTAACTTAAAGAAATTACAGAAGAATATTTACTTTGTCAAAAATATCATTTTTTAAAAGTCTATATAAAGATTCAATACTGATGAAGAATTTAAAGGGTTTTCAGTGTTTATTTTTCTACCAGCTAGATAATATGTTTAATTTTAATTGAATATATATTTTTATTAATTTTAATTAGATAAATTTACGTTCCTATTTACAGTTTGAAATATTTGTTAACCGTCATATAATTTAAAAAAGAAACATTTATAAAAATGTAATGCATAAAAAATAATTATTAAATTTTTAACGTCAATACTCAGAATAAAAATTCAAAATGAAGTAACTTAAATAAATTACAAAAGAATATTTACTCTGTCAAAAATATAATTTTTCAAAAGTCTGTATAAAGATTTATTACTGATGAAGAATTTAAAGGGTTTTCAGTGTTTATTTTTCTACCAGCTAAATAATATGTTAAATTTTAATTAAATATATATTTTTAATAAGTTTAATTAGATAAATTTACGTGCCCATCTACAGTTTGGAATATTTGTACTGTAACCTCCAAACTTATAATTCTTCAATCCTTCAATCACTTGAATAAAAATCTATATTAACCACAATTTTCCTCTGAGAAACAAAATTTATTTTAACTTAATCTTACCAGTTTTACAAAGTATCAGAAATCAAAAGCCGTTTTTTTATGTATAAACTACACAACACAAACATGCAAATTTTTTAAAACTTTGTCATTTTTTCAGGAAGTTGATCTCAAAAACAAAGACAATATCTTGAACGGTGATTCCATTGAAATCGATTTACTCAACAGAAATAACAACAAGAACAACAACTGTGGAAGAAACTGCAATAACAATAATGGAAACAATTGCCACAACTGTGGAATGATTCACAGCATTCACGAGAACATCCATAATTTAGATAACTAAATTAAAATATGTTTTTCATCATTTTTAAGACTCACTGTCAATAAACTTTACACATTGTATGCAATTATTATGCTATGCACAATCAATCAAAGTTTGTATTCTTTTGAAAAGTTTATTGATCAATAAAAATACTTTAATAACAAATGATTTTGGTTCGTTAATAAAAACTGTATCCCTTTACTAATTATGATACTACTTCTACGCTACAGGCATGAGAGACTGCTAAAAATGATAACAAATAATATACTCTTACAAAAGTATAATGTTTAATTCTTGCAGATATAACAGTGAATAACAAAAAAAAAGTTAATTAAACGTCAAATATTACTTAAGTGTAGAAAAGTATTGGAAGAATAAAGCATTGGAATTCTACTGGCTACTGCAAAGAGAGAATAGGTTTAAAACACTAAAATAATACTAGTATTTTGTAACATCCTAGTCCGTTTTGATTGTAAAGAGTTCACGGTATTCAAACGCAATATATTTTTAAAAAACGGAATAATCCTAACAACGATTAATTCTTGTACAGTAATGCTGGAGTCATCAGAGACTCTATGAACTTAACTGAGTTATCCTGTTTAGCTTTTTTACCGAACAATCTCGTTCCACAAATGTTTTAGAGCCAATCTGACTTATCTTTACATCAATTTTAAGAGCTAGTCTGGTATGTGTCTATGTATGTATAACAATTGAAATATATAGGTAATTCCAAACCACCAGTAGCGCGATAACAGTAAACTCTTACCAACCTTATCGCGCTTTCTTGTACTTCATACATCTTCAGCTATCCATTTTTAAATTTAATAATTCATTTTCAGATTAATAAATTTGAAAATGCATTAATGACAATATCTATGAAGTACACGAAAGCGCTATAAATATTGGTAAGTGTTTACTATTACCGTATTACTGGTGGTTTGAAAATATAAATTTCAATTATAATACGGCTCTTAATAATACCTGCATAGGATGTTTGATAAAATAGCTCATAGTAGGTAGAGGAATTGATAGGTTTCATATTTTTATGAAAAGAAAAGCATTATATGCTGGTTAAAACTTATGTCCTGTGGTCCATAATAGTTGTCAGTAGCTGATTGAAAAAAATGATTTAATGGTGATTTTAGTCTTAGCTAAATGAAACACAGCCTACTACGCGGAACAAGAACTTACAAACTATGAAGTTTGTTTTTTCTGTTTTATATCTTGTTTTTTAAGAAATGAAACTTTCATTGATCTTAAGAAATTATGTTTCTTTTTTGAAAACTTGATGAGATGCAATGTTGATATTGGTTTACTGACATATTTATTACTTACTTTGAATTTTGTATTAACTAAAATTTAAACAAATAGGCCTATGTCGTAATCACGTATTGTACGTATTACAGCTACAAGGTCTAAAACCTCTGAGCCAGTTTTAATTATAAGGGCTATCCCAGACTCTTCCTTAATTTCACGAATCTTTATGACGTGAATTCCTTTGAATTGCTTCAGAAATTCCCAGGAAAAGTTTCAAACTAAGATTTTCAGTTGAGAAATGAATTGACAGCGATTGTTATCATCTTAGCCTTTAAAACTGACGATATAAATTATGAGTCATTCTATTTTTTTTACACAGTTCATTGTTCTTTCTTTATTGTCATGGCAAAATAAATTTTTAATTCTATCTCTGACTTACTCTTACATAAATTATAAGTGTTTCTGTGTTTACACAATTCACAAGAACTATAAATATTTTTTTATTGAAACTACCTCTTTTATGCTCTTTAGACTTTTATATCTATCTAAACATATTGAGAATTCGGAATCAGAGCCACTTTTTACATAAAACAAGAGCAAGCCATAAGCATAAAAACTTATTTCTTTATACTTGCATCATAAGTTATATAAAATGCAACGCAAGAAAGATATTATTGCACATCATTTATCAGTTCTGTTTCATATACCTGCAAAATAATCAATTGTTGAAGTTACATACTAATTTCCCCCCAAGAAAATATTCTATTAACAAATATTACAGGAAAACTTTTTATAATCCCTCATCTTTTTTACATTCAATTACTGGGTAGGTGATACCTTTATATCTGTTTTCGAACCTTTTTTTATATTATGACTTTTTTATTCTTAGCTATAAAATCACTTCCTAGAGTTTGATCTTACGTTTAAAACAAGCATTTGCATTTCACTTGTACCTTAGGGACAGAAAGTGGTAACTACCCTACGGCAATAAATATTATTTCTACACTTTCCCAAAGAGATCATAGAGTTCGAACACTCAGAAAGTACCTATATTATAAATATTTTTTTAATCCCTAATGTGTACATTGCAATCTCTTCAATTGTAAACAATATGTAACTCCATGACCTAATGAGATGAGGATGGTATGTATGACGTTTAAATGAGGCGTAGTCTTGTACAGACTCAGGCCGACTATTTCTCAGAGAGTATGGTTAATTGAACACCAACCATCAAAGGACACTGGTAACCACTGTCTTTTCAAATCCACACAAAAGTAACCATATTCCATACTACCTTTACTGGGATTGTAACCACGGAACATTCGTCACCGAAAATCAGCTGTTAAACAGCTGAATTTGGCAACGACTCTACCGCTAGAATAACCCAGTGGGTTATATTCTAATACTAACATAAATATTTATTCACAAAGTACTGTTTACAAACTCAATTTTAGCCAATTGCTATTCTCTCTGAGGTTAGCAATAAGTTACCATAGTAACTTATAACTGTTCTACTAGCGAAGTTGCTATTATTTAAACATGACATTTAAAGTCTATACTCTGTCCAAGAGTTGGAAGATACTATGCTTACATGGCCCGAGCGCTGTTACGTACTGTGTTAAAAACATTGACTCTCCCTACGAAAATAAAAGTTTATCGTATTGTAGGTATATTATACTTATGATATAGAAACAAATTTATTAAAAATGTTTACGTTACTGTCTGAAATAAGTTATATTATGTGACAGAATTGTAATTACATTTGTAATTGAATATAACTATTTATAGTGTAATGTACAGCATTTTGTTTGTAAAACCATAAAATGAAAGATAAAATTTACTTAAACATAGTTTTTTTGATTCTTTCAAAATCTATATACATCTATTTCATCCCCATAGGCCTATAGGCTACCATACATTCATAAAAATTATAAATCTTTATTCAAATTCAAGGCTTCAAATTATTTTAGTGTTACGATAACATTTGTCGTGTGAAGTAGTGTTGCGCATGTAATAATTTAATGAGTATTGTTTGTTAGTATTTACTGGTTCAGTGCTGCATTTCTTTTAAAATACGTGTTTATTGTTATTATTAATAAAATGGAACATATAAGACAAAGGAAAGTGTTTAGTTTAAATTACATCCAAAACTTAAAAAGTTTATTATTAAATACCTCGTATATTTGTAGAACAGATAGTAGCGGAGAGCCTATTGCTGTATACCACCAATGTTAAATAGGAATCGCCTGTCTTTCCTACAGTGCCAAGTGACTGTTGGATTTAGTATAGGAAAAGCCAGACATCCTCTCCTTAAGTCCTTGCTATTCGGGTGCACAAAAATTGGCAGTTCTGTAAATATTTTCATTAAAAAAATACGTAACTTGGTAAAGTGTATATTTAATAAAGACATCTCATAATACAGCTTATATTTATTATTAATTACATGAATATTTAATATTCATTTATTATTTATTAATGAGTAGGTAAATGAAGAAAAGTTCTTCATTGTTAAATGTAGAAGGACGGATCTTCACGGTCATCCGCTTTCAATAACAAAAGAAAAATATTTTTTCTTTTATTTATTGAGTTATGATGCATAAGCCTTAGCTTGTGCTTAGGTAACTTCATTAAAGACCGTTCTTCATCTAAAATTAATTGTAGTTTACAGCTATCAATAAAATTGGTTTCAAAAAACTTGAAGGCGTTATAAGAAAGTTTGTTTATTAAAGAAAAAAGGTTTTGAGTTTCGATTGTTTAACTACAGTCAAACCATTAAACCTGATGGTGACTAATGAAAACGTGGAATTGTACAGGTTTATTATCCACAATATGTAAAAATATTAAAGCTAAATTGTTTTTTACTTAATGTAGTTTAGGAAAGGAAAAGGAGGAGAAATAGGAAAAGGAGGAATTACAATAGTAAGCAGTATGATGTAGCAAGCAATTTGTGTTAGAAAGGGAAAATAGTTTATAATTTATATATATAGTAACTAAAACGCGTAGCTTTGATGAAGAAAATTTGATAGCACATTTGAACGCCAAGAGCGTATTTTGTAAAAACACCACGCTAGTTGCTTAAAGCGATCCGTTAAAAAGTTCATTGGATAGACTAGAAATTGTAGAAAACTGAAGAATTTTGTAAGAATATTCGTTACACAAGATCAAATACCCACCATGACCTGAAGATATATTAAAGTGTTTAAAACATTTTTAAAGAGAACAGTTTCTTATCTAGAAAGAGATGAGACCATATTTGGGTCAATTCATGGATTCCAGCATTTTTTTATGAAATTCAGACTGCAGTAAAAATTAATAATTAAACAAACAACATCGATAGATGATATTCCATTTAAACTTTATAAATTTATGTAGGGAACAATACATTTGTTAAATTTATCTAACTGAATCTATAAAACATGATCGGCTCCTAGTTTCTGGCCTAACGCATTAATGAAGTATATTTTTATGGATCCATCCAGTTATTGAGGAATCACGCTCGTAAATAGTTTTGTCAAATTGTTTACGCCTATACACTAGTAAATTGACGTGGGTAAAGAATGATATGATACCGGAATAAAAAACCTAATTCGAAAGAGCAGAGAAACAAGAGATGACACTTTTATTTCGAGCTCAGCAATTAACGCTCATATTAGACAAAAGGGTGCGTACTTATTCGTTAATTTGCTGATTTCCGCCATGCATTTGATTCTGTTTAAAAAAATCTGTAGTAAAATACTCACACAACTTTCTCTTGCAAAAAAACAACATAATTTATATTTAATCATATAAAATGATTTTTAATTACCAAAATAAAAGTAAAAAAACATAACCTAATTTTAATCATGAGTGGATAACACAAAATTAAAATCAACCTCTGTAGAACTTAAAAATACGGAAAATCAATAATTGCTGCTACACTAGGTTCTGTAGAGAAAAATGCTTAAAACAAAAATTGTAGGTTTTTAATTTCCAATAACTTTGTTACACATTTGTCATAAAATGCACACTAAGGCCGCACTGAACTAACAAATAATGCAAAAACAAAGTAACAACACAGTACAAAGTAAAAATTGACATTCTCAACTACAAAAAATAAAAATAAAGAAGATGGTTTTCAGGACTATTCACATTCTTCATTGTCGTCATCAACAGTAGTTATATCTCCCTTAAAAGCGTTTTTGCATGGGAACTTTATACGGCCTCTCCACTGGAAAAGAGCGCTTTAAGCTTCAAAAAATCATTCATTTTCGTTTTTTAATTGGGAGGAAGCCTTTAGGATATGCCTTTTCTTAGTGTTATATTATTACAGTAAAGGAAAGCCAGACTTACGTGAATTTTTTTGGGACGGTTGGTTTTTAATTCAGTTAGTCCTAAAATGCAATAAAGAAAACAGATAAAATTTTGACTTATGGGCTTTCTGCAATGACCGATTCAAGTACTATATTAGAAACAGCTGCATTGGTGACATGAGAAGATCCGTAAGGTACTACTACTTCCAAACTACAAGATAAGTGGTACGAAACTTCTGCTACTGACAACACCTTCGTATTCATCACCAGATTCATACACCTGGCTCAGAAACCCAAACCATGTAGATTAAACTCTTGCCCTTTGGCCAAAAACAAACGTATTGTCCTGGCCAGTCTCCTGAAGTTTACCAATTGAATACTATCAGACTAACATTTTCCATAGATTTCACAATAATTTTCCTTCTTCTCCCATTAACTACACAGCCAAGAGATAGCTTATCACTTCTAATAAAGTTGCGTTCAGAAAATTCATCCAGCTGATCGAGCCTAACAGTATTGTTCCATTGAAGTCTCCCCCTACAAAAAAATTTACGGATACATTAATTCAGTTAGCAAATTTTTTTGTTTGTTCATCTGTAGCAAATGAGCAAATTGGTTTGTTTCTTTCATCTGTATTCCAAAACAATATGGGTATTACCAACCAGTAAGATAATTATTTTGTAATGTGGAAATCTGGGAATCGGGTACTTCTGGTCTTTCGGCATCCACAACTAATTTTCCCACTAAGATAACTTTGTCAGGGATTGTGGACGTGGGATTAAAACCACTCCAACAAAATTTCCTTCCTTGTTGTGCAACTTCCGTTTTTTACAGGTCCCCTGAGATGAAAACCCTGTCATTGCTTCTTTGTCATTCATTAAATCAGCACCCGCAGTTACAACAATTTTCCCCATATATACGAAATCCGTCTTACTTCCAAACTTACAGTATTTCGGTCAGTAAAAAAGTTAACCACTTATTAATGGTTCCTTCAACCTCAAATCTTCGCCATAAACTTCATATACACATAAATTTCACATAAATTCTTCCTTGAAATACTGATCTTATTTTCTTTTGATCACGCAGCCATTTACAAAGAATCCCCAGATCTATTTGTATTTTCCCTTTCTTCGTTCCAAGGTCATCATTCATAAAAAAAACCATCTGTTTCCTTAATTATTACTTGTTTTTAGAATACCCTGTTTAGTATATCCCCAACAAAGTGATGCTAAAATACGCCTGTAGTCTATTTACGGGAACTGCTTCATCGGGTTTAAAATTAGAATATATATCTAATTTGCTCAGTTAAATTCCTAGCGTTTCTTTCAAGAGTTCAGCCACTTCAGTTCGTAAATCAGTAAAATTATTGTCTTCCTCGTGAACTCAGTTATGCTCGACCAAATAAAATAATTTTTTTTTGTAATTTATCAATAAAAAATTGCTGGAGCTGGAAATTTTCATGGCCAGTTTGAAATATTCCACTAACAAGGTTTTTATTTTCGCTTCATGATCCTTCATGATTTAGTACTGTAGAAAAATCATTCAACTGAGTACGGATTTCTGACTTGAAGGTTTCACGTACTTCTAACCTTATTTCTTATTTTAGGGCTATATTATAAAAAATAACTTTTAATTGGCTTAATTCGTCTTGGATACTCTTAGTAGTCAAAAGGAATAAGTTACTTAGAAACATTTTGTAAAAAATTTAATCAAATCTTTAAATTAAAATTAATAAATGGTTCATTCTTAAGAAAAGCAAGCAGTAGTAAATAAATACACGTAATAGTTATATTTAATTGAAAAACAAAATGACAGTAACCAATAAAATATGAATATAATTCTTTGGTCAAATTCAGAAGATTAATAAATAAATTTTTTTTTCATTTTCAAAAATAGTTATTTTAATTTTAAATAAAGTATAAATCCTCTAATCGAATTTATTCTGTTATTAGGTTTATCAATATGCATACTTATCGTCAGTGAATTTTTTTCTTGAAAGACGTATGACTCAGTCATTACGGAAAGGGCACTTATCTAAATTTGCAAAATGAGTTTTTTTCAAAATATTAGTTATATAATTTTTTTCTCTTTTATTAAAGAGAGATTAACTCATTATTCTTGTTGCAATAAATTCTTATGCGTTCAGAAATTTACTTTAAAAAATATTTTTCTGTTTATCAGAAAAAGAAAATTTTAAAATTTTTCAGAAACCCCCATTTTCCTGAAAACAAAAAATAATTTTTTAACTCGTAGGACTCCTTCTAAAATGACTGATTATTATTAGTTTTTACCGCAAAATAACATTAAAAAAATTACCATTTAACGATTTTTCACCACCTTTTACTGAATTGTAGGTTTTAAATAGAAAATTACTTAAATAAAATCAGTTTAATTCAGAGTACAAATGAAAGCAACTTAATTGATGTATCATTCCCGTTCAACCCCCCCCCCCCACTCTTTTAAAAGCTATGCTCATAAATTTTTTTCAATAAAGATAGTAAAAAAAGTTCTTTAATATAAAATTTATAATAGAGATGTTCACAAAATTATAGCATTTAAAATGCACAAATTGTTTCTTAAGGCGTTTAAAACGTTCATTCGACTTTTTCCAACCTACAAATTTAAACACGCTAATTAACGGGTGTTTCAAAAAAGGACGCACTTCGAAGTTTGAGAACGCTAACTTATTACTTTAAGTAATTACAAAATATACAAATTATACGGTATGAAATTATTACCTTTATAACATTCAGATTACCTTTAAAACTTCACAATAAATGTTCAAAATGACTTCCTACGCTTGTAATGCAAGTTCAGACACGTTTCTTAACATTTGCAGCCACTTTTCGTAGTGTTTGCTCATTAATGCTTGTAATCTTACTTTCAATATTAGCCTTCAATTCTTCAATTGTATGAGGATTGTTTTTAAAAACCTTACTCTTTAAATTCCCCCAAAGAAAAAAATCCGCAGGAGTAAGATCTGGGGATCTTGGTGGCCACAATCCCTTTGATATCACACGATGGCCAAAAAATTCTCGTAACATATTCAGCGTTTCAGTAGAAGTACGGCACGTTGCGTTATCCTGCTGAAATCAACAATCCCGATCGTGTAATTCTAACAACGCTATAAATTGTTCAATCAAGTTGCGGTACACCACACCATCTACAGATGTGTCAAAAAATAAAGGCCCAACAATACGACGCCGGGAGATCGCACACCAAACACCAATTTTACGTGCGTGTAGTAGACGTTCATGAAATGTGTGAGGATTATGAGCGCTCCATATTCGACAGTTTTGGCTGTTGATGTAACCATCCAAGTGGAATCATGCTTCGTCACTGAAATAAACACAATCCAATATTTCAACACCGTTGTCATTAACAAGAGAACGTATCCAACGACAATACTGTATACGTTTCCCATGGTCAACTTTTTTCAGTTCATGAACGACACCGATGCAGTAAGGATGCAGATTTAATTTTTTTGTAGCCCTTAAAGCGGAAGATAGTGATAATCCAGCCTGTGAAGATAACTTTCTAAGTGATTTGCCGGGTGAGGTAGTCAAACGTTGTTTCACATCGTCCAAAACTAGTTCTGTTAACACTGATGGTCAACCTGTGCTTTTCCGATCCTGTACACTGCCAGTCTCACGAAATTTAATAATCAGACGCGATATTGTGGTGTTATTAGGTACTTCAGAATTGGGAAATTTTAACTGGAACTCGTCTTTCACTCGTTCGTAAGATTTATATGCGCAATAACTTTCAATAATAAAAACACGTTCATCCTTTGAAAAAACCATGTTTGAATTAATGCAGACACTACAGACACAAATGAATACTGGGATAGCACTAGTACATGTCAGTAATATACACAATGGGTCAACAATGAGTACGGTAGTGCCAACTATTATTTGGGGAAAAAATATTCCCTATGCAAAAAATATTAACCCTTAAACTTCGAAGTGTGTCCTTTTTGAAACACCCGTTACTTTCAAAATCTGTCACACTATTTTATTTACAAGCTGCAATCACACTATCAGGATCAGGTTAGGGATTTTTCCCTAGCGGAACCAAAAGTTTAGCTCGTTTTAGTCTACTTACATGGTTATTATTGTCCGATAGATATATAGCAAGATGAATAAATATTCATAGTTATATTGATTAATATACAAAATAATATTTATGCAATATTAATATATATTGATTAAGTTATATTAATATTGATATTTATATTGATTAATCAGGTGTTCAATAAATTTACAATTTATATTCACTTATCACTTCGTGAAACATTTTCAATCAAAGCATCGATATACATCAGCAGTGGTAATGCACTACTGCAGAACTATGAGAACCGTTGCAAAAATTGATATTAAAATTTTACGCTGAACCCGATAACTGAACTCCGTAAGTCTAATCAACTTAAAAATGGATGTGTACAAAAGTAGTAATTTCGTGTCAATCGGAAGTTGTGGACGCCTACCAAAGGGCCAATCCACCTTTCTGATTTTTTAATTAAACTGTTTCCTTTTTATTTGGAGGTGCATGCGCAAATTCAGATCTCTACTTCTTGAGATACTTCACATCACTTTCCAATGGAACATTCTTCTCGCAACTGGCTTATACGTCGAGGTCCCGGGTTCGATTCCCGGTCAGATCTGCCATTTTTTCATCACTCATTTTCATCTATCATCCTTCTCATCGTCTGCATTAGCAGAAATTGCAAAACAGTCAGACGTAAATCCAAAAACAAATCCCAAGAGGACAAGTTGCCTTTCTAGTAATTAGTTAATGTTAGAGTAGACTTATCCTCATTTACCTTGATTTTATACATTTTCTACCAAAATCCTTGCTTACCTTGAAACATCACTGTATCTACCACAATAATAATTACAGTTGTTATTGTACATGACGAACAGGTGGGTGAGACAATACTGCTAAAAAGAATTATATCATTAGCAAAGGTAGAAACGATTATGTTTTCAAGATCGGGCAAATCAGTTGTGAATAAAACACATACAGTACAATCGATCTGAAATGCTTTCTTGTGGAACACCAGCCATAATCACTTTCGTTCACTTCATTCTCTACCCGAATTTGAAATCATGTCTTGCTAAGATACGAACGCAGAAAAGTGTACAGGCTGTCCGGTAACATATTATTTAGATTATGGCGTAAACCGAACTCAGTCAGTTGCTTGAACAAGATCTAATAGAACAGCCAAACCGTACTTCTTTCCAAACATTGTCGAATGACACTTGTTAATCTAAGCACTGAATCTGTTTTACAATGGTGCTAATGAAATCCGAATTGGTCATAAAAAATCAGATAAAACATAGGCTATTTAACTATTAAATTATAAATTGACTTAAAAATTTCATAGTTTCTTATTAACTTCCGGTAACCTAATACACCATTTATATACACCTATATTATATACACTTATATACACCATTTATTAAAGTAAATGATAATATAGTTTACTTTTAGTCAAAGTTTTAATATTTGTCCGGATAACGAGTAAAAAACGCATAAAGTGTTTGATGATTGGTATTGTGTTAGAGTAAAGCTGTATTGAGTATTTTCAGAACTAACTGGGAATCAAACCAAAGCTTTCAGTTTTGCATTCGGACAGCAAGTAAAATGTTTTAATTTGTAAAACTCATATGCTTTTCAATTTAAAAAAAATAAACTTAACGGTCTAAATTAAATCTAATTACTATTAAGTTAACTAAGGTGATAAATATGTAACAAAAAATATTGTACAATTTAAAATATAATAATGATTATATTATTATTACTGAAATCTAAATTCTAAAAATAAATGAAATTAATCGGCTGCATATTATTTTATTACCTATAGGCATACAATTACTTTTGTCTTATGATAATTTAATGATTATTTATCGTTTCTGAAAAAAATGAAGGGTGGGAGAAGAGTTGTCAAGTATAAAAGAGAATAATATCTGCATATAGTTTGTCCACAAAAATTAATTAGTCAGGAAAACAGAGTATCACTATTAAAACAAGATGAGAGTTTTATTGTTGTTCGCTTTTATTGGCATTACTGCCTGTTCAGCCCTACCAAGGCATAGTGAAGACAACCAAGAAACCATCTTGAAATCTACAAATAATGGTGAGTAAAGTTATAATTTTACAATTTTATTGAAACAAATGAACTCAAAAAACTGTTTTATAAAATCTTTCCCATAAATTAGAATAGTACATACATACATATCCAGTGCCCGTTCCAGGCATCGCCGGGTCTGGGTGTTCGCCAAGCCTCTCTATCTTCTTTTGTCTATCCACCATTTTTCCTCCTCTATTCGTTCCCAGTTGTATTCCCGTCCGTCCGCACTCCTCTTAACTTCGTCCTTCCATATTTTTCTTGGTCGTCCTCTTGATCTCAAGATTAGAATAGTAACAGTAAAAAAAACTGTATAAAAGTATATTTCATTTTCTAATCAAATTTACAACTTCGATTTTACTTAATAAAATTAGACAGTGATTGAATAAGTGAAAGAATTAATTAATTTTTTTAAATCTCAATTTGTAACCACAAAGCATTTGTAAGCACAAACTTAGGTCTCTGAAATTCTTTATTTACCGAAAAATAATTTTGTAATTTTTTAATTATATAGGAAAAAAGTTTACAAAACAATTCAAATAGCAGAAGTAAAAACTAATTAGATGTAATTGAAGTTGTAGCTGTTACTTAAAACCAAAATTTATTTTGCAACCATTCATCCTTACAAGGACCTCACCTTACAAGGATCTCAGTCATTACAAAACATCGATTTTCGTAAGTAAAATTCCATGTATTATGCAATTTTTAGTAAGAAATGTATATAACTTATGTACAATAAATAATTTCCAATGAGTTTTGCCATATCTTAGGTCAATCATTGTTTACTCAATAATTAGACCATTTACAATCTAAAAAGATATTTTGTGTAAATGGCTAGCTCGTGGTGTAGTGGTCAGCGTTGCTGGCTGCTACGCTAAGGATCCCGGGTTCGATTCCCGATCAGGTCTGACATTTTTAAATACTCATTTTCATCAACCACCCTTTTCATCGTCAGGATTAGCAGTAATTGCGAAATAGTTGGACGTGAAACAAAAAAAAAATATTGATTTAAATACGGAGTGAATTTAATAGGTTGTCATAAGGAAACTTAACTCCAATGGTCACACTAATCAAGAATCGTTATTCAAATGTTTTGTTTTCATTTTTAGACAGTTATAAACGATAAGTAAGCTAAGTGTAGACTATATGTTTTCCTGAGTGTATATTTTTTACATTCGCGTACATTGTGCAGCCTGCGCTAATGACGTCTTTTTAAGAATTTATAAACTCTAGAACGGTCCTTTTGATTTCTTGAACTGATAATGGTAGATTGTTGTTGTTTAGGTCATTAGTCGAAAGGCTGGTTTGAATCTCTAGAGGCTTTATTAAGTAAAACGAGCAGCGAGGTGTTTCACCAATGCCTTCGTCGCTGAGTGGAAACGTATGGTTATAAGCATGCCAGGCCCTCCGAAAAGGACCTAATTTCCACCTTGCAAATGACACCTTCACTTCATTCACCACAGGGTTTGGCTGTGTAATAAAATTCCTCACTCTCAGAGGAGATAAATCGGACTTGTGTATTTTACACCTCTACCTCTTTTGTTCGTAAAGTGTTCATTTCAATATACGAGTAGACGACGTAGTTAAAACTCAAATGTTAGATTAAGTTATTTGTTTAAGTTAAACTTTAACATTTTGACTTTCCTGATCAAGGGTATTGCACACTTTTCCGTTTTTCTATTTCCATACTGTGCAGTCACATAAAGTTCCCATTCAGAAATTTGGACTTGTCATACGAGTATACAGACATATTATAAAATATATATATATTATTTTAGTACAATATTTTATTTTAGGTAGGCTGTATATTAGTTTACGTAGGAACAAAAAAACTTTTAGGCTGATTGAATTATGATTTTCATTGCATTTAAACAGATAGTAACTCATTGTGTTTTTATAAATGAATTTTGTTATAATTATTCTGGTTTGTTTATCCAAAAAGGCTAAATATTGATTTACTTCTCTTTAATTTGCATGCTGTCTTGGAGTATTTATGAGCGAGTGCAAGAGACTACACGGGCCTACACTGTGCCTGCAAATTTGGTAGCATAAAACGGCGGAGCTTACCTATACGTCTTTTATAAATTTAATATAAACATTTTACGTTTTAATTCGGTTAATTTAGATTTTATCTGTTTTTTCAGTGCAATAAAACAAACACCTAACCAGGATTCCACTACATTAAACTAAAAAACTGTTATAAAGTAGTGTAAGGCAGATGATGATATTGTGATTATTATTATATAATAAAGGCTTCTTAGACTAGTAAAATAAATTAATTTAAATATTTAAATGAAAACATTATTTCATCGTTCACATAGACACCTAATGCGTAAATTGTTAATAAATTAGTTTTGCATATGCATTGTATTTTTCTAGGATTTACGAGTGGTTTGTAACAAATCTTAGTGATGTTTGAATAAAATGTTAAAACTTCATTCTAACGCCAACGTGTTTGTAAGCACAATAACTGTTTTTTTAATAGAGGCGTCTCATATACAGTTACTTGTACATGGAGACATAACTGTTATTTTACTATAGCTTTGTGTATTGTGTACACAGAAAAAAATGGTTGTAGAAATAGGGAAACCTACTATTTTGATGAAAAATGCTGAAAGGACAGATAATAACAAGCACACACTCCCTCCTGTATATATACATATATATATATATATATATATATATTATCCATCAAGCACAGACTAGACAAAATATTTTTAAAGAACACATCAAAGTTTTAATAAATATGTTCTCTTTCATACACAATCTCAACTCAGCGTTAATGTTTGTAGGATTACATGTAACATTTATCTCTATTTTTAATTCGAAACATATTTTAAACTTACCATTTTCTTCTTCCGTAATTTGTCAGTTGCTTTCTCTAAATTAAATTATTTCTATAAAGAGGAGATTCAAAACAAGAAAGTACTGCGTCACTGAAAACCAATCTGATATCTCATTAATTAATTGGAGTCATAAATAATTATACTCTAGACGTGTAGGAATTACATTTTGTCAGGTATTTCAAGATATCTGACCGGCTACAACTATTAGATATCATAAATAAGCATATTCCACAACCAAAAATATGCAGTCTCACAACTTTGGATGCTCGGATTATGCCAAATTATGCAATAACACAGTAACAACATTTCTTAGAAGACTTAAACAGTTCATAAAACATATGTTTTTTTTTTAATTTTGGGAGAAGTTTTTTAAACTAATTGTTTACAGAATATTGAAAAACTGGTTGTTTATCATATCAACTTAATTCAATTCAGATCTCATGTCTGTACAACAAATTCGTTGTATTTTATAAAACTGAAAAACAAGATGAAAAAGACGAGTCTTTTCTCTGAAAATTAATTAAATCAAAAATGAAAATTGATTCATAATTATATATTCATAATAACTCAAAATAAAGGCCAAGCCAATTGCTGTGAGCGCTGGGCTACGCATGCGCATACTTGACTTGGACCCCGTATACCCCTCCGGCCAACAGTTAGATGTACAGTCAGAGTGTTGTCGTAAGTTGACAACACCCATTGTATTTTGTAGGCATGCTGTTCCATTGTTGATTACACACGCTGGCACTATTGCAGTACATACAAGACTATACTAATGCACACGCACGTTTTGCCCAGCGCTCTCCTTACGAAAATCAGGCTATACTTATTTAATTTTATCTGCAGTAATTTTCTAACCTGTCATCTATCATAATTCCTTCGTTCGTCCGTCCGTCCGTCCATCCGTTACACCCCATATCATAAACTACAAGAGAGAACAACAAACAGTTTTCAGATTCGTAATCTACACAAAAAGTTAATGAGCCTGGATTGGGTTTGAAGTTCCGGTTTCGACCGGAAGTCAAAAAAATCAAAGTCAGAATTTGGAAACAAAAATAGTGTCATTCGATTCCTTTTGAAGAGTAGATATAATAATAATAATACAGAAATCATTGGGTTTGAAGTTCTGATTTCAACCGGAAGTAGCCCAAAACCGGAAATCAAGAAATCAAAGTCTGAATATGGAAACAAAAGTAGTGTTAATCGATTCATCCTAAAGAGCAGATACAGAAATCACTAATGGTTTTTCCCAAAAATCAAAGGTAGGCTCTAAGCCTTTTTAAAAATTGCCACCAGCCATGAGACGCGTCGTCTCATGAAAGGGACTTTTTCACCTTTAAATTACATAAACTTCTAAAGATTTGTATGAAATGATCGAAGTAATCGGAGGTCATGAGCTAATGCTAATCTGAGATATCTGGAAACAACCTATATGATAACTTATGATGAGTATTAAAGTTGAGCGTTAGTACACTCATTGTATATATCTTCACGTCCCCGGCAGATAAGGAGAAAGTAAATATATAAAATCATTACTTATACATCCTTCACTACTTAAAGGTATAAATTGTACCATATATGAGGGTATTATTCACCATATTATTGTTAAGTTGCTTATTCTATCATAATTTTACATGCTCCATTACATTCGTTTTTCTTAGAACAAAGAAATTTACCTTAAAGTAGGTTTTAACAGAGGATAACGCCTATAAACTGCTAGCAGCCAAAGAATTGTACAGAAAAGTTGAATGTAAAAGTAGTAGTCTATACTAAGTTTTTCAAACGTACCTATTTAAACACGTTTGCTTCGTAAATAAATGCCGCAGTTTGGAGAGTAAAAAAGTATTACAAATAATTTTACTGTAAGGCCTACAGTATAATTAACATTTACCTAACCATCTTAAATATCACATAAGTTGTGATAAACATTATAAAACAAGAAACAAAAAAAGTGTTAGTGCCTTTCCTTCCCACTCTCAAAGCACTCAAATCTTAAAATTGTAGTGCGCAAAATGTTACAATTTAAAAAAAAAAATCTGGAATAATTTCACATAAACTTTAATTGATTTCAGGAATGAAAGATTATCTCAATAGAATCAACTTCTTTGGTTTATTGGGATCAAACAGTGACGATGATATAAATAACAACAACGACTTTACTGGAATAAACAAATATGAAAATAAGGATATTAACAATTTAAATCATAGAAACCACAAAAATAGACACCACCACAACAATGATAATGACATGACTGGACAGGATGAAATAATTAATAATAGAAACAACAGACGCCACCACCAGAACAACAATGATGACTCGAATAACAGCAATAATAACGACTGGAATAACAGACGTAACAACGACGACGAGAATAACTGGAATAACAGACACCGCCACCATAACAACATCAATAACGATAATGACTGGAATAACAACAACGATAACAATAATAATGACTGGAACTATAACAACAACAACGACAATGATATGAATGGTGATAGCCTGAATAACAAAAACTGGAATAACAGGAACAATCGACGCCGTCACCATAATAACAACAATAACGACAATGACTGGAACAACAACAACAATGACGATTTAAATAACAATAAAAGACGCCACCACCATAACAAGAATAACAACAATGAGTGGAACAACAACAACAATGACGATTTAAATAACAATAACAGAAATAACAGACGCCACCACCATAATGACAATGACTGGAATAACAACAACAACAATGATAATGACTGGAATAACAACAATGACGATTTAAATAACAATAAAAGAAATAACAGACGCCACCACCATAACGACAATGACTGGAATAACAACAACAACAATGATAATGACTGGAATAACAACAATGACGATTTAAATAACAATAACAGAAATAACAGACGCCACCACCATAACGACAATGACTGGAATAACAATAACAACAATGATAATGACTGGAATAACAACAATGACATGACTGTCGATAACTTGAATACCAATTATAACAACTTGAATAACAGAAACAACAGACGCCACCACCATAACAACAACAATAACGACAATGACTGGAACAACAACAACAATGACGATTTAAATAACAATAACAGAAATAACAGACGCCACCACCATAACAACAACAATAAGGACAATGACTGGAATAACAACAACAATGATAATGACTGGAATAACAACGATGACATGACTGTCGATGACTTGAATACAAACTATAACAACTTGAATAACAGAAACAACAGACGCCACCACCATAACAGCAATAATAACGACAATGACTGGAACAACAACAATGACGATTTAAATAACAATAACAGAAATAACAGACGCTACCGCCATAACAACAATAACAACAATGACTGGAATAATAACAACAATGGTCATGACTGGAACAACAACGATGACAGGAAAACCAACAATGACAACAATTGGAATAACAGAAACAACAGATGCCGCCATAATAACAACAATAACAATAACTGGAATAATGCCAATAACAGACATAACAATGGATATGGCAACAACGACTGGAACAATAACAATGATATGAATATGAATAACAATGGTGCATCTCTTCAAGATGTTGGCTTGGACGATAATGTAATGTAAGTTTATATTAAAGTTTTAAGTCAAATTTTTAAATAGAATTTGTCAGATTTGTTATTATGCTGGACATATAAACCCTATGAATTGAAAAAATGGCAAGTACAGCAGTAAAAAAACTTTCTTACTCAATTATTTTTTGATAACTTTCCATTATCATACTTCTGCTATTTTGATTTCTTTGGTTACCAACCCACACACAAAGTGTTTCATTCATATGAATTTTTTAATTTGCTTTTGTTATCAGTTTTTATTTTAATAAAGTTACTTGTATAAATCATAAACTATTTAAATTCATAAAAATTAGTTAAATTCAATTTAAGAAATTTTATGACCTAATTAAAAATTCTTACAATATTTTTTATCATCTGTAATTACTTAGTGTAGTCAGAGACTAAAAAGTAATCAATTTTTCTGTGATTCATACCACCACTATTTTATTTTTCAAGATTTTGATACTGCAAATGTGGAGTCAAAAATACCAAAATCATTAAAAAGTTTACTAATTTTCATTTGTATAAAAAAATTTTACTTGATCAGTGAGTAATCACAGTGTACCAGAAATTCTTTCCAAATATTTTTTTTAAAATATATAAATAAACCTCCAAAAAATAAATGAATGCTGAAGAAAAGATTTACAGTATACTACTGGCGAAATTGTTGGTAACACATTTATTAAAGAATGTAATAGGCATGCAGTAGTTGGTTAATGTACAATTTAAGTAATATTTAGTTAATTATGTATTAAATTAATTAACACATTCCTGATATTATCTCCTATTTTTTTTTTTTTTTTTTGAGTGTCTTAATGTTAAATTTTTTTAAATATTAAATTTCAAAACTGATGAAAATCAGTTTCATCAAAAATTTTGTAAAAGTTAACAAAACTTCTAATTTTCTCATTTTCAATTAAATATTATAACTACATTATCAAAGATCTGTTAGAAACTTGTGTAAAATAAGTTCAATAATTTGTTTTGATAGTATCAATTTTAATTATTAATTTTTGATAACCTGGAATCATATTTACATGAATCCTTTTATGTAATATTTAAGCCGTTGGTATTGTAAACTCTATCAAAACTTTATTCCTACACCCTCTACTCTTGCTGTAGACTCATTTAATAACCTTCAATTAAAATGATAGGTTGAAAAATCAAAAAAAGTCGAGAGTGCAATTGAAATCACAATGAATAAAATTTTTTATTTAAATAATATCCTTTTTATCCCTAATGTGTGTACATTCAATCTAAGAACAAGAAGCAACCTCTTGACACAATGAGATGGAATGTTACTAAAAATCTACAATCTGGTCTTATACAACAATGAGAAGACATATTGTGAGTATGAATCATGAGAGAGTAATATGAAGTCATTCAATAAATTACAAATTTGTAGTTTTGTTCTTGAAGTAAAAGTATTAAAATAAATTTGTAGGGTGTAGTCTGTTCAGTTCTCTGTGTGTTTCACTGTTGTTTAGGAGATAGATTACTTCTGGATTCTGATTTCCTATTGGTAATTGGTGCAGGACTGCTGTGTTTTTTTTAGCACGGTGGGACAATTTGCGTTTCTGTGTATTACAGTGTTCTACTACTAGATAGATTAAATTTTAATTTAAGCAATACATAAAATAAACCCGGTGAGCTAAAAGTTCATTACCAACTAGAGTCTGGATCACTTCTAATTTACAGTTTCTATCATTTCAATAGCTTGAATCATTTATCACACCAATATTGCTCTAAAAACCAAAATTATTTTTACTTTCTCTGTTCAGTTCTCAAGTACCAGGTTGAAGTTATCAGTAATTTAAAGATTTTTCTGTGTTATAAACCACACAACAATATTACAAAAATTTTTAAAACTTTTTTATTTTTTCTTAGGAAGTTGATCTCAAAAACAAAGAAGACAATATCATGAATGGTGATTCCGTCGAATTAAATTTACACAACAGAAACATTAGGAATAACAAGCGTAACTGTGAAAGAAACTGCAATAACAATAATGGAAATAACTGCCACAACTGTGGAATGAATAATTCAAATTTTTAAATTCAGTACAATTGCTAACTTTTTCTCGACAGCATTCACAAGAACATCCTTAATTTAGAAAACTAAATTAAATGGTTTTCATCTATTCAAGACTGAATAAAATTGTCAATAAACTTTAAACATATTGCACACAATTACTTTGTTATGTACAATCAATCTACGTTTCTGTTTCTTTGAAAAATTAGTTGATTAATAAAAATACTTTAATAACTTATGTTTTTTAATCATTAATACAAACTGTTTCCTTAATACTAATGCTATTATTTTTTCTACAACAAAAACATGAAAGCAGTAGCGTATATACTTTACCAGAAATATAATTTTTGATTCTCACGCTATAGCAGTGAATCAAACCCATGGTGTAGCGATCAGTACATCTGGCTTCTACGGTGAGTCCTGGATTCAATCCCAGAACCCTGACAGAACAATTAGGTTGTGTCTAATTGAAAAACATAGGTAAAAAATGTTACAAGAGTTTATAAACTACAGGGTTTAAATTTTCAATGGTTTTATTCACTTTTTTTAAGAAATGAGTCATTGATCCTCTGTAATTAATATGTTTTTAAACACTTTATAAGAGGTAATAATGTTACTGATTTTGTGACTTGATTTAATACTCATTTTGCAATTTATAAGAATCAAAATTTAAAAAAATTATGTATACACATATTGTACGTATTTACATAATTGGAAACTCCTGAACCAGTTTTAATAATGGCCATACAAAATTATTCCTTGATTTTCAGGAATTTTATGACAAAAGTATTAGAATAACATCAGAAATTCCTAGGAAACGTTTAAAACTAAAATTTTTTCATTAAGTTTATTTATAACCATTGTATCTGATGTGTCATATTTTTTATATGTAACCATACTTGCACACTTTGTAATGTGTAAACTGTTTGAAATTTTCTGGAATATTCTGTTTGGAGCTTTCTAGAAGGCTAGCTTAGCAACCTGTAAATAAGTGTGCACTAGCTAATGCATGATGAATCTTTTTCCAGAGCTTATTCTGTAAAGTTGAATAGCCTTTGGTCATTCAGAGTTGCAAATCTCATTATTTTATAATCATGAATCATACTGCTACAATATATACTCTCTTCTAAGCCTTTAAAACTAATAATACAACCAGTAAATCATTTTTGTTTACTTTACATACTTGTTGTGTTCATTGTTATTGGTTTATTAGTATGACAATAAAATTTTAAATCCCATCCCAATCTTGCTATTATACAAAAAGAAACTGTACCTGCAAAAATTTCAAGGAAAACTAAATAAATCATCTTTAAATTTTTACACTACCTTTATCATATTCTTTGAAGTATCATAACCTATGTGAACACAGTGGGGATTTAGCGGCAGAGCTCATTTATACAAAAGAAGGGCAAGAAAAGTTAGCCCTGACTGGATATTATTACTTTCCCTTGCCTATATGAATATATAGGAAGGAAAGTATTGTTTTCATGTCGATTTTTCACCGGATCTACGTGTTTTCAGACCCCCTGAACCCAAAAAACATGTTTTTAGCTATTGGTCTGTGTGTGTAAACAGAATATCTCAAGAACAGAACCTTGTACGAACTTGAAACTTAAAACTTAACTTAGACACCACTGCCAGACCTGACACAAACATTTTCATCAAAATCGGTCAACCGGAAGTAGAAGTTTATTCGTTTAATTTTTCACTTTTTAGCGATTTTCTCAAAAACTGGTCCTACGATTTTTTTTAAAATCATCAATTGTTTAAAAGCGTCATAAATCTGCTAAAATTCTTGGAGAGGCTGTTTTCACATAACAATTTGTTTTTTATAAAATTGCTGCTTTAATATCCATTTTAGCGCAAAAATGTATATAATAAAAGTTGTAGAAAATTTAAACTCCTATAACTTTTATTCCAATAATTTTTTTGTATAACGCTTAGTTTAGCGGTAATTACCGATTTTCTGTTTTTTTCTCACAAAAACGTGTATAAAATTGATTTAAGATGTTAGCCTTAGTAAGCATTTTACGACAAAAGTATAAGTTATATAATAAAATTTATAGGAAATTAAAAGATCTATAACTTTTATTTTGAGAATTTTTCTCTACAGAGCCTAGTTTAGCGTGAAAGAGTGATTTTCTGTATTTTTAAGCCAATCTGAGGTTGATTTTCATTTTGCATTTTTCTATCATGATTAAAATAAGGTTAGGTTTATTTGAGGTTAGTTTTTTGTTTATTTCTAATGTTTTATTACTTAGGTTATAATGTTCATTATTTGCATTGGCAAGAGAAAGTCATGTGAGTGTTTCACACCAATTTTTTTTTTATCTGTACTTCCACTATATTGTAACATCCAACAAAATACTGTATTTTCTTTACTAGCTTGCATTATTTAGACACGAAATTGTCAAATGACGTAGCATACGGACTTTTCCCACAAAAAAACCCATTATCAAAAATTACTTACAGCCTAACCACTAAAAGAAAAATGTGAAAGCCCTCATTAATTGACTCATTCATCACTTATTTCCTAATTTCCCAATTCGTTCCACACGGTTTTTACAGAAAACTAAATCATCTAAATTTTTATCACTTGCACCTCAGGAGTAGAAACAGGTTAACTACCCTACAGCAGTAAATATTATTTCTTTATCTTCCCAAAGAGATACAGTTCAGAAACTTAGTATGAATACTGCATGTATGTATGAATACTAACAGTAATTTTTTTCCTAAGTTTATTTAAAGTTGCACAACAGTTAAGTTATTAGTCGATTACGGTGGGTTATGCAACTGGAACAGTGGGCTTTGACTTTTGAAAATTTCCAGACCCTAGCCAGGAATCGAACCCAGGACCTCCATGTTGTAGGCTAGCACGCTAACCAATAAACTACAGAGGGAGCCTATGTATTCATACAGTGATGTTAGTAAACCCAATTTTAACAAACTCTGAGGCAAGCAATAAGTTGCCATAGTAACCTTACAATTATGCTGATAAGAGCAGTTGCTATTTATCTACACATGGTAAACAAAAAATCTTCATCCTTTACCATCTGCATTAACAGTAACTGCAGAACAGCCAGACGTTAAACCAAAAAAAAAAAAAAAATTAACCCTTTGAGTGCCTTGCCTTGTAATGAAGAACTGGTGAAAAATGCCAGGTCAAAAGCAGGCTAATGACACTATTACCTTTTAAAATTAATTTCATTAGAACTAATATGAATATTAACTTAATTCTTTTACCAAAATTAGTAGAAAACCTTACTCTATAACTAGCACAGTTTTATAAAATTTAATCATTGATAATTTATTTTTATTTACTGAAATATTTTTATTCATTTGCTCGATTTTGATGTTCGTTAAAATATTCTTCATCCAGTTGGTTTTAAACGAAAAATATTTTTACTATCGTGAGTTTTTTTAATTAATAGACAATTTTGTTCTGATTATATTGATGCATAAACACAACACTATTTAAAATAAATTATATACAACAACGTTGGAATCCGCCATTTGGCTCGTATGAGTAAAAACCGTACACAAACTATTGTAAAACAGATTTAACTTAATGATAGTGCAATCCATTGACATAAAATGAAAGTTGATATTTACACTAATAATAAACCAAAATTCTACGCCATGTACCGGTGTATACAGAAGTTATAGCCATTTATGCAACAGTTTACCGACATCCGATGTGATTGGGTCTGGCGCTTTTCAGAAGACCCTCACATCCGAAAAAATTGGATCCTAGCACTCAGAGGGTTAATGTATACCACCAGCAGATACCCTCTGTTTCATCAAGTCTATTTGGGATACGCACAAAAGAATTGGCAATTTGTGGAAGGATGTTTTAAATAAACAAACATGTAAATTTTTAACAGAGTATATTTAACAAAACATATAACAATCTAATTTATATTTCAGTATATCAAAGAATTGATGATGTAAATACTTATTCTGAAGATACAAACTTAACCTATAATAACACTACGACTACCAAACAAACCAATAAATAGCTAAAGTATATCCCTGAAACAACTGAATCATTATATTTTCAATCATTTTCAAGAACAGAAAATTGTTGTTTAAACCAGTAAAAACTAGATCACAAAGGAAATAACTGGTACTTAAAGTATAGATGATGAAAAGGAAAGTAAAATAATTGCTTTCCTTGGTTTTGTGAAAGAAGAAACTTGCTTCCTTGAAACATGAGGTTCATTATTACTTTTCTTGGTTTTAAACAAAAAGACAAGGAAGAATCCATTTTCACCAGATATTGAAATAAACAATACCTTTTAAGATAAAACTCGAGTAGAAAAGTGGTAAATACAAAGAAAATATCCATTTAAAATCACAGTTATTTATATGAAACACTGTTACAAAATCCAAAATATTAATATACATTTAATATATACAAAATGTATAATATACAATAAAATCATACACTTCCAGTTTTATATCCTTAAAGCATATACAGAGTGATTTTTAAGTGTGGAAATGGCTTTATATTACATAGCTGAGACATAGCAGACGTAGCACTGAGACATGGCAGATCCAAGATGGCAGACAAACATTTCATAACTACCAAAAAGTTGGATTTTTAAAATTACGCAAATCTGAGTAAGCTTCTTCCGCCAAGTACGTCTCAAGTTACGCAATTTAAAGCAGTTTCCATAGTTAAAAATCACCCTGTAAACACAATCTGAAAAATAACAAATTTTATTAGTTATCCTAGAAGACTCTTGAAATGTAAAAGAATCACAATAATCCACTCAAAACTGAAAGGAGGATTTCATTAGAAATAATTCATCTAAAATTTATTGACAATTTCCAGCTACCTAGTAAATGGATTTGAAAAGGCACTAGTGCTTAATATCAAGGTCTATTTAGTAAAGACATTTTTTTTTACTTATCAATTCTATATGTACAACTAAACCAAAAAATATAACTGTTAATGAAAACATAGAATTTTATATAGTCTAAAGCATTCATAATATTTAAAAATACAGAACAAAGAATTCACAATATAATACTGTTTACATTTTATATCAAGTTACAACTTTACTGGGCTATATAATAATAAGTTACTTTGGCACTCGAGCAACAATTTTACTTTACTATCACATTTCTAATCACAACTACAAACATATAAAAATTAGTATCACAAGAATTAAATCAAAAGCATCAAAACTGCAAACAAATATTTAGAACATCTTAGCAACAGTTTTATACAAAAACAAATCATGATATTATGTTTAAAGGTAGATGAGACAAGATGAGACTAGAAAGATACATAAAGTTACTTTTAGTAGAATGTCTTGTCATTTCTGTAGCAAAGCATTAACTTTTTTAACTACCGAGCACCGAGTCAGTAAATTGATAAAACTAAATAAGTCTATACAAATCTTTGGTTTCTTCAACTTAATTTAGGAGAGATTTTACAGCAAAAATACTCTAGGATAACCAGACCAGTAAATGAATGAACAGACTCCTACAATAAGTTACAACTAAACAAACTAATATTTTTTTACTGTAATAATTATAAATAAAATAATAAAAGATTGAAATGATGAAACGCCTTAAATGATTAAAATAAATAATTATTTATTTTACTAAGTATAATTAGTAAAGTTCTTGTTTATACAATAAATAATTAGTAAAGTTCTCCAGAGAGTATGTAAAGGTGCGCTGAAAAAATACAGAATCAAAAGTTATTGCATCTAATTTTCTCTGTTTAAAAAATACAGCATGTTTTTTAAATTGTACAATTGAGTCACAGATAATTCTAATTTATTTGTATTGTTTGTACATGCAATCAAATTGTATAAGGTTTAATACAAATAAAGATTTTCACTGGTTTAAATAAAGATTTTGTGCATTAAGCAATAGTAAATAACTATACCAACCAATCAATACAGCTCTAAACTGCATCATCAAGTCTTAAGAGTAAGCGATTTACATGCTACAAATAGTTTATAATTATAATATACTTAAATGGTTTAGGTCTAAATAGCGTATTAAACACAGCTGCCTGTGTAAACCGGTACTGCTAATTTAACCATGTGCATTACTCTCTACTCAGAATGAACAGGTTTAATGCAATGATTTCTTCTTTCCAAAGTCATTGCCAAAAGTTTTGGTAACTACCTTGATTACAACAATTTTTCAAAAGTGCATTCCAAATACAACTACTAACAAATTTTCAAGGAAACCTGAATTTAGACAGACATGTGCAGAATAATTACAAGTACCATACTTCCTTCTAATGAAAAAACATACCTCAACTATATTCCTGGAAAGCATAAACAGGGCCTCCCCCCATACAAGGATGAGAGGAAGAGAATTTTTGTGAGTATAACAACTTAAACAAGGAATATTTTTATCAGAAAAATATCCAATATACAATTACATAAAACTGCAGTAATTTCAAAAAATCTCATCTCAGAGGAAAGTATCAAAAATGTTCCCAGAAGTTGAAAGAATTTTTAAGAGGGAAACAGACTGGGCACTCCATACAATGGAACTAACTTCATAAAATGGTCTACTCAAGTTTAAGTAAAACATGTTCATAAGGTTTTTTATTAACTGATGGAATCTTAGATGCTAAAAGAAACAAGGAAAAAATTGTAAGCCTGATGAATACCCTTGAAAAATGCTGTTTTCTGTAAGTCCTGTTAATAAGTGCTTATTTACTGGTCAGGTCACCCTACCCACACATTTTTAAAAGAAATAAATTGCTTTACTATTCAATGTTAAAACAAAAATCTAAGATATTTATACAAATACAAACATTAACTGATTTAAACTTTTCACTGTGAATTAACCTTGTACAATTGACCCTCAATTTACATGGTTGAATAAATAAGGAATACAATACGCAGTAGGTGTTATGTGATCATAATCACATTTTGTAAAACTAATTTTCTTTTTAAATAAAATACTTAAGAGTAGCACATATTTCAATAAAAACTGTAAATATTTGCATTGCAAACATAAACGGAAACGAGTGCATAGAAAATTCTGGAACGAATGAAAAACAGGCCCGTGAAGCCGGTAAAATAATTCAATCGATTTTAACGTACAGAGTAATTCTGTTGCTGCATGGTCGCAATACTCATGTGCCTTACAGGGAATCAAAACTAACGCGGCTTCTTCAAGATTCACTTGGTGGGTCGGCAAAGACTATGATAATTGCAACAGTGGCGCCACAGTTTGCACAACTTGAAGACGCTCTGAATACACTCAACTACATGCACAAAGCAAAGCACATCATCAATAAACTGCAAGCAAACAAACAGATACTCCAGCAAGATGTGTTGAAGAAATATGGGGAAGCTATGGAGAAGTTACGTGAGGATTTGGTTGCAAACCGGGATAAAGAAGGCTTTTACATAACTGAAGAAAACTATGAAGGATTAATGAACCAGGTCGATTTGCTCAAAGACGATAAACGAAAACTTAAAAAAGAAGTCCATCTAACAGTTAAACTTGTGGACGAAGTCAAATCAAAAGTGGCTCAATTGACTGCAGTAAATGAAGAACTGGAAGCCTCTTTACAACAAAACAACCTGATTAATTCAAATTTGAAAACAGCCGCTAAAAGTATTATTGATGAAGCATGTCAACATATTTGCGAACTAGACGAGAAGATTCTCAGATATGACCAAATTGGAAAGGTGAACGAAGCAAAAGGACATGCATTCCAGAGGGAGTTCACAGATAAGCTAAAAAGCCAGTTTGGTGTAATAGTCGATGCCCTAGCTGATCAGAATACAAAGTTGCTACAGGATTTTGCAAAGTTAACTGATAACAAGCAACGTGAGATGAAGAAAATGTTTTTAGACACAACCAAATCGTTTGTTAATCACAGGATCCTCGCTGTTGATACTCTACAAAGTCATGAGAATCTACAAAGTGAGAATCACTTGGATGCACTGTTTACCATGTTTTCTAATATGGACAATCAATTGAAATCTGAAGTCAAATGTAGCACAGAAATGACGAGTGAGTTTAACCAACAATGTACGGAAATGTTGTTCGGTATCAAATCTTTTCCTAAACAATCATTCAGATGTCCCTGGTGCGATTGACAATATGAAAGTGTTGGTGGACAATTGTGCTGATGAAAATAATTGGCTAAAAGCGAGTGTACCATATGAAAACGAATGCTTTGAAAATAATCTGGGTGTCTTGAATATTGACCATAATAGATTACAGGAAGAAATGAAAAGCGGATATGAGAACAAAATTCAAGAAATGAAAGGTGTAATTAAAAAGTTGACTGACAATTCTAAGGAACTGAAAAACTCTCTGATTAAAACCTCAAACAATTATGAACAGTAACCTTCTTTTTAAACTGCGTCACCTTTATTGTAATTTCTACTTACACGTGTTTCGGTGGATCCACCATCATCAGAGTAAATGAAAAATTGAAACTAAAAAGTTTTTTCACATTTATTTAAAATTTACAGAAGATGGTACATCTTCAGTCACTTGTATAAAACTGATTTAAAATTAATTTATTTTAATTTATCCCTTCTCATATTTACTGTAGATGGCAGCAGCAGTCAATATCACTTCATCATTCCTAAATTTTATTTGTTCATTCAAAATGTCCTGCTTTTGCTCTTTCAAATATTTATAAATATGGAACATCTCATATTTTTCAATTTTATTTTTATTCTCTATATTACATTGTTCTATTATATTGAAATGTTCATCTATTTTACCAAATTTATGTCTTTCTTCTTTTATATGATTGGAACAATAAAATTCATAGCACAAAAGAATGGGTATCATGAAAAAGAGATAGATAAAGTAATAAATAAAATTAAAAACAAACTATATTTTAAAAATAACTTGAGAACCACCCTTATATTAGATAATAAAATAAAACATAAACCATTTATTGCATTAAAATACAATAAAACTATTAATAATAAATTATACAGAACATTAAATAAATTTTATAAAATCGCATACATATGTAATAATAAAAAACTACTGTCCACAAATATAATTAAAAATAATATAAATGAAACACTAAGCAATAAAAAGGGTGTGTATAAAATAGATTGTGGTAATGAGGATTGTAAAAAATTTTACATTGGTATGACTAGTCGTAATTTTCAAGTGAGGTATAATGAACATAAAAAAGCACTGAAATGTGACTACATTATATCTAACTATACCAATCATATAAAAGAAGAAAGACATAAATTTGGTAAAATAGATGAACATTTCAATATAATAGAACAATGTAATATAGAGAATAAAAATAAAATTGAGAAATATGAGATGTTCCATATTTATAAATATTTGAAAGAGCAAAAGCAGGACATTTTGAATGAACAAATAAAATTTAGGAATGATGAAGTGATATTGACTGCTGCTGCTATCTACAGTAAATATGAGAAGGGATAAATTAAAATAAATTAATTTTAAATCAGTTTTATACAAGTGACTGAAGATGTACCATCTTCTGTAAATTTTAAATAAATGTGAAAAAAATTTTTTAGTTTCAATTTTTCATTTACTCTGATGATGGTGGATCCACCGAAACACGTGTAAGTAGAAATTACAATAAAGGTGACGCAGTTTAAAAAGAAGGTTAGTGAAATTATTATATTGATTCATTATATGAAATAGAAATAATTTCAAACTGCAGGATGCATTATAAAGATTTATTTTTGAATTATGAACAGTTCAAGATATTCGTTAATCGTCATAGCGATATTTCCACACAGAGATGGGAAGACATGAATCGAATGAAGATTGTAAGCGATAAATTAATTGAGGCCATGAAAAACAAACAAAATGAACTGGAGTTGCAGTTATCTTGCACCAGAAGTCAACATGATGGATATAAGAATGAGATGGCAGAAATTATTGACAATTATGAATGCGTTTTGGAAGAACTCAAGCATAAGGCAGACATAGAGTTTCAAAAACGTTAAAGAAAAGTCACGGCCGATTGTGTATCGGTATTTAAAAATAGTATAGATACCGTAGCTCTACTCATACCTCAACACTGGCCGCTAATATTAATCAAATGGAGACTGAAGTGATCAGAGTGAGAAATAACAGTGAACAATGGAAGAAATCTTAGGCATTAGAGACAAACATAAAAACCTTTTTGTCAACCGATTGAGGAATAAAATAGCGGAGTGTGTTGATAAAGTCAATAGAAGAGCAAATGCTACTCTTACATGTATTGAAAATATCACGAATGGAGTCAACAGCGCTTTTCAAGAATACGTGCTGACTGGTAATACGCCACAAAGAGAGAATTACTGTCACCAACCACAGTTGAAAGGGTGTTCTCATGAGCGATTACGACTGCAATTCAGAAGAGAGACTGGACAAATCGTTGATGAAATTGCACAAGATGAAAATTTAATAGAGGAAAATTCAGTGAATTAAAAATAATGACAGTCAAGAACAATATTAAGCAAGATTAAACCAATATTAAGATTTAAGATTATATTACATTAATGAAATTATAATTAAGATTAAAAAAAATTAACAAATATAGGCCGGCTACTGGGTTGTGGCCCCTCTGCACAAAGCGAAGGACAGCCAAGAACAGGCCAAATAGAACTCTACTTATACAGGCCTAATGCCGTTTTGTGTGAAACAGCTGACTATTAGAAGGCTGCTTTTATTATCGTTGCCAGTAATAAGAAAATTTAAATAAAATCATATTATACACAACCATCATAATTATTAATATCACTATTTCATTATTAATATATCCTGAAAATACTTTATGTTATAGAATTGCGATAAAAATGTACGTTGGTTATTTGTCATAAAAAAACTATATATTGTCACAGTTTATTTTAAAAATTGTTTTACACCCAATATTAATTTATGTCATCAACTTACTGTTGAGTGAATGGATTGTTTATAAAATCCGAGCTTATAATGAGCATAACATTTACACGGAACAGTAAAATAATTGTTGTAATATATCGTCAGAATGAGATAAATTAATTACGGTAGTGACTATAGATGATGGGTGAGGGATGGGGAGTGGAGGATATCAGGCGCTCTTCTGTAGCGGCCACAATCCAGTACCCGACCTCTAACACTGCTGGCATTGAATGTTCTCATTTATGTAATAACAAATTTTTTTAATTGTTATTTTAGATTGTGTCACGTTTAATTCCATTTGTGATTTTATTATATGATCTCGTATGTTTTTGTGTATTTTATTTTATTTTATTTATACGTTGTAGTTTACTAAAAGCAGAACTAACAAATCATTTGATATCAAATGTAAAAAAATAACCTGACAATTCCTTTGTAAGTTCATTACATGTTTTCTTTTTATCATCTAGTAATGTGTATACCGGTTGTCCCACAGAGTTTGAACCATAGGGAGGTGGCATTGGTTTTCATTGGTTTGTTTATGTTTCCTTCCCTTAAATGGGTGATTTGTTGTGGTCTGAATCATTAGAGGGTGTTTGAACTTTTGAAACGGTATCAATTTGGAATTTATTTTGAATGTATCAAAATTGATGTTGTTTTGGAGGTCTTGGCATTTTCTGGTGATTCCTGATTGTAGCAGGTCTTCATTTGTTGGTGGGAGGAGAATGTTGACTGACTGGTGAGGGTGGATGCTGTTTCCCTGTCGTTCAAATTTCCGCGGGACAACCAGAATAGGTATAAAAAAATTAGTAAGGACGTTTGTACATGTGACCAGATAACAACTTTTTAGCAACAAACATCTGTAATTTCTATACATGAAATTGGTCTCTTCAATACTAAAATAACATTAAATCCATTTTTAAAAAAAATTATGTCTCAATGTTTTGCAATTACTGTTACTCCAAAACAAACAGAATTAAATATATATATAAAACAGTAATATACACACAGATTTTACAATAATTTACTAATCAATTAATCATGATAGAGGCCCAAAACAAAAATACATTAACACACACATAATGTGGAATTGCTTGAGAATTTACGTCTTGAAAGACTTAAGAATGGCTGATCTACACAATACCTTGCTCTGACAAAATGTATCTAATGTCGCAGTTCTCGCCATGATATAATTTATTTATTTTGGACTTGTTTGGGATCTGATTGTAATAAATTATGAAAATGTTATTTACTAGATGTCTGACAGGCGTTCTTGAGCTGTGAGATGCGCAAAAAGAATTATAAATTACCCACATTACTTTACATGTAAACTGATTGAGCTGTGTCATATTTATGTGGTATGTATTTTTAAATGTATTTATGAATTGACTGTGTAATTAGTGTTACTATTTTAAATAATTGTATCATGTAATTAATTTAGTGTTTATGATTTTGACAAGTCATCTGTTTGAGCGGAAATTCGCTAAAATCAATTGTTATATGACAATAAATATATTATTATTATTATTATTATAAAACAATCTTTAAATAAATAGCAACAGAAAACATTGAACACATTTGGAAGAAGCTTCGGCCTGAAGCGGTAAAAGCCTGGCCAAAGAAAGGAAGAGACAAAAACATTTGATTGCTAGCGTACGGATTCCGTTGGAGCAGACTGTTTATAGATTGAGGTACCTACATCCTGAGTATTTAAATTACAAGAAAGTGTGTAAAATTAATTATACATTTAACTAATGTTTATTTCTATTAACGACATCTTGCACAGTGAAAAGATTACATCTGTCAAAAAAACTCTTCATTATACAGCATTTTAACAGGCTGAATAAATCAGGCAAAGCAACTATCAGGTACAAAATATCAAAAATATACTAAATTCTACAAAAGCAGCATTCCAATTTAACATGAATATTAAAATAGATAAATCAAAACCACAAACACTTAACAACCAGCTACAACAACCAGCATAATTAAAATTATGTTTCTTTTTACAAAACTTGACTAACATTATAATTCACCACTTCTTGTTTTTTGTTGACTCTTGGGACAATAACAGGCTTCCTCTTGCGCTGCTATATAATATGGGCAGCCCATTATTTCTGAAGCACTAGAGAGTCCTTTCGCAGCTACTTTGCAACCTGAAAAAAAACATCAATAATAAATATTATCGAACAACACTACATGACATTAAAAGAATAGTATCTGAAAGTAATAGAGTAAAAGCCACCTCAATTAAGAAAATTTTTAAGTAATGAACACATAATCTGTATTTGTAACAGTACTCACTGACCGACTCATTCTCTCATTACCAATTCTTTAACTTCCAAATTGCCTAGTGAGTTCAAATTCAGCATGTTTGTTTTTAGTTAGTTTGTTCAAAAGTTGAACAGACAAACTAAAGCAAATGTGTTTTGATTGCTTGCACCTAAGGGGTAAAAAGAAAATGACTACCCTACATCAAAACAAAGATGTAATTTCTATTCCTTCCAGAAGAGTTAATAACATGTTTAAAAATCTGAATGAGTATTCTGCAAGTGATTCATAGAAAAAGTAATGTACAGTTCAGCCGTTCTTAGTTTGCTCCTATTGTCAACAAACCAAATCCAACTACTACAGGGTGTACGCCAGAGTCCGCGACTTTATGGATGTTGTATTCCTATTAAGTTAACTATATTTTAAATTATAAGTACTCAAAGTACTTAAAACATCAGTCATAATATGATGTAGGCCTAACAATTTCATTTATAAAAATACTTTTAAAATTATTTTAAATTTAAATACTTCTGAAAGTAATTTTGTTGTTACTTTTTAATCAGCATTTACTCATTGTTATATAATGCGCATGCTCAGTGACGTCATTATTTGTTTATCCAGAAAAGCAATAAATTAGATTTTGTAATGCACCCCTCTGAGGCTAGAAAATGCAGCCACACTGTATACTAGTAAGCAAACCAACTAAAGCACATGTGCATGTGTGTGCCTACTATTCTAGAAAATAATCAAGTTTTCTAAAATTATAGCTGTACATACATTTTGGAGCAAAAACTTAAGAGAACCATAATTTTTGTAAGTAACAGTTTTTTTTATAGGTTGCTCAATTTACTACAAATTTGCAATTTTGTTTCACAAACTGTATCACATTTAATCCACTTAGAGTCAAGACTTAAGCTACCAACCACATCAACTTATAACTTATAGAAAAAGAAAAATGAAGAATTATAGGACATAAATCTATTTATTTAAAAAATATTTTTTTGAAGAAAATAGAAATATAGGCCTACTATAGAGCAAAGCTCAAATAAGTCATTGAAGAAATACTTTAAATAATCAGAAATACAAAATTGTACCACATGAATCGTCTTGATTGGTAAGAAGAATCAACTAGATCATTATTCAAAATTCAAATTTTAAATCAAGTAAATTCATTTAATTTTCAATTAATATTTCAGATTTTCATACATCAAAAGCTAGCCGAGATAAATTTAAACTTTTTTAAAAATTTTGAACACATTTAAAACTAGTCAAAGCAAATTGGTAAAATTTTAAATACCAATAAACATTAGTAATATTTTGTTTAATACGCATTTTTTTATTTTAGTTTGCAATACATTTGTTTTACTTCCATAAGCTACATGTAGGAGAGGCAAAAGTTAGAAAATTTCAGCAAATTACAAAAGATCTAGGGTGTTGTAGGTATGTAGATATGAAACGACTTGCGCAAGATAGAACAGCTTGGAGAACTGCATCAAACCTGTTGACAGACTAATGACAAAAAACAAGCTACATTTACTCTATACAAAAGTTTATAATTACCAGTTTTTATAACGTCCGGAGTGTAACTTTTATAATTATCACAGATTCTATAAAGGCATCGTTTGAAATCGAGATCACATTTTTCTTTATCTTTATTGCATGTGCCATAACAGTGATCATGCTCTACACAACATTTTGTCATCCCATCAAATGGAATATACTTTGGATCTACCTTGAAAAAAAAACCAGAATAAGGCATTAGTTACACAAAAAAAATATATAAAAGAATAAGGAATTCAGTTCTTTTCTTTCCCGCAGGGCAAACTACAGTAACCAAAATGTTTTCTACATTGTGATGAATTTTGACCAGCCCACCGTACTTCCTAAATTTTTTTCTAAACAACAGCTGTTAATCTACATTAAAAAAAAGGAACCACAATCTAATAATTTTAATGATAGTTATCGCAAGGCGATAAGAAGACTAAACTGGCACCCCAGCACAGATCTGTAGCTACTTTGTTGGATATTGTTACTGAAAACATTGAATTCTTATCCTGTCCGATATAAGGAGTACTAATAAAGGTATGAAAAATGCAAATCAGAACTATGAGTGTCACACAATTAATCATAGCTTCAATTTCATTGACCCAGTCACAGGGACTCCTACCAAAAAACAGTAAAAATAATGTGGGGAGTAGCCAAATTCACTTTTACACGCTTTAATGATAATCATTCACAGATATAGGACAGCTACTTATGTCAATTTAAGTGGTGGAAGAATCTGCAAGATGTTGAGGATCCCTTCAAGGCTATATTGGTAGACAGCACTAGCTTTTAGCCTCCTGCGTACACATCTCAAGCTGTATCCTCAAAAATTATGTTTGCAGTAAGTAAATTTTAATTTTTTTTCCTTAGTAATGTTAATTTAAAAAAAAATTGTAGGACCAATTTTTGACAAAATTGCAAAAAAGTGAAAAATTACTACTTCAGGTTGACCGATTTTGGTTAAAATGTTCGTGTCGGGTCCGGTAGTAGTGTCTAACTTAAGTTTTAAGTTTCAAGTTCGTACGAAGTTCTGTTCTTGAGATATTCTGTTCACACACACACACACACAGACCAATCGCTAAAATCATGTTTTTTGGGTTCAGGGGGTCTGAAAATGTGTAGATCCGGTGAAAACTCAATTTCAAAAAATCGACATGAAAACAATACTTTCCTTCCTGTATATTCATATAGGCAAGAGAAAGTAAAAATATTGTACAAAATAAAAAATTTGTGAATTTATCTTTTGTTATTGAGATGTTTACGGAAACTGGTCATGTTTAGAAAATAACGTAAAGATTCAACGTATTTTTTTTGGATAGAAACTGCTAAATCCCCAACAAATTGTTTACCATTGGATGGAGAAAACACTTCATTTTCAATAATGTGCAAAAAACCAGAAATGTGAAAAAAATTTTAATATTTTCCGTTCCGCACCCTTAGGTATCGTACTTGTAAATTTGTTTCCAATTTTTTTTTATCCAACTAATTTAGCCAAACTGGGGATAAATTTATTTATGACTTATAACTAATTTGGCACATATACATCTGTAAATTAGTATATTCTCGTATTTTGTTATATTTGATTTTTTGAGAATATATCAGTGAGGTAATCATTGACTTTATATTGTAAATTTGAATATATTTGCCACTTCAAACAATACTACCTATAGGCCTATGTATTGTTTAGATTTTGGATTATCTATAAAATCAATCTTTTACTGTACCTAATAAAATTGTAGGTACTACCATTACCAAACAATACAATTAATCAGTCACAAGCTAAAAGTATAACTGAGTAAGAAATTTTGTTATAGGCCCTATCATTTATTATAGCTGTGTTTATAAATCAATCGTTAGGTTACGTCTACACAGGACAGAATACTGAATTACACTAATTTTAGGCTTGGAGTGTGGGTGGGTATGTATTTTCGGACTCCCTCGACCTCTTTCTACATGTAGATAGAGATTCAGATAACCAGTTGTGAAGTAGTGGGGAGAATGGTATTGTAGGGGAAACGGGTCTGTGTTAGAACGTACGGACGCACATGTAAACACACAACTATTGCTAACTGATGATTCATAAAACGATCAAAACAAGCCAGCTATATAGTTGAATCTTAAAGCAAAACTAACTGAAATAATAAAACTTAATTACTTTTCTTTTTTTTTACAAGTACAATGGATTTTAGTTTCATTTAATTATATACGAGCACATTTCTACGGCCACATTATTTAATCAATTATAAAAATCTGGTGTGAAACACTGACACAACTTGCTCTTGCCAATGCAAATAATAAACAATATAACTTAACATTTTGTTTTTTTGTTTTTTTTATTCCTAATTTGTGTACGTTGCAATCTGTTCAATTCAGAACAATAAGCAACCCCATGACCCAATGAGATGAGGATGATGTGTATGACGTGTAAATGAGGTGTAGTCTTGTACAGACTCAGGCCGACCATTCCTGAGAGAGTATGGTTAATTGAACCCCAAGGTCATCAAAGTGCACCGGTAACCACTGTCTAGTATTCAAACCTAACATTAGTAATAAAAAATTAAAATTAAACAAAAAACTAACCTCAAAAAACATAATCTTATTTTAATCATGAGTAAAAGACCCAAAATGAAAATGAACCTCAGTTTGGCTTAAAAATACGGAAAATCACTCTTTCACACTAAACTAGGCTCTGTAGAGAAAAAAGCTTTAAATAAAAGTTGTAGATCTTTTAATTTCCTATAATTTGATTTTTACACTTTTGTCGTCAAAGGCATCCTAAGGCTGAAATCGTAAAAAATCGACTTTTTCAAAAGTTTTCGTGAGGAAAAAAAACAGAAAATCGCTGATTACCGCTAAACTAAGCATTATACAAAAAAATGTTTGAAATAAAAGTTGTAGGATTTTAAATTGTCTACAATTATTATTGTATATATTTTTGCGCTAAAATGCATATGAAAGTCGCAATCTTAAAAAAACAATTTTTTTACGTAAAAACAGCCTCCCCAAGAATTTCAGCTGACATGGCGCCTACTCTATCTTGTAGAGCATAAAAAATTTAGTATTAAGATTTTTAAAAATATTGTAAGAAACGTTTTTGAGAAAATCGCAAAAAAGTAAAAATGACACGAATAAACTAATACTTCCGGTTGACCGATTTTGATGAAAATGTTTGTGTCGAGTCCTGTAGTGGTACCTAACTTAAGTTTCAACTTCGTACGATGTTCTGTTCTTGAGATATTCTGTTCACACACACACACCAATCACTAAAAACCAGACCAATCACTAAAAACATGTATTTTGGGTTCATGGGGTCTGAAAACGTGTAGATCCGGTGTAAACTCAATTTTGAAAAAACCGACATGAATACAATTCTTTCCTTCCTATATATTTATACAAGCAAGAGAAAGTAAGAAAGAAATAACTCATGTTTGTAATTGTCTAAATCAAATTCAGTACATGTAATATTTTTTTTTGTTTATCAACACTAAGCAGAGTGACAACAAATGCAATATTAATCACAGTTGAACAATATTTCAAAAATTTAACAAAAAAATTCAAGGGTCTCAGAAATAACTGTGATCAAAACACTACTAAACTTATTTAAATTCCTCATCCTTATTTAAAGATGCCATATAAAATTTTAAGTAAGGCAATAGCCTTTCAATTTACTCCCAGATAAATAAATAATAATTCTCAACATTATACTAAATAAAAACTTACAGAGCTGCTTAGTTGAAATAAACACTGTGTACGCATAGGAAATAAGATTTAGGTAGACCCATTGTTGTAGTGGTCAGTGCAACTGGTTTCTTTATGCCAGTTCACGATTAGGTCTGGCACGCTTTCATCTGTGTATAACCTTACTTATATCATTACCAAATTGTAAGCCAAGACTTAGTAGGCATCACCACTAAGTTAAAAAAAATTAAATCACAGTACTTAGAAACAACATCTTTTCTCAGGGTTTGTAAAGTAACAATGAAAACAAATATAGATGAAAGCAGAATAATTTCAGTAGCTATAGCCTAAGTTCTATCACAGAAATATCAACCCCTTTCTCAATCAATACAAACTAACAATTATAAAAATTAATTAGTCTATCCTGTTTATTTCATACCTTTGCACCATCAGGTCCACATCCATTACTTGAAGGCCTGTAATACCTTTTTTGAACAGGAATGCTTCCTGAAAAAGAAGCAAACATTCATACTGAATAGGTATATGACAGAAAAAAAAGTGGTTTTAAACACTCACACAACTTTCTCTTGCCAATGCAAATAATCAACAATGTAACCTAACATTAGTAATAAAACATTAGAAATAAACAAAAAATTAACCTTATTTTAATCACGAGTGAATGATGCAAAATGAAACCCAACCTTAGTTTGGCTTAATAATATGGAAAATTTTTACTATTTTCATGTATTGTATGTATGTATGTATGTACAGTTCAGCCGTTTTTAGTTTGCTCCTACTGTCAACAAACAAAAGCCCCTACTACAGGGTGCACGCTAGAGTCTGCGACTTTATAGATGTCGTATTCCTATTAAGTTAACTACCGTATTGTTCCAAATACAAGCCGCAGTTTCTTCCCAAAAAACGGTTCCATAATTTGACCTGCGGCTTGCATTCGCGCTTTAATAATATTAATGGTTTCTTATTGAGCATAAGTAGGTATGAACAGAGAAACAAACACACGCACTCCTTATACGAGGCACACTTCTTACGCAGTGCGTCTACAGTCAGTTTTCTCAGTTTGGTGTTACACTATAAAGTTTGGTAGTTTTCTTATATTTCATTTTGTTTTTTTATCCGATCATTTGTTTTCTGTTGTTTTTTTTTGTATTTTATATAATATCGCCATGAATAATAATATGAAGGTTAAGGGTACCTCGTCTGTAAAAATGCCCAAAAATTAGCGCAGGACTTACGATACTAATTTAAAATTAATCGTAATTAACTACGCGGAAAAGACATCCATCAAAGAAGCCGGAAGAAAATACCTATAGTGTAGATAAACTTGTGTTCGGCATTGAACAAAAAACAAACAAAAACTTCTAAATGCTAATTAAGTAGCAAGTGTATTTGTTAGTACGGTAATTTTTTCTTATAAAATAAAATATTTTCAAAAACATACAAAAAACATTCAAAAACATACAGGTACCGTTTTTTTCCTAGTTTTGATCGTAATTTTTCCAATGCGGCTTAAATTCGGGTGCGGCTTGTTTTCGGAATAATACGGTATTTTTTAAATTATAAGTACTTAAAGTACTAAAAACATCAGTCATAATATGATGCAGGCTGCCTAACAATTTCATTTATAAAAAACTTTTAAAAGTATTGTGTATTTAAATACTTTTGAAAGTATTTTGTTGTTACTGTTTAATCAGCGTGTACACATTTTGATATAATGCGCATGCTCAGTGACGTCATTATTTGTTTACATTAGGAGCAAACTAAGAGAGGCTGGACTAAATGTATGTACACGATTTTCAACAGAAAATCACTAATTACCCCTACACTAAGTGTTATACAAAGAAATGTTTGAAATAAAAGTTGTAGATTTTTAACGATCCTACAATTTTTGTTATATACACTTTTGCCCTAAAATGCATGTTAAGGCCACAATCTTAAAAACACCTTTTTTCCATGAAAGCACAGCCTCTCCAAGAACTTCAGCAGACATGGCACCTATCCTACCTTGTAGAAAATCAAAATGTAGTAAATGAGGTAATTGTTTTAAAAAATTGTAGGCGCTGTTTTTGAGAAAATCACAAAAAAGTGAAAAATTACACGAATAAACTCCTACTTCTGGTTGACCGATTTTGATGAAAATGTTTGTGTTGGGTCCAGTAGTGGTGTCTAACGTAGGTTTCAAGTTCATACGATGTTCTGTTCTCTGTTCACACACACACAGACCAATCGCTAAAAACATGTTTTTGCGGTTCAGGGGATCTGAAAACGTGTAGATCCGGTGAAAAATCGACAAGAAAACAATACTTCTCTGTCGTATATATTAATATAGGCAAGAGAAAGTAAAAAGGAAAAATTGTTCAAAATTGAAACTTGAAACTTAAGTTAGGTACTACTTACTAGAGGACCCAACAAAAACATTTTCATCGTAATCGGTTTTCATCGGTTTTAAAAAAAATTTATTTGTTTAATTTTTCACTTTTTGCGATTTTCTCAAAAAATGGCTCTTACAATTTTTTTTAAAAAGTGCCCCATACGCTACATTTGTTATTCTCTACAAGACAGGGTAGGCGCCATGTCTGCTGAAATTCTTAGAGGCTGTGCTCTCGTAAAAAAAAGGTTCTTTTAAGATAGCGGCCTTATTAAGCATTTTAGGGCAAAAGTGTACATAATTAATTAAAGTTGTAGAAAATTTAAAAACCTACAACTTTTATTTCAAACATTTCTTCGTATAACGCTAAGTTTAGTGGTAATTGGTCAGTTTCAGTTTTTTCTTTTCATGAAAATCTGTAAAAGAATTTTTTAAGATTTTGGCCTCGGTATGCATTTTACAATAAAAGTGCATATAATCAAATTTATCGGAAATTAAACGAACGGTAGTTTTATTTTAAGCATTTTTCTATTTTTCTACTACACAGCCTAGTTTAACATGAAAGAGTGATATTCCGTATTGGTTTTCATTTTGCATCATTCACTAATGATTAAAATTAGGTTATGTTTTTTGAGGATAGTTTTTTTATTTATTTCTAATGTAGGTTATATTGTTCATTATTTGCATTGGCAAGAGAAAGTTGTGTGAGTGTTTTACACCTGATTTTTTTAACGAAGTCTAATCCTTTTGCAATCAGTTTTTATAATGCAATTATAAACTTTAAGCAAAGAATTTGTAATATAATAATATGTTGGGTTAATTTGGCTTTCTTTTGGTGTGTACTTTAACTGCCATTACATCTTGATCATTAGCAACAACTGTACGATAAGAAATGGTGGGTTTATTTGTGTAAAATTTCCAGTTCAATTCCTAGCCATAAATCGAACCGAGTACTACCCTTTGTAGTTGACCAAGCTGACCACTGAATTTTAAACAAACACCAGTTGGGTGAGCAACTTCATATGACAACCACACAAACACAATACACCACTGGATGATCTTATTCAACAAGTACAATGCAAGGCAACAAATTCACTGCAAAAGACAATCACTGTTATACTCGGAGGTTAATTGACTGTTATTACAGCGAATTCTAATCAAATAAACACAACGTAGCAAACAGTAAAATTGTTCAAAAAAATTCAGATGTATACAAATTTTATTACCTACCATCTTTGCAGCTAAAACGGCAGTCTTCATTAACAAAATTATCTATAGTTTTTCGCATTTCCGACAGGCCTCCAACCACTTTTGCAACATTTCCTACAACATCACCAAATACCTGCTCAGCAGCCAAAACAGCGTCTCTTAAATTTGAAAGAACACCTGATCCATAACCACTCCATATATAACCTACGAAAGTCAAAGCATACACAAGAACTTTGGCTTTATTTATTTCCATAGCAAAAAAGTAACGGGCCGATTCCCTAGACAACTTTTAAAGCAACTGCCCAAAACCAACCAAATTTTCTGCACTGAGCTAATTTACAGAAGTTATAATTCCTTTGAGAAAATTAACCTCACTTTCGTAAAATTCGTCTACAGCGCTGCAAGAACTAATCCTGACGTGTTCATCTCTCCCAATACTTTTCTAAAAATACGGTCACGTAGAAAATTACTCGGAGTTGCATCACCAACAACGTGTAACATCCGGAAATTTATTCAAAATCATCCATAAATAGTCAACTTATTAAAATTAAGAGACTATAAGCGTCTTAACCCCCCTTACTTCTTGACAAATCCAAGCTGCCAAACACACAGTGTTAAAAAAAATACTAAAAACCAAGTGAACGGAAGCAAACCATTTATCCCACGGTTACAATACTAGTAAAGTAACCGTGATTTATACATTTTGCCCTAATAATGTGGCGCCTTCAATTTCCATTTTAGAAAAATAGGATTTTGTGTTTGGAAAGGGACTTTTTTACCTCTCCTGATTAGGATATTTAGTAACATTGTGCGTCATCAATAGCCCAGCTATCAGCGCGTATTTAAAAATAATTACTTCAAACGAAAATGTTTTTTTTGGCTTCATCTTTATTTTTATTTACAACTGTACAATTTTTAAAGCTCAACTAGTGAATGAGGAATGGCGGGAAAGTGACGTGATGTGAATCGATCCAGTAACCGATTTCGGCGTGAAATTTTTCAAGGATGTGGTGCCAATTTTTAATGATAATGATTAATAAACTATTATGGATGATTTTTTTTATGAAATGACTTTCTTTTTTATGAAATGAAACAGGCATGAAAGCATTAAGCATTGTTGTCTCCATATAACGGGTGATTCAAAAAGAGCGCCGGTTTTTAAACGGCTGGTAAATTTTTGTTTATCGGTTGGCAACATTGTTAGACCTCATTTCTATTTCGGAGAACATTCCGATTGACGATTCAGTTGTAGTTTCTCTTGTTCGCAGTGTAGTACTCTCGCAGTCTGTGTCTAACCATGGAGAAGTTTACTATTGCACAACGAGTGTTAATCGTCAAAACATTTTACCAGAGTGGAGAGAGTTATGCGGCTACTGTCAGGCGACTTCGCGGTACTCTAGGACGTAATGAAGCACCGAATGAATCAACAGTTCGCAGGCTCATGAAAAAGTTTTTTGAGACGGGTTCAACAGTCGACCTTAAAAGTTCTGGACGTCGTCGTTCTGGCCGAACTGAGCAGAACGTTGCGTTGGTTCGTGACAGTGTGGCTGTTACCGATACCGTACGATGATTAGGGAGTTTTTGTGGCGTCATTTGGATGGAATGGACATTGACGAGTTGTGGTTTCAGCAGGATGGTGCCACCTGTCACGCTGCACGAGAAACAATGTTGTTGCTCCGTGAACGGTTCCAGGATCGCATCATTTCTCGTAATTCCGACCATCAATGGCTACCAAGGTCGTGTGACTTGACGCCTTGTGACTTTCCTCTTTGGGGTCATCTGAAGTCATTGGTGTATGCTAATAAACCCCGAAACATCAATGACTTGAAGGAGGAAATTCGACGGGTTATCGGGCAAATGGAAGTCGAAACTTGTCGTGCAGTAATATCCAATTTCATGGACAGAATTGATGCGTGCCAGCGCAGTAGAGGAGGACACATGCATGACATCATTTTTCATACATGAAATCGGAAGGAAAGATGAACTTGTTGATGTATTTATTTTCAGTTTTTCAATAAAATAAATCTCTTAATTTGATATATCAAAACCGGCGCTCTTTTTGAATCACCGTATAGTATACTCAAAGGTTGTTACTGAATAAGGAATCCCTTATTCAACGGCCCTGGTTACTGTTACTTTTGAGTATAGGTTGTTACCTATTAATTTATAGACAAGAGAATTTTGTCACAAACTCATAAATTAGATTGTAAATAAATATAATGTTTAAAAAAATTATCCATTTGTTTTTTTTTATAAACGAGTCCATTACAAACTCATGCACATTAAGAATCAATCGACACCTGAGAAGTTAATTTGATGTACAATTGCCATGTTTAAAGATTTATTACAAGTTTGCCAGCTCAAATGGTCGTTAATGTTGACTGAGTTACCAGAGAATATTTTTTTTTATTTATTCAAGTTTTGCATTAAGTTTATTGAAAGTTGCATCGACAGCTTCATCATTAGCGAATACTGTGGGTTTTGGTACTGTAATGGTAGGTTTTAACCATAGAGTAATAAAGCATAATAAAGCATAATAAAGCATGCTTTATTACTCTATGGTTTCAACCAAGGGCGTCACTAACGCATGCTGTCGTAGCGAGTTGAGTAAAGTGGTGGGGATACACACAACGTGACGTCACGCGGCTCGTCAGTCCGATATTGCGGGTTGTTTACTTTTTCGTTTAGGTTGCGTGACTTATTTTTTTACAATAAGAATTAGTTTTGTTGTAACACCAAGGACTCTTTTTGATTATTTTGTAGCAGGCCTATGTAAATTATTTACATTAGCTTCATATGCAAACTAGTTTTAAAAATGGGAGGTTGTACAGTTCAGAACTGCAAGAATTTCAGCGGTAAAACTGGAAATACGTACTTATTTCATAAATTCCCTAAAGATCCAGTAGGAAGAAAAAAATGGTTTATAAGTTGTCGGAGAGCCGATTTGTTTAGTCCAAATAATGTAGCCTAAGACTCTGTTCAAAACTTTTTTTCTGAAAACAACTATGAAAGGGACTTGCAAGCTGAATTGCGTGGTGAAATAAGGAAAAAAGTACTAAAACCTAATGCAGTTCCAACGCTATTTTTACCAAATGCAACGAAACAGAAACTTTACCCAATCGACGAGACAAGAGAGCACACATTAGATGTAGAAAAATATATATGATATAATGAACAGCCAAAACAAAACAAATTAAATATAACACTCACCTCAGAGTATTATTACTCTGAGTTATATTTAATTAATGGTGTTTGAATGGCTTTCCGTTTGTTTTCACATCACACTGCTATGCTATTGAAATGTAAATTAGCAGATACTAGTGAGGTCAATGTCTTTGAATTAGTGAATAAATTTATAGACGTGATGAATTCCCGTTTTTTATATGACAAAATGCTCTTGGAAATAGAGTGAATATGAAGGAGCAATTGGAAATTATAAATCAGATGAAACGAATGATAAAAGTTTTAAAAATTGGAACTCGAGGAAACCTTCTTCCTTTTCAAAAAAGTATGCTTAGGCTATTTCTGTAACCTCTTTAATGGATCTTTACAATAGTGTAATTATTAAGGAGTACAAAGTAAAGTTCATTATGACAAGCAGACTCAATCAAGATGCTAGAAAGCTTATTTTCATGAATTCGTGGTGTTGGAAGTCAATACGCCCATCCTCTTCCCACTGAATTCAAAAACAGACTGAAGATATTCCTATTAGGTTCACGGTTGCCTCTTCCGCAAGGTTCGAATATTTCAGAGAACGAAGAGAAAGTGACCTATCAGACAGAATGCTTATTCAATATGATTCCGGTAAGTGAAACGACCGTCAGCTTAGAAAAAAATGAATGTAAAGGCGATTTGAAACAAGTGCTAACCCAGAAATACATTCGACATCTGAAGAAGCGTTACGGTACCTTGCGGGTTATATCATTTAAAAAGAAAACGATGATCAATTTAAAGACATGATGGAAGAATCCCACGAAGGATGGATAGAAATGTTGAGCTACGTACGGTAAATTGACTGTACCGTCACGAAAATTCACCGACATAGTTATAAAGGCAAACAAACTATTCATAGATATACACGGGGATGCATTATTAAGTACTCTTGGTGTTGTAAATAAATATTTTTTAGTTTTGAATAACAGTTTTCCAAATGTGAAAGAACCCATTCTGATGAAACTAGCTCGCGTAAGGACTTTCATCTGAGTATAATATCTGAACCAAAAACAAAAACGTGCAATTCAGGAAAGTAACAGTAACTCACAGGGAAATAACAAATGTAATAACTTACCTGAAAAGATAAGTTAAAACATAACAAAAATGTAGAGGATCTTGGATATAAACATTTTTTTATTCACGATTACTTTTACTTAGTTCCATACAGTTTCATTTTCTCATTATTATTATTTTTATCACACAAACCATACTAATGAATACGTAATGAATTGTGATAAACATATTAATAATATTATATGTAGTGTTATAATAACTACTTTGTGTTGTACACCCAAATAAAATACAATGAATTTATGTTGATGAACTGTAAACCTTGCATAAATATGCATGACTGCAACATTTAAAATCTGCATGAATGTCCACATGTTAGGTAAGTAAGTTCATTGTGTTATCAAAATATTATATTACCATGTTATAAAATTTCATACTGTATGACCATATTTATGTATAATGGTAACACGAAAATAAAACAACGTTGTTATTCCTGTGAATTTTTAGCAACTGTCAGACCTCGTGGCACAGCATTGCGCCTGGTGATGTCACACATTGGCTTCCCCCCACCACTTTTATTATTTGTGTGGGAGTGAACAACGTTTCTCTATAAAAACCTTGGGTTCTAACGTGTTAAATTTTCAGACCCTAGTTGCCCACTCCACCATGGAAGAGGGTCAATATACATGTTAAAATAAGTGCAATTTAAAGATAATTATGTTTTCTAAAATTAGATGATAATAATTTTCAAATTATATGCAAGTACCACTTTAGTTTCAAACAGAAAAAAACTTTCTTTATATCATCAAAATTGCTACTGTGCAATTAACTTTAACTCCTTTACAACATGGAGGTACTTGCCAAAATGTTGAGTATCTACTTATTACTATCAGGCTGTTCGGTTTAAGCACATCAGAGAGGAATTTTTTGGATAATTAATATCCCTAGAAATTTTTTTTGTTGTAATAGGGTAAACATATTAAGCTTCTCCATCTGATTTATCCCAAACTGTTCACAAAATTTTGTGCAGTAAGTAAATATTTTTTCAATAAAATATTCCATGGTTGTGATAAAATGAAATACTGACAGCATCGTGGGAGGGACTGTTCTTCAGAAGCTAACAGTAATTATGGTTGTTGGATGGACAAAGTTGGTCAATTAGAGAAGTTTGAGGGTTCAGTAATTAAATTATAGCCTAAAGCCAGTGTTGACAAAGCCGTTGAAAACAAATAGTTAGGGACATGGATATTCATTGAAAATTTAATCCTTTACTGTAGCAATCGGGGCTTTATTAGGAATTATAGAGCAATTTGGTATAAAATGGTTTGAGTTGAAAGTAAAATTTTTAATAATAAATTTATCTGCCCATTTACAAGATTTTACTACTACGGTTTTACTACAGACGAATAGGTTAAATTTAACACCAAAACACAGAATTATTGTCAACTTTAATCTTGTTCACATAAATTTACAGACTAGTACAAAACATACATAATTTAACATAACTGAAAAATGCCAGAAAATTGGAAAAATAAACAAAAAATTTGAAGAACACAAAAATTGTAAGGAATCTTACAGAATTTATTAGCTGCCCACATCAAATAAAAAAATGGGTTACAGAATTCCTTATTCTAAAATAACAATTCTAGTAATCCTACTGTAAAACTAGTCAATTTTTCACTGACCATGTACAGCTGCTTAGCAGGTGAATAAATAATTTATTATTTTTACAGTAGGATTGAATGTAGGCTGCAGGATGTATTATAAAGATACATTTAATTCTAGTAGGTAATATTAAGATAAAAAGTGTAATATTATTTAAATCACAGATCTGAAAAGTAAATAGTTTTACTGACAAAAATATAAAATACAGAGAAAAATTGCCAAGTTCATATTAAAGGACATTTATATTTAAAATATCACATTCAGCACTGCTATTGTTAATAAAATTGTTCATTGTATTATATACACTACTCTTAGTTTCTATATAACTTTAATTCAATAAAAGTAGCAGACCTACGATTCGCAGAATACTTAAATGAAACTGTATAAATAAAATTATAACAAAAAAGTTAAACAATTATTTCTATTAATACAATAACATAAAATATATTTTTTATCCATTATAAAAAGTATACAAAAAAATAAATTCATGATACAAAGCAATGTTTGACTTCTCCTGTTTCCATTTTATGTCGACAGAAATGTATGGTTACATTGGTGATCTAACTTAACATCTTTTCTAGATCACCACGTTCATACAATTCTTTTACATCAGTTCCTCCACCAACACAAACGCCATTAATAAATACACGAGGGACCTGCAACAGTACACATGCATGCATTTTAAAGTTTATCTCTACAATTAATTGTAGTGTATAGACAGTGAGCCACGAGAATGCCTTTTGGGTATGGATGGGCTGTGAGGAAGGGAAGAGAAATCTGACAGAGTTGCCAACCTCAACAATGAGACACTATACTTTACTACCGTACCATTGTGCCGTTAGTTAACCACATGTTACCTTTCAATTCATATACTTCATTGTGACTGACACATTTTACAAAGTTCATACAACTTACAAAGTTTCCAACTAAAACTTAGCCTTTCTTTCAAAACTGGTAATAACATTTCATATGTCCACATCATTTTCTTACTGATATAAAAATCCTCCAAAATTTTGACAACCACACGTCTGTCAAAGCTGTCCAATAAGGCATTCCTATATTCTGGCCGTTTCCTTTTTTTACTACTTGTCAAAAAAACTGTTGATGAAGAATTATCATCTTCACTGTCTTTAACTTTCTTCTTTATATTTCTTTATAATTCTATATTTCTTTATAATTGTGGAAAGAGAAACATCACAGTAGTTAGCCGCTCGATCACGGCTTTTGTTAAGAGGCATGGAAAGGTATTTTTATTAGCTTCAACTTTACATTTTATATTAATTTCGTTCAGCACTGTGAACAGTTGTACCTCGTTTTCAAGAAACGCGGATTTCCGTTTATGGTAACAAACCGTTATAGTTATATAGTTAACCTACAAAACATTCTAAGATATACTGTACGGTATGTCTTCAGGGTGTAGTAAACTATACCCATAAAACAATTTATTAAACCAACACCACAACACATTATTGTGTAGGTGAACTGATTTCAAAGCAGTTGCACATGCGCACTGATGCTTACCCCCCCAAAGGCAAACTTGTGACTCGGATACTATACAACAAAAATTCAACATAACAAAGCTATGTAATTTATATTAGTTTGTGTAATTTATATTATATTAGTAAAAATTGTACAATATATAGGACACAAAAGTTAAAGGAAGATGTTAAAACTTAAAGGTGAAATCCTGTTCAATCAGATACTTTATCATTTACTTACTTTCCCTTCAAAATTATTTTTTCAATGCCGGCAGAATTAGCTGAATTATAAAGATGTCTTTATAGCTGGAAATTCCCACACAAGTTGTAAATGGTTGATAATGAAAGAGAAATAATAGATCTTGCTTGGTATTTAGTAAGCCTAAATTTGAATCACGAATTAAACTAAGGAAAGTTAGAATCATTTATAACAAAATATTTTGCATTAAATTCAGAATATAGACATAATGCTAATAAATGTAGTAATCTCTTGGGCCATATAGACAAAACAGTTAATGCTTTTGCTTCACTTTTTTAAAACAAATCTTTCAATATGTATGTTAACAAAAAAATAAAATGGTCAAGCTCATGTTCATGCTAATACACTTCATTTAGCTTAATAAAAAGCTAAACGTTAATTTTACACAAATTAAGAAGGCAAACGCTTTTACTTCTCTACATTCTGCTCAGAGATTAACCTCTTGCTTCAAGATGCTGTTTTTATCCATAAGGCCCATTTTAATGTGTAGGCTACACAATATAAGTTTATTAAGGGACAAAGATACTTCTTATTTATCATTTTATGTAATTAGATGTTAGTCAATCAGGTCAGAATGGCTTCTCCTTAATTATAAAACGTAAAGTTGAACGTTTTGAAATGAATAACTAATGATCAATGGTTTATGATAGGAAGGATTTTCTCATATTGTAGTTGACGATCTTCTTTGTAATTTGAATTACAGGAATGATTACCTACCTGAATAAATTACCTATATACACCTCAGAATATTCTAGTTACTGTTCTAATATTATATATTAGTTATTTAGTTAATATTGTAACAAGATCGAAGAAAAGATGGTTCGCGAAGGTTCCAGAATTTCATTCATAAAAATAGTAAAGAGGATAATAGAGTGTGAAACAAAAATAACAACACACAATAGCAACAATAAATGACAGTTGGACAATAATAACCATAAAGATATGTCTATTCATAAAAGTTGTAATAACTATCGTGTAGGACTGAGCTATTATAAAAGGTCGGTATTGTGTACAGCATTTATGAGGGGGGCCGGTTGTTTACGTTTTCTATTTACAAAAGACCTATTGTTGACTTGTTTACAACGGATTTTTCTAGCACTCATTAATAAAGAGTTATTTTTTGTACTTTATTTTTGCATGTTGTTCTATTCTCTTCTCGAACTATCTTTGTAAATAGGTATATAAAGAGACCCCGAGCGCGGTCCAGTCAGTAGTATTCGTGTGATCTTTGTCGAGCGATTATCGGGACGTTATTTCAGGACTAACGATTCCGAGGTATTGTTATACCGCCTTTGAGAGTGTATGGTATTGTGTAAAGTTAATGTGCAGTTTTTGTGTTTTGTATGTTTGTGTAATCTATAAAAGTGATTGTGAGTTATTTATTGTTTATTATCTATTTTAAGTGAATTATTAAATCATTTATTGTATTACTTAATTATAATTAGTTTAATTATTTATTTTGTAATCTTTTAGTGTAATAAATATTTGTAATTGTAAACTTTAGTGTATTAATTACTTAATAACCTAGATCCCGAAACGGACCTTAGCAATAAGTGTCACAATATATTAGTTATTTTTCTTAATTTTTCAAAACTTAGAACTTAGAACATTATTGAAATTTGATGTCTTAATCTATTAATTGGGATTTTGTGTTCATTATCAGAAAATTAAAGAAAAATCCTTGATAAACCATTTATTGTCTTTGGATTTATTTTTTTATCTATTTATTTTGAAGATCCTTTATTAGCCACCATAAACGAAAATATTGTACCATATGCGAACACAGTAAAGTATTTTGAAATAACTTTAGATGCAAAACTGAAACGGAAGGAGGACATAAAGATAAAAAGAGCTGAGCTGGGCCTAAGATAAAGGAAACTATATTGGTTATTGGGATGTTAATCACAGCTAGCTGCCTCTCCATAATAAAGTAACAATCTATAATCAAATTTCAAAACCCATCTGGATTTATGGTATACAACTTTGGGGTAGCACCAAAGAAAGTCAGATAAGGATTATACAGACATTTCAGAACAAAGTACTGAGAGCAATGGTTAATGTTCCTTGGTACATTAGGAATAGTGATCTGCACAAAGATCTTGATATCCCTTTTGTGTTCAGTGAGATAAGAAAATTTGCTATCAAACGTTAAGCTCATCTACATGGCCACATCAATTCAGAAGCAATTAAACTTCTTGATAATGAAAATGTTCCTAGAAGGCTTAAGAGAAAGAAGCCCTTCAAGCTAGTGTAATAGTGCAGTGTGATGTGTTAAAGCAGAGCAGTGTGACATGCAAAATGTAGTTAATAGGTAGTTACTATTTTAGAGTTAAGCTATAGGACATTGTTGAATTGATTATATGATTTAATCATTTTGGTTTTTAAGATAATGTTAACAAAACAGTAATGATTGGTCTCTTAGACCAGTTTTAATCTATTAAAAAAAATTTGAATGATAATGAAACTCCACGCAACAATGATTTTTTTATTGTTACATGCAACGTTAAATGTTAAGTTAGTAAATGCAGACTCTGTAAAAACTATTACACATTTTCCCAGCGGTGCTACCATTGTTGAAAGCATTCCGAGAAGACATCTTTTGGAATGGAATTTAGCTCGGCTGTCATTACTGCCATAATGTCGTCTCTTGTCTGAAATCTTGTTCTTTTCAATGGCCTCTTGAGTTTGTGAGGAACAGCCAGAAGTCGCAGGGGGCCATATCAGGAGAGTAAGGAGTCTATTGAACTATAGGAGTCAGATTTTTTGCAATAAAAAAGTCTGAATCAAGTGCAAGGAATGTCGTGAAATGCTAGAGCATTGTTGTAATGGAGGCGCCAATTTCCTGTTGACCACAACTCCAGTCTTTCAAGTTGCACAGCATCACGTAAGCAACGGAGGACATCCTTGTAGTACTCTTTAGTGGTTGTTTGATTCGGTGGTCCGTACTTGTGGTGTACCAACCCGCAGGAGTCGAAGAAAGTAGTCAGCATCACTTTGACGTTTCTGTGCACTTGGCAGGCTTTCTTTAGTCTTGGTGACATGGAATCCCTTCACTGTGACAACTGGGATTTGGTTTCTGGGTTGTACTCGTACACCCAAGACTCGTCACCAGTGACAATGGTGTTCATGAAGTCGGGGTCACTGTTTGTGGATGCAATAACACTACTCCAGCCATTCCGCCATTTTCCTTGCAAAAAAAACTGACGAGAGCACCTACACACTACCTCACTCAATCGCTGCTTGACAACGACTAACGCTATTGACCAGTGGGAAAAAATTCACACATGTGCACGAAGGTTGGCTCATGCAAGCGCGCTCGATTCACATCTATCAAGTTTTCGCAAAAAAAAGATTGGATACTTTTCTAACAAACCTCGTAATTTAACTACTTATAGAAATATGTGATGCATTATCCTTCTTTTTTATTTATTCATGAGGTTGTGTGTAATTACTTTCCTGCCAAACACATTCTTCAATCTACAGATACAATAGTGTATAAAATATAAGTAAAATATAAAAATATGTGAGCACAATCACTATAATTACCGTTCTTGCTCCTGTCATTTCATGGAGTACATGTTGAATTTTATCTCCATCATCCCGATGATCTAACTCAACAACAGTATATGATTTCTGGAGATTCTGGAATACCTGAAATAAAAAAAATATTATGTTCAGTATAGAACACTGTCTATGCGATTCCCACCAGGCTGATAAATACAGAAAGGCAGTGGTTTGGTGAATGAAAAAGCGAAATGTTTCTTGTAACAGTTGGAACTAAAAATTTTACACATTCTAGTACTTAAAAACAAGTGCATAAAATGGAAATGATTAAAAAATTACAGGATATATTTTTGGAGCACGTAGTCCTTTCTCACATTGACAACAATTTCTTCCATGAAGGAGCACATGCTTAAAAAATTTATTATAGATGTCTTTTAGTATTCTGTGTCAATCTATAATTCTATGCAAGTGCTATGACTTCATCAAATTTTTGATGTTTAGTTATACAAGAACTCCTACAAACACATTTTCAATGCAAAGTATAAAATACCATAAAAGAGAATGGAATTAGTTAATGATATATGCTAATATTTTATGTACAACACAATTTCTATTTCAGATTTTCTTTCCAAAAATACGAGTATGCATTACACAATAATGTGTTCCAAACCATTGTATGTAAGCCGACAATTAAGATGGCTAGCAAAAAAACATGTCCAATACAAACTCATTACAGTTGAACAAACAGATGTGGAGTCGTTCAACCCTCGATGATGTCACTGTTGTTAGTTTGGTGGAGAGGGTAAATGGATGGATGGTAGTGTACCGATCAGATAGTTTTTGATAAAGGAAGGCATTCATTTTTTAAGTTTTTTGGCTTTAGTGTTGTTTTTTTGAGGGGGAATTCATTTATAAACAAAATTTTTCAAAACTTTAGCTTCATTTGTGCTTTTATTAACAGTATTTTTAAATATTTGATATTAATTTTTGTTCTTATTAAAATTATAATTTTTATTTGTTTTACAAAATAGTGAAAAGTTAAAGATGATATTGACTGCTGCTGCTATCTACAATACATATGAAAAAGAAAGGTTAGAAAAATTGAACAGTTTTCTATATATGACTGAAGATACCACTCTTCGGGTTTAAAATTTCATGTGTTGTTTTTTAATGATGCTCTGATGACAGTAGATCTACTGAAACATGTGTATGTAGATCATAAGGATCAAGACAGCTGAAAAGCTTACTGACATTTATAATATTAAGTCAATAAACTTTAAACGTTTAACTTCTCCCACAACCTTACGCGTTGAAATCAAAACCTCGACTGTTCAATTCAAACTAATCAGGAATGAAAACAATAATTTTGTTGACATCAGTGGAGGCGGAGATATATGACCTTGAGTATAACTGACATGTGTTACAAGAAGTAAATAAAATCGATTTTCTTATAATTTTATGGAAAGTTTACTTAACTTTCTATACAAAAACCAAATGTGATTTTATTTGGTTAGCTAAGATGGCTTCCATTTGTATACATGTCCCGTAAATAATTTTTGAGAAATTAAAAAGAAAGAGTAAATGAGTATTGTAGAGCAGACCATACCTGAACAGTAGATAATATGTTATAAATACAGTATATGGCAAACGTTAGAATACGCAGATAAAAAAAACTCAAATTGTCATCTTTAACTAAGTTATTTATGGTCATATAACCTACGTTATACAGGAACGTTAGCATACGCAGATAAAAAAAACTCAAACAAATAAAACGAAAGATGATTTCATTTTACTAATCACAAATTTGTTTTACCAAAACTTATAAGTTATTTATGGTCATATAACCTACGTTAAACAGGAAGCTCTAAGCTTTAAACAGTGAAATTTTTTTTAAATTGGTTGGGTTGTTTCTGAGATTACATCGTACAAACAAACAAAACCATTAACTCTTTGTAATATAAATATAAATAAAAAAGTAAATTAAAGTACAAACCTCTTTAGCTACTTGACAATAAGGACAGTGTGATTTTGAGAATATTACAATCATGTCTTGAGAGATGACTTCTTTGACATATTTTGCTGTTGATCCGCTCATGTTAGTGACCTGTGAACTGGTACCCAAACCCATTTAGATTTTCTTTCCGTAAACTGAAATATAAATGATAGGGAAAGGAAGCCAATGAAATGATGAGTTAAATAATGATAATAATATAATGTTAGAAAAACCAAAACAAAAAAAAACACAAGTCACACAATACTCAAATTTTAGTAAGCAATCAAAATTTAATGATGCACAGTTAGTGAATTAAACAGGTAACACTGTTATTAAATATAAAGCAGTGTGAATACTAGTATTACAAATAATAACCCACCTTAGATACATATTGCAAAAAAATTATTTATTACAACATCTAAGAAAGAAATTTTACACAACTACTATTCATACAAATGTTTGAGTATTTATTTAATGTGTAGTCTCCATCAATATTTTTTATGCAGAAGCAAATACTGGGTTGCCCATATGTTGGTTTCCCCATGAGGTGGGACATTTCATTTTGGTAAGTTGGTAATAGTGTAATGTTGGCAGCATCACGAACAACATTCATTAGTTGTCTGTAACAGTGGCTAGTGTGAGGTACGTCTACATGTAGTTACTATTTTTTTCCTTCATAATGGTACTTTTGAAATGTTTACAACTGAACAACGAGTTTACATGCTTAAGTTGTGGTGGAAGCATCATAAAAATACTGCTTAAGTACTGGAAAAATTTAGTGATAAGTATCCAGGTGTGTTGTTACCGACTCAGCAACATTTACAAAAGTTAAATAAATTTGAAAACATAGGAAGTGAATCTTTGTAATGCATCCTGCAGTTTGAAATTATTTCTATTTCATATAATGAATTAATATAATAATTTCACTAACCTTCTTTTTAAACTGCGTCACCTTTATTTTAATTTCTACTTACACGTGTTTCGGTGGATCCACCATCATCAGAGTAAATGAAAAATTGAAACTAAAAATTTTTTTTTTCTCATTTATTTAAAATTTACAGAAGATGGTACATCTTCAGTCACTTGTATAAAACTGATTTAAAATTAGTTTATTTTAATTTATCCCTTCTCATATTTACTGTAGATAGCAGCAGCAGTCAATATCACTTCATCATTCCTAAATTTTATTTGTTCATTCAAAATGTCCTGCATTTGCTCTTTCAAATATTTATAAATATGGAACATCTCATATTTTTCAATTTTATTTTTATTCTCTATATTACATTGTTCTATTATATTGAAATGTTCGTCTATTTTACCAAATTTATGTCTTTCTTCTTTTATATGATTGGTATAGTTAGATATAATGTAGTCACATTTCAGTGCTTTTTTATGTTCATTATACCTCACTTGAAATTTACGACTAGTCATACCAATGTAAAATTTTTTACAATCCTCTTTACAATCCTTTTTACAATAAAATTCATAGCACAAAAGAATGGGTATCATGAAAAAGAAATAAATAAAGTAATAAATAAAATTAAAAACAAACTATATTTTAAAAGTAACTTAAGAACCACCCTTATATCAGATAATAAAATAAAACATAAACCATTTATTGCATTAAAATACAATAAAACTATTAATAATAAATTATACAGAACATTAAATAAATTTTATAAAATCGCATACAAATGTAATAATAAAAAACTACTGTCCACAAATATAATTAAAACTAATATAAATGAAACACTAAGCAATAAAAAGGGTGTGTATAAAATAGATTGTGGTAATGAGGATTGTAAAAAATTTTACATTGGTATGACTAGTCGTAATTTTCAAGTGAGGTATAATGAACATAAAAAAGCACTGAAATGTGACTACATTATATCTAACTATACCAATCATATAAAAGAAGAAAGACATAAATTTGGTAAAATAGACGAACATTTCAATATAATAGAACAATGCAATATAGAGAATAAAAATAAAATTGAAAAATATGAGATGTTCCATATTTATAAATATTTGAAAGAGCAAAAGCAGGACATTTTGAATGAACAAATAAAATTTAGGAATGATGAAGTGATATTGACTGCTGCTGCTATCTACAGTAAATATGAGAAGGGATAAATTAAAATAAACTAATTTTAAATCAGTTTTATACAAGTGACTGAAGATGTACCATCTTCTGTAAATTTTAAATAAATGAGAAAAAAAAATTTTTAGTTTCAATTTTTCATTTACTCTGATGATGGTGGATCCACCGAAACACGTGTAAGTAGAAATTAAAATAAAGGTGACGCAGTTTAAAAAGAAGGTTAGTGAAATTATTATATTAATTCATTATATGAAATAGACATAGGAAGTGTATTAAATGCCCTGAAGTGTGGTCATCCAGAATTGATTAGGAATGACAATAACCAACAAAAGGTAGCTGAAGTGTTTGTATCCAGTCCTGGTAAATTAACTCGTAAGGCATCTTCTGAACTGAGGTTATCACACGAACTAGCATGTAAAGGATGATGAAGGAATTAAAATTGAAGCCATTTCGTCCATCTTTACTCCAAGCACTTCATGAGGATGATAGCGACAGGCGGTTGGAACTCTGTGAGACAGTCACTATCCGTGCAGAAGCCTATCTAAACTTTTTTCGATCAATTTTGTGGTCTGATGAGGCATGTTTCAAACTCAATGGATGTGTTAATCGGCATAACTGCATGTACTGGTTGGATCCTCATATTGTAACTCAAAAAGAGCTTAATGTACCTAGTGTAATGGTATGGGGAGGTATTTCAAACACTGCAGTGATAGGTCCTTATTTTTTTGAAGGAAATGTTAACTCGGAAAATTACTTACAAATGCTGCAGGAAGTAGTATTTCTGGAACTTGAAAACAATCCTGTTTACAACATCCAATCGCTCATCTGACCACAAGATGGCGGCCCAGCACATTTTGGTATCGATATTTGTGAGTTTTTAAATTCCAAAGTTAATGAATGGAATGGTCGTAATGGTATAATCGAATGGCCTGCGCACTTCCCAGACTTAATGCCATGTGATTTTTCACTGTGGGGCATTGTAAAAGAACTAGTGTATTCTTCCAAACCACAAAACCTGCACGAACTAAAAAGTTCAATTGAAATTGCGTTTGACTAAGTACATGACGATAAAATGTTACTGTTGAAAATTTGTGAATCAGTTTTTAGTCACTGTATAAAAAGTATAGAGAATCATGGTGGACATTTTTAACACCTGTTATAACATCTTTAATGTAATATATATGTACAGTTCATATAATAAATTTGCTTTTTTTTGTCGTTAGGTTTCTTATTCCATTAACCTTTCTTCCCCTTCCGTAAATATTAGGGCCACCCTGTATAAACTATTTTTTTTTGTTACCTGGTTGGCAGACAAAATTATTAAGTAATCAGTTTCATATGGTGTTTGTTACTGATCTTTATTTCAGAGATTCATGATGTTCCAGTCAAATGTCAAAACCAGAAATTTCAATAATCACAAAAGAGTGATTTATAATCTCTTTACATAGAGTGAACTTTATATGGTTACAGTGTATAAAAATAGAAAAGGTACAATACATCAAACACCACTTGAACTTACCAGTAGAAATTCAATCATAAAAATACCAGGGTGGTCCCATAAGTACCCAGCCTGACCTAGAGATAGCGGTAGTTGTTTAAAAAATATCATTATATTAGAAAGTACACAATCTATAAAGCATTTTATGTTTCAAGTTTGAAGATGCCATGTTGTTAATAATTTATTTGGCAGCCGTCAATAGTGAACGTTTTCAGTGAATTTGTGAAAATGGAGAAAACTGGTCATCGTTATATGATACAATACTTTCATTTGAAAGGCCTCAGCCCAACCAATATAAAAGCTAAACTAGATTCTACTCAGGGTGAGTCTGCTCCTTCACTTACAACAGTAAAATACTGGGTAGCATAGTTTAAATGAGGTCGTGCGAGCTGCCAAGAAAAGCATCGCAGGGGTCGACCAAATGAGGTAACGACTCCAGAAATAGTGAAGAAAATCCATCAAGCAGCACTGGATGATCGTCGACTGAAAGTGCGCGAGCTAGCAGACATAGTGGGCATTTCAAAAAGTGTGGTACTTCGCATATTATCTGAAAATTTGAACATGAGAAAGCTGTGTGCAAGATGTGGCGTTTGCTCACACTTAAGCAAAAACAGTATCGTGAAGATGTTTCAATTGAGTGTTAAGTGAAGATTCACAGCAACAAAGCAGAATTTTTGTGCAGTTTCATAACGATGGATGAAACATAAGTCCATAACTTCACAACAGAGATAAAAGAACAAGCAAAATAATGGACTGAAAAGGGAGAACCGGCTCCAAAGAAGGCGAAGGCCGTTCCATCTGCAGGCAAGGTCATAGCATCAGTTTTTTGGGATGCGCATGGGATAATTTTCATTGACTATCTTGTAAAAGGAAAAACTAACAACGGCGAGTATTATGCAAACTTATTGCAACGTTTGAGCGAAGAAATCAAGCAAAAATGGCCGCATTAGGCTAAGAGGAAAGTGTTGATTCATGAAGACAATGCACCAGCTCATAAATTTGTTATTGCAATGGTGAAAATTAATGAATTAAAGTTTCAATTGCTACCTTATGCACCCTATTTGCCAGATTTAGTCCCCTCGGATTATTTTCTGTTCCCAAACTTGAAAAAATGGCTCAGTGGTCAAAAAGATACAAATGCTGAAGAAGTGATGTTGGCAGTTAATGGCTATTTTGAGGAGCAAGACAATTCTTATAATAAAAAGGGTATCAAACTTATTCAACATCGCTGGGAAAAGGGTATAGAGCTGAAAGGAGATTATATTGAAAAATAAATATATTCTTTTGTGTTTTCTTTGTTGGGATGAGTACTTTTGGGACCACCCTCATATTTTGTTTTTGCTTAACCAAATATGATGCTTTATTTTAGAAAATTCAAGAAATGACTAAAGAGTGCTTTTCCTAAGTAAACTTGTAAATACATCACTGAATGATTCAACAGGCATAATACAAGATTTTTTATAAAAATATTTTAGCTTGCAGAAGTCACAAGCCATGAAGAACAGAACAAGCTATAAATTGAAACTATAGAATCAATTCATTTACATTTGCAATACTTTCTTACGTTATAATCTATGACAGATTTGTAAAAATTAAACAACGTGGTTGAACAAACACCTTAAACCCACCATAATGTTATTAAGATAGCTAAAGGTTTATGAGCACTGGGAGGAGCTTTGTCTCTGCCAATGGGAGGGATGTTGCATAATGATGCTTACCATATGTATTGTATAAAATAAGAAATAATTCAGGAAATTTGTATTGTTAGTTGTTGTCAGTGTAACAGTAGGGAAATAGTTAATAATATTGTTATAAAAATAATTTAACCGATATATTGTTAATATTGTTATACATGTATAATTATGTATATACATGTAATAGTGTATACATGTAGTAATAATGAACAAATCTAGCTCTATGTAATGCTGGTATTTTTGTATAAATTTAGTTCAGCATACAACTCCTTCTAGCGCACAGGCTACACCTATCTTTTCATGACTATTACTAATAGTCTCCAGCACTAAACCTGCAAGAGGTGTCACTTCAAAGCTGAATGACCCAGTGAAAGATTGGGTAACAACCCCAGAAGGACACTGATTTGGTGAACAGATTTATGTTCGAGGACTGAGAATTCATTCTTCAGTTTTTATACTCTCACAAAAGTTGAGAAGTGATTATAACCCTTGGTAGTTCTAAATCACCTTGAATTTCTAAGGAAATAGCAACAAAATGTGCTTGTGCTGTGAAATAAAGTAGGAGAAAACCTCAAATTCAGTCAGCCAAGGTGACAGATCTTCCACACAAATTTCCTGTAGATAGCTTCATCATAGGGCCGATAACTAACATGAAGATACATTTTTAAAACCATCCACAGATACCCCTCACTGCAAGGCGGAATCGATAGATAAAGAAGAAGAAATAATTGTATCGATTTTCTAGTACAGAGAAGCTGCAAGTGAAAGTGCACAATATAAAACTTTGGCCTTTCAAAGGGACAAAACAATTGGGGAATACCAATAACTAACAGAGTTAAAAAAACCTTAATAATAATAAATTTTAATACATCTATAAGAGAAATTAATAAATTTAATTTTTCACGGTATGGACAAGGTTTTGGATAGTTCAAATTAAATTTATATTGTTTTTATTTTTTTTACAATTCTTAAATAGAATATTATTGTTGGCTCAAATATGCTTGAAAAACATAATGGGCTGACCGCATAAAGGATTTAATTTTTTTTTTAAAGGAACTTATTGGAGTATCCATCTTGTCTATTGCTATTTTATTTTCTTGTTACCACAGTCAGGATGTTATTGGGAAGTTCAGTCATTTGCATCATTATTTTAATGAACTAAACTGCAAAAACCAGATACACATTTCCACACTCCTAAAACTCAAAAATCTTTTTCAAATAATAATAATAATAATAATAAAAAGAGAGACTTTAATTTGTTGTACTCTAGAACAGCATTCAATAGTACAGTAAAACAAATACATAGTACAGTATGTCCAAACTGAATAGGCGCATTAACTCGAATAGCTAGCTATACAAGTACAGAGTGTTTCCAACAACCACAGACTGTTTGAATATTTTATCCTTCTAATCGAGAAAAATAAATAAATTCACTCATTTTCTGTCACGTTGTTTGTATGTTATCTGTAAATGTAGGTGAAGGACGAAGACAGGTATGATCACAACTCTAGCTATGTACGCCAATTCAGATTGGACAAACTATACACAACTACATAGTTAAAAGCACGATAATTAGAAGAGAGTATACTGTAGAGTATTATTCCTATTAGACTATGATTTCAACCGGAATGAAACTAGAAAACCAAGATTTTCTATTCAGAAATGGTTTTTGAAATTATTCATTTAGCCTCAAAATTAAGGGCAATATACCCTATGTAATCTGAAAAATATTTTTTTTTTAAATATTAATGATTTTGATTAAATTTCATTCATTTAAAATATTTTAATCTCGGATTAAATATTATGGCATATAAAGTAACTTAGGGAAAAATTGTGGAAGAGCTCTACTCTACAAAATTAAAAAAAAAAAATTACCACCTTATGGTATGGAGCAAAAGTATGCAATACAAATTAAAGAAAATTTAAAATGGTTTAAGTATTACAATATAAACCAATTTGTGAACCAGTTTAGCTACAATTTAATTAAAAACCTGAGTAACATAAGTTTATACATTTAAAAACCAAGTTTTACATAAGTGATCACAAAATTTGTAACTGCTGTATTAAAAAACTTCTTTTTTAGGTAACAAGCTTATTTCAGATTTAGTTTACACTCTTGAAATAGACTACAATTATCACAACAGTTTCATACCAGTAGCCTACAGTTTTGGCTGGCTTCTTAAGAAATTCAGAATAATCAGAAGTACTACTATTTATGTTAACAAATTATAACTTATGTTTTTTCACTGAAGAATAAAATTAATCGGTTATCTTTATTGCGCTAACTGAAACAACTACTGAATGTCATGTTTGATAACATGATTTAATAATTAAAGTTATGATTAGGTAATTTGTTATACATCATAATGTGTCACAATATTCCACAAATCATACCAAACATGCCAATAATTAAGGTCATGAAAGATCACTAGATTAATTTAATCCACTCCATTACCATTAAAAGTCGGTCACTATCTATAAATAACTGATTATTTTTTTGCACAGTCACTTTCATGTAAAGAACAAAATTATTTTATGTAAAAACTAACAAGGTAGAACTAAGCTCGTATATTTTACTGCTACATAAACCTTTACTATCATGATTAATTTATATATTTTAATAAATTTATTCTTGTACAGTATGTTCCTGTATCGGTAGCAGGTCATAAATTGACATGCAGCAGCGTGAGTTTGCATAGATCATGTGAGTTTTCAAAGAGCTACCATGAATCAATTTCAAAAAAATATAGTTTTGTGAATACAACACAATAAATACTAATCGATCCAACAGTGTCAACATTAATTGAAAATAATCCCACATTAGTCATTCATCATACTATATATTTTATTATATTGATCTATTCTAATCACTTTTACTTGTCATTTATAATATATATAATTTTATGTGACAATAAAATTTATCTATTTATTTACTAGTCATTTACAGTAAACTTTCAACTGCACACTGTTTTTGTAGCCTATGAACAGTAGAATATTTTACTTTAAATTGCTATTCTATTTGTGTGTATTTTTAAAAAAAGTTTCCCCAGTTCACAATGTTGTAGTGTTCTTACATTTCTGTAATTAAGGATATTTTTTGTTTGTTTTACATCCGACTGTTTAGCACAAAACTGCTAATGCAGATGATGAGTGATGATAAAAGAAAATGACTGGTGTAAAAATATGATTCCTGACACGAAATCAAACCCAAGACCCCTGGTGGAGTGTTTTGCTCATTAAGAACCCAACCATAAAAAGTAAAGTGAAACAAAAAAAAACAAGCGAACAAAGCAAAGTAATAATTTTGAATATGTAAAGTTTATGGACGAAGTCAAGATGTATTTTAAAGTTATGCAAGATATATATGAAGTTTAAAGTTTACGCAAGAAGAAATAAGATCACGATTTACTAATTGTACTGGAGCAAATTCAGTTTTGTTTTAGTAACACTGCTGGAATATCCTTACAACACATGTGATAACACACGTCACGCAAAAACGAAACTGAAGGGGTAATGTCATTTAAGCAGAAAATTCACGTTTCAATATCCTGGATACTTGCAAAACTTTATTGTAGGGGCTATAAATTGGATTTTACGACGTAAATTTTTATTTTGAGTATAACCTTGATAAGTTTTATGCCAACTACATTCTAATGTAGGACGATATGAGTAGGATGGATAGTATATTGTGGTAAGCAGTGATCACCAAGTTACAGTGCATGACCTGTACTGAAAACCTTCCTCTACAAAACCACAATTTTGTGAATTTTTAATACAAACAAAAATGTACATACTAAGTAATCACTGACCCTTATCAGGCCAAATATCATCAAAATATATACAACCAATAACACATTAAAAATTTAATTAAAGAAAGATAATTTAATTTTCAATTACTACTGATAAATTAAGGGCATTATTTACCTGCAATTTACATTTTGCAGAACCAATTTTGATGACACTTTCTCATACAATTAATAAGATTTTATGTATCATTTGTTATTTTAGTTTTTAGTAAAACATGTATGGCAATTAAGGTGATTTCTGTGTGAAAAAATAAATATGATATACATTAATATAATGTTTAAGTTCAGAAATAAAAAAACCATAGCCTACTTTGTTAGTGTACCGTATTTAATAAAAAATTTTTTGTCTAGATAATAAATAATGTTAACATGATAAGCAGAATAGGATATCAGGATGTATGGTATTTTGTAAACTAGGGTAGAGGAACAGAGATCTTGGTTCAAAACATAAAAATTATTAAAATGAACAAAATTTATACACATAAGCATGGGCATGCGCACATTTACTCTTAAAGTTTAACTGTTATTTAAATGGAGAGTATATAGTCTTTAAAATAATATCACTGGTATATCTGGTATTAATGACCATGCAAAAACAATGCAACATTACGTACCTCAATCTACAAAAACTTACATAGGGATCAGTGTCTTATGTTTTATACTGAAAAGCTTTCTATAATTAAAAAGAAAAATGGATCTTGACACCTTTTTGTACTTAATCCTTAACTAGTCATTTTGGTGACATACAAGAGGTTAAAAAAAAACTCATGAGCATTAGATTTGTAAAATTAATTGCTAATTAAAATTTTGTTTAGAATAGATTCTGTAATAAAAACTAATATTTTAGTAGTATAGGCAATATAAAAAAATGTACACTGCATAACCAAATAAAATTGGTACTTTTACATTAACGGATGACCACTCTGATTACTAGTCTAAACATGATAACATGATATCATTGTTACATATTTAATGATGTTTACTCACTTGATACAGAAACCGGAACGCACAAGGAGACCAGTGCAAAATTGCAAAAAAAACGACGTTGTGGGATGGCTCAACACCATTTTGGAGTCATACCTGGCTGCGTTCCAGTGGCAGCTTACAGCTGGAGATAATCGCTTTACGATGATTTTGGGTCCCGTTAAAGACTTCAGTCTTCCAGAAATCAACTTATAATGTACCTAAGAATATCAGTGTTTAATGAGTGAGAGTGCATTTCAGTGAAGTTTCAACTGAAATCAGAGTGGCCCTTTGTTAATGTAAAAGTACCATAAAATCATTACAAAACAAAGTCACAACCCAATGTCTACACTGAACAAGAATCAATGAGTAAGTAATAACATTGAAAAATGTTATTCTATGTATATTCGCAAATAATACAAATTTATTCTTAACAACCAATTTAACAGTTACAGCCTTATTTCATGGTTTGGTATCAATATCATTTATGAAATAAGATGAATGCACCTAAATAAACAATTCCTGCCATGAACCTTTAAAACAAATTGAATTTTGCAACCCCGTCACCAAAATAGTAGCACCATAGAACCTTTTATTCAATTATTTTGTTATTTAATTCGCAGTATCTCATTACATATTTTTCCAATTTTCATTTTCAGAGTTTTTGCAGAAACTCAGAAGTGCGTATATACAACTTTTTCTAAATCTATTCCGTAGAAGTATGTGTTTCAGGGCAAACAAAATCGCTATTTAAAACACATTGGAGAAAATTTGTGTTTTAAATACAGCCTGCAATTACCACACAATCATTAGTAATAATGTTGATGTTAAAAAAACTCATGTAATGTTAAAAAAATAAATTAAACATAACTTCTTAAATTTATATACAAAGACAGTATATAGTTCTATTTTACAGTTTGAGCCTCTCATCTGGACCTCCTCTGAACCTGAGAAATGCACTGACAAGACAAGATGGGCAAAGAAGTTTTATTTCCTGTAAGAGGGTGTAAATTATTTAGATATGGCAGAAATGTCAGCATTAACAAATAAATTTCCTAGTTAACATTGTCATACATAACACAGATTATGACCATACTTGAAATGACTACTGTGAAACATGATTTTCAAATATTGTAAGGAGGAAAGTACTGAAATTATTTTAAGAAATCCCATGTCAGAAACTTGAAAAAAGCATGTAGTATTCAAAATATTACACAACCATCAATATGTTTGTGAATTTGGAGTAGGGCCTACAAATAAAATACTCTTTACCTTTTACCTTTTGTGAATTAATAGTAAGGTTCGTACATACGACAGAATTATGATAGAAATATCGACCCTTTCTCAACGAACTCAATTTCTAACTGTCCCAGGATTTTTGGCAATTATGCAAATTATGAACTAAATGTTTTGGTAATGATACGCCAAAATGTCCTCTTTTTGGTACGTTATTTACAATTTTTAGATCAAAGCCTTTACTTAATAGGTACCTACGTAAGTTATATGAAATCGAAGAAACATTAAATAACGAACAAGTTTGAACAAAAATGAGATTTGAAAACAAAAGTGGAACAAAAAATGAACTACTTCAATGACATTCATTAAGAGAGAAACAAAACGTGCAGTACTAACCTTTGTAAACGAAGGGTAGAAACAGGTAACACAAATAATTTTCTGAAAATGAATTACAAGCAAAAGAAAAAAAATTTGTAAATGCTGGGGTAAAGGATTGTGTAAAAGTAGAGCAAGAACAGCTCGGTTTGATTATATACGAACAGATGTTTATGATATGATAACAGTAACAATGATGCAACTTAAAATTTATTGGGCCAGCACAAATAAATATTCTACTCTATAAAATTATTTTTTAAATTGAAAGTTCTTCGTACGAACACACAAAATACAAGTATAAAAAAAATAATGTGTTAATTGATTGTTTATGGAACAATTTGACATTTGTGCAACGGGTATAGATATATGAACAGAGGATGAACAATTTTTATTTTTCTGTAAACTGACTGTATTTTTTTCTAAAATAAAATGAACAGTAATTATACTGTTATTAATTTAAGTATTTTGCTGCGCTCATCTTTCTTGCTATCTGAGAATCAGTTTGCGGTTTGCAGTTTATGTTGAATTAGAACAGTAAATTGATCGCACTGCTTTTAAATCAGCTGATTGAATTGCCGACTACGTGTTATCATGTTGATAGGTAGTTGTTTAGAGGTTCTGTGAGAGCGGAGGAGGAAACATAGTTTTTAATAGAATAATTCTTTAATGTATCCGAGAAACATGCCGTCTTTACCGGGAAATGGGATTTACGTTGTCCAGGGTGAAATGTCAATTCTTCTTACTGCAATGCGAACAAGAGGTACAAGATGGTCAAATGCACATCAGGTTAGTAAATTGTTTTTTTTTTATTTGGAACTAACTGTTCAAGGGATAGAGTCCTCTAATTTGGTTGTAATTGACGTAAGCGTCTACTATACTATATTATGTATTAGCATTCTTGATGTGCTATGTATTACTTCTAAGCAGTTGTACATGACCTAGGTTGTTTATAAATACTGATTGTAAATATCCAAATAAAAAATACCAAATTGTAAATATAACAAATTGTGAAGTTTTTTGTGAGTTTCATCAATGTAAGATCGTGTTGCATCACTAAAAAATATGTACTGTTATTTTCTATGATGTATTTATAAACCATTCATATGAAATATTGCAGGATTATGCTTAAAAATAATAGGTACGTAATATGTTTGAGTTATAGTGAATTCAGACCATGAGAATTAGAATTTGTATCTCAGAAGGAAGGAATTGGTAGTGTCTTCTACAGGCCTACTGAAATTATTATGTACACTTCCTAATTTGTAAGTTTCATCGAAAGTCTTAAAGTACTAGTTTTGGCTTCTGCTAAATTGTTTTCCATTGTGTTTCTCTGGGCACTAAAATAGTTGGTTAGTGTTGAGTTTAATAAAGTGTTTACGTTCCTCAATCAATAATTAATGAGTTTCAGATGATCTTTCTTATTTACATTAATGTCTTTAATATTTTGTTCGCACTTCTGTAAATGGCCACTTTTCATTTACCTTTACAGTTTTTCAGCAATATTTTGTTTTGTTCATTCAGTGTAGCCTACCTGTGCAAATTTTATGTTTTGCAGCCTTTTAATTTTTGGTAAATACAAGGTTTTAGGTGCCATGGAATGTAACAGATCGTCTGAATGTGAAATTTTCTAAAAAAAATGCAAGGTGGCTCATCTTGCAATCAAACTTGATGGTGATACAATTTTTAGATGCGGAGAATGAAATCTTGGAGTTAGATGGGCTTGCTTTAAACATTTTCTCTTGAGCACTTTAATGAGATCTATCAATAAATGTAATTTAATGTAGTGTGGCTGGTTAAGAAATAAATAAATAGCCCACCATTAGACATGGTAGCAAGAGGAGTATGTGTGAAATGTAATTTCCAGTTTTGCCTTTGTTTAAGGAACCTCTATACTTTTTCTACTTTCTGTTGTCTTCATGCATTAATTTTATTTTCAGAGTTTATAAGAGTTATGCCTAGTTTACACAGGTCGAGTATATTAGTAATTTAGTACTCTACTTGTTTAGACATGTCGTTTTAGTCGAGTAGTTAAGTTGCAGTCGAGTAGAACGGTCGAGTGCACAGTTTAGTATCGTACCCCCACCACTACACACAACATACATTAGCAAGATCCCGCCTCCGTGGAGCCATAACAATCCACTAATTGGCTATCTACGTTACATGTGCGGACAGTTACTAAATTACTCGACTAAATTCTCGACCCGTGTAAACTAGGCTTTAAGAAAAGTTAACAGGTTAATAGGTTAAGTTAAGAAAAGTTAGTTGTTGTCTCACTTATTTGGTGAATCAAATATTGCAGCGATTATAGAGTAGTATTATTTGTAGGTTTTGTTTTGTCATAATACATTTTTTGAATAAATTTTTATTCTTCTCTAGGATGAAGAGAATGATCTCCTTATCAGAGGTTTTTCGGACCTGAAAGAAGTGCTAAATCAGATTGGTGATCTTAGAGAATTAGAACCTATTCATTTTTTAGGTAAGTTGTTAAAACTTAAACTGTGATTGTGAATATTTAAATTACCTACTGTAAGAATACAATGGAGTCAGTATCGAAGGAGTTTACAAGAACAAAAAAGCAATTTTCTCTTTGTTCTTCAGCTCTTTATATGATTTAGAAGATTAAGGGTGTGTTGACATTTGTAAAGATTGTAAAAAAAAATCATGGGCCTAATGTATTGTTGAAGTACATGATGTCTTCAAAACAATTAAACCGATATTAAAGGAGGAGGGTTTTCCTCCTCCAAGCACAGACTTTGCTCTTTTGAAGGAGTAGTAAATGAAATAAATAAATATTGGCCTAAATCCAGCAGGGTATTACATTGTTATGTGTATTCTGAAAGCCTTTTTTTAATTCCTAATCAATGTACATTGCAATCTGTTCAATTCAGAACAATAAACAACCACATGACCTAATGAAATGTGGATGATGTGTAATTGAGGTGTAGTCTTGCACAGACTCAGGCCAACCATTTCTTTAGAGAATATGGTTGTTGTTTAGGTCAACAGCCGAAAGGCTGGTTTGAACCTCTAGAGGTTTTACTAAGTAAAAACGAGGAGTGAGGTGGTTTACCATTGCCTTCCTCACTGAGTTGAAAGCGTATGCTTATCAGGATGCCAGGCCCTCCGAAAAGCACCCACCCTCCACCCTGCAAATGACACCTTCACTTCATTCACCACAGGGTGTGGCTGTGTAGTGAAATTCATTACTATCAGAGGAGATAACTCTGACTAGCGTATTTTACACCTCTACCTCTTCTGTTCTTAAATAGTTCAGTCATATAATTGTCTGACTATGTGATAAGAAACAGAACTATTTTTTGTAGCCCTGGAACCACAGATCAAGTGCAATTCATTTAATACTCCACCTGCCTGTTATGGGCATTGAATATGGTTAATTGAACCCAACCATCAAAGTACACCAGTAACCACTGTCTAGTATTCAAATCCGTATAAAAGTAACTACCTGTACTGGATTGTAGCTGACTCACGGCGATGACTTATCTCTTCTACACCAACCCCGTGGGTCAAATTCTGAAAGCTAAAACACCAAACTAAAACTGGCAACAAAATTAGGTATTTTTCATTTTAGATATTACTTCGGCTGATGAGTTACTGAAATATTTACTAAGATAATTGTTAGAACTATTTTATTAAAGAATCTAAACTGTAAACATGATGTTAAACAATTAACAATTTTGAAGAATGTTGGCAGTAGCCAAGTTGGATTGAATGTGCAGGTAAACTTCATGCTCAATTATACAAAGAAAGGAGTCATTCAGTAGTTTCTTTCTTGTGACTAGCTAAGCAGTCAGAAAGCTGGGAGGAAAGTTGTACATGCCTTCAGAATTAAACATTACAGTGCTGACGCTGGTTTTGTATAAAGTAATAATTTGTTTGAGAAATACAATAACCAAAACAGTATACAAACACAGTGTAATGGTTTTAGGGTGTGATTTCTGTTCCATAGTCTTTTGAAATTATATATTCGGATGTCTGATATGGGACAATGCTTTTAGACGTACTCTACTTCATGTATCTTGCTGTTATTAAAGAAATTCTGAATTTAAATACTTGTCTGTTTTATAGATAATTATTTTAATTGTTGCTATTTTAATTATTTTTTGTTTGGCAGGTCCATTTCTTGAGGTGATACGTTCAGAGGAGACTACTGGTCCAATTACTACATTAGCTTTAACGTCAGTTATCAAATTCCTTTCATATGGATTAATCGGTATGTTATCTTTCTTGATGAAGTGTAATAATAATTTCATTAGTAGGCCTATTATTAAAACTATCTAAGTACAAGACGTTGTACAATATTTAAAAATCTATTCTTAATAGTTTTGCTGTTATTTAAAATATAGTTGTGACAATCTTATCAATAGATCGAATTATGTACATAGGAAAATCAGGAAAAATGGTGGCATTCGTAAAAATAGTGTTGTAATGATTTTCTTAAAGTGTATATAATGTACTTCGTAACATGATGTCTTGGCTTGAAACATTTAATTTGACTGTTTGATTGTTGGGCTTTACAGATTTTTGCTTACGGTTTCAATATGTTATATAATTAAGAGAGCTGTTTTTTCAAACTCCAATGAGCCATAAAAAAAATAAGACTGAATGAATTTATGACCAAATATATACAGTACTAGGTTATTTATCGGCATAATCATTTTAAAGATTCAGGCATTTATCATACTTGTGGACGAGCTTACTGATCCCCTCTTCAAAGAACATTGTCACCTGTGATGTGAAATGGGCCTGAACATTGCTTTGAAGATTCATATTGATCTGGAAGCGTTATCTTCTAGCCAGTTCTTTAATTCAAGAAATAAATAAAAACCTTGTGTTGCCAAGTTGGGGCTCTAGGCCGGGTGATCAAACATGTCTCTTTTAAACTGCTTCAGTAGCTGTTTGGTTACAGCATCACTGTGAGGGTTTCCTGTGTCATGAACGAGGACAGCTTCAGAAGACAGCATTATTCTTTTGTTTTGAATAGTTCCCCAAAATTGTCATGAAGTTTGACTATAATCAGCTGCTTTTATTATAGTCCCCAGTTCCATAAACTCAATAAGCAACGCACATATTTGGTATTAAAAAATCATAGCCGTAACCTTCATCTTGTTAAACTTGTTTGCACTTTTTTGGTTTGTTTGGTCAGTTTAAGTGCGTCCTTTGTTTTGATGGATGTTTTGTGTCCAAGGTGACATACTGATTCCACATCTTATCTCCAGTAACAATTGATTTCAAGAAACCTTCACTCTCATAGTGGGTGAGAAACGTAAGCGCAGATGCTATTCAGCGAGCTTTTTGGTCGTCAGAAAACATCTATGGAACCCTCCGAGCACATTTTTTTTTGGACCATAGGTAGGTGTCCTGTAATGATTATGTAAAGAGATGACCTTGTCTAATCAGGAAATTTCTCACAGAACTCATTTATGGTAAACATCTGCTTCTCTCGAACCACTTCTCATCAACTTATTTCACAAGGTCTTCTGTTATGACAGACTTGCATCTTGGGCCATTTTCATTATGAATATCACTTCACCTGTCTTAAAGTTTCCTAACCCATTCAAGTACAACACTATCACTCATACTATTTTACCATCAAAGGCTTTGTTTGTCACTGAATTTCTGCTGTACTATATTGGTAATTAGGAGAAATAAAGTTATGGATTGATTTTTTATAAAGCTGATGGATAGGTAAAATACTTTATTTTAATATGATATTTTCTTTTCAGACCCAGGAGGAAAATCTGCTGCTGTTGCTGTTGAAAATATTGCAGATGTTGTTACACATGCACGATTTGTTGGTACAGATGAAGCTAGTGACGGTGTCGTGTTGATGAATATACTTCAGGTAGGTTTAATTATTGCTGTAGTTTTAATTATGTTAATTTAGTTTATGTTTTGACATAATTTACTGTTGTGAGTATTTATCAGAGATTTTGACCACGCTTCAATAAATTGTTGTTTCATATTGTTGTAATGAATAGTAGCAAAATAAATGAACTACTATCGGTTTCATAATCATAGACACCCGAGTTTGAACCCTTGCATCTCCAAAACTATGAGTCAGATTTTAACATACTTTACATCAAAATTTAGCTCATTTTATTCTGCGTTGACTCTTAATAAACCTATATTTTTAATGTTGTTTAAAAATTGCCATATCGAGGTTGGAAGACAAAAAGATCCAGATTTTTTGCTACCACAACAAATTTCATGCATTTAGAGGGGTGTAACTCGATAATCATTTGACTGAAAAGTTTAAAATTTTAACATAACATAGACAATTATATTCATACAGCGTGTACGAAATTTCAAATTCGTACGTTATTTTAACTTGTATTTATTAACAATACTCTGCACCCTTGCTATCTTGGTAACCGCTCAATCGTTCGGCACGGGCAAACTATCGTTTTATTCAGCGTAAAAAACTTAGTACATATACATTAATAACGTGAAGTATCAATTGGCCAATGTTGTTGTAGAATTTTTAAAGTTTTGAAAAATAGACAGGGTAATGCGGGGGTGGGCGCTACTATCCATGTTGCTAGTTTGTGTACGTGACATTCTGTCAGACTGGCTACCAGAATTGTCAGACTGCATTTTCAATTCAGGTAGACAGTCAGATTCAGGAATATGAATAGTAGCGCCCATCCCCGCATTACCCTGTCTATTTTTCAAAACTTTAAAAATTCTACCACAACATTGACCAATCAGTATTTCATGTAATTAACATATCTGTACTAACTTTTTTACGCTGAATAAAATGATAGTTTGCCTGTGCCGAATGACTGAGCGGTTACCGAGATAGCAAGGGTTCAGAATATTGTTAGTAAATAAAAGTTTAAATAACCTACGAATTTGAAATTTTGTACACGCTGTAAGAATATAATTGTCTAGGTTTTGTTAAAATTTCAAACTTTTTGGTCAAATAATTATCGAGTTACACCCCTCTTGAACGCATGAAATTTGTTGCGGTAGCATAAAACCCTGTCTTTTTGTCTTCCAACTTGATATGGCCATTTTTAAACAACATTCAAAATATAGGACTATTATAGGTCAGCGCAGAATAAAATGAGCGAAATTTTGATGTTAAGTACATTAAAATCCGACTTATAGTTTTGGAGATGCAAGGGTTCAAACTCAGAGTATTACATCAAGACATCTTTGTCCCACTTGGAGACATCTTCAGGATGAACATCTAACGTTATCACACATAACACAAATAAAACACATAAATGGTCGCTAATGACTTTATTGTTAATGCGACCTTAAACAAATAAATAAAAAAAAAAAAAAAAAAACACATAAAGTCGAAGACCATGTCAATAAATTCAATATAACCATTGCAACTTTATTGCGACTATCTGGCCATAATTTCAGTTGAAAAATTACAGTAGAAGTCACTAGTTGTTTCTGTGATGATTCAGTTTCTAACTACATTTTATATACTCATTTTTAAGTTGTTGAAATTGTCAACAGGCGTTGGGCTGGTTGGTTTACAGGCCCTTGGCCACTTGTTGTCCCGGGTAAGTTTAGCTCAGTTGGCGGAGCAGGTCAGCAGAGCCACGGTCTCGCTAGTTGATGTTGTGTTGCTTTTGTTTTTGGCTGTCTATAGCTGCCTATTGCTAGAAGCTTGCCAGCGGCCGGGTGAGCTGTCCCGTGTTGCTACCTACCTCGGCAGAGTAGCATTCGCTGACAGGCAAGGGCTTGTACTGCTGTCTATTGCTAGGAGTGGTCGCCGGGCAGGGGAGGTGCTGTTTACCAATGCCTGTTGCTAGCAGCAATCACTGGGCAGGCTAGGTGCTGTTTACCGCTACCTGATTGGTAGGAGCGGTCACCAGTGAGGTGTGTAGAGATGATGAGGAGCGAAAAATATAAGGCAAGGCACGGTTTGTATAGAAATGCCAGCTTGAGCTCCAGTCGACCCTCCCTGGATTGACGTGTTGAACTGAACTTGGAAGGCGCTTGCAGTGAGGGACCTAATAAGTGGTATCCCCTCCAGTTTCTTCTAGGCTTGCACATATCGGCAGAGACCAATAGAAGAATAGAATATTATTATAGTACTTGAGTCATGAGTTTAGTTTGCCTTTGGTTTAATCAGGGGTAAAGGGGGGAAAGCTTTAGTGCACATGCGCGACTGCTTTGGTATCACTTCACCAATAGAACAACATAAACTATACCCAGAGGACATACAGTACATTACAGAAGCTTTTGTAGGTTAACTATATGAATATAACTGTTTGTTACTGTAAACAGAAATGTTGGTTTCTCAAAAATATGTTCAAACTATTCACAGTGCTGAATGAAATCTAATATGCAATGTAATAAAATGTTGTAAAGAAGCTAATCAAAAATACGTTCCCATACCTCTTAACAAAAGCCATGAGTGAGCGGCTAACTACTGTGATGTTTTTCTTTCTACAATTTGAAATATAAAGTAGGAAGACAGTGAAGAAGATAATTCTTCAACAGTTTTTTGACACCTGGTAAAAAACGGAAACGGCCAGAATATAGAAATGCCTCATTGGATGGCTTTGACAGACGTGTGGTTGTTGAAATTATGGAGGATTTTTGTATCAGTAAGAAAGTGATGCCGATGTATAGTTATTACCAGTTGTAAAAGAAAGGCTAAATTTTAATTGGAAAGTTTGTACGTTAAGAAAAATTTTAAAGTAAATGGGGTTTAAATCGAAAAGTGCCAGTCACAACAAAGTATAATAATTGAAAGGCAACATGTGGTAAACGAACAATACAATTACTCACTAGTAAAATATAGTGTCTCTCTGTTGAGGTTGGTAGGATGGTCAGATTTCCCTTCCCTTCTTCACGGCCCATCCATATGCAAAAGGCATTCTTGTGACTCACTATCTGTAGAATTACTTTATTATTATAATTCTTTTAACATACTAAAAAACTTTCTTGATTGTGGTTAATGCATTATCTTGGATATCACGACCAGTGCAAAACGCGAGTAGATCAAACACATAAGACATAACGAAAATACGCGGATGGTAATGCAGTAATAATGGAAACCAAACATTAGAAATGTTAATTGCAAAAAGAATATTGATTTCATAAAAACACAGTACGTAGGCTTCACTTTTTATTAACAGGCCACTGGTACTAATGAAAATTGTTTTTCTAATAAAAACACTAAATCAAAGAAACACTAAATGTGACTGAAAAATTGATTTATTCATAATCAGCTGCACTGGTGCTGATCTATGTTGAAACGAATCGTTATTGTTACTGCTTTTCTTTCTTTATACTTTTATTGCAGGCAGCTATTACGCTTTCGATCTTTCTTTTTATTGCAAAAGCACATATCTGTGTCAATTTCCAAAATCTTGGAGATTGCATAGTTTGATTTTGAAAAACTCATTTAAAAGAGTTTAAGTAGAATTTTAAAAGTTAAAATGTGAAAAAGGACTTTACAATATAGTGAATGTAAATTCTTGCTTTTTTGAGTCATGATCAAAATTAAAATGGTCTTCAGTAAAAAGTTTGTGAGAGTGTAAAATAATTTTATGATGGCAGGAATCTTTTTAAAACTGAATCCATGATTTACTGTTCTGTTTATAGTCCTTTTTTGTGAAACTCAAGAAGTTGAATTTGTGTGATGTAGAAATATAATTAGTGTGAAATTTATAGTGTTTAATGAAATTTGGATTTTGTGTCTTGACTGATTTGGTATCTTGTCTTCAGGTCCTGCGAACCCTCATGATGTCTCCAGAAGGAACATTATTAACAAATGACATGGTGTGTGAAATAGTTCTGAGTTGCTTGAGAATATGTTTTGAAACTCGTTTTGGAGGTCAGTATCATTTTTGTTGTTTTCAATTATGTATTATAGAGAATACAGCTTGAGTTAGGTATATGTGCCACAAATTTTCAGCACTTTTCTGTGAATGGCTATAGTTTGTAGCACAGTACAACCTTGTAGAATGTTTTGTAACTAGTAGATTTTGTAATTTGGTTTTTAATTGAATCCATGTTTTTATGAATGCCATTGTTATTTATGTAAATACTAATCTGTATTTGAATGTAACAGTGTTAAGTTAAAATAAAGGCATGTTATGCTTAAATAGTGTCTGTGAAATATTTATTTATAGGAAAATATTTTAATCTTTGTTGTTTAGGTGTGCAATTATATCAATTATTATCAATAATAAGCAATTATTATCAATAGTATGTAATAATATACAGTACGCACTTGATAGATTGTTTGATAATCATAAGGATATAACATATTATTATTATTATTTTTTATTTATATACTTTTTTTGCTTATTAATAGATAGAGTTGGTATTAAAAACAATTGGTAATAATCCTGTCTAACTGTGTATGCCAATTTGAAATTTGAAGATCACTTGATCTTGTAAAATATCTCTTTTGCTTGTTTTCTTTCCAACTTTTTATGGAGATATGGACATATTGTAACCATTGAAGCCTACATAATTTAATATAATTATTTACTAGACATAGCTCTAGATTTGTTTTACATATCCTTAAATGGAAGTTATTAGTTATTTTCACAGTTCACAAATTCACTATTGATTTTTTATTTATTTATTTCGGCTATATAAAAATTATAGTGTTTTTTTATCTATGTGAGTACATGATCTGTTAAGTAAATTATATTCCTGTTAATTATTGCATAAAACGTTCTAAAAATTTAATGCATATTGTGTAGGTTCAAATTATAATATAATTTGTGAGTTTAAAGAAGGTTGGATTCTAATATTTATTATTTACTATAATTCCTTATTCTTTCCCTTCTTGTCTGTTCTAGCATACACCTCTTGAACTTCATCACTGCTGCCAGGATTCTACTCTTTACCTTCTTTCCCCAGTCCATGCTTAGGCTGTATGAGTTAAAATTGGCTCAAAATATGCTTCACACATAATTTTCTTACAATACATAGGATATACTTCTTACAATACGTAGGATAATACTTCTAGATCCCAGATTAAGCCTCTCACACTTTGAAAGAAACCACTGATTTCTGCTCCATGTTACTTAACTCTTTTTCCAGTTTTCCTTCTGTTGAGAAAATAGTGCCTAAGTATGTGAACTCTTTAACTTCCGCTAGCACCTTTTCATTTAGTCTTATTACTTGTCCCTGCCTTACCTCCTCACATCTCTTCTGCATCAGCAGAAGAGATTTTTTCTTCACTGAATTCCAAACACCACTTAGCAATTTCTTTGTTCCACAAGTCCAGTGCCCTTTCCATCTCCTCCCCTGTCTTTCACCATATCAACAGAATCTGCAAACAATAACCTCCTAGTATTTTCCTTTGTAGGCCTAAGTGTGTAATTTCAGTGCTGATATTGTTTCATAAGGCGAAGTAATTTTTTGTGCTTACTTTAATGAATAAATATAATAATTGTAATTAATATAAATAAATAATATAATATTAATAATAATATTAATATAATTGTAATTAATATAAATAAATAATATAATATTAATAATAATATTAATATAATTGTAATTAATATAAATATAATAATAAATATAATAAATATAATAATTGTTAATTTTTCAACAAACATTTTATGTTGTAATAAAATTTACGTGAATAATATGCATACATGGCCCAGTGGTTAGAGCGTTAGACTGCACTGCTCACAGTAAATTGAAGGTTCTGGTTTTGACTCCTAGCTAGGATCTGGAAATGATTACAAGTTAAAAGTCACCAATTCTCAATTCTTTATTGTACTCTATAGTTGTGGCTAATAACCAAAACAGTGTATATGATCTAAAGTAAAAATAGTTTTGTGTTGTATGAGAGTGCAGTATCTAACTTGGTTAATCTTACTTATGTAGCTAAATTTATATTTTGTGTTTATACCCATTAAATTTTACTGATTTTTGGTTTTCAACATATTGGTTATTAGGAACAGCATTGGTTCTGATTATTTCCATAATAGAGGTTCAATTGTAATTATATTGATGTGCAGATAATGTGTATGAGAATCGCAAAAACGTAAATATTTTTATTTTTTGTTGTAGAGTTATTAAGAAGAGGAGCTGAAAATTGTCTTAAAGATATGTTTATGTTATTATTCACTCGATTGCCTACATTTTCTGAGGATCACAGGAAATCATTAAGTATCAAGGTATGAATTTATTACTGTTATTCAATACAGCTTTGAAGTAGTAATGTCACTTTGTTAATTTGTAGTTAATTTATTGACCAATTAATTAATCTGATTAGGATTCAATATTCCTTTCATCTAATTGCTAGTCTGTGAACTCATCTGAATGACTGTCGTATGTGCTAGGCACTGATTTATAAAATGTTAATTTAATCAAATATGGACATAGTACTTTGATTGACCTCAAATATTGTTATAAAGTGATGTATATTTGTTGAATTAAGCTCTATGATTTCTCTTTGGTTGAGAGGAGATCTATTGATTAAGTTAGCTGACCCGTGTATACTGGTCAGTGTAACTAGTTTCTATGATGGAGTCCTGGGTTCAATTCCCAGTCAGGTGTGGCAGTTTTTCATCACTCATTTTCATTTATCACACTTTGACATAGATCCATTAGCACTAATTGCTAAACAGTTGGACGTAAAATTAAAAAAAAGTTAATTTACTCTTCTGTATGAACTTCATTATGAATCTGCACCTCCGGTGTGTTTTCTTTTTAGACTGAAGTGCATAGGTATTAGGTAAAGAGGGTTTCTTCTAACTGCTCAAAATCAGTCTGTCAACTTTTCATCGCCGGTATAGCCTGATTTTCATAAGGAAAGCGCTGGGCAAAACGTGCGTTTGCCTTAGTATAGTCTTGTTTGTACTGCAATAGTGCAGCATATATAATCAACAATGGAACAGCAGCCTACAAAAATACAAAGGATGTTGTCAATTTTCAACAACTCTCTGACTGTACATCTTACTGTAGGTCGGAGGGGTATGCGGGGTCGAAGTTATGTATGCGCATGCGTAGTCCAGCGCTCACAGCAATTGGCTTGGCCTTTAAGTGTTGCTTTGTAAGGAATTAATGGGTTGCATGTGCAAGGTGAAAGGGCTAGCCAGGGGGTTATTGATTATTATGTCTTGTCATATTACTTTAGCCAAAAAATATCATTTGTCAGTGTCACTAATCATATAATTGTTTAGCTCACAAAAAAATTAGTTCATAATTTATTTGAATACCAATTGTTATAATAATACAGTATTTGTAATTTAATTAGAATGGTTTTCTATTTATATTAATAGAGTTAGTATATACCCTAACCTAAACCAGTGTTGTATGCAAAGAAATAACTACACAAATTGTAGGTCTACTAAAAATAAACAATGCAAGATGACATGTGGGGGTCAAAGGTATCCCAGTAATGTACTGGCAAGCGGCAGACTAAACAATTTTTTTGTCATGATTTGTAGTACTTATAATTACTGTAGCAACCTGACATTATAGAATGGCTGCAAGGAATTCACTCATCCTTCCATTTCATCCCGTGGAGGCATATTTAACAGGACAATAGTTTGGCCTTTGCTATTGACTGCGGGTTAAGTAATATTTAGACAATTGCTCTTCTTTATTAGTGAAAATCTCTGTACCGTAAAGTTGGGAAAATAAATTGAAAAATAAGTCATACCTCCTCTTTATCTTCTTTAAAAGATTTTTGTTCATATTTATATTAACTAATGCCTTGTGAATCATCTTCTCATGCAATGTTATCTGTTAGCATTGGAACTTATGAATCCAGTATTATCTAATTAAACTGTTTTTGAGTTTATGAGTTCGCTTCTGAAATTATATTATTATTAAAAAATAAATCTTTACAATGATGCATCCTGCAGCTTGAAACCAATTCTATTTTATATAATTTATATAAATTTCACTTACCTTTTCAGCTGCCTTGCTAACCTTAATCCTTAACATGTTTCAGTGGATCCATCTTCATCAGAGTATACAAAATATCATGTGAAACTTCAAATTTTTTTATTTAAAAGCGTACAGAAGACATTGCACCTTCAGTCATACATGTAAAACTGTTCAGTTATTTTAATGTAAACCTCACATTTCTTGCTTTTGTATCAATTTATTTCCAGAAACTAAATGTACGGCCTGGTTCAATGGAAACATCACGAGGGAAAAGAAGAACACGAAATTCCCATCGTAAAGCTAATCGAACTAATCAGACACAACCAGATGATAAACAGGTTCCTCCAATGCCATCAGGTATGTAATTCACTTTATAAATAACGTTAGTTCATTGAGAAATTGCTAATAATTCTCTTAAATTCCTTGAGTTAAATTTCTTTTTGACGTAATTAGATGTGATCTATTAAAATAAATTTGTAGTTTAAGCATCAATCAGGAGCCTCTTCCACAAAGCTAATCTGCATTTTGCACGCTGTAAATAAATAAACTAAGAGTGGCTTAAGTTTTAGAAATGTTTTTAGACTACTAAAAAAAAACTTAAAGGGTAAATTAAATAGCATGTTAAAAAATGTATAACAAATTCGATTTGGCATTAATATAAGTTACATTAATTCTCGAATGAGTCATGCTCCGTCTTTTTGACTGGGCTCAGTAGCACGTAAAAATGTTTATCACCTCTTCCGGATTTTGAGAAAGGTCATTACTATGATATGCAGTCTACCCCATGGGTAAGGTGGAGGTATCCTCTTTACTCTATAGCCTACCTCACAGAACATGGATAGTATACAGATGTTTGTTATGGTAGCACTTGTGTAGGCCTCCCTAGCTGCATGCAGATACACCCACAATGGATGTGTCAAATATATTTCAAACTTAATAAATTAGGTTCTAACACAGTGCTTCTATTGTACAATATGCAGAGTGAGACATGAACACCCTTTGGAGGAAAGGGTACTGCAGGCTGATGTTTCCTACTCTTGCTTATGTTTTTGTTCCATGGGTCAGCTGTCTTATTGTTAAAATATATTTGACGTGTCCTTCAGGGGCATCTGCATTTTATGTACATGTGATACCGAAACAGACATTTGTGCGCTGCACATGTTCCGTAATGTAGATTGCATAGTAGCGTAGACAACTTCCTTTTGTTTCAATTGTCAAAATAATGTATTTGTTTACTAATATTTATGGTTTAAGTATTTATTAAAGTTGCTTGAAAACATTTATTGAGTAGTAATTTTAATTACCTATGCGCAAATAACAGGCAATTAGAAAGAAAATACAACTTTGCATCTTTAATCATTCAAAATTTAAAGAGCTCATGGGTTCCTTAATGGACAGTATTTATCTTACTCTGCGTGAAGTGATTATTGCTGAACTTTTCAATATTTAGTCTGTTGGCCTGATAACATTAAATAAATAAGAATGAGTTTCAAGAAAAAGTTTATTGAAAATCTGGTGTGAAACACACAACTTTCTCTTGCCAATGCGAATATTGAACAATATAACCTAACATTAGTAATAAAACATTAGAAATAAACAAAAAAGCTAACTTCAATAAACATAACCTAATTTTAATCATGAGTGAAAGATGCAAAATGAAAATCAACCTCAGTTTGGCTTAAAAATATGGAAAATCACTCTTTCACATTAAACTAGTCTCTGTAGAGAAAGTGCTCTAAATAAAAGTTGTAGATCTTTTAATTTTCTATAAATTTGATTATATACCATTTTGTTGTAAAATACATGCTAAGGCTGAAATCGTAAAAAATCAATTTTTTTACATGTTTTCATGAGATAAGAACAGAAAACCGCTAATTACCGCTCTACTAAGCATTATACAAAAAAAGTTTGAAATAAGTCATAGGATTTGTAAATTCTCTACAACTTTTATTATGTACATTTTTGCGCTAAAATCCATATTAAAGCCGCAATCTTATAAAAAACAATTTTTTTTCATGAAAAAACAACCTCCCCTAGAATTTCAGCAGACATGGCGCCTACTTTATCTTGTAAAGCATAAAAAAATTTAGTTAATGAGGCGATTTAAAAAAAAATTGTAGGTGCTGTTTTTGAGAAAATCACAAAAAAGTGAAAAATTGACATGAATAAACTACCACTTTTGGTTGATCGAGTTTGATAAAAATGTTCGTGTCGGGTCCTCTAGTTTTATCTAACTTCAGTTTCAAGTTCGTACGATGTTCCGTTCTTGAGATATTCTGTTCACTCACACATAGACCAATCGCTAAAAACATGTTTTTTGGGTTCAGGGGGTCTGAAAACGTGTAGATCCAGTGAAAAATTGACATGAAAACAATACTTTCCTTCCTATATATTCATATAGGCAAGAGAAAGTAAAAATTTACTAGGCTTCTATTAGAACTTCTTTCCGACCTTTTAATTGTCTGCATTTGAAAACAGTGGTACAAAAGATCCAAATAATAACTAAAACGACATGTAGGTCTACTTTTTTTATTGTATTCCATTTTGCTAGCAGTTTTTAGATTATAGTTATTAACCTTCAACAAATAAGTAGATAAAATAATCTCAAATGACTAAGTACTCTGCAATTCTTCAAATGGAGAGATCAAAAGCAGAAGCATTAAAAATATTGGTGTACCATGTCACTACTTTGCAAATTTCGCAAAGTAAAGAGTGTGGAGTTGCAGAGTAGTTTTATAGAATTGGGCCCCAGGGATTTTTCAGGCTTAATTTCAAGTATGTAAAGTCAACTGAATCTATTATACTTATTAGTAAAGTGATTTATTGTAGTTGTTAAATTGTTTGACGGTTTTCAAAAGTAAGAAAATAGTGGACTTTTTTTTAAAAAACTATATTGACAATTATTATACTCATATAATGTGTAACATTTGAGTTACAGTAGTTTTGCATTTATTATTTTTTTTACTTTGTTTTTTGATTTACCTATAGAACGGATCCAAATAACTACTCTCGACAAAACTAGTCAGTCTGTATGCCCCAGTGTAGATTCATCATTATCATCATTACCTCCAGCAGATGACGAAAGAAAAGATGAAGCAAATGTGACTGATCCATTACCTCCTGTAGTAACAGACGCTGTTCCTGAAACTAATATATCTGATGCTGCTGCACACATTCAAGAGGATAAGGATAATTCAGTATGTCGCTTTTCTTAGTTTTTGATTTTTAATTATATTATTCTCTGTATAAATGTGTTATGTCGTGATAGAAATTAACCTCTTCTTTACATGCTGTTTCCTCAAAGGAGGCTGGCAATAATGACTGCAGATGCTACAGTTCTAGACAAATCAGTGAAGCTGCACCTGTACCACGTTCTCAAGTTGTTCCACCAGGATATACATCTTCTACCATGACCTCTTTTGCTCATAATTTTCCCCTAAATTATTATGTGGCATAGCCTGCACTTTTCCCCTCTCATTGCACCAAGTATTGCAATTTTTATGGGTTCTTACAACCTCTTTCTGCTTTACCATCATTCTGAGAACACTCTCGTTTGTGAGACGATCCACCCAGCTCAACCTTAAAATCCTTTGATATAACCACATTTTTAAAGCCTCCAATTTGTCAATAATCTTCTTCAAGGTCCAGGCCTCCATCCTATAAAACAACACTGATAACACATAACATCTATGCAGTGGAAGTCTTAACTTCAATGTAAGGTCTGCTGCGCTGTATCTTCCTTTTTTATTGACAGCTGTTCTTGTATGCCCAATTCTAGTTTTGATTTCTTCAGTGCAGTCATTGTTCTCATTGACAATTGTTCCAAAATATTTGTATTTTGGATCTTGTCGTCCCTTCATGTATTTTTGAGGTTTTTTTTTATAAATTAACCTCAAGTTACACAAAGTTCTGTATTAAACAGCATTTAATAATTTTGAACTGTGACAGAAGAAAGATATACAGGCAGAACAATAAATTTTTTGTGCCTGTGTAAAATTAAGTGGAATTCAATAACAGTTAAGACTGGCTCATTTCGTGAGTGTTGTGTTTCATGTTAGGTAAATAGGGTTTTACCCATGTAGACATGTATTCTTAAGAAAGAAATGTATCATTCTCTTGCAGACAAGTTTATATTGTTTATTATTGGAAAAATTTACTGTCATTTTTTTTAGACTGAGAGAATAAGACATGCTATTTATGTATTTTCTATGTGGCGGTGTTTCCCTGTAACATGCTTTCAGTGCATAGCTATTGTAATTTTTGTTGTATTTGAGTTAGTCTTTGGGCCAGCATTGTTAGAAACCTTTGTATTTCTGCTTTAGGTGACCTATTCTGTAGTTAGTGTTTTATTAAAAGTAGAATTTAGTATATGATTGCTGGTACTTTTTCAAAACATGTAAACAGGTGGAGAATGTTTGTGAAGTTATTGCTTATTTGTTGTTAATGTGTGGACCATTCTTTTCAATTTTATTTTTTTTAGTTTATTTTAAGTTGCATTAACATCTTTTTTATTAGCGACTGCATTGGTTTCAGGGACGGTGGGTTTGAACTTGTAATAATTTTCCAGACCCTGGCCGGAACCTCTACTTTGCCGAGGCAGTCTTTTCAAATATGTGTTCACTTGAATAGTGTCTATTTTTTTTCACACTCAAGCTGTACACAATTTGAAATTTAAAACAAAAATCTGTTATCATAATGTTCATAATTATGCAATATAGAAAAAACCAAAACTATATACACTAGCTAGTTTATGCACTAGGTGGTTTTCTCCGTAGTGTGTAATTGTAAACAATACGCAGGATAATGTTTAAGGGGAGTCGGAACTGCTATCCTAGCCCATGTTAATGTTTGACTAGTTTTCTCCGTTATCTAAGGCCAGAAAATTTTCAAATTTTAACCAGTTATTCACTGATATATTTCTGACAAACTAGACGGAGTCATTTTAAATTATATAGATTATTAATTTTTTTATAAATTTTTCTGTGAATGCCTACTCCAAAAACTGAAATTTGTAGAAAAAAAATTTATATTGTTTTTATAAATTAACATAACGTCAAATGCCCTGGTCTGTTGATGTAAATACATGTAAGGAATATGCCATTAAAATTTAGAGGAAGAAGCTTTATTGGTTTTTGAGAAAACAGGTTTTTGTATGAAAAAACACAGTTTTTGAGAAATGGTGGTTCAGATTTATAAACACATTTCTATATAAAAACGTACTTACTTAGTGCATTTGTGCTTCATGTGAGCAGGAATGCAATAAGTAATTTATGCAACATAAATTGCATAACCTGAACCTTACAAACAAAAAAGTGCCTTCTAGATTGAAAGAGAAATACTAAAAAATTCATAAAAATTAGTTACAAAATAACTAAAAATCGTGTCCACAATATGACTTGTTTACTACGAAAACAGGAAAATTTTCATATGACATAATATGTTTTTATAAAAACAAAAAAAATTCTAGTTGGAGAAACGTGATTTTGGTACCATTGGAAAGCGCTAATTTTAAACTGTATTAGAGTTAAAATCTGAAAATTGATATTTTTTTATTTTTTTTGAGTCCGACTCCCCTTAACAAAAATGTACTTAACCCAACGACCGGTGGCCTATTTTATCATAACCGGCAGCAGAAAATGTGCCAAATGTAAGGTGTTATAAAATTATTTATTTTACAATCATTTTATAATCTTGGTAACACATATCATACATCAAAATGCTCAGAAAATCTTAAATATTTATGTACTATTACTAAAAATTAAATATTTAGGGGTCCCCCCTTTTACTCCCCCTACATTTACTACATAAATGAATACGGTTATACGAGGGCCATCTGGAAAGTAGTACCCGTTTCCGCCGCATGAGGCGCTGACGAGGCGAGCAGCCGCCGGTCAAGGTCAGATCGCTTCAGTGGCTTGTCTGCCTTCTCTGTTGCAAGTTCCGCGACGCTAGCATTGCCTGTCTTGTTTCTGTGACCGTTCATAATGTTTAAAAAAATTGAGAACGCCGCCAGTTGTGAAGTGAGGGCTGTAATAAAATTTCTCAATGCAAGAAACGTTCGACCTTGTGATATTCATCGCCAATTAAAGGAAGTGTATGGAGACGATGTGATGGATGAGTCATCTGTTTGGCGCTGGTGTCGTAATTTTAACTTGGGGAGGGGGAACACACACGATGATGAGCGTTCAGGGAGACCATCTGTCATTACAGATCAACTGCTGAGGTCAGTAGACGAATTCGTGAGGCACGATCGGCGCGTTACAATTGATGACATCTGTGAACATTTCCCTAATGTTTCTCGCACAATTCTTCATGAAATTGTCAAAGACCATCTGCATTATTCAAAAATTTGCGCAAGGTGGGTCCCTCGCATGCTTACAGATGAGCACAAAACCAAGCGTATGGCTGCTGCATTAACATTTTTGGAACGTTATTCTGATGAAGCAGACGCGTTCTTGAATCGCATAGTTACTGGTGATGAAACGTGGGTTTGTTATGCTTCACCTGAGAGTAAACGACAGTCAATGGAGTGGCATCATCCTCATTCACCAAAGAAACCAAAAAAATTCAAGACTGTTCTGTCCACCAGGAAACTTATGGCAACCATTTTCTGGGATCGATGTGGTATACTGCTTATTGATTTTATGGCCCGTGGAGACACTATTAACGCTAATGCGTATTGTGAAACATTAAAGAAATTACGGCGGGCAATACAAAATCGACGGAGAGGTCTATTGTCTGATGGCGTCATTCTCCTCCATGACAATGCCAGGCCTCATGCAGCGGGGATAACACAACAACTTCTGCAGCAATTCAATTGGGAAATTTTCGACCATCCACCGTATAGCCCGGACTTGGCCCCTTCAGATTTTCATCTCTTTACAAAACTTAGAGTTTTTGGCGGGAAAAAGATTTGACAGCGATGAAGAACTTAAAGAAGGTGTGACTACGTATTTCGATCGGCTGGCGGCGGAGGAATATGATGCTGGAATACAAAAACTCGTCACACGTTATGACAAATGCTTAAATTTGCTTGGAGATTATGTGGAGAAGTAGTTTAAGGTATGCTCTTTTCAATAAAAATGTTTACATTTGTTAATATTTACTTCTGTGTCTTTATTTCACAAACGGGTACTACTTTCCAGATGGCCCTCGTAATTAACCTCTCTTACCCCCTAAAATTGAAACAAATAATAATTTTTTTACAAGAATTCCATTATAGCCACTTTGTAGAGTTTTTTGTTCTTCAGAATATAATATAAATATTGTGTTGATGCACAGAAAACTTTTTTTTCTATAGTCAATAATACAAGAATACTACATAACTAAATATTTTCATGTCGATGCATAAATGATATACAGTTCAAAAGCAAATAAAAGAAACCCTATACAAAAGCTGATATTAGGGTTTTATCAGTAACCCTTTCATCAAGGACACTATTTACTAAATCACCTATTTCTTTATTTCCATTGAAATTCATGATGAAATAATAATAAATAAAACTTGAACTAAAACACAAACACTCACGAGTTGAGTTACTACGAAATCAGTTTAGTTCCATAAACATCAACAAAACAACGAATTACGCAATAACTAATAGTAAAATCATAGTTGATGATTATCGTACACAAATCTAAATGAATATATTTATAATAACTAATAAACAAACTAACACGAGTAAATGCGAATGACCTTTTCAAAGCAGATGACAACAAGTAACACCAACTGACTTCCATGAGAATTATATATAAATTTCATTGAATAATACATCAACTACGTCACTTTTAAAAAACAAAAATATTTTTATTTTATAAAGCTGAATTTTCTGATTAAAAATATTTATTACTTGCCGTGGTTATGCAATACAGTTTTTACGCCATAATTTCAAAACTAATGTATTGTTCATCGATACGATTTATCGATGCTGCAGGTACAGAAAACGATCCACGCATCGAAAAATTGATGCCTGCCGGTTGTAGGGTTAATGTACACAAAATACCTGGTACAATTAGCAACACTATGTTGCTAATGTTATATCCCTGTATCCGTGTGTGAGAGGCAAGTCACCTCTTACGACGCTTGAGTATGTCTACTTAGAGCCTGATTAGGGAAACTTATCTTCTTTGCAGGGTCTTATGAAGTGTGCTTGTTGCCCAAAACAGGCTACATGTGTTGATGGCATATCTGGAATTGTTCGTTAATCTGTTTTTAGTGTTAAAAAATGTGTGGATAATTATTGAGGCAAAACACCCTAAAATAACATGGGAAGATAATTTGTAGGTTTATGACTTGTGTGCTCACCACATTTTTGAAGTTTGTAGTTTTAATACCAGAAGGTTTTATTAAAAGTTAATGGTTAAACTGAGTGTTCTGTAATTAAGACTGAACTGTTACAGGAATGAATTAATAGATTTTTCAACTGAAGCTAATAATCTAAGTGATTATTGTTCTGCTGTTAAAATACTGTTAATCTAGATATTATTAGAATTATATGTTAATCTTATTTATGATTACTGTAGGTTACTGCTGCAACAGATGAATCAGTAATTAGATCAGAAGGAGTCGAAGAAGATGCGGTTAAAAAATTACATGAAGAGAAAGAATCTCTAAGTTCTGTATCAAATAAAGAACAAGAATACCATGACATAACCTCTAGTAATTCCTCTTTGTTACAAGCTACGACATCATCCAATGCCTTAAGCCTTAAAAAAGGTAATGTATTTCATAAAATATTAAAGGAGTGATAATAAATATTCATGGAACAATAAAAATTATTGGTGTTCTGCATTGTATGAGAATACTGGGTGCTGATTCAAAGTGGGTTGTTGGTAATTATAGTGTTGTTTGTTTCACGGTAGCTTTTATTTGACAGATAATACCCACAATTTAACCTATCGGTGGGTACTAATTATTTTTTTATCATGTAGGCAAAATCATTGTTGTCATTCCATGGTATTGAATACATTGATATCTATCTTACCAAAGTTAAGATTAAAAAATGTTTATACTGATACAACGATGTGATGTAGGAAATCCAAGCTTGTATATAACTTCTGAAACCCTATATATACGACTTCACTTACCAATTTTATTTTATTTAAAACAGCTGTTGTTCTGATTGCTGTGATTTAGGTACTAAAGAAAAGTTTTGTTTTTTTATTTCTTAAGAAAAGTTTTGTAAAATTTTTTATCCCTGATGTGTGTACATCGCAATCTGTTCAATTCAGAACACTAAGCAACCCCATGACCCAATGAGATGAGAGTAATGTGTTTGACATGTAAATGAGGTGTAGTCTTGTACGGACGCAGGCCGGCCATTCCTAAGAAAGTATGTTTAATTGAGCCCCAGCCATCAAAGTATCTGTTAACCATTGTCTAGTATTAAATCCGTATAAAAGTAACTACCTTTACTAGGATTTTTACCAGGATCTCTTTAAAAATCAGCTGTTAAAAAGCTGACTCGCAGCAATGTCTTTACCTCTAGACTGACCTTGTTAGAATAAATGTAATATTAAGTGCTATCTTGGTTGTTTTTGTAAAATTTGATTAAAAATCGTCTTAGTAAAAGATTTCGTTTAGTTATTCAAAAGAAATTACTGAAACACAACATATTTGGTTACACATTATGTATTTGGCGACATATACTGTGATTTGGCTGTACGATTTAAAGGAAATCATTACTGAAACTCAACACCTTTGGTGACCATAACAGGTCGCAAGAAAAGTGGTTTTGAGTAAACTAATATTTATAGGTAAAGTTGTATGTATAGTGTTAGAGATGTTATGTACAAGCTAGGCTTTCCTACATCAAATTCTCACAGTTCTTAGAGGTTGTTAATACAAATCATAATCATTTGGTATAAGTAGTACTTCTAATTTATTGAGTAGGCCAACTTAAAGATTTCCTGATTTAGTTTCTACAAAATAGAAAATCACGTATTATAAACAAAATGTTGTCCAATGTATACATTGGAGTAAATGATGATTCTGAGTGTCCTTAAATTAGAATTTTACTGAATGGATTTAAATTATTTTTACATAGTTGTAAAGAGAATTTTCTCAGGATTCTACAAAAAAACTGAAAACTAAAATTGATGAAATTGTAATGAGATTTTTTTTTTTGTCATCAGTCTCTCGACTGGTTTGATGCAGTTCTCCAAGCTGTTCTATCTTGCGCAATTCGTTTCATATCTACATACCTGTAACACCCTACATCTTTCGTAATTTGCTTTATATATTCTAATCTTTGCCTCCCTCTACAATTTACTCCCTCAATATTACCCTCCATTATTGATAGCCCAATACCTGGATGTCTTAGGATATGCCCCACTAGCCTATCCCTTCTTTTGGTAAGATGCTTCCATATACTTCTTTTTTCATCCACTCGCCTAAGAACCTCTAAATTACTTATTTTGTCCACCCACCTAATCTTTAACATTTTCCTATAACACCACATTTCAAAAGCTTCTATCCTCTTCCGTTCTACAGCCCCTATCACCCACGTTTCACTTCCGTATAATGCTACACTCCAAACATAATGTTTTAAGAAATTTTTCCTAATCTGTAAATCAATGTTTGTAGTCAGTAAGCTGTTTTTCATTTCAAAGGCTTTTCTAGCTTGAGCAATTCTACTCTTGATATCACTTGTGCTTCTACCATCCTTTGTTATTTTACTCCCTAGGTAGCAGAATTCCCCAACTTCCTGTATGTTTTCGTTGCCTACTTTTAAATTTCCCATCTCTTCTAAACCACTCTTGCTGCTGCACAACACTTTCGTTTTGTTCTTATTAATTTTCATGAAGTAATCCTTCCTCAAGATCTCATCCATTCCATTTAAGGCATCCTCTAGTTCATTCTTTGCCTCGGCTAATACTACTATATCATCGGCGAATCTCAGCATTTTTATTGTCTCTCCTTGAATTTTTATTCCTGCGTCAAATTTCTCCTTCACTTCATTTATAGCCTCGTCTATATACAAGTTAAAAAGTAGTGGTGACAAAGAACAACCTTGTCGTACACCTTTTCTTACAGCAGCCTCTTTTTCGTACCCCTCGATTCTCAAAACAGCCGTTTGATTCTTATACAGACTGTAGATAACTTTCCTTTCTTTGTATTTAATTCCTAGCCTTTTCAAAGTTTTAAACATTTTACTCCAGTCCAGATTGTCAAATGCTTTCTCTAAATCTACAAATGCCATAAAAGTAGTTTTATTTTTCTGTATCCTTTTCTCAATAATCAGTCTCAGAGCCAATATTGCATCTCGAGTTCCCATTCTCCTTCTAAATCCAAATTGGTCATCGTCCAATACTTCTTCTACTTGGTGTTCTATTGTCCTGTATATAATTCTTGTCAGTATCTTAGATGCATGGCATGTTAGGCTGATAGTTCTGTAATGTTCACACTTCTCCGCTCCTGACTTTTTTGGTATTGGAATCATAATATTTTTTTTAAAGTCCGATGGTACCTCTCCACTCTCATAAATTCTGCACACAAGTTTGTATAATTTGTTTTGAGCAACTTCGCCACATCGTAATAATAATTCCGATGGTATGTTATCTATTCCTGGTGTCTTATTCATATTCATATCCTTAAGTGCCCGATCGAATTCTTCTCGTAGTATAGGGTCCCCTCATTGATCTTCTTCAACATCAGTTTCTTGTTCTATCGCATCATATTCTAATTCTTTTCCCCTGTAGAGTTGGTTTACGTATTCCTTCCATCTTTCAGCTCTCTCTTGGCCATTCAACAATGGTTAGCCACCTGCGCTTTGTAAATTAACAGCTTTCATCTTTCGTTCTCCAAAGTTTTCCCTTATTTTTCTGTAAGCTGCGTCCACTTTACCAACTGCCATTTTACTTTCAATGTCCGTACATTTCGCTCTGATCCACTCTTCCTTCACTTTCTTACACCTTTTGTTTATGGTATTTCTCAAGTAGCAATATTGCCTTTTACTTCTCTCGTCCTTTGCGTTTTTATATTTTCTTCGCTCATCCATCAGTTCTAAAATATCATTAGTAATCCACGGTTTCCTACCTCTTCTTTTAGTATGTCCTAACCATTCTTCCGCTGCTTTCACTACCACCTCCTTGAAGTTTATCCACTCCTCCTCTACACTTCCTGTGTCATTACCTCTTTCTTCTATCCCTTTTTGAATACTCTCCTGGAAACCTACCTGGTTGTCTTGTTCTCTTAGTTTGTCTACATCCCACCTAGCATTTCCCTGCCCCTTCTTCAGTTTTTTAAGTTTAAGCCTGCTATCCATTACTACTAAGTTATGATCACTCCCTATGTCTGCACCTGGATAGGCTTTACAGTTCATAATCTGGTTTCTGAATCTTTGTCTAACCATTATGTAATCTATTTGGTATCTTCCCTTGCCACCTGGCATCATCCAAGTGTATAACCTCCTTTTGTGATTCTTAAAAAGTGTATTGCCTATCACTAAATTATATTTGGAGCAGAAATCTACCAGCCGACTTCCTCTGTCATTTCTTTTCCCTAGACCATATTCTCCGACTATCTTTCCTTCTTTTCCTTCTCCAACTACTGCATTCCAGTCTCCCATAACTATCAAATTTTCATCACCCTTGACATATTTTATTACTTCATCTAATTCCTCATATACTTGTTCTATTTCTTCCTCTCTGTGTGAAGACGTAGGCATGTAGACCTGCACTATAGTGGTAGACTTTGGTTTCGTATCTACTCTAACCATGATAATCCTATCACTACACTGCTTATAGTAAGTCACTCTTTGTCCAATTTTTTTATTCATTACTAGACCCACTCCGCCCTGCCCTCCGATGGCTTTAGTGTTAATAACCCTATAATCCCCGGACCAAAAGTCTTGATCATCATCCCAGCGTACCTCACCAGTGCCTACAATATCTAACTTCAGCCTATCCATTTCCCTTTTTAAATTCTCTAACCTACCAGTTTGTTTTAAACTCCTAACATTCCATGTTCCAACTCGCAGAATTTCAGAAACTTTTATTTTTTTGATGAAGTCCCCTCTGATAGTCCTCGCCCGGAGATCCGAATGGAGGACTAGTTTATCTCCGGAATGTTTTACCAGAGAGGACGCCATCATAAATTTTTCATATTTTGAAGTTCTCGAAGTTCTTGAAGATCTGCATATATTAAGTAAGCCTAACCAGAATCATACATGAAGGAGTTTCCTTACGATAATTCTAGTCAGACAGAAAAAGCTGTAGTTTACTGTTGCTTTCAGCTTTTTGGTTGGCAGACTGAGTGCCCCAAGCCACCGTCTGCCAGGGTGGAATGGGCAGCCCTTCCAGTTCCGTTCACCATGAGCCGGTTATCGTGCTGATGAGCGGTCACATGGTTACTAACAGGCCACACAACGTGAATGTATGGATAGGACACTAGCCTTCTATCCTGGCTGGTTCCCTTAAGCCTTTTGTAAAAGGAATTAAGGGGTCTCCTTCCAGTTAACGACAGAAGCCCTTTATAGCCCGTAATGAGATTAAATTTTGAATAAACGTTAAGATATACAAAATGAATTTCTTAAATGAAACTAATCGGCAGTATATGTTAATTTCTAAAGAATTTCAACATGTGCTTATTTATTAGTTCTACGAGGAGGGTTTTTACAATTCTCTCGATGGTAGGATCCTTACACTGTGCTGGTTTGCTAAAAAGTGTTGTAAAATATTGTAAACTTTTGAAAAGCAAATTTCTGTTAACTGAAGCATAGATTTGATAGTTCTGCTACTCTGGTGTCAGCATTGCAAAGTGTGGTTTGCTACATAACCTGTTTCCCACTCTTAATATGCAGCCTACACTGCATCTAAACTTCTTGTAACGACCAGCTTTATCTAGTGATCACCCTTGAACAACATAAAAAGTTTGTAAATAGGTAGGTAGGGATAAATAAAGCGATACAACTCGTAAGGTTATCTCTGCAAAAGTCGTTTCGTAGGAACATGATGTCCCTCTGAATTCATTGCGAGCTTATCTTCTCATGTGCCAGCTTGTTATTTCTTAATTACCATATAATTTGTAAGCATAGCTTTACCAAATGTTTTAACAAAAAAGGTAAAATTTAATAATAAAAATCTCTTGTTTATAGTAATAATTAAATCCTACTTTGAGACAGCTGTTGGAATTTATTGTTTAAGTATGTGAAATCTAAAATAAGACGATTATTGTCAAATGAAAGTAGAGATTTTTTAGTTTGCTGAGATAAAATACACATTGTTTGTGTTTAAGTGTGATAGTAATATTATATTGTATAATCATTTCAGAAACTGAAAACGAAGCTTCAGTAGCTGGTACTCAACTTGATTCCACAGCGAAATGTCAAACTGATGATAACGAATATAGTTCAGCCAATATGGAGTCCAGTGCTGTAATAATAAATTTGGATTGTATCTCTGCGGATATTACACCTGAAACATCTGAGGCAACACCAACTTTTGAACAGGTTAATGCTAATTTATTTTATCACATAACATTCCGTCATAAACGTTCCATTCTGTTGTATTTCTGAATTAGTATTGGCAAATCTTTGTACAAAATGTATTTAAAATTTGTTAATTGTGAAACCAGTTTTGTCATTCCTGATTGTTCCATTGTCTTATTATTTTAAGTGTAACTTTTTGTATAAAGAACATGGTTGTGCAGACCTGTTGTTAAACATGAGTACGATTTTTTTTGTATGAATCCTGTAATTATTCTTGATCATTTAAATTTACAGGCATAATTTACACTCTTAATTGACAGTGGTGTACTTTATTTAATAATAAAAAAAACAGTATTAAGTGATCGCTCTATTTCATTAAGCAATATTTTAGATAAATTACTTTTTATATGAAAACATGTGTTAGTTGATGCTTCTGGTGCAGATTATGACATGCTTAAAATTATAAAAGTAAAAAATGATGAGTGAAATAAATTTTTTTTAGTTATAAATTTTGAATTAGTTTGTGTAAATGATATTATAATAATCGGACTTGGCCCAGTTAGCTGTGACAAAAATAAAGAAATAGGGTTTTCTGCAAATAAACATGTACACATAATATCTAGAAGTAATCTTATAATTTTTATCAAAACTCAAAAAAATATAAATGAAATAAAAAATAGAATGTGAAACACTCATATGACTTTGTCTTGCCAATGTAAATAATGTTCAATATTACCTAACATTAGTAAACAATGTAAAATAAAAAATGGCCGCCTCTGTGGTGTTGTGGATAGCGTGCTAGCCTACTAAGCAGAGGTCCGGGGTTCGATTCCCAGCTGCTGTCTGGAATTTATTACGTGCTAAAACCCATTATTACAGTTTCTTAACCCAACGTAGCCACTAATAATCAAGCTGTTGATGCAACTTAAATAAACAAAAAAAACTAAAAAAACATAACCTCATGTTAATTATCAGTGAATGACCCAAAATAAACACCAACCTCAGTTTGGCTTAATAATACGGAAAATCACTCTTTGGCACTAAACAAGGCTCTATAGAGCAAAATGCTTAAAATAACAGTTGTAGATCGTTTAATTTCCTATAAAATTGGTTATATTCTTTTTTGTTGTAAAATGCATACTAAGGCCGAAATCTTAAAAAATTCATTTTTTTACAGATTTTCATAAAAAAACTGTAAATCACTAATTACATGCTTAACTAAGCATTATACAAAAAAATGGTTAAAATAAAACACTGTAGGATTTTAAATGTTCTATACCTTTGATCATATGTACGTATGCCGTAAAATGTATATTAAGGCTGCAATCTTATAACGAAAAATATGTCTCCCAGAATTCTGTTTTTGTTAAACCTTTATGTTATTTTTAAATATTTAGACTTACAGCAAACTTTGTAAAGTATTGTTTTAAAATAGAAGTATTTGTTATTTTGTTTTACTTTCTAATATTTCAATGATTTAATATTGTTCTTAAGATAAGTATGGAGGCTGAGCAGATAAAATCAGTTGGAATTGATGCAAATGAGACAGAGGGAAATGAAAGTGATTTGGTTGATGCAGATTTGAAAGAAATGAGTAGTACACAGTCTGAGAATGGTGTTGGTGTATCTGTTGAAGAAACTATAGTTGATGAAAAAAGTCCATTATTAGACCAACACATTAATGACAATAATGATGATCCTAATGCCAATGAAACAATTGTTCCAAATCAAAAATTAAGTCGGATTAATGAAATTCAAAAAAGCATTCCTGAGAGTGAGTCTCAACTTTCTTCACCAGTGTCAGAATCACATGAATGGTTCAATATGCAAGGCGTTAGATTTATGCCTCAAGATCCCACTGCTGAAGGTATATGAAATTTACACATTTTTCTTTTATTGACAGGTTTAAAGGTGTTTGAATCAGTGGCTGATTCAGAATGGGATATGGGGGCTGCATGCCACCAATGCCCCTGGTAATGTCCCTGAAATATAATATAAACTAACCTAGCTTATATAATATAAAGTATGAAAAAATATATCTGCACAAAATTATTGTACTACTGAAAAATCACATTTTTATGAAAAACAAACTGTATCAGAAAAACATAGAAGTACTGTATTTTTATATTATCAATGACCTCAAATACAGTATTGTAACATAATTTAAAAAACATTTTTCCAGACCCACCAGCAGTTTCTCCTTTACAACACTTCCACACCCCCTTACGCAAATTCTAGGTCCACCACTGTATTTTTGTAGTTTTTTTGTTTTTTTATTGTTTTTGTATTTCCGGCCAGTTTTACCTTTTATTGAATTCATTTCTGGATGAGCTTTTTGAAGTTTTTAGTGAGTATAGTATGAAAATTATGATAGCTTATTCATAAAACTCTATTTTTATTATAACAAACATTTGTACACTCACACGTGTGTGCGAGTGAAAGTGTGTATTTGTGTGGAGGTTCTGCATGTCAGCAGGCAATTGGTAGATGGAGGGAGTGTAGGAAAATCTAAAAAGAATGGTATTGCACTGAAAGATGGCAGTAAATTTGTCATTTGTTTCACATAGTACCAATATCATCAGATAGTGTAATATTAGTTTAAGTAAACTTAATACCTTTAGGTTGGTGGCTCTGAGGCACAGTGTTCGTGTACTTGTGCAGAGTGGTAGGTACGTGTTTTCTTTCTCACTGCACTCTGAAAATTTGAAGATGTTTAACCCTCAGATTTTCTGTATTCTTAACATTTCTTTCTTATCCTCTACAAGTTGTCTTGGGTAAAAATTTATTGTGATACTTGGTTTAGTCTTATGATACCATGTATAAAAATACTTTTAGTTTTCATAAAAATATTTTATGCAAGTAACTGAAGATATAACATCTTCTGAAAACGTTTTAATAAAATTAGTTTCAATTTTTGTATTATGTGTATATTCTGATAATAGTGGGTCCACTGAAACTTGTGTGGTAAAGTAGAATGATAGCTAGAAAGAAAAATGAAGCAGCGATAAAAGGTTAGTGAAAACTAATAGTATTTGTACATTTGGATTAATTACAAGTTGTAGGATGCATTTTAAAGATTTATTCATACATGATACAATAGTTACTAAGTAATTTTGTATAGTGGGAGATCAGTTCAAGAAAAGTGAGTTCTTATTGACCAGTAAAAGTGTCGTAAAGGAACAGAGCTTCTGAGTATTAGTAATATCTACCAATTGAAACTTTATATGTGAATCTAACTACTTTTTTATTTCAAATAATATTTATTTATTTACAGATGGTGGTTTAGTGCCATATGGATTGGTTAGTGTGAGAGAATTATTTCGATTAGTGGTAATGCTGTGTAACCCGACTAACAAAGAAAATACTGAAGTAATCATTCAGCTTGGTTTGACACTAATTACAGTTTCACTACAAGTTGGTGCTGACAGTATTGGCCATTTTGCATCAATACTTCCAATTGTTAAAGACGATTTGTGTCGTAATCTTTTCACTGTAAGTAATCCTTGCTTCCTTCTTTTGTTAAAGAAAATTTAAATTATGTCAATTTCAGCTTTATCTTGTCAACAGTGTTGAATCAGAAAAATTAAAGTAACTCTTTTTTCGTTTTTGTTTTTTATATGAAAAGTAATTTCCTCGGTGTGACTATCTTCAGTCAATGAAAGAAAAGGGATTGCTAAGACCAGTTCAGGAATAGAAATCTCAAGGAATATTATGGAAAAGAATACTAAGAACTTATGAATCCATGCATTGCAGAGAGTAGGATAAATGTGACTTAAGTGAAGAAGTTATTTATAAAAGAGAGTCTTGGAAGAAAGATGAAAAGAATGGTTGACACATCTGTAGGATTTTATACATTTTCTCAGCATTGAGTGTTGTCCTGAATTATGGAAAATATTTTTTTTACTATTGTGTGAAATAACAAATTTTAGCTAAGTTCTTGTGTATTCCAAGCTCCATCTTTTGCCTAGACAGATGCTGTATTATTGAACTAAGTTTATCCAGAGTATTTTTTATTGTGAAATAAGTAACTGTCAAAGATATGAGAAGAATGGCTCTTGTGTTTCAGCTCAAAACACTGCAACCAACAGTGTATTTATAGTTAATGTGATGCAGTGTAATTTGTGTATATACCAAGGTTAGGTTAAGGTTGGCTAGGCCCTAAACTGTGAGTTTTTGACAAATGATCCTTGGTTTATTTCTGTCAGATAAAGCCTTAAAAGCTAATAATGTGAAGAATTTGAAATAAGAACACAATGTGTTTGTACATGACAAATTAAATCTTTTCAAACTACTGTTTAAAGTGATGTACTATCTTTTACATCTTATGACTAATTTTAGTAAAACTCCTAGGAAACCATCATTAATTTTGTCCAAAATTGATTGCATATTCCTGGCCTAAGTAAGTGACCAAAACTGACCTGGTTGGGATCCACGTTTCTGAGTCTATAAACATGAGATTAAATAAAAAAAGGGATTTAAGTGGATGTGCAATTGACAAGGAGCACTGAGCTTCTTTTGTGAAAGTTAACTATCCATTAAATTAAGCTTTAATTCTTTATTGTTAAACTTTGAAATTTTATGTTCTTTATTGAATTAAATTTGTGTACTCTTTGGTAGAACTCATATCCTGCTGTGATACCGTACAAAGTTACTTTTGTTTTGAACAAAGCAGTAAAATTAGTTAGTTTTCCAGATCAACTAATTATGTAGTCATTCATAGACTGATTAATATTTGTTTAATTCTTGTTATTATGTTACAGTTACTAAAATCAGAGAGGTTGTCTATTTTCACAAATACTTTACAAGTTGCATTTCTGCTATTTGAATCATTACGGACACATCTAAAATTTCAGCTTGAAGTTTTTCTTTCTTCACTGACGGAAATAATAATTTCTGATTCACCAAAAATCAGTTATGAACAGAAGGAAGTGGCTTTAGGTATGTCGTAACAAGTACATTACATGTTTACTGTTTTAACAATTAAAATGTTAAATGTCATAACTAATTTTTTTGTTATGTAAAAAATATAAATTTATGTATGGTTGACAAAAAAAAATTAAAACACTTAACATTAGACATAAGGTGTAAATAAATAGTTTAAAAAAATCAGAAAGGATATAGAGAAAACTGGAATTAACAGAGAAAACTTAATGGATCAAGTTTTCCAGCTTTGTACACAACATAACATAAAAATACAAACTATGATAACTGACTACTAGAGCTTCCAAAAAGAACTAAAACAGAACTCCGGATTATCAGAAAAAAGGATAAAAGAATACTGAGAGTGAAGGCTGCCAAAAGAGGTTCCAGAAATGTGTAGTTATACAAAAAATGTAAATCTAGTAGTCTAAATTGGCCATAGACAAAAAGAAATGAGATTTATGATCGATGAAATAATTTATTGTAAAGTCTGCGTTGAACAATTTATTTAAGAGACCCTAAATCCTAAAAATAAATTTATGGTGATGTTTTCCAGTGTCTGTCTATGGTAGAGCTACAACCCGAGTTGTATAAATTTTGACAGAATGGATGTAGGCCTTGATATATTTTAGACTTGTCTCCTGTTTTCAACTTTTTTGCTTAGTTAAAATTTAGGAGTAGTTCTCCAGAATCCACTCCAAAAACAGGAAAAAACTTATTTTTGCCAAAATAACTGCTGGTGATTTTCAGATAAAATCTCTTGCAACTTTCTGTTAAGCTCTTCAACACTGAGTAACAAATATTAAAAATTATAGTCTTATCTCATGATATAGAGGGAAGAATTCAAACAGATGTAACGTTATTGAATAATTTACAAAGTGCTAGTTTAATGAATATGATCAAACCACATAGTAATATAATCAATTTAAAAAAAATACTGGATGTATTTTACACCATAGGTTTTAATATTCATTTGTTTTTGTGATTCTGTAAAGTTTAGATTTTGTAAATTAATGATGTATGTAATTTTTCTGATGTATATTTTTATTGGTTTTTGATACACTGTTATTTTGTAGTTTGGTCAGGGTCAGTTTTTGCTTACTTTTTTGTTGTATGTTTTAGTTGCTTTGATGTGCTGTGGTGATGTTTCTTGTATCTTCCTTTTATTCTTGTTTTTCTCCATTTTTTAAGATTTTATTAACATTTCAGCCTAGTAAATATAAAGTGTATATTGTTGTTAAGTAAAAACGAGTAGTGAGGTGGTTTACTGTTGCCTTCCTCACTGAGTCGAAAGAGTGTGCTTATCAGCATGCCAGACCCTCCAAAAAGCATCTAATTTCTACCATGCAAATGACACCTTCACTTCATTCACCACAGGGTCTGGCTGTATGGTGAAATTCATTACTCTCAGAGGAAATAACTGACTAGTGTCTTTTACACCTCTACCTCTTCTGTTCTTAAATAGTTCAGTCATATAATTGGCTGACTATGTGATAAGAAACAGAACTCTTTTTTGTAGCCGTGGAATCAAAAGGTCGAGTGCAATTAATTTAACACTCAACCTGCCCGTTATGGGCATATGAGGTGTATAATACTAGTTGAATCGACTAAATTTTAACCTTCTTCAATTACAGAGGCAGTTGTCCAGATGTGGAGAATTCCAGGACTTGTAACTGAACTTTACCTTAATTATGATTGTGATCTGTATTGTCCGAATCTATATGAAGAGTTAACTAAATTACTATCAAAGGTTTGTATCTTTTTTTTTTAAATGAACAAAATTGTAATGTATTTGTTCCTGTATGTGGGGTTGTTAGAATTGGGTTAACTATTAACACTTTCACTGCTGAACACTCAACAGTTTCATACAGGTTGTTCTTTGCTGCATGCTCACTACATACATGTTGTGTGTAAAAAGGTTACTAATTTTATGGCAGTTTTCCACGTAAACACGGAGTTAAATTTTGTTCAACAGTAAAACTGTTATACTTTTATTTATTTATTTATTTAACGTTGCATCAACTGCAACAGTCATTAGCAACGATGTTGTGGTGTAACTGTGGTGGATGAAATGATTTTTTGTAACGTATGAAAATATGCCGTGCCTGAGTGGGATACTGTTAAAACTTTAAATAAACTGTAAATTAAATTTATTAAATAATTAAAAGCAAGTCAGAATATGCTTGTACATTCAGTGGATACTGATCTTGTACCTTATAATTCATAACTGACGTTCTGAGGTGGATTATGGAATCCAAATTTGGGGTATGATTATTATAATATGACCAAAAAAGTCACATTATGGAGTATGGAAGTTAAATAATATATGTGTTATATCAAACATATTGTACAAAATACAGATTGTAAAAAGTTGTGAAATAATTATTACTATTAGCATGTTTGATAGAAAGATTTTCTGGGAAAATGCGTTTATCTTATATACTTTTTTAAAACACATCTAAGAAAAAATTTTTCTTAAATGTGTTTTTAATTGTATAACTACAAAAGAATATTTCTAACTTTATATTTCTATTGTTTGTGGTCGATGCAAGTTAATTATGATCTGTACCTAGTTGTGTGATTTTTGTACCAATAGTAAAATATATATTTGATCTTAAATGTATTTCAAATGTAAATTTTATTTTCAGAATGCATTTCCAGTATCTGGTGTTTACAATACACATTTATTATCCTTGGATGCTCTACTAACCATAATTGATTCCATAGAAAGTCATTGCAATAGCCGTATGTTGAATGAAAAACGGGAGCAGTGTGCTTCAAGTAAGTTCATTTTGTCCAGAATATTTGTAAAAAATAATTAGTTTAACTAATTATTGAAAGTATTTCTTCTTCTGCAAAATAAAACAATTTCGTGCTGTAGAAAGTGTAGAAATTGGATTTTAAAATACAAAATTGAGTCAGTTACTAATAATTCATTTTAGAATTGAATGAGATTTTTGGACTTTCAGGATTTCATTAAATACGTTTTGAAAAATTTGCCGAATTTTGAACTTTTCTGAATCAACAGTTTTAGATTTCCCCTCATAATTTTGGTAAAAGAATATTTTTAGAACAAAAACCGTTCAAGCTTTCTTGTCTGAATTAGACAATGTTGATATAATATTTTATTAATCATTAACATGCTGCTTTTTAAATAATAACAATAAATATTATTATCATCTACTGTGAGAGTTGTAGAAGGTTATAGTGAGAGTGTGGAGAATTAGATTATAACAGCGTTTAACATTTTTCTCTTTACAGTGTACTACTTAATCGGAAATTTCAACCTTTTGTAACATTGTGATTTTTATGAGGTTTGATAGGGCTGTTATACCATCTGCTTGTTCATATTATTCTATTAGTTTTTGTTTTATGATTTAATATTTCATTTTTCAAAGGTATAGAGGAATTTAAGCCATGATCCCTTGTAGTTATTGTCAATTTTTCATTACCTGGTTGATTCATATCAAATATGCCGCAACTACTGAAACCTGCTCTTTGTTACAGAATATTTATAATGTCCTATGCATCAGATGATCTAATACAGAGTTTGGATACCACAGTTTACTTAATTCAATAGTGATTCTTTTTACTTTCTCTTGCTTATTATGAATATATAGGAAAGAAAGTACTGTTTTCATGTCGATTTTTGAAATCGAGTTTTCATTGGATCTACACGTTTTCAGACCCCCTGACACCAAAAAACATGTTTTTAGCGATTGGTCTGTGTGTGAACAAAATATTTCAAGAATGGAATACCATACAAAATTGAAACTTGAAACTCAAGTTAACCACTAAAGGACCCAACACAAACATTTTCATCAAAATCGGTCAACCGGAAGTAGTAGTTTATTCATGTCATACTTCACTTTTTTTGCAATTTTCTCAAAAACGGATCCTACAATTTTGTTTAAAATCACCTCATTTACTACATATTTTATACTCTACAAGATTGGGTAGGCACCATGTCTGCTGAAATTCTTGGAGAGACTGTTCTCTCACAGAAATAAATGTTTTTTTTAAGATTGTGGCCTTAAAATGCATTTTAGGGCCAAAGTGTATATCATAAAAGTTTTAGATAATTTAAAAATTTACAACTTTTATTTCCAACATTTTTAATGTGTTTAGCAATATAATTAGTGATTTCTTTTGTTTTTTTCATGAAAATCTGTAGAAAAATGAATTTTTTTTAAATTTTGGCCTTAGTATGCATTTTACAACAAAAGTGTATATAATCAAAATTATAGGAAATTCAAAGATCTACAACTTTTATTTTAAACATTTTTCTCTACGGAGCCTAGTTTAGCTTCAGAAAGTGATTTTCCGTATTTTTAGGCCAAACTAAGGTTGGTTTTCAATTAGCATCATTCACTCATGATTAAAATTGGCTTATGTTTTTTGGGTTTTTTTTTGTTATATCTATTTTGGTTTTATTACTAATGTTAGGTTATATTGTTAATTATTTTCATTAGCAAGAGAAAGTCATGTGGGTGTTTCACACCAGGTTTTTGAATTTATTCAATGACTTCCAAGACTATTTTAATTATTATTTTGTAAAAAGTCTTCCATTTTAACAATGCTAATTTAAGAATTTTTAAATCAGGTTGATGGTGTGTACTGAATGTATGAGGACACTTGATATAACGGGTGATTCAAAAAGAGCGCCGGTTTTTAAACGGCTGGTAAATTTTTGTTTATCGGTTGGCAACATTGTTAGACCTCATTTCTATTTCGGAGAACATTCCGATTGACGATTCAGTTGTAGTTTCTCTTGTTCGCAGTGTAGTACTCTCGCAGTCTGTGTCTAACCATGGAGAAGTTTACTATTGCACAACGAGTGTTAATCGTCAAAACATTTTACCAGAGTGGAGAGAGTTATGCGGCTACTGTCAGGCGACTTCGCGGTACTCTAGGACGTAATGAAGCACCGAATGAATCAACAGTTCGCAGGCTCATGAAAAAGTTTTTTGAGACGGGTTCAACAGTCGACCTTAAAAGTTCTGGACGTCGTCGTTCTGGCCGAACTGAGCAGAACTTTGCGTTGGTTCGTGACAGTGTGGCTGTTAGCCCAGCAAAATCAATACGTCGCCGTTCTCAACAATTGGGTTTACGATGTTCTTCTGTACGGAGAATTCTTCGGTACGATCTCCAATATCACCCGAATAAAATTCAGTTGACGCAACATTTTAAAGTGGCAGACCACCAGAAGAGACGACAGTTTGTTGACTGGGTATTGAGAAAACGGCAGGATGATGACACCTTCGCAAACAAAATCATTTTCAGTGATGAGGCGCACTTCCACTTAAACGGTTTTGTTAATAAACAGAACTGCCGTATGTGGAGTTTAGAAAACCCTCGCGTGGTTAATGAAAGGGAAATGTATGCACAGCGAGCGACAGTTTGGTGCGGCTTTTGGTCGGGCGGTGTTATCGGCCCTTACTTTTTTGAAAATCAAGAAGGACAAGCCGTGACAGTAAATGGAGACCGATACCGTACGATGATTAGGGAGTTTTTGTAGCGTCATTTGGATGGAATGGACATTGACGAGTTATGGTTTCAGCAGGACGGTGCCACCTGTCACGCTGTACGAGAAACAATGTTGTTGCTCCGTGAATGGTTCCAGGATCGCATCATTTCTCGTAATTCCGACCATCAATGGCCACCAAGGTCGTGTGACTTGACGCCTTGTGACTTTCATCTTTGGGGTCATCTGAAGTCATTGGTGTATGCCAATAAACCCCGAAACATCAATGACTTGAAGGAGGAAATTCGACGGGTTATCGGGCAAATGGAAGTCGAAACTTGTCGTGCAGTAATATCCAATTTCATGGACAGAGTTGATGCGTGCCAGCGCAGTAGAGGAGGACACATGCATGACATCATTTTTCATACATGAAATCGGAAGGTAAGATGAACTTGTTGATGTATTTATTTTCAGTTTTTCAATAAAATAAATCTCTTGATTTGATATATCAAAACCGGCACTCTTTTTGAATCACCCTATAGATCTATAAGCCAATTCATGAAAGAAAACACTTGTCTTTAAAAAGCAATATCTTTTGAACCATTGTATGTAAAAACAATTATGATACATCAAATTAAAGCTTGTTTTATTGTTGGTTACGGGATATACATTAATGTTTTCGGAAATCAATTATGTATTAAATACAACGAATTACGTGTAAAAAGTACATTGTTTATAACCACTTTTTCAGTATACCAAACTTCAAGGTACTAGTACTTTGTTTACGGGTACTTTAAAATTTATATAGCTACTAAGTATTATAAAATAAAGGTTTCTATGTGTAATGCATATTTTTGTTTTATTTTTGGGGACTGCTTTAAAATGGCGGCTGTTTTAAAAAAAATTGTTATTTCGGCTACCAGTAATGATACGGAAATAATTTTTGTACTGACGGTTACATATTAACAACAGTATTCAAAAACGTGACATAATTTTTTTTAACTTGTTTTTTGTCATAGGTGATACAAGTTTGGCTCTTACGGTTCAAGAAGTATTGCCCAGTCCTAATTACATTAGCAGGACTGGTAGCCGTCAAAAAGTCTCCAGTAACATTCCCAGCCACGAGCAACTTATGGCTATTAAGAGGAAGAAAAAGGTATTTATTTATTTTGAGAGATTTTAAGGTATTCTGTATTTTGAATGAAGCTGAATAGTACTTATAATGTGGGTTTGTTACTCTGTAACTTGTTATACATGATTAAAATGGTTGTATAAATCTTTATAACACAACAGCCTTTGTATTAAATATTATGATTTTATTTTCAAAATAATAGTTTCAAGGTAGCTGCGGTGCAGGTAGCTTAACAATGCTCATAGTTAGAACCAAATCACATTCCACGTACAATTTGGTGTGCAAAACTGTTGTGCTGTTTTTGGCCAGTGATCTGTTAACCCTCTGCAGATTACACACCGGTAAATTCAAATGACAACAAATGCTATTGATGTGTTTTATTTCTCTTAACCTGGAAATTAAATTATCTAGAATTAATTTTGAATGAAATAATAATCTAGAATTGCAATATTCTTTTTTCTAAAAAATGAACAATTCAAGGTGAAAACAAAAATGTTAAGCATATTTTGTAAATAGCTTTTTGTTGACCATATTGAATAGGAAGCAGTTATGTGTTTTATGATTATATAATAATAATCTTATCTGTAATAAGTATTTAGTTTATAATTTTTCACAAAGCTAAACTGCTATCAGTAGATGTTTGACTGTTTTGCACATTAACGTTACTATAAACAGTGAAGGGTGACAGATAGCTATGCATGACAAAAGTGCCAGATTTATCTTGGAATTGAACTCGGGGACTCCTGCGCACTGAACATCTCACCAGCAGGCCAACCTGTCAGGGTATTAGTATTTGATTACAGAAAGAGGTCAATAATCTTTTAAAAAATTAAGACTTCTTTTGTAATTTTCCATCTTTCATTCAGTATGTTAACTGAAATACAAATAAACTGTTTCAAACATTTCCCTGCATGGTGAGTTTAAGGTGATACTCCGACTTACATGATGTGTTGAGTGATTGTTTGTGTACCTATTGTTTATTATTGGTAGTTGACTGTCCTGTTTACTTCGTTTTGTCTTCAAATTGCATTTAATATTGATTTTTTTTTCTTTTAGCTACTGGCAACCGGTATGGAACATTTTAATTCAAAGCCGAAAAAAGGGATACAGTTTTTACAAGAGCAGCATTTGTTATCATCTCCGCTTGATCCTCAGGAGGTAGTTGTATTTCTAAGGGAGAATCCACATCTAGATAAAAAGATGATTGGTGATTTTATAAGCAATAGGGCTAACCTGAATGTTCTGGATTGTTTTGTAAAGTATGTATTATTAAATTAAATATCATTAATTTACCTGATTGATAAGCAGTACAGTTAATTAAAGTTACTTTTTTAAAAAAAAGTAGTGCAATTATCATTTACAGTAAACTAGTAAAATCATAATTTTTCATACATGAGGTGTTAATTACTTAAAGAAACATTTCTGCCATGAAATGTAAATTTGTTAAAAATTCTTTCTTTTGATGCATTTGTTTTAAAATATATTTTCAATTTTAACTAGATTTTATTAAGAAAAGGGAAATACTGATTAGTGTGAGTAGCAGAGGTCTTAAAAGATAGAGAGAGAGAGTGGGTAACAGGGTGATTCTTGTCCCTGAATTTTTTAAGGCTTCATGTTTCAGTTAAAAAAATGTTGAGATTGATATAAGACAAAACTTAGCTCAGGTTGAATGTAGTTGGAATAACTTTTAACAAAACTTTTTATTTATTAAATAAGGAGATAACTGCCTGAAACTTCAGTATTTTTACTTTCAGTGAAGTTATGGAATAACCAAAGTTACAGAAAAGATACTTACTGTTGTTAATTTAATGAAATTCACTCATGTTAAGTACTACAATGTTTATAATTATTTAATAGACTTAAAACAGGATTAACAAAAATATATTGTACTTAGGCATACATATATTTTACAAATATCTAAGAGTTTTGTTTGCTTATGTTATCTAAGAATTCTGAATTGCATTGGTCAGGTCATTGTGGGTGGGCTTCGTATTTCTCTTTGTTTTTGTTCTGTTTCTTTTACTCGTCACCTTGATTTTTTCTCTGTTACACCATTTAGAGGTAACTGTAGAATAAATTAAGTTGGATGATTTTGCTGCATCAGTTTTCTTGTTTCTACTCTCCAAAGATTTGATGGCGCTTAATTTCATTTCTGTCAATAAACTTTTTCTTTTTGCGTTCAATATTTTTTATAAATTAAACACTTAACACTTTTATAGCAGATTGCCTCTTAACTCTTCAGCATAATTTGACAAAACAAATTAAATACAGTACTAAATAGCTCTTAAAATGGCTGCTGTACTGTATTCTTCTTCTTCTTCTTGTGGTTCCTATCCGTTCCGGATGTTGGCAACCATTTTGGCTATGATGACTCTGTTGACTGCTGCCCTGAACAATTGAGCTGTATTCACGGAAAACCAAGTCCTTAGGTTCTGGATCCACGATATTCTCCTTCTTCCAGGACCTCTTCTGCCACATATCTTGTACATATCTTTGTACTGTATTACACTACTGCATTTATGATACAACACTATTTCTTATGAATTTGCTGAGTAAAAGTGATTAAGGTTCCCAGTAAACAGTTATAGATGGGCAGTTGGTTATCTGAATCATAAAATGCATTTAAGACTAGATAAGATGTAATTTATTTTAAGGTATTATATGTAATTACTGTACTTTAGTGATTAGTTATTAAATGAGTACAAGTTTTACTTTCGCTTGCCTATATGAATATATAGGAACCCCCTGAACCCAAAAAACATGTTTTTAGCGATTGGTCTGAGTGTGTGCATGCGTGCGTGCGTGTGTGTGTGAACAGAATATCTCAAGAACAGAACATCGTACAAGTTTGAAACTTAGGACTTAAGCTACATACCACTACCGGACCCGACACGAACATTTTCATCAGAATTGGTCAACCGGAAGTAGTAGTTTATTTGTGTAATTTTTCACTTTTTTGTGATTTTCTCAAAAACTGGTCCTACAATTTTTTTTACAATTGCCTAGTTTATTCAATTTTTTTATTCTCTACAAGATAGGGTTGGCGCTAAAATATAGGGTATAGATAGGGTTTTGCTGAAATTCTTGGAGAGGCTGTTTTTACGTAAAGAAAGTGTTTTTTTAAGATTACGGCTTAAATATGCATTTTAGCGCAAAAATTTACATAACAAAAGTTGTAGAGAATTTAAAATTTTACATCTTTTAACAAACATTTCAAACATTTTTTTGTATAACGCTTAGTTTAGCAATTTTCTGTTTTTTCCCACGAAAACGTGTGAGAAATCGATTTTTTTAAGAGTTCGGCCTAAGTATGCATTTTATGACAAAAGTGTAAATAATCAAATTTATAGGAAATTAAAAGATGTGCAACTTTTATTTTAAGCATTTTTTTGTACAGAGCCTAGTTTAGCGTGAAAGAGTGATTTTCCGTATTTTTAAGCTAAACTGAGGTTGATTTTCATTTTGCATCTTTCTTTCATGATTAAAATTAGGTTATGTTATTAAAGTTAGTTTTTTGTTTATTTCTAATGTTAGGTTTATTGTTAATTATTTACATTGGCAAGAAAAAGTTGTGTGAGTGTTTCTTACCAGATTTTTTATTTTTATATGTATGGAGGACATTTATTTGATGATTCGAGCTATCAAAAATACTGAAATAAATGTTATAAAATTTTACTACAAATCAATAAACTTGGTAAAATAAAGCTTAGTAAGCGTAAAGTTACTTTATAACCAAAGGTCAATTGCGTTATAACTGGAGCCAATTAACTTATGGTCTGATGGGAATTTTGCAGGACCGAATGGTTTTTTTTTTTTACTTAATAGCTAAAGCTATTTTATAACTCATGATCTCATAGCCAGAGTCAACTGTTTATGGGTATGAGAAGAACAAAATTTAGTTTTTTGGTTGTATCTAGAGAGAAACAGATTTTTACAGATGCAAAATCACAAAATCTGGTGTGAAACACTCGCACGACTTTCTCTTGTCAATGCAAATAATGAACCATATAACCTAATATTAGTAATAAAACATTAGAAATAAAAAAAAAACTAATCTCAAAAACATAACCTAATTTTAATCATGAGTGAATGATGTAAAAATGAAACCAACCTTAGTTTGGCTTAATAATACGGAAAATCACTCTTCCACGCTAAACTAGGCTCTGTAGAGAAAAATTCAAATAAAAGTTGTAGAACTTTTAAGTTCCTGTAATTTGATTATGTAGCCTACACTTTCGTCGTAAAATGCACAATATAGCCGAAATCTTAAAAAATCAATTTATTTTACAGATTTTCATGAAAAAAAAACAGAAAATCACAAATTACCGCTAAACTAAGTGTTGTACAAAGAAATTTTTGGAATAAAAGTTGTAGGTTTGAAAGTTTCCAAGAATTCTGATAATACAATTTTTGCGCTTAAATCCATATTAAGGCCTCAATCTTAAAAAACAATTTTTTTCTACTAGAGCACAGTCTTTCAAGAATTTCAGCAGACACGGTGGCTACCGTGTCATGTAGAACATAAAAGATGTAGTAAATGAGGCGATTTAAAAAAAATCATAGCCAGTTTTGAGAAAATCGCAAAAAAATTTAAAATGGCTCGAATAAACTACCACTTTTGGTTGACTGATTTTGATCAAAATGTTCATGTCGGGTCCTTTAGTGGTACCTAACTTAAGTTTTAAGTTTCTACTTTGTACGATGTTCTGTTCTTGAGATATTCTGTCACACACACACACATACACACACAGAGACCTTACTAAAAACATTTTTTTTGGGTTCGGGGGTCTGAAAATGCGTATATTAATTGAAAACTTGAAAAATCGACATGAAAACAATACTTTTCGTCCTATATATTCGTATAGGCAAGAGAAAGTAAACACATAGAATAGATGGTTGATAGAAACTGAAAAATACATAAAGCAGATGAAGTTGTTTTGTAGAATAGAGGACAGAAGTGAATTTAGAAAATTGAAAATCTAAATCACTCACGACTCTCTTGCCAATATAAATAATGAACAATATAACCTATGTTTAATCATGAGTGAATAATGCAAAATGAAAATCAACCACTACAGGGTTTACAAAAATGGAAAATCACTACTTGATGCCTAATAGGCTCTGTAGAAAAACATGCTTGAAATAAAAGTTGTAGGTGTTTACTTTCTCTTGCCTATATGAATAGATAGGAAGGAAAGTATTTTTTCATGTCGATTTTTTGAAATCGAGTTTTCACTGGATCAGACCCCCTGAACCAGAAAAAACATGTTTTTAGCGATTAGTCTGTGTATGTGTGTGTGAACAAAATATCTCAAGAACGGGGCATTGTGCGAAGTTGAAACTTAAAACTTAAGTTAGGTATTACTCAAAAGGCCGACACGAACGTTTTCATCAAAATCGATCTACCGGAAGTAGTAGTTTATTCATGTAATGTTTAACTTTTTTGCCATTTTCTCAAAAACGGCTCTTACAATTTTATTTTACAAGTGGGTCATTTACTAAATTTTCATGCTCTACAAGATAGGGTAGGGGCCATGTCTTCTGAAATTCTTGGGGAGGCTGTTCTGTCAAAGAAAAAATCGGTGTTTTAAGATTGCAGCCTTAATATGTATTTTAGAGCAGAAGTGTATATAATAAAAGTTCTAGACAATTTAAAAATCTACAACTTTTATTTCAAACATTTCTTTGTATAACGCTTAGTTTAGCGGTAATTTGTGATTTTCTGTTCGTTTTCCATGAAAATCTGTAAAAAAATGGGGTTTTTAAGATATCGGCCTTAGTATGCATTTTACGACAAAAGTGTATAAATGAAATTTATAGAAAATTAAAAGATCTACAACTTTTATTTTAAGCATTTTTCTGTTTATCGTGAATTAGTGATTTTCCTTACTGTTAAGTCTAACTAAGGTTGATTTTCATTTTGCATTATTCAATCATGATTAAAATTAGGTTATGTTTTTTGTTTATTTCTAATGTTTTATTAATGTGTCAGGTAATGTTTTATTAATGTTTAATTATGTGTCAGGTTATATTGGTTTTATTACTAATGTCAGGTTATATTGGTGATTATATGCATTGGGAAGAGAAAGTCGTGTGAGTGTTTCACACCAGAATTTTTTTTTCTATTACTTTGATTACACACTATTGTCGTAAAATGCATATTAAGGCCGCAATCTTAAAAAACCCTTTTTTACTGATTTTAATGAGCAAAATACAGTAAGTCACTAATTGTCGCTAAACTAAGTGTTGCAGAAAAAGTGCTTGAAATGAAAGTTGTAGGTTTTTTGATTTTCTACAGTTTCATTTATGTACGCTCTTGCCATAAAGTGCTTATTAAGGGCACAATTTTAAAGAAAAGCATTTTTTGCCGTGGGAGCTCAGTCCTCTCCAGAAATCTCAGCAGACATGGCACTTACCCTATCTTGTGGAGCATAAATAATTTAGTATTTACTAAATGAGGTGGTTTTAAGCAAAATCATAAGAACCGCTTTTGAGAAAATCACAAGACAGTGGAAAATTGGACTAATAGACTACTACTTCTGGTTGACCAATTTTGATTAAAATGTTCATATCAGGTCTCCTTATGGTACCTAACTTAAGTTCCAAGTTTCACCTTAATACAGTGTTCCATTCTTGAGATATTTTGTATACACCCACATGCGCGCACGGGACACACACAAATTGGTAAAAATATGTTCTGGAGCCCTGAAAACATGTAGGCTTATTTCCGGTGAAAACGCGATTTTGAATTATCGACATGAAAACAATAGTTTCCTTCTCTATGTGTATATATTCAAACAGGTCAAGAGAAAGTAAAAAAGGTTAAATAATTTGATGAGTTTCTAGAGAAAGAGACAATGACAAATTACATCAAGAAGTGGCTAGTAGAAAGGAAAAAAAGAGTTGAGTGTAAAATTAAAGAGGCTTGGGACAGAATATAACAGTAGAAATACCAGGCATGAGAAAAAATTATTTATTGTGTTCTTTAGTTGGCTGAAATGATAAAAAGATTAAGTGGCAACACTGTAAAGATATAACTCAACTGTGAGTGCAACAGAAGAATAAAAACGACACGAGACTTAAAAAGAATATTAGGGCCTAATAGGAAGAAATTTTGTTTTTGAAAAAATGCTGATTTTAATAAAATTCTGTAACAAGTCAATTTTTTTTAAATTTTAAAGTAAGTAAATTGTGAAAAATCAGCCTTTTTTACCATAAATTAGTTATATTCTTACTAGAAAATAAATATAAAGATGAGGTATTTGAAAGAAATCTTAATAGAGAAAAACCTGTCTCTTAATCGATCACCTTATATAAAATATGTTATTACAACATTTTAAGTAATAACAACAACAACAGAAAGTGTTTTTAAATAGTGTATATTGTTAAAATACAGAAGAAATAAAATGCTGATTTCATAATTTTATAAATCTATGTTTCTACGAGTAGTAAAGTACAAGTATCCAAACTTTTCATTAAAAAATTGATGTTCAAATTTATTTTTCTTACGATTAAAACATTCTGATAATTAGTGGAAGCAAAGTAATTTTATCATGTTTCTATGTTAGTAGCATCTCTGGTAAAAGTCCTGACAGGTATCCTAGAAATCTGTGGTCTTTGGTTTTGATTTATTGTACATTTCTTTTCAGTTTTTTTTGTGTTTTCTGTTTGTGCTAATTTTGAGTTAGTGATGGTGTTTTCAGTCGGTGTTGTATTAGATTTAGGATCTTTCAGGGTTGGCTTAAATACAGAGTAAGTTTTACTGGGTTCGAGAAGTGCACTTTGTATTTTTTTTTGTTGCGTTGATGAATCATTTGATCTATTCTCAACATGTGCTTGTACTTTGTATTTTGTGTTACTCAATGTTTTATTTTGTTTTTGTTCAGCTTGAGTTTTTGGGTTTTGTTTTAATGGAAATCTTTCTCGTGTTTTTAATCTGAGGTTTTCTGTTTTGTTGTGGAGAGATCGCTGGCAAAGGTAACTAGATGAGGTGCGTGATTGGTCTGTGTTAGACATTAAATTTTTAATTGACCGTCTACCTCTTGTTGAACAAATAAAAGTTGTTCCTCTTACAGCTGCTGGTGGATTAGCATTTTGTTTATACTTTTTCAATTCATTATTCTTTTTTGGGGCTGTGACATTTTGTTTGTTGCATGGGTTTATTGGATCATTAATATTGTTTAATTTAATTTTAAGTATGTCCATGCTGTTGTCTTCTTGTTTTTGTATTTTTTTTCCTGAAGGTAATTTTTCAGCCCTACTTGTAATTTTGTTCACTTTTTTATCGCTATTATTTTCATCAATAACAGTCTCTTGTTTCATATAAGTTATCTCTGTGGTACTTCTCTTTTCAAGTCTGTTTGTACTGTCTTCAATATTTTTTTCGTTTACTATTTTAAAGTTTTGATTTTGTGGATGGTTTCGTGGTTGGATTTTCAGTTTCCTTTTATGGTCTTTGATTGTATCATGCACTAATTCATCTCTCAATTTCTTAATATACTTAAATGATTTAAAACTGGTGTTTATTGCTGAATCGAAAACTGTTTTCTTTTCATTATGATAACTGCTGGTGTTAATTGAATTATTTTCCATTGTAGTTATTTGAATTTTCTCCAACTGTTCTTTTGTAGTTGAATATATATTTTTTATTACTATGTGTGTATTTTGTCTTGTCAGCTTGTTTTTAAAATGTTGCTTTGGTCCAAAATTTATTTCTGAATGTTGATATTTTAATGTTGTTAATTGGGTGTTAGGATTACTTGTGTGATTATTACTAATTACATTAACACTCTTTGTTTCCAATATCTTGCAGAACTCATCTATGTCTTTTGAAGTCATTTTACCTTTCATCTCACAGGTGTAATTCACTATATCATCTAGTAAATAGGTGGCATGGTTTTTATTATGTTCTACTATTCCTCGAAGTACCCACTTTGGAACATCTGGTGTGATAAAATTAAATTTTTCCAATCTCTTTACATGAACTCTGTTTCTGTTTTTTTGTTTTAACATATCTGATATAGTTTTTACATCTCTTTGGTGTATTTTGAATTGTTCCAGCATTGTGTCAGTGATTTTGTCATATATATCCAAAAGTCTCTCCAAATTATTGTGAGCAATATTTCCCTTTTCAGCTACTGAGAAAAATGAATGGTTACAATAATTTGATCTAATAACTACTGGTTTATGATCAATTGTCCATTTACGTCTTTTTGCCCCTTTATTTTCTGTATTTCCTGAAATCAAATTTTTAATTTACCTGTATGAATTAGAAATGTCTAGTTCCAGATACATAATTAAAATTTTGAATAATTGGTTGTAACAGAGTTAAATTTTTGTCTCGGTTCCTGAACTCAATCTTTAAATTTTCAGTAAAATGTTGCCTTCCACTCAGTATGCATACTTGCCATAATTGTCAACTCCAGTGCTGTTGCAGCTCTTTTTTAAAAATGGGGGCAGCTGTTGGTGCAGTAACTACCCTTTAACATCATCATATTAGCATTACTGTGTAAAACAGTTGGATGTAAAAAAGTAATACAAAACAACAAGAAATTATGTAAACTATACATTTTTCTGAATAAAACTAAAACCTTGTTACCACATTTATGTTTTTGTGAATTATGTAGAAAGCAAGTTCTATTTGTAAATTTTGCTATTGATGTGTGAGGACAGCATTGTATGTGCATACTAGTTAGTTGATTTGTTGGCAAGATATTGGCAGTATTTCTAGAGCATTAATAATGATCATTAACACTTTCATTCACAAACAATATGATATGTTCTACATTGGAATGACTACTCGTAATTTTTATACCAGAATTTATGAACATGAAAGAGCATTAAAATACAATAATTTTTATACCAGATAGGAACTAATGAGAGCATTCAAATACAATAAAATGTAATCTAATTATGCAAAACATATGAAACTCATTTTTAATTTTAATTTTATATTGCTCTGAAGAAGGTGGTACCACCAAAATGTGTCCCAAGTTTTTTAAACTAATAAGACAACCTAAGTAAAGGTAAAGATTATTTCCATTTATACTGTCATTTAACACTTACATTTTTAACCATGCACAGGGTGCATGATGGAATGGATGGCTTCTACTGTTTATGAAAGGGAATATGTAGCACAGAGGTTCTACTTTGTTTAAGATTTTCAGCAGTGAAAATGTTAAGAAAATAGATATCTACCATATGTGAATGTTACCCTGTGATCTTAAAATCACAATATTCACATTGTTTATTTTCTTAAACTGTTTCAGGAAATTGTATTGAAATCTCTGGATTGCATGTGCAATAAAAATCTTCATTTATCAAAGGTGGTTAGTCATCTCTACTAAAAAATAATTATCACTTGTATAAATTTTTGCCAGGTTAATGTTGGCTGGCTCCTATTCATTATATTTAAAATGCATTACATTGCAGGTATTTCAGTTAAACATTGTAAGCGTATTTCACAATGCACACAAACTGCTGAAAATTATTAAAAATGGTGTTTGTGTTTTACTAATAAAACTGTATTATTAATAAAGTCTGATTCTTCTGTTAGATGCATCAAGTATTATTAATAGTTAAACATGCTAATAAAAGTAAAGTTGTGTAATACCTGTATTTTCTTCATTAAAGTAAATAGGGTCTTCAGTACCATCTTGATTCATATCTTTTTCTTGCTGAAAATTCATTTTGAATCCATTTTTTTGATTTTGTTCCAGTTTCAAATTCTTATCTACATTAGGATTCGCATCTCTAAGATGTGGTTCTTGTTGCTTTAGTGTTATTTCATCAGCCGTATAGCTTCGTCTTGGACTTCCTGTATATGCTGTCCTCTGGTTTATCTTATTTCGATTCACTCTATTTATTATACAATAATTGATATTATTGTATTGATTTAATTTTGATTTATTGTTTTTTGTATCATTTCGAAGAGTTGTACAGCTTAAATTATGAGAATGTATCTTTCTGTTGTTATTTGTTGTGTTCTGAATGATTCGTGAGGTAATGTTAGTAAAAGAATGTGATTTTACATTTTGTTGCTCTGTACTTGAGTTCTGAGGGGGAGTGGTTATTGGTCTGATTAATAGTTTTGACTTTTTGTCATTTGTTTTGCTGGTTATTTGGTTGGAAAAGTGCCCCACATTACTTCCAGTTCTATTAATTTCTTCCTTTTTTTGTTTTTGATTGTTATTCTTCTCATTTCTAATTATTTCTAATATACATTTTTTACTATTGTCATCCAATCTTTTTGTGATGTTTTTGATATTTCGGGGAAATTTTTGATCCAAAGAATAAAGTGTGTTTGTTGAATCATCATTTTGTATGTTTTTTACTTCTTTTTTGAATAGTGTTATCAGTTGTTGTATCTCTTTTTCACTGATACTTATTTTCTCATTTATGATTATATTTTTAATTTTTTCAAGGAGTATTTTTGTATTTTGACTTATATTATTATCATCATCTTTTTCTTCTTCATCCATATATATGCATTATTACACAATGTAAATTTATTGCATCTTATTCTACAAGGTTTGTCAGTTTTTTGAAAGTGTTAGTTTCTTTATTCATTACCTAAACATAATTAGCTGTTTTAATTTGGTTAAGTAACAGTTTTTTTCTGATTTGATATAAATTATATACATACTGGGTGCCCCACAGATTTTAACCATAGGGAAATAGCATTGATTTTCATTAGTTTGCTAATATTTTCTTCCCACAAATAAATGAAGACTTGTTATAATCAGGAATAATTAGAAAATGTTGAGAACTTTACAAAGTATCAATATGGTTACATTTTAAGCTGTATTTCAGCTAAAAATAATTTTTTAAAAAATGTACGTAAATGCAACAGTGTCTGTTTAAATACCTTAAGTTTTACATAATATTTTTGAGATCTCTGTAGGGTGATGGTTAGCTTACTGGTCAATTTTTGAGAGAGACCAGGTTTAAATCTGAAGTTTAATTTTTTTTTGTATTGAATAATTTTTTTATTTATAACTTAATACAGTAACAAAAATATCTTATTTCCAATATTTTTCAACAATAAAAAATTTTACCGCAGATTGATTCGAACCACCAATTATCTTCTCTCCACACTATAACGTTAACCAATACTCCACGAAGCAAACCAAATAATAAAATTGACAGTACTGATATAGAAGACGATTTACAAATTTATGAATTTTAAGCTTAAATACAGCTTAAAATATATCCATATTGATATTTTGTAAAGATCTATACATTTTTTAATGATATCAGATTATAACAAGTTTTCATTTATTCGTGGGAAGAAAACATTAACAAACTAATAAAAATCAATGCTATTTTCATATGGTTCAAATTCTGTGGGACAACTGGTATGTATATGTATATATATTTTGTATATTAATGAAAGTATATTACTTAAGAATGTATTATTATTAATTATGTATAAATTTTATATTGTGTAATTTTTGTCTCTGCACAAATCTGTGACAACTGCCTCATTTTAAATCCGGGTTTTTTGGTTACAGAATTTTAACCATTGTGTAGTACTACAACACTATATAATGCTTATAATACAAAAAACCAAAATGCAGGTTATACACATGCATGCTTGTCTGCATGTGCTTACATGCACATGCGTGCTCACACACTCACAGTACAGTGCAGTGTGTGTACACACTGCACTTGTCAAGAGTAGTAATTTGTGGTATACAGCTTTACACCTTGAGATTTACATCAAATGAGACACAGTTTTATTTGTTTTATGTGTAACGCAAAATTATCTATCTTTTTTACAAATCAGAGCTTTTATTGGTCAATATGAGCTAGGGCATATCAAGCTAAAAGAAAAACTTCTACTCACAGTAATTTGTTACTTCAAATGAAAATGATTCTGTATCTATTTATTTTTATTTATCTGGACTGTAGTGTTTTTAGTAATGATAAATAGGCATAAAAACATAACATATAAGTTGTTTTATAGATAGATATCTGAAATCAGTTTAGCATTCAGTTGTGAAAGATGAAACTGACGGACAGAGTTATTAATAGAAATAGTTTTGCGTTCTATTAAAATATTCTAAGAGACTTAGTGTGCTGGGCAAGGATATGTGAAGCATCTCAATTTCCAATAAACTTAAGAAAGTCATTTAAACCACCCTGACTATTTTTTATCTGAGTTTAGAGTACAACATGTGAAACACTGACTTTCTAATTAAAAAAAATTGCTATGAGTATTAGCGACACATTTCTGAAAAAAAATTCATGTGAATAGTCTCTTTTTTAAATTATTTTTTCCTACAAAAAATGTGCTTCATCAATATTTTCCCAATTGAATTAATGCTTTATATTAAATTATAACTTATTTCAATGGCAAAATACAAATTGCCCTTTTCTGCTGAGGTAAAGTTCCTTGATTTGGTCCTTAGTTAAGTTCACAACTACCCTGATTTTTCTACTTTTATTAAAATACGTCCGTCCCAAAACAGCTATAATCATTAATAACCTGATCAGTTGATGTAACTCTGAATTGAAAAAAACCTTTGTAAAAGAGTTGTAAGTTTAAGTCTTAAGTGGCAATGGTATATTATTCTTTTCAATTTTTACTTTACTGTATAGTGCTAGAATTATTTTCCAAACTTTTGCTGTAACTACTGACGTGACTTGAATCATTTGACTAAATAGATTTCATGTTTTTAAACATTTTGATTTGAAAATGAATATTTTTCAAGTAAATTTGTCTGAAATAATTGCAGTTTACAAAAAGTTTTGCCTTTGTTAATGAGTTTTCATTTGAGATTATTTCATGAGAATAACTTGCAATCACATAGAACTACAGTTACTACGTTAATTGGTGTTAGTTTGGTCAATATGGCATCTGTCAGTCTAAGCCGATCATTCCAGTTAGGTCTGGCATTTTTTCATCTGTAATTTAGTCTGTCTCCTGGGTTAGCATTTATGTACAGAACAGTCATACTTGAAACTAAAATGTGCATGTCAACAGCTCAATAAATAAAGTTATTAAATTCCTGTGTAAGGAGTAATTTACAACTGTAGAAAAACTCATTGTCATGTAATGTAAATTATTTTTCACCTTGAAAATTTACCAAAATTCCTTTTAGATTGTTGTCCCGATCATGTCTTGGAGTATCAACCCAATTAATTTAGTGTAAATGCTCAACATTTCTGTAATATTATAAAGTAGATTATGTCTATATTAATAACATGACATAATATTGGATTTATGCAGTTATAAAAAACTTCTGTTTTATAGATACAGATTTAGGTACTGAGTTAAATTAATCAATATGGTATGTTGTTTTAACACCAACCTGTATTAAATTTTTTGCTTTTTTCATAATATAAGCATGAATGTTCATACAACTGAGATTTATAAACAACTAAAGGTCATATTGTTTACTAATTTGACAGCTGATGCTATTGTATTCAATAAATAATTAAATGAAAATTATTGCATTATTATAGGCCTCAAGGCCAGCCCAGTCAGTCAGCTGATAGAAGTTAAGTATGAATTTTTCAGTAACACTGGTTGGATGAACAACTTTGTAAAGTAACCAAATATAATTAATTCAGTATAGTGACAGCCATACATAAAAAAAATACCATTTATGACCATGGTCAAATTGGGCGTTTGTTTAAAAATAAGTGTTATAACATAATAAAAGCTAAAAATATTGTGTTTGATATTAAGAGATTATATTTTTTGAATGTGGGGTTGCTGGATGAATTTTTTATAAAATAGTATTTATTAATTAATTTTTTAATTGTTTTAATATACCCTTGCTAATTCTCAGTATTTATTAATAAAAACCGATTTTCTATTTGATAGTTTTTAGTATCTAAGATTATTGAATCTTAATTTTTTTTAAGTTAATTAAATTTTTATTTTTATGTTGAAGTATGGATGGTATTTAATACAATATGCAAAGCACTCACAGAAGCACTTTTAATGAGACTGGAGGAAGAAGTAGATTGCCATGGTACAGTTCTTATAATAATATGGTTGTTTATGGTTTCAGATCATTTGAGTTTAATGATGCAAGAATAGATGAAGCATTAAGAATGTTTTTAGAAACATTTCGTTTACCTGGAGAGTCTCCACTCATTGCTCATATTATGGAACACTTTGCAGATCATTGGCATGTAAGTTAAAAGTTGTGTGTCCTACGCATTATGGATAAATCTTTAAGTAAAGCAATTATAGAATATTTTTCTGTTAAGGTTAGTGTTATAGTGGAATCGCTAAATAAATAAACAAATTGATTGGCTCTTAAAATAATAATTATACATTATTAATATCAAAAAATGTAGAATAGGAAACGGGAAGGTATACTATTGAACAGGGATTCACATGGAGTGGGTAAGGAAAACTGTGTGAAAACCTTGACCAGTGCTGCCAAATATTCTACAAAAACTAATAAAAATGTATTTGTAATAACTTTCAAGTGTTAATAAATCAAATACAAAAAAAGAAGAAAAAGTGTTTACAAATCAATTTATCAATTGTACATAAAACCGTTTGCATAAAACTCTGTTGACATAATTACATGACAGAGTAATACAAAGAATTGATAGACTTTTGATATTACATTTAAGTATAACAAGTAGAAACAAAAATATAATATATTTTTTAAAAAATGTACTAGGTAATTTGATTTTTTTTTAATTAGAAAGAAAATATAAACTAGTGTATGTAATATAATAACAAATTTACTTCTGCAATAAATATAACTATTGTAGGACTTCTGCTGGTAGTGATGACTCTTATTTTATACTTATATTAGTAGGCTACTCCGTGGAGATGTATTTCAGTTGCAGAAATTTTAGTACCTTTTCCTCCAGTGTGTTTACACTGAAATAAAACATTTAGGGTAAGAAATGCCGACTTCTCCTGGTGAAAGCTTCCAATTGTTCATTAAACATTTTAAACAATTATTATACCTTACCTTTAACTTATTCTCGATTATTTTTTTTAATTTTTCCAAAAAATTGTTTCACATTTTCATTTATCACTAGGATTGAAATTTTCCAATTTTGAATATTATTTTGTTTTGTAGGATATACATAACAGTAAAGGATTTGTGGAAAATTATAAATTTTGAATACAAGCAGCACTACCTCTCTTGACAGTATTTCTAAATGGTTCATGATGAATAAATAGGATGTACTTTGTGTGTATTGTGTTGTAAATATTTGTGAGAAGTGAAGTTTTAATAAAATGACACAGTTTCACTACTGGTATGCCATGAACCCAAAATCCTTTCTGGTGGGATTTTACGTAAAATCCAAAACTGTACTCTAAACTCATCAGACAAAATACAGAAAAAATGGAAAAGTTGATACCTTCAAGTACCTTAGGGAGATAGTACAGTCAAAGACCAGCAAAAGGGAACCAAATACCAGGCAACGAAAAGCGGCTGCTCCAAACTTCAAAGAACCCACAACCTGTTCAGAAAAAGCACTCTTGAGACTTGCCAAGACCAGATATTATAATACTTAGAGAAGCAGAAAACTTTAAAGGAAGATCCTCTGCAAGACAATGAATCTGAAGATAGTTGATGGAAAGTACAGGTTGTACGGAAGATAGCAGCTTTACAAGTAAAACAAATATTAATAGAAACAATCCAAAAACAAAGACTAAGTTTCTGTGTAGATCTATGTAGAATGGAAAACAAATGGTTGACTAAACAAATTTTCAAAACACTAAACAATAGACCTAAGGTGTCTGGTAAGCGGTTTAAAGAAATCAGAAAGGATGTTAAGAAAAGTTTAATGGACTGAATCAAGTTCAGATTACTAATTTATTGTTTTCTATGAGTAACAACAAAACACCAGATGGTCAGAAGAGAAAAGAAAAGCTGCCTACTGTGAAAGAATACTGAGAACATTTCATGCAAAAAGAGCTTCCAGTCTTCGGGTACTTTTACGTGTTCTAAAGTGGTCGAAAAGGAGAGGGAGAGAATTCTATATAATTTGTAAGTTGTTTTTGTACTTTATTGAAAAAAATTGTTGTTGACATATTTCTTCTGCTTTGTTTTTTTCTAACTCGCATAGAAGTCCAATGGTGAACCATTTGCTAATGCAGATGCTGCTTTTACATTGGCTTACGCTGTTATTATGCTGAATGTTGATCAACATAATCATAATGTTAAAAAGCAAAACATTCCAATGAGTCCAGAAGACTTCAAGAAAAATTTAAAAAATGTAAATGGTGGAAAAGACTTTGATCATGACATGTTGGATGATATTTACACATCTATCAAGTAAGCTATAACCAATTTTTTTGTATTATGAAGTACAAGATGATATAAATTAGATAATTTTTTTGAGAGCAAACATTGAGTCATTTATGTATGTGTTTAAATCAAACATGCTATTTGTGAAAGTAGGCTTTAATTTAGAAAAAGTAGGGATAAATAATTTAGATTGTGGTTAGAGAATGATTTTTAAGACAAATTATAAATTTAAAAAAATCTTGCTCCCAGGGTCAATGTGAGGAATAAATATGTCGATTATTAAAGGGCTAAACAATTTATTTTAATTCTTTCTGTATGTATAAATATCCATTAACGTAATTCATTTGTCAGTGCTACGCAAGTGAAGTATGTTGAAACTAACCAATCCATAAAAATATGAGAATTTGCAAACATTGAAAAAATATCTGCTATTCATCAATTTATTTGTGGCATTAAATACTATTACACATTTTATGCTACAAATAATTAATTATTTTTCTTTTTTTTATTGTTTGCATCAACTGCAAGGTCATTAGCAACGACGTTGGGGTGTAACTTTGCGTAATGTGGATGAAGTGATTTTTTGTAACGTATGAAAATATGCCATGCCAGAATGGGATTCGAACCCAGGACCGCATGATGAGAGGCGAGCACGTTGCTAACTACGCCAATGCGGCCGACAATTTTTAAGTTAATTTAATTTTCTTTTAGTTTTCATTTATTTTGTAAGTGTGTTTTGTTCAACTTTATATGAAATTTTTGCTTAACTTACTTTTACCATGTAAGTTTCTTTAACGTGATTATTTTTGTAAGTAAACAGCAACACTTGTAATGTGTATTTGTATTTTGTTTGATTTGTTTTATTTTTGTCTGGTTAAAAGTGTATCTTTTGCCTGTAATAAAAAAAAATATTTCTTTTCCAAAAGAAACTAAAGTGCTTTAAGATTATTAGTTAACTAATCCCGGATATTTGAAACTGTAAGAATTGTGTACTAATAAGGTTAATTAAAGCCACTTTTTTTTAGATAAAGTGAAAACTGAATTGACATGTAAATAAAGTACATTATTGCAAAGGCCTTATTGCAAAGGCATCTGCTTATATTGACAAAGTCTTTTCAAATACTATTTTGTTAGTGATTTTTCACTAACAGTTAGTGATTTTTCACTTTTTTTAAGTACCTAGGCGTTGTCATTTCTGAACAAAATACAGAAGTGACAGAAATACAAAATAGGCTAAATCTTGCAAACAGATGTTTCCACGCATGCAACAAACTTATGTCTTCAAAATTGTTATCACGTACAACAAAAATAAAAATTTATAGAGCAATTATCAGTCCAATATTGCTCTACGGAGCGGAGACATGGAAATTAGATAAAAGAGAGGAAAGGAAATTGATTGTATTTGAAAACAAGATCCTTAGAAAAATTTACGGACCTGTAAACGAGGGAGGGGAGTGGAGGAAAAGACACAACAGAGAACTTAGAGACCTTTATAGGGAGCCAGATGTGGTGTGTGAGTTCAAGTGTAGAAGAATTAGATGGGCTGGGCATGTTTTAAGAAGGAAAGAGGACAGTAATCTTAACCAAGTGTTAAGAAGAAATCCTGAAGGACGACGACCGAGAGGAAGACCACGACGTAAATGGTGGAGTCAAGTGAGGGCCGATATGGAGAGAATTGGAGCGACCGAGGAAGACGCGGGGCATCGAGAGAGGTGGAGGGGCTGTGTTGGTGCGGCTAAATATCTACTTAGATATGTGTGGCCATGGCAGTAAGTAAGTAAGTATTATAAATAATATGTATACAGAGATACACAATAAAAATTACTGGGAAAAATTTAGGAAATCTCAGAGTATGTTTTTTTTAGTAAAAGCTCAGTTTCTGAAATGTTATAAAACCTGCATACTTTCTTTTGTTTGTGTATTACATTACAAGTAAAACTTGTCGTAGAAAATAATGTTACTCATACTTTTTTTGTGTTATTAATGATCTGTACTTTGTTAATTTCCTTTTAATCTAGAAATGAAGAAATAGTGATGCCTGCAGAACAAACTGGCATAGTGAGGGAGAATTATTTATGGAAGGTATTGTTACGCCGTGGCCAAAGTCAAGATGGTCTTTATATCCATGCGCCTAATGGCTTGTTTGATCATGATCTTTTCTCCCTTATTTGGGGTCCAACAGTTGCTGCTCTGTGTTATGTTTTTGATAGAAGCAAAGATCCTGCTATTTACCAGAAGGCCATATCAGGATTTAGGTAATGTATCTCATGGTGTGTGTAGATATAATTTATTAGGAGTACCTAATACTCCTAATGCGTATAAATAGAAGTATCTGGGGCTGCCTCACATAACATTAAAAAAAGTCAATTGCAGCATCTTCCTTTTTAGATGTTGTAGAAAATGTATGCAGAATGTTTGTCATATTATTCATTTTACTGTATCTCAATTTGAAATTTTGAAAACAAGTAAGTGCATATGCTCACAAGGTATTTTAATAGTTTTCTAGGGGTAATTAATTGTTAAATGTAATGTATTTATATAAACACCATGGAATTTGTTTTGTTTTTTTTACTGAAAATATGCAAATTTAATTACTAGGATAAGCTTGTATTGGGCAACACCATCAAGCAGTTTTTCGGTCAATTTATAAGTTTATAGAGTAGAATATTTTTTTGGTGTACTTATAAATTTTTGACCTAGCATAGAGTAGAATATTTATCTGGTGTATTTATTAATTTTTGACATTGCATACTGTTTTTCACAATAAATAAATAATATTTTGTATACTTTTGCTTTGGATACAGCATTGTAAAGCACATAGTGTGCTTATTATTTATAAAAATAAATATGTTGTGTAACATTAATGTGTAACAATTTTAATGTGTTGTGTAACATTTTAGGTCAAATTTGTTAACATAATGTTCAGGATCCTTAAACGTAATAATAAGTTTTTTATTTGTTTCTTTGTGTGCAGGAAATGTGCTATGATATCGGCACACTATGGAATGAGCAATGTGTTTGATCATATTATTGCATCGCTCTGCAAGTTTACTATGCTACTTAATTCTACTGAGGTATTTATTTTAGAACTACTTATACTTTCTTGTATTTTTTTTAAATTGCTTGGAATTTTGTACAGTTTATAAGAAAGAACATCATACCAAATTTTGTTAACTGTGAGAGATATAATTTTGTACTGCTAATTTAAATTATTTTAATTTTTCCTAAGAATTCATTCTTAATTAGATTACTTGAAAATAACTCAGGCTTTTTCTTCTTTTTGGATCTTGTCCTTTTCTTTTCTTCCAATACTTCAACATTTCCTCTGACATTGCTTTTCTTCTTTCTTCTGAGAGGTTGGTTTAATAGAAGTCTTTTCTAACTTGAGTTCTACAGGAACCCGAGTATTGTACTTTTAAATTTGGTTGTATCGTAATAGTCATTTTCTGTGAATCCTACTTTTTCTATTTCCACTTGTTGTTTTAGTCATTGCAAATGTTGAATATAGATTTATTTAATCTATTGATATCCATTCACTTTATGTGGCAAAAATATCTGGCTCATTTATTTATGATTGATTCTTCTATCGTTTTGATGTCTTCATGCAAGTCCTTAATAGATTCTAATACTCTTTCACCTGATTCTAACACATTAATTGATCCATACATTTTTCTGTCTGTTTTCTTGCATTGCACTGGTCTTTGGTAAAATCATTCCAGTCTCACTAATTTATCTGTAAATTATAAAAGCAGATTGTCTACTATTACCATTACTATTGCCTACAAAACATAATATGTTTTGTAGGGCTTATATTATAAGCCCTACAGTTTCAATTTATAATTTACAGCAAGGTGGGGGAAGTGTCAAACTCATTCCAGTATATGAATTCCGCCTCCAGATTAATTTGTTGAATAATAACATAATATAGCACACAAGTAATTTTTTAATTGTTTCTATTGAATTCTTACAATATTGGGAATACGGATTTCGAATGTGTATAGAATTCTTTTTGTTTAGTAAAATAAAACTTTGCATACATGTGGTGCGATTAATAGGTTCGTTTCTTACAACTGATTTATATTGCTGTTTTTTTCTGCTTTCACTTTTATTTGTCTTTTGTCAATTGCACACTTGCAGTATCCCATCTCTATTTAGTTTTTTGTTGGAGTGGAGTTTGTTCAGGAAAAATGAAGCCTCCATTATTAACCCTAAGTGATGTTTTTAATGAAATTTACTTCCTATAATATTATATATATTTATATACTTACTTATATATGATAATGAACAGCCAAAACAAAACAAAATTAAATATAAAACTCACCTCAGAGTATTATATTCATTCGAGATCTTTCGTCTCCCTCGGAGACATCATCAGGAATTCAAAAACACACTAATCACACAAAACATAAAACATTAAAACAATTATGGTCGCAGACCACGTCAATTGAAAAACGATTTTCTGAGCATTATGCTGCTTATTTAAAAAATGAATGTAAAAATTCTAATGTGACAGAACATCTGATAACGAAAGGGCATAAAATAAGCAGTCACGAAAATAATTTGGAAATTTTAGAAATACGAGGGCAAATCAATATAAACGGTAATTTTTAAAATTATATTTATTGAATAATATTATACAAAAACTATGCCTTCAACATTTTTCAATATAGTCTCCTGCATTATCTACACACTTCTGCCACCGATTTGGAAGCTTGAATATTGCCTGTTCATAAAAAGATTGAGGGAGAGTTGTCAACCAATCGCGCACGTGCTTCTCGACATCTTCATTGCTTTCAAATCGTTTTCCTCCAAGTGATTCTTTCAGAGGCGCAAACAAAAAGTAGTCACAAGGGGACAAGTCTGGACTGTAAGGAGGGTGTTCGAGAGTTTCCCAGCCCATTTCTTCCAATTTATCCCTTGTCAACAATGCGGTGTGAGGCCTTGCGTTGTCATGGAGAAGGATGACATCTCTAATGGGCACACCTCGTCTTTTGTTTCGGTAACTGGTTTTTACCGACTGTAGCACCTGGCAGTAGTAAGCCGCATTCACTGTTGGTTGATCGCGAAGAAAATCAATGAGTAGAACTCCCCTTGAGTCAAAAAAAATTGTTGCAAGAACTTTTCCGGCTGAGAGACGAGTTTTGGCTTTCACTGGGCAGCCTTCATCCTTCCTTTGCCACTCCTTACTTGCCATTTTCGATTCGGGAGTGTAATGGTGGACCCACGTCTCATCACATGTGACGATGTGCCTCAAAAAATCTTCACCTTCTTCTTGAAATCGATGCAGAAGTCTCCCGGCGATCTCCGACCTGACCTGTTTTTGATTTCCGGACAGCAACCTCGGAACCCATCGAGCACTAATATTTCTGAAGCCAAGGTGGTCTGTGATTGCAGACTGAACACTCCCGTAGCTGATACCAATTTCTGACGAGATTTCTTGAACAGTTAACCGGCGATCACCTTCAATAAGCTCTCGAACGGCACTAATGTTGTCATCTGTGAGACTTGACCTTGGGCGTCGACGGTGACTTTCGTTTTCAACACGTTCTCGCCCACCCCTAAATTCTCTGGCCCACGTATACACTCGATTCTTAGACAGAGTAGTATCCCCAAACTGTGCCCGCAAACGAGTAAAAATTTCCGAAGCCTTAACACGTTCATTTGCTAAAAATTTTATGACGATTCGTTGCGCAACAGATGGATGTACCTCTCGCTCGGTCATGGCTGTACTGACGGCAGAACGCAACAATGCTGCGAAGTAAGCTGTTCCCCCCACTCCTATTAAACAAAACAACAACTGCTCACCGCCACATCTGGTCCGAACATGTTTGGTACAGTCAACAGCAAAATTACCGTTTATATTTGATTCGCCCTCGTATGTTTCAATAGTAACAAATTATGGCAGTTGGGAAAATATTTTATTTATAAATTTAAAAATAAAAAGATAAATTTAATGAACAGCCAGACAGAATTTGATAATGATAAATTATTTTAAATGGTAATAATTAATCGAGATAAGAAATAAAACTAGGTACAAAATGATTATACCGTCATTCGGCCAAATAACCACGCGCGGAATGATCGATGTAGGATATCTATTTTTTGGACAATTGACGTGGTCTGCGACCATAATTGTTTTAATGTTTTATGTTTTGTGTGATTAGTGTGTTTTTGAATTCCTGATGATGTCTCCGAGAGAGATGAAAGATCTTGAATGAATATAATACTCTGAGGTGAGTTTTATATTTAATTTTGTTTTGTTTTGGCTGTTCATTATCATATATGTAGTGGTGCAAACAAAGGAAAATAATGTTAAATAAAATAATACTTACTTATATATTTCTTTACGTTTAATTTTATGTATTCCACATGAATTAAATTTATGTTTTTTCTTTATCATTCACATTAATAATACTATGATATTGTAATGCCGTGGTAAACAACCAGATTCTTTAAGAAACAGTTTGCAGAACACTATTCAAACTATAAACTATAAACTACAAACTATAAAAAATTCTCCAATGTAACTGAACACATGAACAAAAATAAACATACTATGTCAAATATAAAAAATAATCTAGAAATATTAGAAATAAATTACAGTAAAAATGAAATTGAAATTTTGGAGAAATATTATATATACATATATATATAAATATGGTAATAGGAAAAAATTAATGAACTCAAAAGTTGAATATGACAACCAACTGATTAAGTTGGCTAGACAGTTTTAGATATAAGATCAACTATTCCTTATTTTGTCATGGTTGGAGTAGGAAGTTTTAAATTTTTAATGTAAAGTTTTTAAAATTACTGAAGATGTGTACAAGATACACGAAAGTGATCTAAACAGTGGTAAGTGTTTACTGTTACCATATTCTGGTGGTTTAGAAATGTATATTTCAATTTTAAAGAATATGGCTGTTGATAATTGTACATAGGATGTTTGATAAAATTAAAATATGTTTATATTTTACCATAATACTTTTCAAGAAAATAAAAATATTTATAATATTGTTTATTTGTGTGTTCCTGTATTTCAGCTTAGTAATTGAAAAATCAGTGAGTCCAGCTCTGTTTCTTCATTTTCTTTTGTTTAATGTCACTGGAATATCTGAAAATATGTTTTAAATAAAATGGTTTTGTATTTTAAATTGTGTCAAAAGATTAGTTCTCATTTTTAATTAACAGTATTACTTTCAGGATTTTCTTACATTTGGATCACCTTTTATACAAGCATATAAAGTAAGTTTTCTTATTACAATAAATTAATATGATGGACCTGTGAAAGCATCCTACTACTAGGTTCTTAGCCAGGTCACTATGATATCAACCGTTTTGTGTTTATGTTGGTTTCTGCTTTTGTAATTTTAGAATTATTAATGCATTTTAAAAAGAATTGGTGGTTCAAAAGTTTTAATCATCCATTTTATATCTCATAAAGATATATAAATATATCTTATTTATATATCTTTATATCTACAAGCATATAAAGTAAGTTTTCTTATTACAATAAATTAATATGATGGACCTGTGAAAGCATCCTACTACTAGGTTCTTAGCCAGGTCACTATGATATCAACCGTTTTGTGTTTATGTTGGTTTCTGCTTTTGTAATTTTAGAATTATTAATGCATTTTAAAAAGAATTGGTGGTTCAAAAGTTTTAATCATCCATTTTATATCTCATAAAGATATATAAAAGGAACTTTGTCAAAATTTTGATATTTATCTTTTACAGAGTGATAATTTTAGATCTTGTCATTGTAGTTAAAAATTATGTGCAACATTCGATGTTTAAAAAACTTTCTATTAATTTTAAGGAATTAATAATTATTATATTTAGTTTTTTGTAACTGGTCTTTACTGGCAGTAATTTCTTAGTTGTTTAATGTTTGTTTTATGTGTTACAGACTCCTGATAATCTCACCATATCCTTTGGACAGAATCCTAAAGCTCGCCTTGCTACTATGACTGTCTTTAACTTAGCTCATCGCCATGGTGATATCATTAGGGAGGGCTGGAGAAATGTACTTGACTGTATTCTACAATTATATAAGTGTAAACTTCTTCCTAAAATCCTTGTAGAGGTTGGTATTTTTTGTATGTTAATAAAAATTTGTTGTAAATCGGTTTATTTAAAATGTACGAATAATTTGTCATGAACGTAATTTTCTGTTTTTCTACTGCTTTTGAAAATTTATAGTAACCATTTTAATGTCCCAATAAACAGGACATTACTTATTTATTTCTGTTGGGTGACTATTCAATTACATTTCTTTTTTTGCGAGTGTAAAAATCAAGGAAACTTACAATTGGATTCCTGTTTGTCCACCTTATTTCTCAAAATATTTAAAACTCATTCTGTCTTTCATGCAATTGACGTATTATTTTTAGGTAATCTAGAATTTCCGTAGTAATCCATATTTATTAATTCTTCATGGACGATTGTGACCAAAATTTTAGTCTTGTTACTTCTTTTACCAAATCTGTTACATCACTTGGTTTGTTTTCAGTATTTTACGATACGACAAATGAAAAAATTATTAACATTTAAAAATCACACATAACTGGTTACTTTGCCATTGCATAAAGTAAGTGATGATAAGTGATGCATAAAGCATGTGGAAAAAGGTAGTTGTAACGTTTTGTACAATATACTATTCTACAAGCACAATCAACGGTTGGTCAAAAAACAGATTGTAGACTCATGGTAAAACGGGTAGTGGCAGTATTATTCCTGCAAAATGGAGAATGCAGGTTCATATAACATATTATGAAATGGCATCATATTGGCAAATCAGCAGACTAGACAGTATTTTCATAATGAACAGTTGTACTCATGGTTATAGCAACCTTACATACTATAATGGCAGCGTGGAAGTGACTTGTACCTTCACTTTATCCCTCAAGGCAAAGTTATGAACGGTGTACAATAATCATTGGTTATAAATATCCAAGAATGAAAGCACAAAGTTTGTTTTGTTTATTTATTAGTAAATTACATTAATTTGGTTTGTTTTTATTAAATTCTAAGTATCAGGATGGAATTCTCATTAATTAAAAATGCCGACTGAAGGTTTTACCAGTTAAATAATTCTATAATTTTTATTCTTTTTTAGGCTGAAGACTTTACTGAAACAAGTGGAAAAATTTCTTTGATGAGAGAAGAAATTCAGTTAAATCCAAAAACTGAAACCGGTCTTCTTAGCTCTATCTATTCATACATTTCAATGGGAACAGGTACTGTTATTTTAAATTAATTATCACTTTTTGTACTTACATAACATTGTTTTATGTTAACAAATCTGGTTGTTGATCTGAAACTGACTGTGATCGCTTTGTTAAGAAAACTGTCAATATTGGAATGTTATATTGATATAACATTGTGACACGTGTCTCTAAGTTCCATTTCGGGATCTGGGTAAGATAAATAATTAACAAACTATCTTTTAAAATTACAAGTATTTATTACAAACTAAAAATTACAATTAATAATGTTACTTAAACCACAAATAAATTACAACTACTACAATAGAATTACTTTGAATAAATAACAAACTAATTAAACTAAATACTACTTACAATCAATTAATTACACGATACTCAATAAACACAGAAGATGTTACACAGTACACATTAGGCAGTAAAACGTTAATCGATACGCAGAAGATGTTAGACCTTTTCCGATGTAACTACTACGCCGACCACAATTCAACTCACTGAATGACAGATCAAAACTAAACTGAAACTAACAAACCGGCTGCTTATATACATGAAGCTATGAAATTTCAAGATGAAGAAAGAGTTTTGACAAAATAATAAAAATACAAAGTTTTTCTGCCGGTTTCTAGATGTCTTTACAAAAGATAAATAACATTGTAACACCTTAACAAAAGCGCTAATTATCTAAATAGATACATGACCCTTTCAGTTAGTCGTACAATAGTAGGGCTACGTATTCTATACATTACCATTTGACCATTATATTTCTATTTTTTGGAAACCCCATTCACCAACTCTTGCTATTTATACTTAACTTTCTAAAATTTCAGTCCTATTAGAGAATTCTGGAACCAACATTTTACTTTTAAGTATTGTCACAATATAATACCCCTTACTATAGTATTCTTAATATAATCAAAATAAATTCTGGGGTTAAACACTCTTATTTTCTCTTGCCAATGTAAATAATGAAAAACATAACCAATATTTAATCACTAGTGAACAATGTAAAATAAGAAAACATAACCTAATTTTAATGGTGATAGATTGATGTTAAACTAAGCTCTGTAGAAAAGAATGCTTGAAATAAAAGTTGTAGGGTTTTAAATTTCTAAAATTTTGAGTATAAACTTTTTTGTATTAAAGTGCATACTGAGGTAGCAATCTTAAAAAAATCACATTTTTCACTGATTTCGTTGAGCAAAATACAGAAAATCACTAACTGACACTAATCTAAGTGTTGTAGAAAAGGATGTTTAAAATAAAAGTTGTAAATTTTTTTAAATTTCGTGCAATTTTTGTTATTTACACTTTTGCCCTAAAATACATATAAGGCCGTAATCTAAAAAACCATATTTTACCATGAGAGTATTGCCCCCTTCTATGAATTTCAGCAGACATGGGGCTTACTCTATCTTCTAATTATCAAAAATTTAGTTAATGTAGCGATTTTTTTTTTAAATTGTAAGACCCTTTTTTGAGAAAATCATAAAAAAGTGAAAAATCACATGAATAATAATACTACTTCTTGTTAACTGATTTTGATGAAAATGTTTGTCAGATCTTCTTTTGGTACCTACCTAATTTAAGTTCCAAGTTTCAACTTCATACACTATTCTGTTCTTGAGATATTTTGTTCATACACAGGCCAATTAATAAAAACAAGTTTTTTTGGATTCAGGGGGCTAGAAAAAAAGTATTTCTGATGAAAAGTCTATTTTGAAAAATCAACATTTAAACAATATTTTCCTTCCCTATGTGTTCAAATTGGGCCACAGAAATTAACAATTATTGTAAACATTATCTTTTTTAATTATTTTTCATTCCAGTTTATTGAGTTGTAGGCTACATTTAATCCTTAGATTGATGTTTATTATAAAACAGTGGTTTTAATTTGGATAGACTAATTTTGATTTATTTATTTAAACTCTGTAGTTGCATAATTTATGAAAGAAATCTTATGTTCCCGTCCATGTGAATGCCTAAAATTATTAGAGTGTTGCAGCATATCGTTGCAAAAATATTCTGATTGGTTTTCTATTTGTATAAAATTTTTCTAAAAAATCTGGTACAAAACACTCACACGACTTTCTCTGGCCAATGCAAATAATGAACAATATAATCTAACATTGGTAATAAATCATTAGAAATAAACAAAAAAGCTAACCTCAAAAAACATAACCTAATTTTAATCATGAGTGAATGATGCAAAATGAAAAAACAACCCTTTGTTTGGCTTAATAATACGGAAAAATCACTTTTTGATGCTAAACTAGGCTCTATAGGGAAATGCTTAAAATAAAAGTTGTACATAGTTTTTTTTTCTATTTTAGTTTTTCTATTTTTAATATTTTTTTATTTATTTAACGTTGCATCAACTGCAACAGTTATTAGCGACGACATTGGGGTGTAACTGTGGAGGATGAAATGATTTTTTATAACGTATGAAAATATGCCTTGCCTGAGTAGGATTTAAACCCACGACCGTATGATGAGAGGCGAACATGTTTCCAACTACGCCAATGCATGTGTACATGTTTTAACTTATAAATTTGATTGTATACACTTTTGTCATTAAATGCATACTAAGGCTAAAATCTTAAAATATCCATTTTTTACAGATTTTCATGAAAAAAAAAACAGAAAATCACTAATTACCACTAAACTAAGCGTTATATGAAAATGTTAGAAATAAAAGTTGTAAATTTTTAAATTGTCTACAACTTTGATTATAGACACTTTTACCCTAAAATGCTTATTAAGGCCGCAGTCTTAAAAAAAAACAGTTTTTTCTACAAGAGAAGCCTTCCCAAGAATTTCGGAAGACATGGCGCCTACCCTATCACGTAGAACATATAAAAATGTAGTAAATGAGGCGAGAATTGATGAAAATTTGATGAAAATGTTCGTGTTGGGTTCTTAAGTGCTCCCTTACTTAAGTTTAAGTTTCAACTTCGTACGATGTTCTGTTCTTGAGATATTTTGTTCTCACACACAACACAGACCAATCGCTAAAAACTTGTTTTTTGGGTTCAGGGAGTCTGAAAACATATAGATCCGGTAAAACCTCAATTTGAAAAATCGGCATGAATACTTTCCTTCCTATATATTCAGATAGGCAAAAGAAAGTAAAAACACTGAGTTGAATATTTCACTACTACTAATGAAGTGTATGCCTAAAATTATTAGAGTGATGCACCATATTGTTGGAAAAACATTCTAAATGGTTTTTTATTTGTATTAAAAATTTTCTAAAAAACACTGAGTTGAATATTTCACTACTACTTTTATCTAGTTTTGGTATTTTAGTACTAAACATTTTTTTGATGAGTAATGTTTAATTATTTATTTTTATTAATATAATATTGTATTTTATAGCTAATTTTCTTTGATTTCAGAGCCCAACCATAAAGTACCATCACCTGAAGACCAAGAATGTATTAGATTGGCACATAGCTGTATCAGTGAATGTCATCTTGAACAATTAACAACTGAATCTAAGTTCCTTCGTTTAGACTCCTTACATCAATTAATAAAGGTATGATTGAATGACTAGTATGGTATTTGTGTATCCTTGTTGAGTATTTTTTTTTTTTTGGTTTTGTTCAAAATAATAAAACACTTAGTCGGCGACAAAATAAATGAAACACAAAAATCAGCTTGAATGTATTTTATTATAAATTAGTAGTATGATAATTCCATCAAAGCAATTCCAATGCCCATGTACAACCTCCCCATATCAAATATTCTTCTCACAGCCTTCTTCTCATAATCTTGTATGAGTTTCAAGCAGTTGTTCATGAAAAAGCAATACAAGAGCATAGGAACATGTGTACCAAAATCAATTATATCGAATGATAATATGTATACTTATATATCATTTTTACTTGTGTATAAGACCCCTTTTTTCTTATTATTTTGCTTCAAAAGTTGGGGGGGGGGGGGGGTCTTGCATGTGAATATTTCATTATATTACAGTTTATTTAGATTTATGGAGTTAGGTACTTTACATGTCTTTGAAGAGACACAGGAACATAAACAAAAAGTATACCTAATACAGTAGTATCAAACAGTTTAAAGTAATTTTTATTGGTACATTTCAATCAATATTCACTATAATTACAGTTCGTTAATATATAGTGTATTTGGTGGATGGATTTGTTGTATGAATTTTCCATACATCAACTAATTGGTAAGTGACATTTAAACATTTAAACATTGGTAAGTGTTTTTTGTTACCGTATTCTGGTGGTTAGAAAAATATATATTTCAATTTTAAATAATACGGCTGTTTAAAAATCATACATAGGATGTTTAATAAAATAACATCAACTAATATAAAAAATTAAAACGCCAATGTCAAATCATACTTGGCTGAATGGAAAATTTCCTACTTGCGGCTTTCACACCATTTTCTTCCGTAAATACCAAAATATTCAATTTGAAAGAAACTGTGAAACTTAAGTATGTCTGTTTATTCATTTTGAACAATGCACACCTGATAACTCTCTACTATGCACTTCAAATGCAGTTACACAAATGAATCGAATGCAAGAATGAATAGGCATCGTAGTACTTTAGTTACACCTAGTAATGAAAATCTTATTGTATTCTTATCTAGTTGGTTAACGTGGATTAACCAACTTATAACCGATGGGTTATTATAATTGTTTAACGTTAAATTATTTATAGTTATGTGAACATCGAACTGTAAAGTAAGTGAATTTTTGAACAGATTAGCAAACTTTTATAGTTTACAAACATTTTTTAGTTCTAAAAATTATTATTATAGGACTAAAAATGAGGGGGTCTAATATGCTGTGAGTAAATACGGTATATCTGTTGAGGACCCAAAAGGAGAAGAATTTCATGTTTGAAGAATCTGAGAATGTGGTTCTTTAAAACTACCACTGAACTATTCAGAGCAGCTTTAAACAAGGTCATCTTAGCCAGGATGATCGCCGATGTTTGAAATGAATAGTCATCGAAAAAAGAAGATATCTGTCGATGTCCGTCAATGTACTTTTTTTGGGTATGGTATATTACAACAAACAATGATTTTTTTTTCATTTTCTAGGCTTTAATTCGAGCATCTTATGGACCAGAAGGACTTGTTTCATTAGGGTCAGCTTATAATGAAGATACAGCAGTTTTCTTTCTTGAACTTTTACTTAAAGTTGTCATTCAGAACAGGTCTGTATACTTATCATTTCTGATTAAAGTTTTCTTCTAAGTGATAAAAACATATTTCTGCTGTCTTAATTTGATTTTCATCTTGTTAGTTTTCGGATTGTTGTATCTTTCAATTTTAAAAATTTACCTGTAACGAATTGTGTCACCTGACTGTGTTTCAGATTTAAATCTTTCAATTTGTGTATAGTGAACTACTGTTGCACAAATTATTAGTATATTTAATAGGAAATGTGCATATTGATGAGTTTGATAACTATCTTGTTAAATGTTTGAAAGTTTCAAATGTCTAGTTTAAAAGTTTGAACAAGTCTTGTTAAATTTCTTAGAAGAGTTATTAAGAGGTGACCTGCCATCATGTTAGCAGTAAGTCGTACTGATAATGACTTGAATCCTACCTTGTTAAAAATATTTTGTTTCATATTACCTACTTGCAAATTATGTTATTAAAAAATTAGTTAGTTTTACGTAAAAAAGTAGGTAAATAAATTTGTTGTGAATACCTACCAGCTAACCAACAATTCTTGTGCTCATTGTGTGTGAATGTGTGTGTGCACACATTCATGTGTGTTGGTATCTTTAGTGTTATGTTTTTATGTTAACCTGTTACAATTGAAAGCAATATTCAGAATTATTTTTTTTATCTTTTTCATTTTGAATTTTGACTGATACTTCCATTGTTCACTTGTTGATACAGTTTAGTGCAACTAAGACATGAAGCAATACAATCTGACTTCAAAGAATCCTGGTTGGAGGATCAAAAAAATTTTTTTGAAAAATAATTATTTTTTTACAAAAATCGGCGTGAAACACTCACACAACTTTCTCTTGCTGATGCAAATAATGAACAATATAATCTAACATTAGAAATAAACAAAAAACTAACCTCAATAAACATACCGTAACCTTATTTTAATCATGAGTGAAAGACACATGTATACAAAATGTATACATTGTATACATTTTTGCAATAAAATACATATTAAAGACACAGTCTTAAAAAACAATTTTTGTACGTGAAAATAGCCTCTCAAAGAATTTCAGCAGATATAACGCCTACCCTGTCTAGTAAAGCATAAAAAATTTTATAAACGAGGTGATTAAAAAAAAAATCGTAGGACCCGTTTTTGAAAAAATCACCAAAAAGTGGAAAATTACATGAATAAACTACTACTTCCGGTTGACAGATTTTGATTAAAATGTTTGTGTCAGGTCCAGTAATAGCGTCTAACTTAAGTTTCAAGTTCGTACGATGTTCCATTCTTGAGATATTCTGTTCATACACACACACACACACACACTCAGACCAGTTGCTAAAAACATGTTTTTTGGGTTCAGGGGGTCTGAAAACGTGTAGATCCAGTGAAAACTTGATTTCGAACTATCGACATGAAAACAATACTTTCCTTTCTATATATTCATATATGCAAGAGAAAGTAAAAATCAAATTTAGGTTACACTAAGGAGTGTCTGCATTGATAAAAAATTTAGTTGTTAGTATTTGATGTTTCTGTTACAGCTGATTGGTTTCACATTTAAAAGAAAATTTTAAACAATGTTCTTGTGTTTATAAAAATAGTTTAGATGTAATTTAGAAAGTTATTATGAAAAAATCTTTTCATTTATTTTTAGGGATCGTGTTCAAAGTGTTTGGCAAAATGTAAGGGATCAGATATACAGTTTATTAATGGGTGCAGCAGCTTGTAATCATAATTTCTTGGTCGAACGATCTGTTGTTGGCCTGCTGCGCCTTGCTATAAGACTGATGAGAAGAGAGGATATGAGTTATGTGGTAAGTTGAAATAAAATAAGTAATTTATCAAAACAATGAAGCACTTGTAAACTCAGATGTGAGGTGAAACAAAATTATCGGGATTAGTATAATTTGGGAGTAAAATCAAATTTGTTTGTCTCGCTCAACAATACTTATTTACTTTGTGTCATTACTTGGCCATTGCTGATTAATATCTAGGAATTTTTTTAGTCTTAATAGCCAAATCCATACTTGAAATTTATGTTTTATTTTTGGCCTTAATGATATTGCTTGTAAGAATATTTAGATTATTTTACCCGACAAGAACGGAGATTTTAACGATCACGCATACTGACATTTTACCCCTAATAAAAACTCTTTTATTTTATTTAGTTTCATGCCTAAAAATTTCAAAAAAATACCATTTAATTATAAAGAATTTTTTTTAGAACAACGTTTGAACCAAATTTTTCCGTTTTCATTTACGACCAGAATAAAAATTTAAAATTAAGAAAATATATTTTCTTTTAGTAATATCAATTTACATACGAAAAAGTGTCACTAAATCACTAAAAAATACAAAAACATATGTTAGCTATATAAATAAATAAAGCAATTCATTGTAAAAATAATAACATTTAGATATTGCAAATTGATAGATGCATTCAAAAGATATCACACTTTTTGTTCAACAAAGTAACATGCTGGATGAAAAAAATGGATGAAAAATCGCCTCAAAATAATGTGGTGTCTTTTCAATTTTTATTTACTCCTCTTCTATGAAAGTTCTATCTCTTTTCCACATGTTGTTTTGTGTATTATCCTTTTCTAAGCAGGATAGCATAAATCAAAATATGTTATCGTTTATTTTGATGCTAATTGTAAGGTTTAACTGAGGGATTGGTGAGACAGGTCATGTTAACTTCCTTTGTTCGATTTTAGTGTCATAAAATTTGTCACCGACATTTCTAATTTATTAATTTCGATTGTTACTTTTAAAGGTAACTGAATATGTCATTCCCAAACAAATACCTTTTTTTGTTGAAAAGTTATGGATGAAAATGTTCAAATTTTAGTACTGGCTCATCAAAAAAAAAATCTTTCTTTTGCGTAACACCACATCGTCAATTGTCATGGTACAAATATGCAAGATACGTCAAATGAAAGAAGAAAAAATTTTCTATCTAATAAAACTAAACCTGTTAGAAAGTAATGAATAGTTGTGGAGATAATTGAGTTTAAAGAAAGATGATGACGAATGAGTGATAATGGGCCTCCCGGTTAGTAAGGGTTAAGTACCTTCAGTTCACAAAAGGCCCTTTACTTGTTGTAACCACTTCTGATCATTAAGGTGATGTTGCTGTTAATAAAAAATAATTCTAAAAGAAATGTGCATTTGTTATTTTAAGATAAAAGTGATAATAATTAAAGCTAAAATAATAATGAGTTAGAACTGCACTTTACATCTGTCAATGCTAAAGACTGTAGCTGTGTCTGATGTTCCTACTAGATGAATTAGTTGCTAGTTGAACAGCTGGTTGCTAAGTTAAAAATATCATTTCGGTAAAAGTTTATTATTGTGTTGTTCCATACATTAGACTCTCAGCATCTATAGGATCTGTTGTTTAGGTCATTAGCCAAAAGGCTGGTTTGAACCTTCAGAGGCTTTACTAAGGAAAATAAGGAGTGAGATGGTTTAAAATTGCCTTCTTCACTGAGTGTAAAAGTATGCTTATCAGCATGCCAGGCACTCTGAAAAGCATCTACTTTCCACCCTGCAAATGACACCTTTACTTTATTCACCACAGTGTCTGGCTGTAATAAAATTCATTACTCTCAGAGGAGAAAACTCTGACTGGTGTCTTTTACACCTCGACCTCTTCTCTTCTTAAATGCTTCAGTCGTATAATTGGCTGACCATGTGATAAGAAACAGAACTATTTTTTGTAGCCCTGGAACTAGCAGATCGAGTGCAAATAATTTAACACTCTGCCTGCCTGATATGGGCAACTATAGGATGTGCTGACATTAAATATGACAGTAATTATGTATGAACGGAGTTGAGGTGTAGTTTGACAGATTTTTTAGATATTCTATTCAGAATAATAGTCAAGTCTGTCAAAAAATATTATTTATTTACGCTGTGTACAATAAAATTTTGTTATTTTTTTGTTTTAGGTATTACAGTCGCTAAGAATGTTGCTTTTACTTAAAGGCAGTACTTTGTCCAGAGTCTCCCGTCAAGTTTCATATGGATTATTTGAGTTACTGAAGACTAGTGCTGCTAATATACATTCCGCTACTGATTGGGCAATCATATTCACACTTCTTGAATGTGTTGGCGCTGGAGCACCTCCTCCTCGTGTGGTTGGCAAGCCACCGGCTCTTCATGAAAATGGTATTTCTCTTTCCTACTTTGTTTTGGCATTAATTGATGCGTGTTTATATTATGCTTGATTCTCACATACTATATTATAATTTTTAAGAATTTAATAAATGCAGTAATTTACTTAAATTTTCAATTTTAGGTGCAAAATCAGATGGAGAAGTACAGAATACAACTGATGTACCTGGACTGGATGAAGATAGTGGAATTGGTAATGAAAGAGGCTGTACTTCTGATTCAGAATTAACTCGACCAACAGCATTGTCAGTTTCACCTTCAAGCACAAACAGCCCTGAATTGTCACCAAATTCGGGTGGTGGCTGGATACTGGTTAGATATAATCTTTTTTTATTTTTGTCTATTTTATTTAATACATTTTTGAAGACAATTTCAGAATATTAGTAGAATGCATTAATATTAAATTTCAGCTATTCAGAATAATAGCTGGGACTCTCAAAAAATAATAACATTTATTCTAGTGATGCAGGAAAGATTTTTTTTGTAGGTTTTACAGTCTTAAGATATTCCCAATAAATTGGTAGTTGTTTTTACTTCATCAAAAAGTTTTGTGATTTCTAATAAGTTACACTTTTTTGGATTTCCAAATAGAAAATATAGATTGAAATATGCAACAAAAATAGTGGTGAAATAGTGCACCATTTTTGATAATTCCTGGAAAGTATTTCTTTCAGAAAGGTTGTAATCAATTCTGAAAAAATATTTATAAAGGAGTTGAAATCTTATCACACTGGAGACATATTGTTCAGTGCAAGAGTTTATAGTCAATCTTGTGTGTAAATTTTAATATTTTTTTTGTTTTAACACTTGTTGGAAGAAGAATAAATAATGTTGATTCTAATTTTCTGAGTTATCCAATACGCATTTTCAATTTTGCGCGGACCTAATATGTGGTAAATGAATGATATCTAAGGAGCATAGAGAAATTGAAGAACTCAGATATATCCAAAGGTATTTCCAAGAAATTTGTAACTTGAATGGTTAATGTAGTATTTTGTAGATAAAATTATTATATTGTGAGGAGCATTGAAGTCAAGAAAAAGTTAAACAGGGAGGGTGGTTTGTAAGTTTTGGAATTTTATAATTCTATGCAAATACTAAAGCACAATGTCTATAAAAGGATGAAATTTCTTTGCATTGTGATGAAAACTATGAAAACATTTTAGATTCCAGATCTGTGTGTTTGGTCAAAATTTTAAAAAAATTTTTATTGAGAATATGGTTAGGACAAAAAGTTTTGAGGTATTTTCACTTAATGCTGTTGAACATCAGGTTCTTGTTACTTTAATATATTTACTACATTACATACATTTACTTCTACATTTTCTAATGTATTCATTCAACAATAAATCCTTATATTGCAGTTTTAAATTAATTCTATTTGATATAATAAATTTATTATATATAACATAGAATCATCTAATGTAATATAACATTTTAAAAACTTGGTTTCTAAAAAACATTTTTTATTTTCAGAAAAGAGTTGCTTATTTGGTTTGTAATCCATAAAAATAGTATACGAGGTGTGGCTATTAAATAACGAGACTGACGTAAAAAATTTAATTTTAATTTTATACATAATCACGTATTGTCACCTTCAATATATAGGGTGATTCAAAAAGAGCGCCGGTTTTTAAACGGCTGGTAAATTTTTGTTTATCGGTTGGCAACATTGTTTGACCTCATTTCTATTTTGGAGAACATTCCGATTGACGATTCAGTTGTAGTTTCTCTTGTTCGCAGTGTAGTACTCTCGCAGTCTGTGTCTAACCATGGAGAAGTTTACTATTGCGCAACGAGTGTTAATCGTCAAAACATTTTACCAGAGTGGAGAGAGTTATGCGGCTACTGTCAGGCGACTTCGCGGTACTCTAGGACGTAATGAAGCACCGAATGAATCAACAGTTCGCAGGCTCATGAAAAAGTTTTTTGAGACGGGTTCAACAGTCGACCTTAAAAGTTCTGGACGTCGTCGTTCTGGCCAAACTGAGCAGAATGTTGCGTTGGTTCATGACAGTGTGGCTGTTAGCCCAGCAAAATCAATACGTCGCCGTTCTCAACAATTGGGTTTAAGATGTTCTTCTGTACGGAGAATTCTTCGGTACGATCTCCAATATCACCCGTATAAAATTCAGTTGACGCAACATTTGAAAGTGGCAGACCACCAGAAGAGACGACAGTTTGTTGACTGGGTATTGAGAAAATGGCAGGATGATGACACCTTCGCAAACAAAATCATTTTCAGTGATGAGGCGCACTTCCACTTAAACGGTTTTGTTAATAAACAGAACTGCCGTATGTGGAGTTTAGAAAACCCTCGCGTGGTTAATGAAAGGGAAATGTATGCACAGCGAGTGACAGTTTGGTGCGGCTTTTGGTCGGGCGGTGTCATCGGCCCTTACTTTTTTGAAAATCAAGAAGGACAAGCCGTGACAGTAAATGGAGACCGATACCGTACGATGATTAGGGAGTTTTTGTGGCGTCATTTGGATGGAATGGACATTAACGAGTTGTGGTTTCAGCAGGATGGTGCCACCTGTCACGCTGCACGAGAAACAATGTTGTTGCTCCGTGAACGATTCCAGGATCGCATCATTTCTCGTAATTCCGACCATCAATGGCTACCAAGGTCGTGTGACTTGACGCCTTGTGACTTTCCTCTTTGGGGTCATCTGAAGTCATTGGTGTATGCCAATAAACCCCGAAACATCAATGACTTGAAGGAGGAAATTCGACAGGTTATCGGGCAAATGGAAGTCGAAACTTGTCGTGCAGTAATATCCAATTTCATGGACAGAGTTGATGCGTGCCAGCGCAGTAGAGGAGGACACATGCATGACATCATTTTTCATACATAAAATCGGAAGGAAAGATGAACTTGTTGATGTATTTATTTTCAGTTTTTCAATAAAATAAATCTCTTAATTTGATATATCAAAACCGGCGCTCTTTTTGAATCACCCTATACACTCTTTCTCTATCCCTAAAATGCTCCATGCGAATTTTCCATTGTTGGAAACGGTGCTGGAAGTCATCTTCTGTCAGCTCTTTCAGGACACGTGCCACTTGCTCTTTTACAGCTTCCACAGACGCAAATCTTGTCCCTTTTAATGAAAATTTCACCTTAGGGATCAGGTAGAAGATAATAACATGTGATGAAATGTGGTTTTTACTTATGATCCAGAAACGAAGCGCCAGTTCATGCATTGGAATAGCCGAACTTCACGAAGAGCCAAAAAAAGCTCGAATGAGCAAGTCAAAATTTAAAGAAATGATGATTGTTATTTTTGATATCAATGGGATTGTGTACCTTCACTGGGTTGCTGAAGGTCAAACAATTAATCGATATTACTTCCTTAACTACGTCAAAGAGTAAGGAAAAAATGCCCCGAAATGTAGAAGGATAAATCATGGGTTCTCCACCAAGACAATGCACCAGCTCATTCTGCGTTCTGTCGAGAGGTTCCTAGCCAAGTACAGCATCTCAGTGTTAGAACATCCACCTTATTCACCAGATCTTGCACCATGTGACTTCTACCTGTTCTCTAAGGTAAAATCTGCATTAAAAGGGACAAGATATGAGTTTGTGGAAACTGTAAAAGAGAAAGCGGCACGTGTCCTAAAGGAGCTGACAGAAGATGACTTCCAGCACTGTTTCCAACAATGGAAAATTTGCATGGAGCGTTGTAGGGATAGAGAAGGAGTGTATATTGAAGGTGACAATAAGTATTTATGTATAAAATAAAAATAACATTTTTTACAACATCAGTCTCATTATTTATTAGCCACATCTCGTACACAGTATTACTCTTTATTTTAACATAATAAATATTTTATATTGTAAAACTTTATTTATTTATAGGTTGGACGGGAAGGTGAAATACAGCCTATGCCAGCTCGGTCGTCTCTAAGTAATCAGTATAATTTATTATCTGAACGAGAATTAATGTCACACGATCCGTTTGCATTAGTCAAATGTTGTGAAAGTTTAGCATTCCTTGTTAGAGATGTTGCTCACATTACACCCTACAATTTTGAGAACTGTGTTCACTGTATACGTACATTTGTTGAAGCTAGTCTAGATTCAAGTAAGTTGTTCAGTTTATTTTAAATTAATTGAAAAAAAAATTACTGATTTGCATATTTCTATTGAAGTCTGCACGGTTTCATTAAAATAATTATAGACTATAAAATTGCACATTAATTTATTCAATGGATAATAGTGTTCTGTATTTTTGTATATCTGCAAGTTAAACATAATTGTTGTGACTGTAAACCAAGTTCTTTCTTACTTTTTTTGTTCAATATTGTATGAAGATGTTCAGAATATTTCTTTAGAACTGTTGGCTTAATTAAATAATTTTATTTAGGCTAGACTAAACATAAATAACCTCTTGTGACTGAAGTCACAAATAAAACTAATAATAAAGGAAAAAACCTATGACAATATAAAAATAAAATATTAAATAAAGGAAACTATGTACTGTCAAGTTACATAACTTTAAAAATGACTGTTGTGGTAGGTATAATAAATAAATAATTATAAACATAATAACTTTTAAATGTATTAATGATTAATTTATAAAAATTAATAGTTGATATCTATTCAAAGTGTTCAAACTAGTACTGATACAACAATTTCAATTGTTACCATGTGCAGCAAGTTACATTTTCAAATTAAAATAATTATTTCAATAATATCATGTTCAAACCTTAACAGATTTCATGCACATAAATTACAAATTATTACTTCATCTAGAAAATGTTGAAGGAACAAATTCTATGACAAACGTTCAAAAATGATTACCAGGGTTTTGTTCCATTACATAGTTCCATTTATTCTTCATTCATAACGTCTCAGTTCAATTGTTTCTACAACAAAATGGTATCGCACATGAGTAGTTAAAAAGACTATTTTTATTTATTTTTGATTTTCTTCGGTTACGTGAAATATACAATTTTCTCAAAATTATACTTGTTAATATTATAATACAGGAGCTGCAGTACCAAATTGGCTATTATTAATATGGGTACAAAGAATTAAAAATTTAAAAAAATGTTTAGTGACTGGATTCTGTCTGAATCCAGATTCTGCCTGGACGCCTGTTCTGAATCGCTCAGTTTTTTCATTATTCTTAGTTTTTTCTGATATATTCAATTAAAACCGTGCATAAATCCAATTTTTTCCTCATATTATTAACACATTATATTTGATATTTAAGTGATAATATTGTTGGAACTGGATTTAATTAACATATTTCATTATTATTTAATTAGATTTAATTATTAATTATTTTTTAATTTCAACACTTTAAGGTGTTTACTGTTCTACTGATTTAATAAATAAATAAATTTAAGAGAAAATCAGTGTTAACTGTATAATTTCTATTACTAATCAAAATATATATTATTTCTTTAAACCACCAGTTAACAATAAACACGTACCAATTATATCGCTTTTGTGTATAAAATGCACAGCTTCAGTACTTTTTTTTATATTATTAAAATTAAACTCGTTAGGTGCCACCTAGAAATGACTAGAAGACTTTGCAAGCCCAACATACTTTTTTTAAATAATTAGGTTAAATAATGTATAAAAATGATATTTCCCCTTAGTAGGGATTATATTGTGCAATTTTACAGCAAAAAAAATAAAGACGCATAACCAACGACCAAAGAAAACTAACATACATTTTTCAAGTTATTGTACCTAGCCGAGGCAATTAGAGAAAAACCCACACAAACGCAGATAAACTATACGATAAACTAAAATACTTCAATGTACCTTTATTTTCGGAATCATCCAATGCACTTATTTTGTTAAGAAACTTTTGAAAATATCACAGGTTACATTCCATGGATCTATGCATTTTAACTGTACTTCAACTATTACAACATGCACCATTCTTGTACGTTTATTTTTTACTTCTTCACAACACATCTTGCTTATTCGGAAGTGAAACAGATAACGGGTGGTTATCATACATATGTTTCACTAGCTAGCCAGCAGAGGAACAGCCAATCGAAAATAACTGGTCAGGGCAAACTACAAAAAAATTACTACTATACGAAATCACACCACACTCCTAGGTCTTTTTGTAATACTTGCGCGAGTCCTAGCAAAGGCGCTCAACAAAAGAGTGTAATCCAGTAATTTACTAACTGAAAATGGGGATTATTAAATTCTAAAATCCTTTTGAATCCAAACTATTTTTTTATAAAAGATACTATTTCTATTTTATAAAATTATTAATAGTTCAAAATTCCAGATATTTACTGATTGTTTATGTATTACTAAATACCATTGTAAAATAAAATCCAAATTTCATTATTTCAATCAACAAACATCTGTACCTTTTCTATTAAAATTAAATTACAAAATAAAATTAAATATTTTTAATCTTCACACTGATTTACTCAGAATAAAATTGATAAACAACAAAACAAATTAGAGAAGTGTGTGATGATTAATTATCCCCAAATAATTAACCATTACACTCTTAATGTCATGACTTAGTCAGTTAACAGAGGTTAACCTAGAGAATTTTAGATTCATGTCCTTCAATTTTTCATAAAGAGCTTAAGAATGCATTGCAGTAATATTGTTCAAAAGCACTGGACAAGAAGAAATAAATTAATGCTTTTTCTATTAAAATTAAATTACAAAATAAAATTCAATATTTTTAATCTTCACACTGATTTACTCAGAATAAAATTGATAAACAACAAAACAAATTAGAGAAGTGTGTGATGATTAATTATCCCCAAATAATTAACCATTACACTCTTAATGTCATGACTTAGTCAGTTAACAGAGGTTAACCTAGAGAATTTTAGATTAATGTCCTTCAATTTTTCATAAAGAGCTTAAGAATACATTGCAGTAATATTGTTCAAAAGCACTGGACAAGAAGAAATAAATTAATGCTTTTGAAATATGCTCTTAGATCTTTTTTGTTTGATTTGGTATATTTATAAAATTAGTGCTCCATTATGAGTTTGATGAAAAATTATTTATAAATTCTAGATTTTGTAGTATACAGTTTTTGTTGGCTTGCTTGTTTATTGAGACTTTATTGTGAAAGATTGTTATGTAAACTTGTTGCAAGTGCCAAATGCATAAAACCTTATGGTATTTGTTATTTTGTATTTTGCAGATGAAAAACGAGGAGGTGGAAAGAAAGTAATTGGAAAGGAAGCTGCAGCAGGAAAGGGTCGTAAAAAAGCTAGTGGTAATAAAAGGAGGGATGATCATCAACGAGCTCGTAGTCCAACTAATAGCCCTTACGATGCTGATGAAAGTGATTCTGAGGAAATGCCAAGTGGCTACCACCAAGTGTCCATACAGGTCGGTTTTTAGTAGGCACTCATAAATTTCAAGGTGAAGGTTTTGTTGTTGTTAGGGCAGGGGAAAATAATTTTTTAAGTTGAGATGTATTGAGAAAGGTACAAAACTTCATCCTACAATTGATTGTGTAATGAAAGATCATAATTTAACAAAATTATATGTTAAATCATTATGGGAAATTTCAAATGAATAAATTTCTCTGGTAATAAGAAATATATTAAGAATAAACAGATATACATTTTTATCTTTTAACTTTATTTATTTGGACTGTGAGTTATAAAAACTTGACTTCTCTTATATTTTCTTATTTCTATGTCAATTTATTAGATATGTTTATTTACATAGTAGCATCTAAAATTTGTTTCATTAAATTCATTTGTGGTTCAGTTGCCCTGAAGGCTTGTTTGAATTTTAAATATCTGTTTGAATTTTAAATATATTTACTCAGAGAGTAAATGAGGAACCAGATATTTTGCTATTGCCTTTCTCTTTGGTTTCAAGGAGACTTTTGCGGGTCATTTTGCTTAGTAAACTCAATTTTTTCTTTTTCATTCCTACTTTCGACTGTTTACTTCATTCATCTAAGTATGGATGTATTGTGATATTCCATTACATGTAGTGAAAAGGTTTTCATATTTGATGTTTTGCTTATTTTTTTAATTGGGGTCAACAAAAGAATTAAACCTGGTTTATTTTTCCTCATTATGCTGCATGTAAATAGGCTATATCACCTGTACTAAATTTTTGTGTTTCAGTTGCTGGATCTTATGCACACTCTCCATACCAGAACTGCTCAGATATACCGTTGGTGGGCTGAGGAAAATGCTGAGACTGAATTAACTTCCCTTTGGGCACAAGGGTGGTGTCCATTATTACAAGGGATTGCAAGACTGTGTTGTGATTCAAGACGTCAGGTACCATTCATTATTATTTTAATATTCTAAACTGTTAAAAAGGTTTTTTTAGTGTGCTAGAGTTGGAAGCAGAATTTAGAGACCATAAATGTTTCCTGATTTGACTTTCAGAAGCTTCTATGCTAGCCACCTGAACTAACAGTGCTACAAGATTTATTAGCAATAAATGTTGTATTTGAAAAAATTGATATAAGAATAGTAAAAATACATTAATAAAAGTACTGTAACAAAACATAAATGAAAGTATATAAATACTGTTTCTTACAAATTACAAAATCTTTATTTAATGCTTCTTACTTGTATACATCAATGCTATGGTTTAACAAATTGTGCCACATATACGAAACTCTTGTATGTTAATAATGTTAGCCACAATATAAAGGTAGTTGATTTGTTTACTTACCTTTACTTTCTCTTGTCCTATACGAATATATGGAGAAGGGAAATATTGTTTTCATGTAGATTTTTCAAAATCAAATTTTCACCGGAAATGCATGTTTTTAGACCCTTTAAATTAAAAAAAAAAACACGTTTTTAACAATTGGTCTGTGTGTGTGTGTGTGCATGCGTGCATGTGTGAACAAAATATCTCAAGAACAGAACATCATATAAAGTTGAAACTTGGAACTTAAATAAAGTACCAGTAGAGAACCCGACACAAACATTTTCATTTTAATCACTCAACTGGAAGTTAGAAGTTTATTCGTGCAATTTTTCACTTTTGTGGTTTTCTCAAAAACAGCTCTTTGATTTTTTTTAAAAATCACCTTATTTACTACAATTTTTATGCTCTATAAAATAGGTAAGCACCTTATCTGCTGAAATTCTTTGGGAGGCTGTGTTCTCATAGAAAAAAAGGTTATTTTAAGATTGCGGCCTTAATACGCATTTCAGAGCAAAAGTGTATATAATCAAAGTTGTAGAACATTTAAAAACCTACAATTTTTATTTCAAACATTTTTTTATACTACACTTAGTTTAGTTTAGCAGCAATTACTGATTTTCGGTTGCTTTTTTTCCATCAAAATCAGTAAAAACAATGGGATTTTTAAGATTGTGGCCTTAGTAGACATTTTATGAGAGAAATGTATTAAACTAAAAGTTATAGGAAATTAAAACCTAAAATGTTTATTTTAAGCATTTTTCTCTACTGAGCCTAGTTTAGAGGCAGTCACTGATTTCCATACTTTAAAGCGAGTTTTTTTTTTTTGAGTGATGATGCCTACTTAAGCCTTGGGCTTGTGCGTAGGTAATGATATGTGGTGAATTACAGATGAAAAAAATGCCAGACCTGACCGGGAATCGAACCCAGGACCCCGGCATAGTAATACAATAGTTGCGCTGACCACTACACCACGGGCCGGCCAAATTTTTTTTTTATATTTTTTTTTCATTTTGTCATTCACTCATGATTAAAATTAGGTAATGTTTTCTGTTTACATTGTTTATTCATAATTAAACTTAGGTTATATTGTTCATTATTTGCATTGGCAAGAGAAAGTTGTGTGAGTACTTCACACCAGATTTTTGAGACAGTAATCTTAAAGTATGGAGATAATTTTTAGTCATCAAAACTAATATGGTTTCATAATGAAAAGAAAACGGTCATTACTTTGTGAATAGAATAACTTTGTTATTTATTGGCAATTATATTTAAAATTTTACAAATCCTTTCATTGAAGGCTTGGCGATCCACGTTACATTGAAACTCGGGTATGAAATGTGGAATGGTTTAACCATGAGAAAGGATTCCTTTCCAAAATGGTTTAATTTTTTAATAAAAATAGTTATATTTATAATAGCAAGGGTAACACAGTATTGTAATGATTAGTACAATCTGCAGTATTGTACTGCAGATTTACATATTTAAATTTTATAATATTATAATATTTATTTATAATAGCAAGGGTAACACAGTATTGTAATGATTAGTACAATCTGCAGTATTTTCAAAAGAGATTAAATTTATTCATATGGTCTTTGAAGACAGGAGTAGAATGAAGGTAACATGTGAAAATCAGATTCCATGTACTACTCTAGTTATTATGTTAATGAGTCTTGAAGGAGATTTCTGGTAATGACGCGCATTATGGTAACTTCTGCCATTGATTTACTTTTTCAAGTATGAAAATGTTGTAACTAAATTTATTATTACAGGTACGGATGAGTGCAATTACGTATCTACAGAGAGCTCTCCTTGTTCATGACCTGCAGACTTTGACTGGTGACGAATGGGAATCTTGTTTTAATAAAGTTTTATTCCCTCTTTTATCTAAGTTATTAGAACCTATCAATCCACAAGACCCAGGTGGGCTTGAAGAAACAAGAATGAGAGCAGCAACTGTGCTTTCTAAGGTAACTATGTTTATTACTACAGTGATTATTCCAATATTTTGATGAAAATTGTTATAGTTTTGTTACTACAATACCTTTCTGTTTGCTTATCAATATGTCGAGTCCAGTAAAACTGTGGATACTTCATAACATATATTTTGAAGATTATATGATTATTTTCTTTTTAAATTTCTGTTGTTATCAGCAACCGTATTATTTGTTTTTCAATGCAACTATAGGTTACAAAAGTTCACAAATTTGCCAAGCCCTAATTAATTCAGAGGTGTAAAAACGACTTTTGGCTTTGCAGCATAGTGTAATATAAACTGTGTGATTGAGAGGTAGATTTGACTGTACTTTTTTAACTTTTTCATCAATATCAAATATTTTTGTAACATATCTTTCCAACTTATTGAAATAAATTTTAAATTCTGTTGTTTAGTGGAGTTATTGATTTAATTATTAATTAGATTTGAAATAATTATTGCTTAGGTTAATTTTCAGGTTATGTAAGTGTTGAAAACTTCTGTGTGCTATGTTTATCAAGTTTTCTTTCAATAAATTCCTTATTTAGCAAGTCTGTCATAATTTGGTTGCTAGAAGCAGGGCTGATTTTTGTTCTTATTTTTTTAACTCCTAATAATTAATTAATACAGAAATATTTTATTTTATAGTTCTTTAGTCATTTTTGTATTTCTTTTTAGGTAACACCTCACTTTGAAATAGATTTTTGTAAAAGTACTAATATAATTTTTTAAATGTTCTTTTCAGGTGTTCTTGCATCATCTTACACCTCTTCAGACTTTGTCTACGTTTACTGCCCTTTGGTTAACAATACTTGATTTTATGGATAAATACATGCATGCTGATAAAAGTGACCTTCTGGTGAGTAGATGTTTTACTTTTTCAAAAGTGTGATTGAATGGAAAGAGTGTAATTTTAACCTAGTGAAAATTTGTTTCATTTTGTAATATAATATACTCATTGAAGTTTTCTGTGAAACCTGAAACAAAATTAAAATATACCTATGATATTCCCCACGAGGGATGGACAATTTGTAACAAAAAACTAAATGTTCCTCTTGATATTAACTATTTTTTTAAAGACTGAGTGAGGGACCCGCCTACTCCTCCGCCATCTTGCCCCTCACTGAAATATATTTCTTTACAAAATTTTATTTTATTCTTCTCTAGTCGCCTAGCAACTGAATTAAATAACTTTTATTAAAATAATTTTGTCAATATGAAATAATTTTAAATAATTCTTAAATAGTAATCAGCTGGAGATGTTTATCATTTTAATAAATAGAAAAAATAAACAATTCCAGATGTTCAGTCAATTCGGCACACTACAAATATCCCCACAATTCAATTTTGAAAACAAAAAGAAATTTTTATGATAATCTAAATTTTGAATTTGTTTGATAAATTTAATTCCAAAATGTTTTAAAAATTGTTACTAAGCGACCTTACAATTCCATTGATCAAATAAACTATAAACTATAAGCTATAAACAAACTATAACCAACTATAAACAAACTATAACCAACTATAAACAAACTATAACCAACTATAAACAAACTATAACCCTATAACACCTAAACTATAACCTATAAACAAACTATAACCAACTATAAACAAACTAATAAATAGGAACTGTGGACTACCAAATATACATATACATAAAATAAATAAAAGTTCAAATAAACATTGTACACACACAACAAACCTCATACATACATAACAAACCTCCACCTTCATCACGACCGTCACTTTTTATATTACAAAGCACATTTTTTAATATAATTTCATATTCTATTTCCTCTATTAGTCCAGGTATCTGTTTAACTTTTACGGTACTTCTTTTTTCCTTGTTTTGTACATCACTCCTGGCTGAATGGCTGCTTCCCTTCCCCGTCACATGAGAATCATAATTTGAACCGCTGCTGGTACCAACCTGTGCTGATTTTTCTTCATCATCCTCTGCTTCATCCAAAGTTGACACCCTTCGATTTACACCACTTCTCTCTCCTTCCGGCAATCTTAAAACATTCTGACTGGCACTGACACAACTACCCGTTTCTACTACAACATTATCTTCATCTGGTTTAATATTTTCAGTTAATATTTTATCACCTTTACTACTTACTGATCCACTTTTTAATATACTTTTCTTTGTTTTTACTACATTATTATCTTCATCTGGTTTAATATTTTTACTAACATCTTGTTGAGTTTTCCTTATATTTTTTATTATCTTTATATTACGCTGTTTAATCTCTTCTTTCATTTCTTTTATGTTTTTCTCCTGCTTGTCTAACCTACAATCCAAATTATTTATTTTTTCAACTAACTCTTTTCTATGTAGATCTATAGTATGTGCCTGTTCATCTATTTTACGGCCTAGTTCATTTTTATGCTCATCCATTTTACTGTTTTGCTTATCAATTTTATTCCCTAGTTCACTGTTTTGTTTCATAAGTTCCTGAAACATATTTGCAATCATAATGTTCTGACTATTATTATTATCCATATTATTATTGTTATTATTATTATTATGCATATTTACTTCCCTTTTTTCTAATCCAAGGTCGTGGACGTTTCCCCACAAGGGATGCCAATTTGAAACAAAATTAAAATATACCTATGATATTCCCCACGAGGGATGGACAATTTGTAACAAAAAACTAAATGTTCCTCTTGATATTAACTATTTTTTTAAAGACTGAGTGAGGGACCCGCCTACTCCTCCGCCATCTTGCCCCTCACTGAAATATATTTCTTTACAAAATTTTATTTTATTCTTCTCTAGTCGCCTAGCAACTGAAATAAATAACTTTTATTAAAATAATTTTGTCAATATGAAATAATTTTAAATAATTCTTAAATAGTAATCAGCTGGAGATGTTTATCATTTTAATAAATAGAAAAAATAAACAATTCCAGATGTTCAGTCAATTCGGCACACTACAAACCTTAACCCTTGTGACTGATAGTTTTGAGAGTAGTAACTCTTCTAACACTAATCCCGAGATAGCCCCAGTAGACTTGGCTGTTTTTATCCATCTTTCATCCAAAATATTTTAAATTTTTATGAGACTTAAAAAAACTTTGAGAGATGTCTTAAAATAACAAACATGAAACTTGATTTTTTTATGCTAGTTACAGCAAATTTATGAAAAATTAGTTGTAATTTATGCAATGTTGCGTGTTTTGTCAAAATTTGGCAATAATTTATTTTTATTTTTTTTTAGTCTGGTATTATAAAAAATTGTCTAGCGAAAAATTTGATAGCTGAAACGCCCTAAGATATTGTATTTAAAAAAATATAAGGTAGTCGCTTACCACACTATACGGCTATTCAACCATACGTGTGAGTCAAGTGAATATGGATTGTCTGTAGTAAAAGGAAGGCGGAAAATTTTGCTCTCTTTGATCTGATGTTATTAACCCATTCCTACAGTTACTTATATGACATATGTTATTATATGAAAGCACGGAATTGTGAACATGTGCATAGAGAAAAAAAATTAGGAAAGATAAATTAGAACACTGTTGCATTGTGGAAAAGTGTCTAAAATTGGTTATTCTGCGAATATCAGAGGGTTCATTCCCTTCTTCAGGTCATATTCAATTCAACCGGTTTTGCTATAAGCAAGATTATTCAATAATATACCTACTGCTATCATTCAAGCTTTCAAAGGTTGTTATAACTCAATTTTTATGTGAGTTATGGCCTTTACATGGTTTACGTCAGAAAAATCGGAATTCAGTGGTACTGCAACATTCACAAAACAATAGAAAATTTCCCACTAATAGGATTGTGTTTCTATAGAGCTTACTTTTTCCTCATACATTCAGCTACTATTTTACTATAATGTTTACCTGTGTGCACGTACATTGACCTTCACAATTGCACAAGCTGTTGAGTATTTACAAATTTGTTATCTAACAACAATATATTGGCTATTCAACATATAAACGTGGAGTATATTTGGTTATTTTAATTTATGTTGCAAAAATGTATTTCACCATCTTATAGTTTTCTTTAATCTATAAATGTCATCACAACTTTAAAATAATGCAATTTATTTCTGTATTTTTCAGTATGAAGCTATCCCAGAGTCACTGAAAAATATGTTACTTGTTATGGATTCAGCCAAAGTATTTTCAAATGGTGAGGAGTATTCACCTCTTTGGACAGTTACATGGGATAGAATCAACACATTTTTACCTACACTCAAGGAGGAATTATTTAAAGCTCAGGCTCCTCAAGGTGGTATGTCATTTAATTTTAAGTAAAAAAGATGCAGTAGGCCTACTTATTGTTGAAATTTCAGGTTGTTGTTCACAAGCTTATATTCATTTTGAGTTGTGTTTAAGAGTCTTCTTTAAAAAAATAATCATGATATTAGTGCAACTAAACAATTATTTTCTTCACATAAAAAATTTCACCCTTTATCTACTGTCACCGGATGGTGACATTAAGTGGCAAGTAAAAACCTTTACTGTTTGGTAGCCCTAAAAAGGGCCGTTTAAACGGTAATCGTCTTGGCGCAGCGTCGGTCGTAGTCGCCATGGCGGTCGGGGGATGGGCAACACGGCATGTTGTCGTCCGGCGGTGACGTCATCTTCTTCCCTCACAGTAGTGCATCAATGGCTGCTTCATCGGATCCGATGGGTGTAAGGCTCGGTCGAGGGACCACTGTGGGCATCACTCATGGCAGTGGGTGATAACGGTCCAGTTGATAGCTTACGCTATCAATGCAGTGAGCAGAAGCATCATCTTCTCTCTTGCGAGGTCGTTGATGAGTCTCCGTTGGAGTCCGGTAGCCGTGTGCCAATGGTGGACGTCTTGTCTGCTGTCTGGATGGGAATTGAATCTCTTGGCTCAATGCAGCGCTCTTTTTATAGTCGCCGAGAGTGCTGTGGTATTGGTCTTGACCTTTGCAACAAAGGCCTCTGTCAGTACACCACCACAGGCCTACCACCCCTTTTGGAACTATTAGCGGTTCCCTCTGTTGCTATGTCGGAAGCTTTGTAGCCGGCAGCACTTACTTAAGCATAGAGGACGACAGTGACACTACTATAAACTGTTAATTAAATATTCTGGTCTTTACTGAAAAACAGAATTTGATTATCTTTAATGATTCAAGTCCTCTGGTGTTATTGTGGGAAGTGTTTTTAGTTCAGAATAAAATTTTTGTTCCAGAAATGGCATATCTTTTATGTGAAATGTTTTGAAGACCAACTAGCATTAATTATGCTAGTGTGTTTGAAAGATATGTACAAAATAACATCGTGGTTTGTATTTGTGAACGAAATCAATATTAGTATTAACTCAACAATCGTTGTATAAAAGTTTATCAATGTATCACGGTGTAAAAAGTAACTGTTATGTATCAATTCAATTTTTGAATTGATAGATACATAACTATACCTATACAACTCCAGTTTCTATTATTTAAATAATAAATGTGTTTTGTGGTCAGAATTAGTGTTTAATGTTGGTTTTTTTTGTAGTTGAACCAGTCACTAAACAAATACCTGGAAGAGATGGAGAGTTGCAATCACCTGGTCAAAGCGAAGTTCAGCAACAATTACAGCAGCAACAGCAGTTTTTACAGCAACAGCAACAACAGTTTATACAACAACAACAAATAGTACAGCAACAGCAATTTCAGCAATCACACCTGCAGCAGCATTATCATTCACAGCAGTTACCCCCATCAAATCGAACAAACTTAAGGTTATTATTATTATTATTATTATTATAGCGTATTCTCCCTTAAAGGAAGGCGATAAGCAAACTGAATCATTTTTTTTTCTTGTTGTTCTTTTTGTCCACCCAGTACTCTCGCATCCGTTTTGAGAAAGCCTGTTTCCTTTCTTTTGACCACTTTGGCCTGTACTGCTTCTGCTTTGGCTGCTCTGGCTCTATCTCCCATCTGTCCACCTTGTTCCTAAATATGTTCCTATCTGCGATGTCTTGTTCTGTTATTTTCGCTTTCCTGAGATACTTATAGATTTCACTTATCCACGGTGGCATTTTTTTGAGAGACGTTGTATACTCCAATATTTTTCTTGTTAGCCTGTTTTCTGGTAACCGCTGTATGTGTCCAAAGAATTTCATACGTCTCTTTCTAATGTCAGCTCTTTTTAATGTCAGCTAATTATTATTATTCATTATTTCATTTTATTTTTATTGGGCCTTCTGTTCAGGCCGGTTAGTCAGCTGATAAGAAGGTCCTATCACTTTTAGTAATTCAAGTTGCACAAGCAACTTTGTAGAGTGACCATCTGAGTCATACATGAACAAACTCCAAAGGTGTCCCTACCAAAAACCTAAAAAGGAAAAATTTTAAAGGTTTAGAGTTAATTCAGTAGTTTTTTAATATTTGATTTATTTTCATAATTTCTTGTCCAAGACTGTTTTTTAATTTTAATTTTAACAATGAATACATCAATCAAAAGTTGCTTAAATCCATCACTAGTTTTATGTACTATAGAAAATTGCTATGTTTGTGTATTTTAACTGGTCTCGAACTTACTAAACCAAATTTGATGGAACTAGTTGATGTTTTTTATGGCCCTTATAGGCGAGGCATTAATCTGCTGTAATCACATTATTAGTATTTTAATATTCCTGATATAGTTTGTGAAACAAGTTATAAAAATAAGCTGTAGTGCTACTAAATAATTGTATTTAATACAGTGCTGTAGTCATTTCACATTCATTAGCTAATATTCTTACTTACAAGGTGTGCCAATTAACTTCCAGTAACGAAACTTTAGTTAAACTTGACAACACTGCATTATTCATAAACATATGACCAGAAATAGGGGACCTTCCTTTCATTGCAGAAGTTTCATTGAAGTTGATAGAGCATTTGGTTTGTGTTTTCAAAAGTAAAAACCAGTGACTGGATAGTTCTATGTTGGCGTCCTGGAGCAGCTGCTAGCATGCATTTTACAGGTCCAGCTCGAACTCACCAAGGACGGCCAGATCTTGCACTATGACAACGTGCCGGCCCAGTCGTCATTCATTGTACAAGAGTTTTTGGCAAAAAGAGGCATTTTAACATTGCTGCACCCACCCTATAGCCCCGATCGACCCCTGCGACTTCTTCTTATTCCCCAAGATGAAGTCGCAACTCAAGGGGACTCATCATGTCAGCATACTGGAGGTCAAAGAAGCTGTAACTTAATTGCCACCCCTCGTATTGTTAAAATGATTAGCATTTTATGAAAGTTTTCCTTCGTGCTTTCTTTTTGTCATTGTGAAATGTGTCAAGTTTTTAAGAAATCAGTAAACTATTTGGTGATAACTTAAAATTTTGTAAACTATAAGATACATTTTGTAGCTAAAGAATCTCTAACTGCTATGTTTTTACCTATTAACTGTAGGACTGGTCCAGCTGAAGTCCCTTCACAGTTTCCTCAACAACAACAACAACAGTTACATTTTGCTGGTGGAGCTCCAGTTCCTCAAATGTGGCCATCATCTACACCAATATTTCCTCATATGGGGCAGGTAATATAAATTGGGTAAATTTTATGTTTATGAAACGAAATTGTGTATTTTTACTCTAAAAAGTTTGTCTTTACAGAATCAATGTAAAAGAACAATACAGGCTTGTATGGAAAACTTAAGGTTAACTAACTACAAATTATATCTCTGTACGATTCTAGTGTACTGATGTCCGAAGAAATCTATATAAATAAAATTATGATTTCATCTGTATAATTTTTTAAAACGCACGAAATTTTGTTTTTACACCTAGTATACACTGAAAATAATTTCAGCTGAATTTTTGTCTGTTACGGCAAGCACCGGTAAACCAAATTCAATGAATTTTGGTACTTAGGTTCCAGACATAATCAAGGTGAACATAGGCTATAATTTATTTAAATATCACACAGGGAGGGGTTAAAAAACAATGAACATCTATGTTATAAGCCAGTGTATCTAAAAAATGTTTTGTAACTAAAATTTTAAAACATTTAAAAGCAAATAAGTTTAGTAATGCGAAATTTTTTATTTAACACAAAATAGCAAGAGGTATGTTCTTCATTATAATGTAAAGAGAAAACTAATTTTGTGACTATACACTATTATGCTTTTATGCTTTGTAGCTGGAAACTGGCTGTTTTCACCAATTTATGTAAGGGAGACAAACTTCTCCAGACATAAAAATAAAAAAAAAAATCTGGTGTGAAACACTCACACAACTTTCTCTTGCCAATGCAAATAATTAACAATAAACCTAACATTAGTATTAAAACATTAGAAATGAACAAAAACTAACCTCAAAAACATTACCTTATTTTAATCATGAGTGAATGACGCAAAATGACAATCGAACTCAGTTTGGCTTAAAAATACGGAAAATCACGCTTTCACGCTAAACTAGGCTCTATAGAGAAAAATGCTTTATACAAAAGTTGTAGATCTTTTAATTTTCTATAACTTTTATTATATACACTTTTGTCGTAAAATGCATACTAAGACCGAAATGTTAAAAAAATCGATTTTTCTCACGTTTTCGTGAGAAAAAAACAGAAAATCGCAAATTACCGCTAAACTAAGCGTTATACAAAAAAATGTTTGAAACAAAAGTAGGTTTTTAAATTCTCTACAACTTTTATTATATAAGTTTTTGCGCTAAAATTTATATTAAAGCCGTAATCTTAAAAAAACAACGTTTTTACGTGAAAACAGCCTCACCGAGAATTTCAGCAGACATGGCGCCTACCCTATCTTGTAGAGAATAAAAAATTGAGTAAAATAGGCGATTTTAAAAAAAATCGTAGGACCAGTTTCTGAGAAAATCGCAAAAAACTGAAAAATTATACGAATAAACTATTTATTTATTTATTCCGGTTGACCGATTTTGATGAAAATGTTCGTGTCGCGTCCGGTAGTGGTATGTAACTTAAGTTTCAAGTTTCAAGTTCGTACGATGTTCCGTTCTTGAGATATTCTGTTCACACACACAGACACACACACACACACACAGACCAATCGCTAAAAACATGTTTTTTGGATTCAGGGGGTCTGAAAACGTATAGATCCGGTGAAAACTCGATTTCGAAAAATCGACATGAAAACAATACTTTCCTTCCTATATATTCATATAGGCAAGAGAAAGTAAAAACTAATTAAAAGGGCTGTACCAGTTAAAACGTATGACACCAGCCAGCTGAAATAAATACCTCAAAACTGATACTTTCGGGGGCTGTAGCACCGGTGCAAACAGAAACTCCACCACTATGGTCAGAAGGACCATGCAGGGAAATGACCAGGAGAAACCATACCCCAAAGCTAAAATTTACGGTAGAGCAACACACAAACAAAATATGGAGGCGAGAAAATAAAATTTATGCCGGATCAGATAAATAATCATTAAACAACACAAATAAAATTAGAGTGACTTAAATATTTATTATTCAAATAACAAAAAAATGAACAATAAAAAAAAATTATTAACCATAAATGAGATGGCATAATAAGACGCCAATAACTTTAAAGTGAACAGAATAAACTTAGAAACGAACAGTAGCTATCAATCAAATAAACTTTTTAAATAGACACAAAAAAACTTCAATTAAAAAAACCAGTTCTTTGAAACATTAAATAATCTATAAAGAAAACTGTAGTGTATTCTGAATATACTTTAAAAATAATAAAAGAAAACTTATTTTGTGGAACTTACATAAATTCTACAGGTAGGGAAACTAAAAAAAATCTTTACTTTAAAAATTAATAATAAAAAAACTTAAAAAATAGATTTTAGGTAATAAACATTAGATATTACTTTTAAAAAAAATTATTTTTACATGTTCATTAATCAAATGGGAAAAGATGTATGGTTATTCATGTTCATTGACAAATGATCCGAAAAATCAAAACAAAACAGAGCAGTCTTAACAAAAGAATTAGGAAGGGAACCACGAAGTTACAGAAATAACAAAAATTCCAAAGTAAAATGAATTAATAAAAAAAAGAAACAAAAATTAATTACGGATAAAAGAGATCTAAGAGTTAGAATGGAAATTAAGTTTAAAAAATTATTTTAGTTAACGATAAGATTCAAGATTTGGATTTACCAAAGATCAAATGAAATCTTAGTTCTTTAAAATATAATCAAATTAGTTTTACTTATTTTTTTATTTAAAGTCCAAAAAAAAGAAAGACTGAAACGGTGAAGAGAATGTAAGAATATTCTGAATTATGACTTAGGGTCGGATGTCGGTTTTAGTAGCAGTAAAACCCTACATCCCCAAAAATAAAAGAAAAAAATGAAGCAATTTATTTAAATTAATAAGAAAAATTAAGAATGAAAAATTACGTCAAAACACAGTATTATTTGTTAAACAAAAGGATCAAGAAAAAGTAGACAAGCCAAAAAATTTAAAAACCAAAATCCGAACTAAAATTTAAATTAAAAATTTTGGTATTTAAATTTAAGAAATTCAACTAAGAAGTTCATTATTGAAAAATTTACCTGGAAAAATTTGTGGTGAATTCAACAGCCGTCGAAGATTTCCAAGGCGAAAGTGAAATCACATGCACAAAAAAAAATAAAACGTGAACATACTCTCCTCTCCTACTGCTGGAGGCCAATACCCCAAGTCAGCGGACTCAGTGAAAAAGGGAATAGAACGACAATCACACATGCCAAATAAAACTAATGTGATTTATTGAGACAGAAATATTTAAATTAATTACAAGGAAAATATTTCTACAAAATACGCAGTTAAATTTAAAAAGAACTTCGTGACCGGAAATGCTTAAGTAAAATCATACGATAAAATTATTTTAAAGAAAATGAAATTTTAAATAAAGTTTATTTTAATAACAATGAAAAATTTATAAAATTCACTACAGTATGTTCCAAAAATAAAGTGAACATACAACTGGAAAATAATGATAGATTTTTTCATTTAAAAAAATTTGCAAAATTTATTTAAGTCAGGAATTCTAAGGGGTTTCAAGGATTTTGAAACTCCTTACAGCTGTTACATGCAATAGTGTTTTGTGTTAGCAACCGCCCGGAAAACCAGTCTCCAGACTAACAACTCTACTTTTTTGGGGGATATTTTATTTATACTAGATATTTTCTATAGAGATTTAAAAATAATTATTGGATAAGTATTTTTTACTCTAGATATTGTAGCAGATGAGAAAGGAGTTTTAGTCTTAATAGATTCAAATAAACATTTTTTGTACAAAATCTATTACTACATTAACAAACAATTATCTTCTCTAAATAAATGAACAAGAATTGTAAAAACTTCTTTAAATAGTAACTTAGTTTTGGTTACAATAAAAACAAATTTTATTATGGTCTGCGTTTGCATTTGTCAAGATAATTTGTAAACAAGGGCTCAGGGTTTTCATCTTATGTTTTCAGTTGGTGTCAACCCCAATTGGACCTCCTGCTCCACCTTTACAACCAGCAGTTAATCCAGCCTCCTCTGCAATATCTGCAGCACCGGTAGGGCTACCTGTGTATTCAGGGTTTGCTAACACATCTTCTGATGCTAGTGCAAAAATCATTCCTTCAGCAGCACAATTTTTCTATCAAGATTTGGTTAGATTTATTTTTCTTTATGCATGCTTAATGTTTCTGTGAAGTCTTTTAAAGTGTGTAGGGATTTGTGAGATATGGGTCACTGTAAATAATATGAACCTTTGTTTCCTTTTGCGAAGTGATTGAATTTGTCAATGTTGGGTGTTCTGTCAATTTTCAATACGTTAATATTATTATTAATATATTTTTATATTCTAGTATCAGAGATTTTATTTTTTGTATTTTCATTGTAGTTTGTATTTACTGTAAAACTTGTTTCTACAAATGCTTGGAAGAAAAATATTTTAAATGTTTTGTTTTTTTTTTAATAAGCTTATACCCTTGCTTTACATTTTTGTTGTTTTATCAACCAAGTATGTGTTATTTAAATTTTTGCTATTGATTTGTATATTACATGGGATGCGAAAGTTTAAAAAAATGTTAACTTAAAATACAAAATACATCTTTTGTGTTCTGTAAAACACATTACTTTTTATTTCGCCATCCATTTGTTGTTTTTTTCTATTTTATTAGCATAGTTAATGAAATATGGAGTTTCTATGGCTTTTACTCTGTGTTATTTTTGTGGTGCTAATTTAATTCAAGATAAAGGTACTGCTCCACAGATGCCCTCTGTTATAGTGTGTTTATTTTTTTAATTATTTTTTTAAATAGTGTATTGATTGGTATAGAATACAACAGTAGCTGAAGGAAATTCTGATAACAAAATATTTGTGATGAGGTTATGGGTGAAACTGTTGTAGGTGACTTACTCATCCTATTATTCAGAAGAATTGTTTATGAATTTTTTTTAACTTCAACCATGTATCTTAACTAACCATTTTGAGAGGCTTTTTTAGATTATGAATTGATTGTATTACCAAGGTTCATTATATTTGACAATCTCTGTTATATTAACAAAGTCAAATACCTGTAATACACATATTATTTATAAAACAATAATAATTGAACCAACAGCATTTTATCTTTGTTCATAAATCACCTTTTAATTGGACTACGTTGAACAAAAACGTATAAAGTTGGATTAATTTTTTGACTCCTATGGGTTTAGTTTATTTTATGTAGATTTGATTTTTACTTGAATGTTGTGTGTCTGTAGTAATAGTTTTTCATTTTTAAAGTATATATGATTTTGTTTTAATTACTATTGCTAAATAACGACAGTGCTTTATCATCTAAAATAATGGAATGTCAGAAATAATGGGAATAATATTCACGTCATTTTTAATAACATTATTGGTAATTGTATTATATAAAACACCACGTAATACATAATTGATGACTCTCACCTAATTAAAAAAAGTCAGTTGGTCCTTTTGGATATCATGTATCTTCAGTTGAAATATAAATACATCAATGAAGGCACTCTAATGTCAGTTTGTCATAACATGTTTTTAGACAGTGGCATTAGTTGTTGTCTGTATGTATGTTGGTTACTGGATTTCATGTTATCATTCATTTTCATGTACTGTATTCAGATAAACTAATGTCCCCTAGCCGTGGGAGTGAGAGAATGTATAATGCTCTCACTCGCACAAGCCATACACGCCGTTCCAATAACATTGTCGTATAATTTTACTCATTGCTGTGAGCAAGCGTTTATGAATGCAGCAAACTAACAAGTAAGATAACGACTGCAGTATGTTTTCAGATTTGGATTATAACAGTAAAGACCTTTGAGCGCATGCGTAGTTATACCACATATCTCCCTCTCACTCGCTCGGCTATGGGACATTAGTTCCTCTGATAGCTATAATGTAATTATTTTACAGCAATAATTGGCTAACCTGGTGGAGAGTGAGAGTTATGACTGAAAGTTACCTTCCATCTTTCACTGATGTAAAAGTAAATTAAGTCATATTATATGTTTCTTAAATATGTTTTAATTTCCCTTTTTTTGTTTCTATGCAGCCTCAGTTAGTTCCAGTGTCTCAAAATACTGTTCAGCCTCCAGCTACCTCTCCAACAACAGGTAAATCGATTCTTTTTTAAAATAAAAAGCTTTCAGTAATAAATTTATTTGCTGAATTCACTGCATTTGAATCCAATTTTGAATAAATTTATAAAATAATTCTCATTTTAAATTTTAGTATTGTCGAATTACTGCTTTGGACAATTTAGCTCTATTGCCAAATTCATTACCTTATGTGTATAAAATTAATTTTCATCATAATTCTGTACAAGCTTTTTATTAGTGCTCTAATGCTATTTAGATCGTTGTATCATTTTATAGTAATAGTTTGTAGTGTAAAATATTGTTATTGTAATCAGCATTGCTTTTATAAAGTGTTTGGCAGTATTTCCATTTTCATAAGGGGTTTATTATTTTATGGAGAAGTGTTTCTATTAAACTTCATTTTTTTGCCATTTCTATGGCAAAAACTTGTGTATGGGTATTTTGGGAAACTAAATGGTTAGCATTTTTTAATGTGCTATTTATAAAACCAGAAATTTATGGAAATAATGCCTGTACCGCTGAACATTAGTTCTACTGATGATTACTACTGGATGGTTGTAATTAATTAAAATTTATTTTTATGGTTTATGGAAAATACTGATTGTCAATCATTAAATTGAATTTCATTGGTAATTTAATTTCTTAATACAGTTTAATTTGTGGATATTTGCCTGATTTATAAAATGTAGCTTTTAGCTAACAGATGTGTATCTTTTATTTGCAATAAGCATTTTTAAAATTTCATTTGTTCGTTAGAAATAATTGCATGTGTTATTTTAGTAAATTATCTACTATTGCTGTACTACTTATTTGGCACAAAACCCAATTTAATTTAGTTTAAGTACCAGTTGTTATTGAGTATTAGCTATATATGCTGTTAAAAAATATGTACTTTGTGTAACATGATATTGTCTTGTATTAAATACAGATATAACTAGTTGGTTGACTCTTTAAAAATGTAATTGATTATTCGGGACCTTGATGGAGAATGTAAGATCACTGTCTTATTGCATGCTTTGATTATTGCATCATCATTTCACTTGCATTAGACCTTATCATTCAGGTAAGAATGTTCTGTTTTCCATTTACTCCAAAATAAAATTGTGTGATTCAGTCAAACATTATACACAAATTATAAAAGTCTACCAGAAACCCTTCAACTTTTTAGCGTATAGATCTTTATCTAACAATTTACTGCATGATTTTTTGTTATTTTAATGCATTTGAATTATTTGTAAAATAACCTGTTGGTTTCAAAAACTGAATGAAAAGAAACTAGAAAATTGACTTTGTAAGCATATTTAATTTGTAAGATGTGTGAATAAGTTAATATTTTTAAAATAATGCACATAATGAATTTGTTTCTGTTATTCTTTCTGTAATTTGATGTAATGTTTGAGTAAAGCTTATTCAGTTTTTAAAATACGGAAACTAAAATTGTTAGTGAATACTAAGTCAGAGATTGTCTTAAGTATTTTGCAATTGTATTTAATAAAAGATAGTGTAAAGTAAGTCTAAAAAGCCAACACCGAAAATTTATGGTTTCTAAAATAGAGTTGACTTTAAAAAATTAAACAATGGAAAAAATAAACAGCATTATTTGTTTCATTAATCTTTATTTTTCTGGGGATGAACTCTTTTTAAATCTGAGAATCTAATCTTTTTTATTTATTTATTTAAAGTCGCATCAACAGCTTGGTCATTAGCAACTACAGTGGGTTATGGAACGTTGGGTTGTGACTTCTAATAATTTCCAGATCCTAGCTGGGAATCAAACCCAGAACCTCCGGGTGGTAGGCCAGCATGCTACCACTACGCTACAGAGGCGGCCGAGAACCTAATTTTAAAACAGACCTGTTTTAATAGAAGTTGAAAGAACCAAACAAAGTGACTGGCAATGTTTAAGATATCAGAACATTGCTTTCTCAATGCAGTTCTAATAACATTGCTTAATTTTAGCTAGATTCTGATTGATATTTCTTCTTTTCTTAATCTACCCACAAATCATGTGCATTCAATTCATGTGCATTAATTATCGGCCAGCCTGTTATTATTTCATTGTCAGCAGGCCTTTAAGTATAGGGGTTAGTGCCACTGGCTTCTATGCTTAAGTCTTGGGATAGATTCCTGGTCAGGTCGGGAATTTTTCCATCTATCGCCCTTCATTGTCTGCATTAGCCTAATACGAGGTGTGATCAAAAAGTAAGTTGACTTTTTGAATTTCGGGCGCTCTTTATACTCTAATTTCAAAATTTTTTTTGTTGTGTTGGTACACTCGTCACGATCATATTTTCAAAGTTTTGTCTATATAGCATGTGTTGTTTTTATGAGAAAAGCATAAAGTTCGTCTTAGCGTGCTCGGCGATTTTTTTGCTGCTAAAAATAATGGAGCAGAGAGTTTGTTATTAATTTTTGTGTAAAAAAATGGTATTAAGTGTTCAAAAACTCTTGAAATGTTGACAGTGGCGTATGGTGAGTCAACTTTGAGCAAAAAAAATGTTTATAAATGGTATAAGTTATTCCAAGAGGGGCGAGAAAATGTTAACGGTGAACCTCGCTCTGGACGCCCCAGCATGTCAAAAACCAACGAAAATGTTCAGGAATTGAAAGAAATTGTGTTGAAAAATCGTCGAATCATGATTAGAGAAATAGCTGATGATCTTAACATATCATTTGGCTCGTGGCAATCAATTTGAACGGATGTTTTGGGTATGACACGTGTGTCAGCAAAATTCGTTAAAAAACTGCTTAATTTTGATCAGAAGCAGCGTCGCATGAACATCGCCCAAGACATGTTGAACGACATCAATAATGATCCTGATCTGCTCAAAAGGGTTATAACTGGTGACAAAACATGGGTCTATGGTTATGACGTCAAAACCTAAGCCCAATCATCCCAGTGGAAGAGCCCAGGCTCTTCTTTGGAGATTCAGGCTGCATCGCTGGAGGAGCTCAAGGCAATACCCAAAGTGCATTTCAGAAATGTTTTGACGACTGGAAAAAGTGCTGGCACAAGTGCATTGAATCAGAGGGGGATTATTTTGAAGGGGATAACATAATTTTGGATGAATAAATAAATATTTTTTTATAAAAATGAAGTCACCTTACTTTTTGATCACACCTCGTATACATAATAATTGGACATAAAACCAGAAAAAATCTTTGTCACCCATTTAATTTTTATCTGTTATAATTTTTTTTGTCTAACCTTTCTCTCGTAGCTTGAACAATTCTATGCATGGTTCTCTGGTGTAATCTAACCATTTTCTTTTTTAGACTTCCTTGAGTTGTGTGAGTGCATCTCTATATGGGATCATTTAATGCCACAGTGAAAAGGTTTTTGTACTAATGAAACATTAGTAATCATGCATTAGAATTTAAATATTTTGTTAACATTTTTTAAAAATAAATACTTGTAATATTAAAATCCAGGGAGTTGTTGTATCCATTAGTCAGAAGGAATCACTGAAATAAAATGCAGTTTGAAATAATTATGCCTTATTATTTCTTGTTATAAACACAGCTGTGGAACAGTAAAATGAACTGTGCAGGTCATCTATCTGATAAAGTTTTTTAGATTGTGATTTAATTTAATTTTTATAATAAATTCCTGTTTAATATGTTTACAGGTTTATCGAATACACCTCTCCTGTTGAGTGCAAATCTATTGGAAAATAGTGTGCTGCCTACCGTACCTGTCTTGGCTCCCCCAAATAATCCATAATTATTATTTATTTTAAGTAGACGCATATAATATATAAAAAGCATTTTTATTGTATTTTTAATTATATATATATTTTTTAAAAAGATCGTATCTTGTGTATTGTAATTACTTTATGTGGTGTGTGATTTTATTTATTATAGTGTAACGTTTTTATCTAAGGGTCTAATATAATGACAATCCAAAACAATGAAGATATTTTTAATTTACGGTCAAATATATTTTAATGAGTTTTATCACTAATAATTCAGGTTACACCTCAACCTGGATTATTTCTTGGTTTTACGATGCAACCCCTCAAAGTAGAACAAACATCACACAAATTATTAACCAGTACAATAACACCAGAGAAACACAATGTACAGAACAACAGATGGGATTAGACTAATTGGAATATAAGACAAGAGTAATGTTGTATGTTTCATGTATTTCATGCATTATGTATTTCATGCCCGTTTCCAAAATGCACTACCCTCACTTGTGTGCCAAACCTGCTTGCCTGGCTCAATGTTTGGTCTTATTCCATAACAAGGGCTGATTACTATGTACTGCATATTTTTCAGGAAATCTGAACAGCCTAAAATCCCAGTCAGTTCAGATTTAAGGGATTTCACTGTAGTACTTTCTTTAAATTAATAAAGTACTGCTGATCAACAAACATTTTCTGCTTTTGCATTGCATTTCAGAATTACAGATTATTTTTTATTACTTATATTGAACAAGAAAATGTTCTGTTTGTTTAGGTCATCAGCCAAAAAGCTGGTTTAAACAAACTAGCATTGTACAAATGATTTTACTAAATAAATTTAAACTATTTTAAAATTGTACTTTTAATTTAATATTATGAAGCCTCGCATAAGCAAAATGAGGAATGATGTGGGTTGCCTGAGCCATATCTTATCTGTAGATCAAGCCTACACTTCATTCAGTAATGGGTGGGTTGGGATTTATAACAAGATTCATTACTGTCAGAAAAAATAACTGTAATTTGTGGCATGTAAGTATGTGTCTATCTGTCCTGTTTTTCAATAAGTCTTGTATTTGACTGTTTGTTTAGAAGAAAGTGATCTATTTTTTACAGCCTTGGACCTAGCAGGTCAGTGCAATTAATTTAACACTCCGTCTTCCTACGATGGGCTAATTTACATTTTGTTTATTAAATTAATTATTCTAGGAATGTTTTAAAATAAAACTAAAAATGTACAATGAACAGGGAAGGAAAATGAAATTATTAAGATTTGTGAAGTTTCCTGTATCACTTTTGGCACTACAGCTGTCTAGAAAGATACAGTTCTATCACTATTGAATACTTATGAGTATTAATAAATAAAACAATCAAAAATTTCTTTATTAGAGGTTAACAATGTTTTAGACCTCAGTAATTGTGCTCGTGCTAATAATTTTTAGAATTTTGTTATTTGGGTTACCTATACTCTATTTCATGTTCAGAATGCAGTATAGCTCTTATGAGAACCCGCTGTGTTATCAGGTGTACAGAAAACATCAGGCACAGCCAATACAATAACACTCTCCTCCGCCGACACCATCTGAAGGTCACAGGCAAAAATTTAGAATTTTGCGTAACAAGCTCATTTTTAATCGAAAAATTCTGAAAAAATTGCTATCATTTCCTAATGAATCATATTTTATTACACTATAAATATTGTTATTATACTCTGATATTTAGATAAGATACGCTCGTACAAAGTTAAGACGACATCTCATCACATGTTTTTACGGTTCACATTAAATAACTCTTTTCTTTCCTTGACGACATAAGTGTTTTATTATTTTGTTATAAAATATAGAATTTTTTCTTTAATTTGATGTATGACAAGTCATATGTTGGTTGGGAACATAAATAATTAACTTGTTTGAAATAATTACTTTTTTCATAACAACAGCCCATTCAAAAGGAATTATCATTGTGTTATTCCAGAAAAATAATCTTGAATGTAAATAATGTCTTTTATCTTTATTTCACCAGCTAATAACTTTGTTTATCCGTTATGCAAACCTATAAAACTACATAATCACATAATTTCGACATTCTTGTCGTTATAGTTTTATGAAAAGATACTTATTTTGTCCCTTACAGAAATACCGACAGTTGAAATGAATTCAACTTTTTTATTTGGAGAACAGTATATTTTCATCCCAATAACTATTGACATTAATTTAAACAATAACAGTTATTATTTAAAAAATAGTTACTATTTTTTACTTTAAAATGGTAATAAAAAAGACAATAAAATTGGTAAACATTCCATCACTGTAATACTTGTCCGTACCTGATCTTTAAAAGGATACACATAATGTATTAACTATGATTCGCATTATGTTATTCAATAGGAGTTTGTAAATGAGAAGGTTATGTGGCGCAGAGTCGATATTTTTACTTAATGTAGTAACGCTCAAACTCCCATATGAAATACATTGCTTATGGACTTTGCGTACTGCATTCTGAACGTGAAATCGACTGTAGATTGTCATTTAATATGGTTCATTGATTATTTTTTCTTAGAAATTTTTTTGTAATGTATTGAATATTATTTATCATTGAAAATGATCTAGTATAATAATTGATTTGTAGCATAACTGCCAATGGAGGTTGCCTCTGTATTCATTAAAACATATTCACAATTAATTATTTAATACCTACTTTGTTCTAAAATATAAAATATTATAAGTGTTTTTGGATAATAACAAAATTTTGTTGCTGATACACATCCTAAAGAATATTGTAAACAGTAATTCTACCCACTTGGAAACTTGTCATTAGATGAATTTGAAAGATTGTTTTGCTCCAACTGTCTAGTTATCAGTGCCTATTATAGTTATGGAACAGTGGGTTTTAACATGTAATAATTTTCCAGACCCTACCCAAAAATCAAATCTAAGATTTTCTGTTTTATCCTCTATGTCACAGAGTAGCCAAAAAATTTTAATTATACTATAACCACGAAGTTGCGAGCTTCCTAGTAAACCAAGCAGTCTTGTACCTCCACCTGTCCTGCCTTCAGTGTTGCCAATTCCTCCTGTCCTGCCAGTGGCATTTGAATTGCTTCACTCAGTCATTTTGGTTTTAAAAATTTGTTTATTTTATAGGCCTACCGTTGTTTAATACAGTCTTTTGTTAAAAGGTTTTAATATTTTATTTGTTATTTTTAGTGTATTAAATGTATATTCAGTTGTAAATATGAATGAATTCAGTGATTTTGATGAACAACCCGATAAATCGACTCCGAACACTGATTATCGTTACCAAAAGGAAGACCTTAAAAAACAATGTGAAGGAATAATCAGTAATGTTGAAAGATTCAAAATTATTATACAAAATTTTGCTAACAATCCTGAAGCAAGAACAAAATTAAATTTCTAATTTTTACGGAATAAGACAATAAAATATAAAAACTTTGTTCCCACTCTGCCAAATATGGCAACACTGCATTTCTGTCTTAACTAGATCCAGGCTCGCAATTTCATGGTTACTAGTATAGTATATATTTTTCTGGACTGAAGTTAGTCCATTATGCAAGTACAATAACAAAATGCCCTGATAGAACATCACGGGTCAAAGTTTCGTAATTATAGAAACTAGTAGCTTCGGGATCACTTAGTTTTTGTATTAAACCAGTTTCCAACATTTTTCATTTTTATTTATTATGGTGCTAGTGTATTTACGTGGTTTCAGTTTATTTTATGTGTGTTTAATGTCAATTTACAACAAAAGATGTAAAATAATATTATGAGTTTTTAATTGGTAAGATTCTGTCGTAATAGATAATAAATTATTTCAGAATTAAACAATTTTTGAAACCTAAAATTGAAATAGTGCTGCAAATGAACCTATGGCAAAATTTTGCTATGTGTTATTAATACACACTATTTTAATTTAATATTGTGAAGTATATTTAATAAAAATGATGTAAGCATTATATAAACGGGATCGTAATTATATTGTGTACAATTGTGTAAACTATTTTGGCTTAATATATTAAATAACTTATTTAATTATATTAATAGTATTATAAGCTCTTTTTAATTAATGTGTTACCTATATTGAATTGTTGGTATTAAATACTGTTATTTATATAACTTATTTTATTTAATCCTTAAAAAAAGTCCTTATTCATAAAGTTATCTTTTGGCACAAGGTTAACTTTTAAGATACCAAGTTTCTTTTTTTTAATATCAAACTGAATCACATAAACATGAAACAGTAAGATAATATGTAGTATACATGATATTCTTTTAATGTTTTTATTTCTCTTATCACTATTTTATATATTTGTCTCAACTGGTCACAACAAAGTGTCCGTGTTGTGTCCAGTTTTATTACTAAAATCAGTGGGGCTATCTAAAGCCTTGATTTACTTGTAACGAGTACAGTGGCAAGACAGCAAAATGTCACTAGGCTGAGACAGTGGTGTAGGCGAGAGAGTGTTCATACGTATTCTTCTCTTTTCAACTTTTGCAGTGAGTCAGTTCAGTTTTGATCATTGCTTTAGTTGTACCAAACCTTAAATAGTTAGTTGTATGTCAATGTTAAATTTTTTATTTTATTTTTAACCTAAACCAGCAATATTAATTTCTTGCACGATTGAAACGTAAGCCATGTCATGTTTTTGTTTATTTTTGTTGTCCGTAGACTTGAAGTTCCACAAACATAAGTGTAATTTATACAATTTGATGAATTTTATTGTTGTATCACAGTCCCACTGATTATTTACCATTTTTAACATCAGCACAAGGTACTAAGAAACAGTGATAATCTGAAATGAGTGGCGAGTACGCACCGGACGTGTGTTTAAACATTCCGAGCGGGCTAGCGAGTCAGTGTCAGTATGGAGGGGGGGTTGAGCACTTGGTCTAGTAAAGAGATCAGGGTCCGAGCAACTGTTTCACTACCCTACTGGCCGAGCACTTGGTAATACGTTTATACCAACCGAACACTGTCTCGTCACTTTACTTGCAAATTGTTACATGTAATCAGGCCATAAACAACTGCATTTATATTAAAGAATTCACCTCCAGTGTGTACCTCTTTCCTAATATTAAAAACTATTGATTTACTTTTAGTCTCCACCAACAGTTGAGGTTATTAGCTGTGGTTACATTATTACAAGTGATAAACCGTGAAGACATGGCTTGCTCTGCTTGTACTGTTTTCGCCTCCCCCACTACTGTCCATCAATGCTATTTCCCCAATGTTGATCCACCTGTTAATCACCGCTGAAACTGCTCCCACTATCACAAAGAGGCAGTAAGAGGGGGAACTATTCCCCAGTCATTAGTTGGCACATGCACATAGGCAATTTTTTATTATGTTTTTCTTTTATAAATGTACTTTGTGTATGCTTTAAGATAACAGAATAAATTAATACCATACTATTTCTACACCGGTCCGTCATTAATATTTTGGCCACTGTAGGCAGTATAACATGGTGGGTGGTTCTTTCTGCTGCCACGAGACAGTGCAGACAGAATACTCACAGCGCTTGTACAACTACAAGTGGGTCAAAAATACGGTGGATTTACCGGGTCGTCACTTCAGTTTGAATCTTCTTCACAAGAAGTTGACATGGAGTTAGCTTGGAAAGCTTAACATGAGTCTACTTCTGGCTCTCCACCACCGACTCGTCCCCTACCATCCTCTTTGCTTCACCAGCAACTGCTCCTCCTCAAGGCAGCGGTAAACGGTGTTCACCACTTCGGCAACTGCTCTTGGCTTCAGTTAGCTGTACAGATGCCCTCGCCTAACCAGCAGCCGCTTCTACCACAGACAGCGGTGAAAGGTGTACGCCACAACCGCTCCTATTCTTTATGTAACAGTAGAGGATGCGCTCGCCTAGCGAGCAGCTACTCCTACCAGATAGCAGCAAAGGTTAGCTCCAAGTTCCTCCCCCCTCAAAAAGCAGCTGCACCGCCGGTTGCCCTGCCACTCCAGTCAGAAGGAGAACACCACCTACCTCAACCAACGAGAGCTACAACCGTAACAAACTAATGACATCATTTTTGGAGATAGTTGATTTCCTGGATGTAAAAATTTATCTCTGCTTCACTTTTTAGCCAGTATAGAGACCCCATACAGATTAAACATTGCAACTAGGTTATAAATCTTCTAAAAACATGTTTATAAAAAAATTTCTAAGAAAAGAAGTTTTTTTTAAGATTCATATGACATTTTACATACTTATATGATGATGGTGGATCCACCAAAACACAGGTTAGTAGATGATAGGGATCAAAACGCAGCTGTAAAGGGTAGTGAAATTTTTAATATAATATAATTGAACTGATTTCAAACTGCAGGATGAGAAGAATAAAAATGATAGATAACGATTTATTTTTGAATAAAATAAGAAAAATGGAATTTATCTAGTGAGAAATCAATGCTGGAAAACTATTAATAATTTTTGTTTAATAAACACTTAGTGGCTTCATGTTAGAACAGTATTTATAGTTTTATAAGTTCATAAATGGTTCTTAACATTTTTTAAAGCATTGTTTCATTTCTATTGGTTTTGACTTCATGTCACACAGTTCTGGTTTATAACAATATACTGTTCTTTTCTTGAATCCCATTCCACATGACACAGAACACTGACTCCATGGTAAAATGATCCAACCTCCTTTGGACTGCTTCATTGCACTTGTTTTAAATTGAAGTCGTTTCTTTTTTGAGCGATGTTTTATATAACGATCAGAAGTTGTATTGGTAAACAAATAAATAGAAGTAAGACATGATGGAGTGTTGATACAAGGCTCTTTGTGATGAGGTCGAGGTTGATCTTCGCATTCAGAATCAGGTAATGCTATCAGATGGTCGTCATTTGAAACACAAATCACTGTTCGACTTCTCATAGCTAAATCTCCGCATGTCACTGGGCATAATTGCCAAGGCCCAGTCCACCATCTGGAATAAAAAATTCATACTTAATTTTAAATTATTTAAAGTATTTTTTTGAAGTTAATGTATTAGTGCTTTAAATAAACAATATAATTAATTAACATTCGCTACTATTTTATCAAATAATTTTAAAATTGGATTATCATTATCTTGCCTAACAAACTCTGATTTTTGTTCTTATGCTGGTCACTAATTAATTCTGATTTACTGATCTTATAAAATTGATTTATTAAACAATTGATTTGTTTGTTCTAATTGACTCAAAATCAGATTCTCATTCACTTTGTTTTTTTTAAGCTGCAAGAGAAAAAATAAATCTAAGTTATCCCTTAACTTAAGATCGTTTTAATTATAAAAAAGAAGCTAAATTAACTAAAAAGAAGCATTGCTGGCCTCTATGGCATAATGGCATAGTAATTGATTGAAAAATCAGACAGGTTGGACTATATGTAGTGACTTAAAAATGTATACTCAGATTCAGATTTTTGAAGAGGAAGAAAAAAGCAAACAAAGGTATCAAGTTGCTTACACGTGTATTACAATTAATGTACAACTAAAGGTAATCAAACTTATTATTTACACAATAAAATCTAATGTGTGATTGCCACTCTTTGCAAATCGTGTGATGACATTAGGAACATTGACAGGAATGTCTCAGTGGATGTTGAGTAGGGCCAGTCCTACTAGTCTCTCTCTCCGTCATTGTGACTCATACTGAAGTGCGAGCAGATAATACAGATTCACGCTTTATCCGGTTCAACCCTCAACATTTTTCGTATACCACTTGGTCAGTTAGGGGGGCGCCCCGATCACCCCCCTGGATCCGCGCCTGGTAGTCACTGTGATATTAGAAGAACTAAAAAAGGAAGAAATATTTACTAACAAACAGTCTACTAAAGAAAAAGAAGAAGAAATTACCTGTGAATGCAAGGCTGGAGATTGCATGATCGCATATTTTTGATAGGTTTTTTTACGGAAGAACAGAAGCTACTGTCAACTATTCCAAGTATTTTTTCTCTGCACACTGGGTTAGCATGCTGTACACCTCCCCCACAAGTAACTGAACATGCTGACCAGTCTGATAATCCCCATTCATATTTGCTTTCATTTGTTTTATTAGAATATTTTGGTAGTGTGTATTCAAATCGAACACCTGGATTTTTGTAACTTCCTTGAAAGATCAGCTGAAAAATAAATATTTTGTCGAGCAGTTCCAGATAGTATTAACTATATTCATAAAATTTAAATAGAATTTATTTATTTTTACAAGTAGAACATCAATTACATGTATTTTACTCTCATGTCATGCGAGAGAGTCCACTAGGAACTCTGAATCAGAAAAATCTTTGAAAGAGCTCCTAAAACCTTTCGCTGAAGGTCTTCCTGTGTTTCCCTGAGAATTACAATTATGAAATCAGGACTTTTGGTTTAACTCTTTTCTATAATATGGCAGTCAACTTATTTTTTAATGGAAACCAACATGTCTGTCATTTCTCAGATGAATTCTTGATGTTGTTTTCTAATATTGGCAATTTATTTAAATAAAGACTATTTGTTTAAGGAGAATAATCACAAACTAGAGGCCATTAAAAACTCATAATTTATAACATCATATTTTTTATGGAATTATCTGATACAAACATAATTTTAGAACTTTATGTAACTTCAACAGCTCAGCCATATTCTCTCAAAGGTGACAAACTAATGGTAGATTTTTCTGCAGTAATTTAAATTTTTACTTCAAAATATCGTTTGAAAATGACTTTGTGTTTTATGTAGTTTCCCCAAATACATTTATTCAGATGTACCTGGTCGTCCTATTATTAATTTTAGGTAAAAACAGTGAATTTATTAAATATCTAGCGACTTACATATAAGATAATCTCCTCCTGAATAGGACCTAAAATGTGTAATTTTTCTTTTTCTCTTTGTCTTGTATATAAGGCTTGTGAATAAGCAATCGTATATTCACCTGGTAGTGTAATTGCCCTGAAATCGAAAAGTAAACGTAATATAAAACTTATTTAAAACCAGAATATTGTCCTGAGTTATACTAACTGGTTATTTAATTTTACGACCTATCAACTCAATAAAATTTACATACTGATGTCTGATCTGGCCCTGGCTTTTAAAAACCTTTGTTGAAACATAGCTGCATTGTTGTTGCCTTTTATGCATTGTAACATGCAAACAAAGAAATCTTTCTTCTATTGACTCATTAAAATGCATCTACTTAATGTTTTATCCGAGTTTTTCTGCCACTATAGAATTGGTACAAAAACTTGTATTTTGTTCATAAAGAAATTTAAAATGGTCTGTGTATGTATTCAACAATAAAAAAACTCATATATCAAATAACTTTAGGGGTGATTGGTTTCTAGCCCAACTGAACCCGTAGAACAATGTGAATGACTGGTGTTACAACGAGTCCACCAGGCTTCTTATCTGTAGAAGTGAGTGCTCTGAAGTCCATTCCAGTCACCTGGAGGTTGACAGGGAGAGACACTCACAACTATGCAAGGCTGAGTCTATTGAAGAACACAAGCTACGATTAGTGTCTCAACAGGTCCATGAGGCTCCTATTCGCAGAAGTGACTGCTCTGAAGCCCTTCTAATCACCTTAAGGCTGACAGGGAAAGACATTCACAATTTTGCGAGGCCAAGTCTGTTGATGAACTTTAGTTAGTGTCTCAACAGGTCATTTAGTTAATATGAATACATTGAGATATAATATCATACCTCAATAAAGTCTAATTCACATTTACTAAAGATAATTATTGTTGGAAATTAAAAATTAACTATGCTTCTGAAAATAATAAAGCGCAGCGTATCTTAATTTAAGAACACCAAGATTTCGCTTTTATTTTACATCCAACTATTTTTTTTTCATTAATAATAATGCTGATATTGAAAGGAGGTAGATAACAATGAATGATTAAAGAATATCAGACCTAACAGGGATTGAACTCAGTACTCCAATCGACCATCCACAGCACCATAAAAACCGTTCAAAGAACGGGTATTTTAGCTAGTGAGATATAATTTAACAGCCTCTAAAAGAAGTTAGGCTTTGAAATAAATTCTGAATTAGAAGTGTAGGTACATTATATGGGTATGTCATCTACTGGTTTGAGCAAATCTATAACTAATTTGAAATTTTTAACTCTCTAAGTCATTAAAATATTTTAAGCTCTAAATTTTTTAAGCCGTTGCAGTTATTACTGATTCACCATTTTCATTTGCTTGGTTGATTAGTTGCAAGATTAGTAATATGGTATTTTATGCAAAAGCACCAGTTTGTCAATAACTCATGTTATAACTCTCTTTTATAAGACTGTGGTATAATTTATGCAACTAATCAATTGTATGCACCTGAATAGTGAATGTCAGCATGGGGCCTAAAACCTGCAGAATTCAGATTGCCGCATAACTTCTAGAAGGCGACTACTTTTTACTTTCTCTTGCCAATATGAATATATATGAAGGAAAGTATTGTTATCATGTTGATTTTTCAAAATCGAGTTTTCACTGGAAATACACCTTTTCAGACCCCCTGAACCCAAAAACCAAATTTGTAGTGATTGGTCTGTGTGTGAACAAAATATCTCAAGAAAGGAATGTCGTACAAAGTTGAAACTTGAAACTTAAGTTAGATACTACTAGAGGACCTGACACAAACATTTTCATCAAAATCGGTCAACAGGAAGTAGTAGTTTATTCGTGTCACTTTTCCCTTTTTTGAAATTTTCTCAAAAACGGCTTCTTCATCTTTTTTTTTTAAATTGGCTCATTTACTACAATTTTTATGCTCTACAAGATAGGGTTGGCACCATGTCTGCTGAAATTCTTGAGGAGGCTGTTCTCTCGTAGAAAAAATGTTTTTTTTTAAGATTGCAGCCTTAATAAGCATTTTACTGCAAAAGTTACAGACAATTTAAAATCTTACAACTTTTGCTTCAACCATTTCTTTGTATAATGCTTAGTTTAGTGGTAATTAGTGATTTTTGTGTTTTTTTCCATTTCATTTTTTGCATTTTTCTCTACAGAGCCTAGTTTAGCATCAAAGAGTGATTTCCATATTATTAAGACAAACTAAGGTTGGTTTTCATTTTGCATCATTTACTCATAATTAAAATAAGGTTATGATTTTTGTTTATTTCTAATGTATTATTACTAATGTTAGGTTATATTATTCATTATTTGCATTGGCAAAAGAAAGTCCTGTGATTGTTTCACTCTAGATTTTTATTTATTGAAAGGGGTTTTTATAGTAAGCAGCACAGTTACTAGATAGTAACCGTTACTAAACTCTAGTAACCGTTGTAATAAGTATAGCAATATTTATTATAGCAGTATTTTTAGTTACTAAAATAGTTCAATGATTAAATTGTAATATTACTTATTTCCATTTAAGTAAAACATATTATGTGAAGCACTTCCAACACCAATATAATTTTTAGAATTCGCAAGTTCTTCAGTTAAAATATTTCTTGCATTTATCGGCACTGTCACTAGTTCTACATAACCTAAAAAAAACAAAAAATGGTATTACAATACATTCCGTTATGCTAGATAGTGTATAACATTTACAGTAGGCTTATTTAATAAACTGCTATTAATATTATATTTTCATTTTTTTTCATTATTATTAGTAAATAAGTAGTACCTAATGTTGCAATAATTTTCACTGAATTTTTCTTAAAGGTTCTCTAATTTCTATTGCATTCTTTATCTTGTTCCTATTGAGACTCTATTGTTGATCTTTTGATTATTTATTATTTCAAAATAAAAACTGATTTGACTACCAGAGGTTTTATTCTAATAAAAAGAGTTGATGTGGCTCACAATTGTTTAGTCACTAGGTTAAAAGATGTGACTACTTATGTACCATGTCTTCTATATAATTTAAACTTCTAGCCTACTATGTTGACACCTCTGTTTATGGATCCCTATTAAAGTTTTTGTGGAACTGTAAAATAATGTTTTTGTTTCATCAAAGAAAATATTTAATGCACCACACAAGTCCAATCAAACCCAGCTTTTTGTTTTTACTGTAATGCAATCTGGATAGTGGTGAATGCACTATTATTAATAGTGTATGGCTTCAGTGTTTAGAGTAGCTCATATCTACATTATACTTAAATTTTTAAAAATGTCTGCATTATAAAAAAATTTACTTTACCGGAACCAAAAGTTTTATTGTAATATCCTGTTATTGTCATACATTGGCTTCCATCCCCTTTACAAACTCCACATTTGTCTTCAACAGCTGCAGAATCAACTACCCAGTCACAACCAACTCTCTAAAACAAAAGGACTTTGTTTACTGATCATGAAGTTTGTTTTAATTATGAAAAGTTGTACTTCTCAGCTAATGAGCCTTTTTAAAGGCATACATTACCAGAGAAGTACTACTTACAGTGAACCACACCATAATCCAATGGCTCGTGATATCACAAACTCATAAATTGATACAAGCTCATGACATCATGAGCTGTTGACATCTTACTACATGGCCTAAAAGCATTAATTTTGCTTACTCATTGAAAGAATAATGATCCTACTTCTGCATTATTTAAAATGTTAACTACCAGTTTCAATTCTTCTGTAACAAAACACACTGTTAATAATAAAATACAAAAATAAACACTAATTTATTGACATTGCAAAAACGTCGGTAAGTTTTTATTATGTAGTGATGTACAGAAATGCTATCAGAGTTTAAAAATGGAACATATATTAAAAGCGGAACTGGGCTCATTTATTTCTAATATGAATGGTGGACTTAACATAAGTAATCTGCATCATGAAATGAACTGACAGTCATTTATCTAATTGCCAGGGTTTAAAGATTATCATTGTTTACCGATGTAAATATTATTTATTTACATCGTTGATATCAGTGAAAAGCTCACTAGATCACTAGAAAAGTACAGTGTTAAGGAAAAGACTAGTATAATGTGCATCATAGTACACTTTTGCCAACCATGTACATTCTTGCAGCAGAGTGTAATTGTTCTTATTAATTTTGGTACCTTACAGTGCATTGTTCACAAATGTTATTACGTAACTTATGTTACTTACAACATACTCAGCAATGTTCATGAAAACCATACTTGTGAGGACCGCCCCGATTATCATGATGGACAAACTCTTAACCCCTCCCATAATTTGTTATGAATAACCAAAAACTGTTTACCAAAATGGTAAAAATATTGAAATGAATGAACATCCTAGACTGGTAAATAAAGTCTGAACCATCACCTTGGCCAATAGCAACTACAGAGGCGTATTGGTTATTGAAGACTAAAAGTAGGTTACTTTACAGTCTGGCACACTAACGTTTCTTTTTTGTTTATTGTATATCCTTCAACACTCGCTTGTATACTTATGTAGTTTTTGTATTCAATAATAAGGTAGCACAGTGTAAAAAAAACTGGTAGAATTTGAAGCTTACAAGTCAGGAGATCTCAGATGAAATACATAACCTTCAGCAAAAATTTATAAGGAAATTCATAGAAAGATAATCCAAATGAAAAGATGAGAAAACTCTATTGCTCTATTGTTCTCATCGTATGCTTCTTGTAGAATGAAAAGATGCATACTATTTTTATGATACTATATCGCCTAATAATTTTTGCCTAAAGTGAAAAGTCTACTAAGTTTATGGTTTTCCGTTTCTGTCTTCTTCTAGTTTCTTATGATGTTGTAGGTAAATCAATCAATAAGGTCAATTGATGTTGTAGGGGTTAAGTATAAATCAACTTAAAATCAAATTGATCAATAGATCAAGTATAAATCATTGACTTACTCGACATAATCCAAATATGCACATATCTCTTTTGCCTAGATTACATGGAGTACCATCTGACACTGGAACACCCATTGGCATAATTGTTGTATCATCTTTATCTGTACAATACAGTTGACATGGCTCCACTAAAAATTACAAACAATTATTACACCAACTTTTTTACGCACTTTGTAAAGTAAGGAAAATAAATCTTCCTTTGTCATGGAACTTAAAATATGTCTTTGTATAAAATAAATTATAAATTTCTCGTACAGAAAGTGAAGAGTATACTACTTGTTGGCAAATTAAATTAACCGAGGAACAAATTACGGAAAAACTTCAGAGAGTAAACAATATAAGGCCGGGCGCACACACGACCACTTGTGACCGACACCGGAGGTCGCCACAAGCTGGGGATTGCCTTTCCTATGTAATTGATATGGACTTGTTGCACACACAGCGTTCACTGCACCTCACGACAGCCACTAGCTGCAGATGTGGCCATGTTTCATTGTTTATAGCCACAACCAGTGGTCGGGTTTCCAGCACTCACTTTGCCACAACCAGTTGGACTCTATCGTTTAATCAGTTTCACTCGAGATGGACTCGGTGATGTTGATTGACAGGTAATATAATAATATAAAATACTCTTCATAAAAATATATTAATGTATAATAATCAGTGTCCTCATTAAAAACATTGAGTTTCTTTTAGTTTCCACTGTCACTAATTGCTTAGAACAATATTTATTTAAATCTATATGACACAATATAAAATATATTTACAAAATAAAAAATAATACAAGAAATAGTAGTAGTATAAAAAGCATGAACTTAAGAAGATATCTAAATTTATAGAGTTAATAATAGACTTAATAAATAATGTGTTTATTTGTAATTTTAAAAATGCAGTCAAGAATGTATCATATTGAAAAAATGAAATCTGACAGTCATTAATCACTACTAGTGATTTTATATGATTGTTTCATATTAAATACAACATTTAATATATATTTTAAGACATGAACAGAGTTTCTCAATAAATGTAAAAAATTATATCAAACAAAACTATGTTGAGATCTTGTAAGACACTTATGGGTAAAGATTTTTTTAAATTTTACTTTATGTTGCTCCCAACAAATAAGCGATACTTCTTTCCTCAGTAAATATATTAATCAGCAGTAAACGGCAGTTTATTGATTCATTAAAACAATGTACATATGCTATTTGAAAAATAGCATATGTACATCTTTTTGCTATGTACATATGTACATCAAAGTCGCTCAATTATGCCACTTTGGCCAAAATCATTTGTATTGCCAATTGTCTGATTATCATTACTAACAATGTTTTTCTCAATATATTCCATTCTTCAAATGAACCAGCTATTTGATGCAATATAATAAAATGGATTTAGGTGGTGATTTTATCACTGTTTTAGATGACTGATGTAGGGAGGTATTACGTAAAACACATTTTAATCTTCTTTCTGACTCTGCCCTGAACATTTTATGCTTTTAAAACATTTTTGGTGCCTCCTCCTGTAATAATCCATGCATTTTATGTACCTCCGTACTTGATGCCTGGGTTATATTTCCAGACAATTATTTTTAGTTTCACCAATACCACCAATAATAGAACAATTTTATCTTCAACTTACTTGTTTCAAAGTACGGTAACCAAGTCACACCTTTTTTCCCTTCCACTGTTTTGTTATTGTATAAGGTACATTGTTCAGCTCTAAAGCTTACTGAATTTTCAGGACAATCCTAAAACAAAAAATTTTTTTGTTATCATAAAATTAAAGATTTAGATGATTTCTTTTATGTAAGAACTGATATTTAATGTAAAATTTTTGTAAACAAAATAACTTAACATCATAAGGTATAAAACCTAATAACCGTATGGTTAATGGAAGTAGGAACAGAAAATGACATAAATAGTTGGTACACCAGTAATCCTGTGAACTCTTTTACCAGTCTTATGGTCTGTTTTTTATGTACCTACCTTGTAAGTTCTTTTTTATTTGCATATTCATTTACATTATTTGGATTTATATTATTGTATTATTTGTAATTTTATCATACAGGCATAAAATTTTCATAATCGTTTTAGAAGGTAGTAGTTTAATTAATGTGTAAGTTATTAAATACTTAGTTTTAATTACTTTAATACTAATACAGTACCATTTTAGTTGAATTAGCAGAAAAGTTATCACTGAAGCACTAAATTTATCTACTCTTGAACATGCGAAACCATAATAGGTTAGATTGATTTCCCACCGCAAAGTAAATAAAAGCAAATTCAGATTTTAAGTTGTAAATAAAGGAAGTAAATTAAGTGCGTATTGTAATGATTTTTGTAAAGAAATGAAAAAATAAATAAATGAAGCTCCTGTAAAACCAAGTCAAATTTTTTAATGTAAATGTAAATTTTAAGTTACATACCTGAGTATTACATATTTTATAACGTGTTCGTTGCCCTAAACAGTATTTTCCTCCTTTTGTTGGAAGAGGATGATCACAAACACGATGAGTAAATGAAATTCCTGCACCGCATGATCTAGAACACATGCTCCATTCACTCCACTTTCCCCATCCTCCATCAACAGGGGATTCCAATGTTTCCTCCATACTTACACACTCCTGATGCTCACACCACTGAAAAAAACAACCAAAAATACAAACTAAATTCAGTACAGTGTAAATAACATTAAATGGATAATATTGTCTTTTGTATTTATTACAAAAATAAGTTTCACTGAGCACACTCCAGCTGAAAGTTATAGTAGCTTACCTAAAATATGACAACTTTACCCACTCTTAAGCAATGGAGAATTAAGAGTAGGCCTACGTTAATTAAAATCCATAATAATTAAGTTCCCTGAATTTGAATAAAAATAGATCTAACAAACCAAAACTTATTAGTTACCTTCATAATAATTATTTCATTTTTTATTATTACTGATTCTGTAACCATCTTTTATTAGTTACCTACCTTCAAAGAAAAAAGTAAAATAAGTGAGATTCATAGAATAACGTTTCACTGAAATCAGTTAATTTACTTCACAAAAATACAGTATGAAAAAATGAATTAAATTAAGTAATTCTTGTTGTTGTTTAGGTCATCAGCCGAAAGGCTGGTTTGAACCTGTAGAGGTTTTACTAAGTAAAACGAGGAGTGAGGTGGTTTACCAATGCCTTCCTCACTGAATGGAAAAGTACACTTATCAGCATGCCAGGCCCTCTGAAAAGCACATATTTTCCACTCTGCAAATGACACCTTCACTTCATTCACCACAGGGTCTGGCTGTATAATGAAATTCATTACTTTCAGAGGAAATAACTCTGATTAATGTCTTTTGCACCTCTACCTCTTCTGTTCTTAAATGATTCAGTCATTTAATTGGCTGACCATGTGACAAGAAACAGAACTATTTATTTTAGCCCTGCAACTAACAGATTGAGTGTAAATAATTTGACACTCCACCTGTCTGTTATGGGCAGAAGTAATTCTTATTAAGTAGTATTAGATGTATTTGTTAATTTTGGAGATAAAAGTTAACAAAAAAACTTTAATTTAGATATAAATCGGTTCATGAAAACTTCCTGGAAATATGGAATTGTAATTATAAACTGGGATAATTTTACAAAATTTCTTAACATAGTTGTGAAATTCTTATTAAAAATCTTTTGTGGAAAACTCTCATGACTTTCTCTTGCTAATACAACTAAGAAACAACCTAATTTTAATCTTGACTGTATTTTGATAAATGAAAATTAACCTCAGTTTGACTATTTTGATACATAGAATATGAACAATCACTATCATGATTGATAATAAACAAAGCTCTGTAGAAAAAATGCTTGAAGAAAGTTACAGGTTTCTTAATTCTGTAACTATTTACTGTAACTAATTTTTTTGTCTCCTTCAAAAATGACACTCTGGAAATTGGGTGAGTTTATGCATGTAATGCATCTATACATTACAAATTTATAATTTTTAAAATTTTCTTAACAGAATTCTAAGTAATTTATTTGGCTGTTTTTATTAGAATCTTGTCAGAAGGGGAAGTCATTCCCTGTCTGGAATAAGAAACTTGTTGATTAAATTGTCAACCCCAGTGCCATTACCACCCTCTTCTCTCTGAACCTCACAGTCTTCTCTCCAATGGCATCTCCACTTCATCCTTGGATCCTCTTGTCTTCTTTCTTCCTGATTCTTCTTCCTTAATTTTCATTATATCAATATCTTGGATTTATTTCAGATTTTAATGGAAGTTACAATTTTCACCACACTGTCCACGTTCTCATTCCTACATGGCACTGGATGGTGGGTGATGGCAGATAGCCAGAATGGAAATAAATCAATAAATTGATAAATAAATAAAAAAAAGTAATAGGACTGGGTTTAACCAACTCAATCAATATACATATAGAAAACCCTACAACCTACTTCTTTATGTACATTTAGGTCCAAAACCAGGCCAGGGAAATGACATCATCTGCCTACCAAGTTTCTAATTCACATTTGAAATCCAGAAGACAAATTTAATAATGAATTATGATTTATTATTGCAAAATTTCATAAAATTACAAAATATTGAAGATTAAAGTGTATTGGATCAAGAAAAAATTATTGAAAATGAAATAATTTTTTTAACCTTAGATACCACTCCTTTTAATAGTATTTATATTTTATTTAAGTTTAACTGTATCCATAGTAAAGATTTTCCACCTCTTTATAAAAAAAATGCAAAATCTATTCAACTGATGACTCACTCATCACCTGAACTACAAAAATAAATAAATACTTTTGGTGATAAAATACACTTGAATAGAAAGGATTTAAAAAAAAAATTAATTTTAAAATAAAGAAATGAAAAACTGAAAAATCACTTGTTTATTTTTGAATTGCATGGTTACAATGTATTTTAGACAAAAAATGCAAGTAAGAAAGAAGATTTAAAAATCCACCTTCTGCATTTTGAGATTTTTGTAATCCAGTCAATTTACAATATTTTCTAATAAAACATGTTAAAATCTACTTTTCCAGAAGTACAGTCTTAGTATAAGAAATACATAAACCAAAATATCAAATATAATTGTTATTTGTAATTTACTTTTAAACTGCATCAAAGCCCGGTCTATTTATAGACCTTTATAGTATTGCAAAGCCAAAAAGTTTGCAAGAACATTTTTTAGTTACCTCTTGAACATAAGTCTTATCACTTGTGCCTAAGGAGTAAAAATTGGATTACTATCCTAAAGAAATACTTTTCGGGAAACCTACAGTTCTAAAAATTGGCTTTTATATTCTCTACTTGTATCCTTAAAAATGTGTTACCAAGCTTCATAGAGTAAAACAGGGGAAACTAAAAATCAGTTTATTAAATGTGTCCTCTGAGAATAGCGATAAACTTATGCTAAGTGCAAAAGTTGAATTACTAGCGTTTAATATGCTATTTACTGTAACTTTGTTTTATATTTTGTTAAGATTGCATTGTATAGTGTTTTATGGTTATAGTGATCACATAACTGCAATAATTTGAATAAATAATTGATTTTGGTATTTTAGATAGTGAAGACAATTTTTTACAAGTTCTACGTAATAACTTGAGTTATTTTAGTTTCTTAAATTTTAATTTTGTCAAATTTTCCATTCTTGTGTTATTATGTTCACACACACACACACACGCGCGCGCAAATTTGTAAATACACGTTTTTTGGTTTCAGGGGACCTGAAAACATGTATTTTCAGTGAAAACTCAATTTCAAAAATCTACATGAAAATGTATCTTTTCTTCCTATATCTCATACAGGGCAAAAGAAAGTAAAAAGTATTATCAATTTTAAAATATGAACTCTGATTATTTTTTCATAGTTTTTGTGGCGTATTATTATCTTTCCTCTTCGACAATGTTAAAAAATGTTAAATCATTTGGACACTAATCAGTGTTTTGTTGTAATAGTTTGTTTGGAAATAGTAGGTATACATACGTTAGATGGGAGAAAACAATTTTTGGTTTTTTGTGAGTTTGATCATTCTTTTCCTGTACATTTTCATTTGCATATACTGTATGTTACTTATGAGAAGGTAAGCATTAGGAATGCGTTGTCATGGTAACCACACATCACAGTAGTTCTACTACCAGCTCACTTTCTCGTAAGTAAACAACAGTAAGTAGCAGGATGTTTTCAAGGTTATAAGCAAAGAATACAAAGAGAATCAGCATTAACTAATGTACCTTATGTTTTCCACAGCTGGTTCCTGGTGCAGCAGGATGTAACATAGTAGTGCAAACACTGTCAACTATACACCACAGACGTGAGCATATCTATAAAATAACACAAGTATGTCTGTATATTAATCCAATAAAATAGTTATTTAAAAAAATATTTTGTTCGATAACATTCTCATCTGAAGTTGCTTCAGAATTATTATATCCTGTTTAACTAATTATTTATGTTTAAGATAAATTAAGAATGGTGAAAAAATTAACATCTTATAATTCCTGTTCATTATAGAAATAGGATTCCTATTCTATGACTTTCACAAGATAGCCATTATTACACAATCAGATTGAGTAAATCATAAACAACATAGCATTTATGGCCATGTAGTCATGTACTATAATCTTCAACATAACTACAAATTATGATGTCTTGTAACCACTGACGGTGTATTTTTTGGGATTATAATATTTCTCTTTCACCACAACTTCACTATAGGTAGTTTATCTCAATGAAATAATTGAATACAGCATACTTTATAGTTTACAGGGAATACAGCGTACTTTAGCATAGTTTATAGTTCAAATAGAATTTTACTAACAATAGTTGGTAATCTCTAAAACAGTAATAAAACAATTCATGCAATAAAAATAGTATTTAATTATTAAAAAAATAAACTTACCTCATCAAGTGGCACACAAACTGATGAATTCTCAACGCCAAACTGCAATTTACATTGGTATTCTGCATTATACATTACACCAAGTGGTACTTCAGGATAGTTTAACGGGATTTGAACCTCAGGCTTGTCTTCAAGGCAACTTCCAAGATCACTACTAGAAAATTATACATTAATGTAATTACGACATTATTATCAGGTACTTTTTTAATTCATTATGTGTATACGTTGCAATCTGTTCAATTTAAGAACAATAACCAATGAGATGAGGATGATATATATGACGTGTAAATGAGGTGTAATCTTGTACAGACTCAGGTCGACCATTCCTGAGAGGGTATGGTTAATTGAAACCCAACCATCAAAGTACACAGGTAATCACTGTCTAGTATTCAAATTTATATAAAAATAACTACCAATACTAGGATTTGAACCATGGAACTTTCATCTCCAAAAATCAGCTGTTAAACAGCTGATTTTGCCGATGACTCTACTGCTAGACTAACCCAGTGGGTTTGGCAATATTATAAAGAATATAATCAAGATTACTTAGATTAACTGAGTACTTATTATTGACATCAACCATTTGACATTCTATTCTACAGTTCCTTTTACGATTTTTAATAATTATAACAGCTAACTATTAATAAAATGATAAAGCATTATACATTTAAAAAAGAACTTAAAAGAGTCTTACTCAAGAAAATGTGTTATGTCTCGGCGACTACATGGTGACCAAGCAATGTGAAGAGTATCTGCTTCGAAACTTGGTGTCATTACATGTAATGTTGAGCCATCACGGCCTGCACAACCTATCTTCATTGAATCATGGTACATCCCAAAACTAAACAAAAGAATTTGGTTGTAAAGAATTAAACTGAAGTAAATAACGTAAATGTCTTAAAGAATAAATGAAGAAACTACCTTTGTAAAATATTTCTGTTACATTGCATTTTTGTCTGTGTGCACTGACTTTGTCCATGAGATTAAATCACATCACTGAACTGTTAGGAGTTATCTAATGTGAACCAAGGATAACTATTAAGTTGCAACTGGCAAGATGACACTGATCTGCGCATGCACTAGTCACAGGCAGAGAAAAGCTTCCCCTACCATATCTCACTTTGGTCTATAACATTGCTTGTGCATGTGTGTTCTCATTACAAATCATATAAGCCTACAATTTTAATTAAAATATGCAGGCAGGTAGGGGAAGCACCAAACACATTCCAGTAGATGAGTATCCCCTCTGCAGATTAATTTAGTAATTTCTTGAATAACAGCATTTTAATGACTGCTTGACTTATTTAACATTATAAATTAAGAAATAATTTCTCAAAACTGTTCTCATGCAGATAACTCTCAATATCAGACATATAAGTCCCATGTGGTCCAGGGTTCGAATCCCACTCAGGCATGGCATATTTTCATTTGTTACAAAAAAATCATTTCATCCTCACACAGTTGCACCCCAACGTCATCGCTAATGACCTTGCAGTTGATCCAACATTAAATAAATAAATAAAATAAAAAGAAAAAAGAAGACTTTTGTAAAAGAATGTATACAGGTGGAAACACAATAAATTACTTTCTTTATAAATAAGTTGATTATCTTTTTTATGAATAGGTACTAAATAGTTCTGAAAATAAAGTATTTTTATTTTTAAAACAGAAGAAAAATCTGGTGTGTAACACTTACAAAACTTTCTCTTGCCAATGCAAATAATGAACAATATAATCTAATATTAGTAATAAAACATTAGAAATAAACAAAAATATTAATCTCAAAAAACATAACCTTATTTTAATCATAAAGAATTATGCAAAGTTAAAGCCAACTTAGTTTGGCTTTAATAATACGGAAATTCACTCTTTGATGTTAAACTAGGCTCTGTAGAGAAAATGCTTAAAATAAAAGTTGTAGATCTTTTAATTTCCTATAAATTTTATTATATGCACTTTTGCCGTAAAATGCATACCTACTATGGACAAAATCTTAAAAAAAACCCACTTTTTTACAGATTTTCATGGAAAAAAATAGAAAATTGCTAATTACTGCTAAACTAAGCGTTATACAAAGAAATTTTTGGAATAAAATTGTAGGATATTTAATGTACCCTAGTTTGATTATATACACTTTTGCCCTAAAATGTATATTAAGACTGCAAACTTAAAAAAAAAACATTTTTTTTCCTATGAACTCACAGCCTCCCCAAGAATTTCAGCAGACATGGCGCCTACCCAATCATGTAGAACATAAAAAATGTATTAAATAAGGCGATTTAAAAAAAAGTTTTAGGAACCGTTATTGTGAAAATCGCAAAAAAGTGAAAAGTTACACGAATAACTACTACTTCTGGTTGACCGATTTTGATATAAATGTTCATGTCTGGTCCTCTAGTAATATTTAACTAAAGTTTCAAGTTTCATTTTCATACGATGTTCCCTTTTTGAGAAATTTTGTTCACACACACACACACACACACAACCAATCACTAAAAACATGTCTTTTGGGGTCAGGGGGTCTGAAAACGTGTATATCCAGTGAAAAGTCTATTTCAAAAAATTGACATGAAAACAATACTTCATTCCTATAATATATGAATATATTATATGTGTATTCATACAGGCGAGAGAAAGTAAAAATTAAATTGTATATGAAATAGTACAATAATAATAAGTACAAAATTACTACAGATTTATCATCTATTGATTGTCAGCAATATTTTATTGCATAATAATGAGGCACAAACTAAATAGGGCTATTTTATGTTCGTTCTGTAAGTTATCATTTAATTTCCAATCTGAGAGATATAACACAAAATCATTATTTTTTTATATTTAAGCTGAGCATTTGAAAAGGAATATATTTATTTTAACTACAGTACAAATGTATATTCATTTTTTTGATATACTACTACTTTATTACAGAAACTTTGTAGCCAAGGAGTAATTTTGAACAAAATAATTGTTTTTTTATCTGAAGTTGCATCAACCTTAGCAAACACTATGGGTAATAGAATGTTTATGGTAGGTTTAATGTGTTACAAATTTCAGTCAGCAGTTGAGTTTAGAACCTTCTGCTTTGTAGCCTAACTTACTAACCATAACCACTAATACAAAAATTATTTTTGGTTATTAACTGAAATTATTAAATAAATGTATTGATCCTTGGAGTTTAAACAAATAACACCAAATTCTGAGACGATCTAAATTTAAAATGATACTTTTATGAGGTTTTTTTAATGAGAAACCTTTGAGACTTTTTAAAATTAATTGATGGAACTTACTTATGCCCTAACTCATGAGCAATTGTATGAGCCAGAGTAATACCATTGTCTTCATTAACACTGCAGCTCCTATCGGGTTGACACATACCAGCAACATGTGCCACTCCTAATGTACTACATGGAGAATCTGATCCAGCACATATGTCTTGCCTGCACATAAAAATATTATTACCTATATTAAAGAAAAGATTTTTATAATGTTTCATTCCTAATTATTTAAATTTTAGCTTTAAATGTTTATGGCTGCTATTTTAGTACGAATAGAACGAGCCAGTAAACTAGCGAGTAAAATTTAACCATCTCTTTGCTGGGATGAGAAAGTAGAAGATCAATACCAAAGATTTAGGAAACTGATATTACATTTTCAAAAAGGTAGGGATTGTATTTTATTTCAGAATGTTAAAAACTGTGTATTTTCCCCAGTATCCAGTCATTAATCACGTAAAGAACACAGGTATGGGACAGAACTTACCAACTTTATTTTACCCTTTTGGTAGAAGGGCAGAAGCTCATTTGCAAATAATTAACAAAACAAAAAAACACCCAATCTGTAGCCTTAGAGTAAGTGCACAGTGAACACTGGTCGCAGGTCCCTGGTCGCTTACAAGCGGGAGCCTGCGAGTAGGAATAGGCCATTATATTTTATTTGGGCGTGTCACAGTAAACGCTGGAGGAGAAAGCTGCGCGTTGGTCATCTGTGCATATCAGCTCACTGATTTGTTTCGTATAAACCTGCCTGCTGGCAGGTTGCTAAGCGTACTTGGCATCGTATGATACATATTCATAAATATAACAACTTGTTAATTAATTATAACATAGGTTTATAAAAATAACTTTATAAGATTATTACTGGCCAAACAATGCTTTATAATATTGAATATCGGTAGTCAAAACGTTCAAAATATGTACCTCAAAGTAATCACAAGTCTTTCTTCCAATAATATTGGTTGCTTGTGTAAGATGCACCATTGTTTTTGTAAATGAAGTTCTACTTTTGACAATATAAAATTAAACGTTTCCAGAGTCATTCTCATGTATTTAAGAAGCCTGTCTCTATCTTTTTTCAATTGCAGAAAAAGATGATGATACTCACCGTACAATTTTCTGTTCTTATTAATGTCACAAACGGTATCATCTTTATATGATAATAATTTTGTGTAAACATTTTCCATTAGAAATAATTTGTCATCACTGCTGCTACTGGAACTCATGTTGAATACCGACAACTGAATGAAGCTTAAGCATGTAGTTACATGCTCCCACTATGCATGCTTGCCAGTGTGAATCAGCACCTGCGACCAGCAACCGGCGACCTGTGACCAGCGCTCACTGTGCGCTTACCCTTATAAGCAAATTATTCAACAATTTTTAAGTATTAGACTTTCAAAAACTTTATGCCCCAAAACTAACGATAAAGGTACATGAAAATGCAACAAACTTCCAAAATAGAGTACAAGAAGTAAGCATTTGATTATCTTGCACAGAGCTATAGAATTGTTATTCCAAAAAAAATTCTGTAACTTATCGCCCAACTGCCCAAAACACAAAAAAAATGACTATACCCCCAAATCTGTAATAAAGAACCTAATATTGTAATTCTGTGAGATCTTGTGTTTGAAGAAAAAGCACTACATTAAAAGAGGCATCTATCTTAGAACATGTAAACCATAGTTGGGTAGGTTAATTTTCCATCTATTATACAAATTTAGAAGGAGAGATAAATATGCATATATAATTGAAATATATATTTCTAAACCACCAGATTACGGTAACAGTAAACACTTACCAATGTTTATAGCGCTTTTGTATAGCTCGTACGCATCTTCAGTAATACATTTTGAAATTTCTTAACATTTAAAATTTAAAACTTCCTACTTCTTCCTTTCTTTATTATTTATGTAATCCTTATCTAATAATAAACAGTGTTTACTGTTACCATATTCTGGTGGTTTAGACATATATTATATATTTCAATTATGAATATAATACGGCTGCTGCATAATACCTGCATAGGATGTTTGATAAAAAAATATATACTATACATATTTAATACAAGGCACGTGTAAGTTGTAACAAGTGTGTAAATCATGTGTTAACGTTTTGGGAAATAAAGTTTTATTATTACTAATGAAACAATGAGAGAAAGAATTTCTGTGTCTGTCTATGTATTGTAACTATCATTATGGCATTACTTACAATAATTGTGTGAGCACTTTGAACATGGACTGAGTATACATAAGGCAAAATGAATGTGAAATACAAATATAAAACATCAATAGCAGTGTTTATGAACTGTACAAATTGTCTTTGAAAATATTAAGTACTGCGATCAAGTTACACCTTTCTTTTTGTTTATAACAATCCATTCTGAATTGTTTATTATAAAATGTTACATTATGACATAATAAAAACATCATAGAATATATTTTTCTTACCTTGTTATTAAGATTGCTACATCATGATGCAATGCATCTTCATTTTGGTCATTCAAACTCTGTTGCCAGCGACAAAAACTATCTAAAGTCTTGTCAGCATTAACTGTAATATTTAGACCCTGCAACAAACTGTATAATATTCAAAACAAAGATAACAAACTATTTTGCTCGTAATTGCTTATTCTGTAAATACAAGTGATGCTACTTAGTATCAGTCATAAGCAAATTTCATAAAAATATTTATTTATTCTTGTAACTCTTACAAACTCAATATAATATTTTGATTTTCTGGGAATTATATTAATGATGAGAAATTTCTGAATATTGTTGAAAGATACAAAGCAATGTCATCACTATGTTTACCTAATAAAATGAAGAATTCTTATTTAATGAATTACTATATTAATTCATTTGAAAAACTATAGTATTATAATACTATACACCTTTACTGACAACTCCTTTACTCAAACTTCATCTAACCTCATAGATCCAGAATTTGTGAGTTTCTTGAATTCTTGGATAATAATTTTCTTAAATTACTATTTTCTAAAAATTGGTAGTATGGGCTACATACAAGGTTTTCTGTTCTGTGTAGATCCTGTCAGCCACATACTGAATACTAAAGCTGTGAGTATAAATTTTAGATACAAGTCAACAAAATTATTTTCCAAAAATTAATGAATAAACAAAACCTTGTAGGTCACTTCTTAATCATAACTAGAGTATTAAGTTAGATAGATCAATGAAGAACCAGGTCACGATGTAGAGTTAATTTGGATGACATGACATTATCACCAAGTGTGTGATAACATATTATGTCACATGCGTTTCAATATGCTACAGGCCCCTTTCATTCTGTATAAACTTATTTCTACTAATTACGGTATATTTAATTTTTGCTTGCCTAAACAACCTGGGCCCTTTGGTCTGGCAACCTTTTACCCTTGTGCCATGTTTTATTTCAAACTAAATCCAATTATCCGGCAAGTTGCACCAAAATCTTTATGTGCACACAAAACACTCAACAAATTACAAAATTATGAATTTAACTGATGAAAATTTTGTAGTTATAACAATTACAAGTACGGTAGATATACACCAGATGAAATTTGTACTTTATTTACTTTCACTGTTTTCTTTAAAAAATTGAATTTTACACATACTACACAAATTATCATGTAGCAGTTTTATTCAATGTTTTTTTTTGTTTTGTTTTCGGTGCTTCAGATAAAAGTTATTTGCTTAACTAGTAAGTTGACCTTCCTGATTCTATTGTTTGCTAAAGTCAAACACATCATTGTGTTCCGAAGTTATTACATGTTGCCGTAATTGCTAATGACCTAAGCAGTTGATGTAAGACTCCCCGTAAGATATGTTTTTTAAGAAAAACCATACAAGTATTGTAAAGTAAATTGTCAAAAACTGACTGAAAAAGTACACTAGTTCAGCTATGAAGAAAAAATCTACTAGTAGGCCTACACTAGTTACATGAGTCAAAGGCTGAATTTAAATATAATATATTATACTGCACAAATACATGTATAAATGTATACACAATCAATTTACCTGCAATTTATCATCTTCTAGAAGCATAATTTTAATCACAACTATGTTTATGTAGTTACCAATGCTGGGATCCTGATACATAACACTTACCTAAAAACAAGGAGTAATGCAAGAAATTCATAATATTTCATTTTATTACAGTAATATTGTATATAAATCTGAATTGGTATCCAATTAGCCAACTCAGCCAGCTGGTAAATACTCCTTCGAAGTGTTAAGTATCTTTGGCAGAGTGAATCACCTAGTGTGATGACCAATATATTATTTCACCTAATAGTAAATATCAACTTTAGATATCAACGTTCACACAAAAATTTGACAAAAAGTAACAAACAAAATATTGAATAATTTTGGTTTTTAAATGTTCATTTTCATTAGAACAGTTCCAAATGACAAAATAAAAATTCTAAAAATGGATACAGTAATAATAATTGTATTTGTAATGAATGTTTGTTGGAAGAATTTAAAGACTTTGTCACAATAAATGTTAATTAAAAAAATAAAATTTTACATTATTACACAATTAATTAAACAATAATATTTTGTTCTACAACTTCTAATGGTTTGAAATTTTAGTTAACCCTTATATGGTAACAGAGAAATTGCTATTATCTTACAATTTTTCTTTCGCTTCATTGATTGTTTTTCAATTATGAAGATATACAAAAGTTTCATAATTTATCAAAATCAGCATGGTCAGAATCTGTGAGGTTCCATAATAGAATTACACTATTACAGCCCATTACTGTATTTTAACTGTATAGTTAAAAGTAACTCTAGATTTTTCTTTTATAAATAAACAACTAACTATGCTACCATACTTAAATTTTCATATTTTCCAGTTTTGTGTCCTCTTTGTAAGAATGTTCCTACCTAAATTATATGTATTTAAATATTAACAAATTACCATATTCATTATTGATAGGAGGTATGTCTCTATATCTTCACCTTGATAAAATTCCATCACTGATGAATCAGCAACAACTAAAGTTTCAACATGATGTTCTTTACTGACTGATCGATGAATTCTTCTTTTTGAATTTATTAATTTATTGGTTTTTCTTCTGCCACGACCTTGAATCCTTAACAAACCTGGTTTCTGGTTCCACTGTAGATGAGACTTTGCAATTCTATGAGGTTCTGAAAAATGGTAAAATTATTTGTTACCAACAAGTCAGTATCTTTAAAATCTAGCTAATATAAAATATGTGAACTAAATAAAAAAGAAACGAAGTAACACAATTACTTCTCTTCACAGTGATTGAAAATAGGTGATATAAAAATGTAGCTAAATCCTTGCTATAATTTTATGATTGAAAGAAACATTTTTATAGTAAAAGGAATAATTAGTTTATCCCAGAGCTAATAGTCAATATAGTTGAGAAAAATTAGACAAAGTAATGACTTTTAGGGAAATACAGATATCGAGATGCAGTTTTTTGGGCAATAACTTCCTAAATATTTATAGAAAAATGTAATGTAACCAGGAGGACGATATTAAACCGTAGAACAATGAAACACCAAAGAAGAAAGAAGAGAATGAAAAAATGGAGCTGGACAAGGCATTGGAGAGAAGAGTGTAAGGTTATTAGAGAAGAGGGTGGAAATAATGGTACTAGGTTTAACAAATCAATCTTTATTTGAAGTCTTTATTCTAGGAGAGGAATGATGTTACCTTTTGGCAAGATTCTAAAAAAAAGGATTAGCTTTATTAGAAATTGGATGAAATGAAAACAACACCAAGGAAATTAAAATACATGTAACATTGGCCTACTACTTTACTACGTATAATTTGTGTAGCCTACTTATAAAACATTAAAAACAACTTCTTAGAGTTGCTGAAATTAGGTATAGGCATACTTATGTTTAATATACCAATTTACATTTAATATAAATGAACTCCATTACTTGTAAACCATATATGCTTAATTATTCTCAAATATTTAGCAATACAAGTAACAGATCATTCATATAAATTTAAAAGAATTAGGGTATTCTTTTCCCAGTTTGGACTCAACTCCAGGTTTTTTGTTTATTTAAGCTCTGCCTTGTGCAGATTTGTCATCACCCACTATTATTACTTCCAGATTCCCAATTAACAGGAAGAACAGAAACCAAAAATTGGTTTATAATTTTTCATAATTTTTTATCAATTTACGGTACCTCTTGTTCCACATAACCGCTCATGTTTTTTCTTCTTCTTTCTCTTGCTATTTTTTGAAAAATCTGGTGTAACTGCATTTCTACGAAATAGTAGATGCACTCGCTCACTGTTAAAACTAGTAGAATTTCTAGAAGGTTCAATCCAAAATTGTCCGTGCTTAGTCTTCAGAAACCCAACCTAGAAATTAAGATTAGTGTTTTGACAATCCAATTACAAAAACGGGGTTATCAAAATCAGGGGTTACACAATAAAGTATGAATCACAGTGACACAATAAATCATTATTTAACTAAGGCAGTACTGATCCTTACTTGAAGGTTTCAATAATTACGAAATAGACCTGCGAGTAATAAAAATTTATTTCTTTACTTACTGCGGACAGACCTTCATGAGAAATTTTCTGTATACTTACTAGGATAGCTTAATTAATTAAACTAATTAATTAGTTAATTAATTAGTTTAGTAGACAAGGGCGTACCAAACTAGCGCACTCTAGAAGCTCAAAACTACTAAAATAAAATTCAGAAACTTGAATAAATTGACTAATAGCAATATTTTTTCAAATTTTGAAGTTCTTTCATAGCAAGTAGGCCTACTACATTATTTGTGTTACACATTACTTTCACGATAAACCCAACACAATTCCAGAGCTACACTGCCCTACCTACCTTTATTTAGCTTTAGATCCTGAGTAGGCATACATCCTTGCATTTTAAGGCTTCACTAAAATTTAAGTAGCTGCCTAAGCCTTGTTCAACTATAATGTTTTAAGTAATTTGATTTCTGCTCTACCAAGGTTAAAACAAAAAAACATAAAAAAAATAACATAGGTCTGAACATTCACAAATACTAGTACGTAATATGAAAAATCTCATTTATTACTCACTAGTCCATTGCAAATTGATACAGCTGCGGAAGATTTTGGTTGACCACGAATGATTCCACGGTAATGGCACATGTTTGAAGTTGGCAAAGAAGGTCGAAAAATTGTACTATTATGTCTTCTGATGTGCACTTCCAAACTGTTTGATAAAAAACTAAAACTTGGCCACAATATTAATGTTTCTTCTTCACCAGATAAATGTAGTTTTACTTGTAATTTGTTGCTGCCTGAAATCTATTAAGTAGTTTATGAAATTTAATATATTACGCTTTAATATAGACTACCGTATACGTATTTATTGTTTTTACGATAACATTATACAGATATTAAATATGTACCCAAATTAAATTTATACCATAAGTAACAAAGCTTAAATAAATTTTCCGTAGACGTTCATTGGAGCGACTCCTTAAAGAAACAGTAGACTAATATTCAGTCACTGCTCATCGCATAAAAAAATAAACATATCTATTAAACCGCAGTTGATATCGGTAATTAATGAACTTACAGAGAGAATTATTTTCATCTCTAATTCTTCAGTATTGCACTCCGTCTCGTTTGACCACAATGTTATGTAAAACTTACTGTCAGTCTATAACTTGATGGCCTCCGGCAGAGAGGAGCGATATGCGGATGTAAAACCATTTCAGTAAACATATCTAATTTTTTTAAGTAACTGAAACTTGTCAGAAATGACGTATTTTTATAAAGCAACGTATTTGAATGTTTTCCGTTTTATAAAATTATTTCGAAAACCCCTCGCTTAATGAGATAATTTATAGTTCTTAGTTCTTAGTTCTGTTTTTGAAGAAAAAAAACGTATTTTTCAAATAGATCGTCATTTTTCAACTGTATTCACGGTTACTTTACTAAAAATTAACTATATAGTACTTTATAGTATAGTAACCGTGACTGTATTAAATAATTCTTTCACTAAAAATTATTAAAAATGTCCTCTTTATTTCATTCCTAAATTTATACAGTTAGCTTTATAGACGGAAAAGTTTTTCACGCGCTGACTTTTTTATTTCGTGTTTCGCGATTTTACAAAATTTATTCATGAAAATAACTCATAACTTAAAAGGTAATGATTTCCTGTTAAGTTTTATTGCATAATCGTTTTCAATAGTTATTACAGAACAACCCTGCCTAATATTATGTTAATCCGAGAAATTTTTGTTGAACAATGACGATGTATTTTAAAAAAATACGGTTTTTTCTTCAAAAACAAATCTTTGACTAAATTATACATTTTCTCATTAAGCGTGTGTTTTCCGAAATAATTTTATAAAAAAAAACCAGCGAAATACTTTGTGTTATAAAAATCCTCATTTTCGACAAATTTCAGTTATTTAGAAAAAATTAAATACGTTTTCTGAAATAATGGTTTTACAATCTGCATATTGCTACCCTCTGCCGGAGGCCTTCAAGTTACAGACAGACGATAGATACCACTACTATGTCTACATTTTTTTCGTAACCGATTTTGATGTTTTACCTTTTAAATTAATCACTAAACAAAGAACTAATAACGTTATTGCAATAATTGTAATTTTATAGTGAACAATAGTGCTTTACTAAGATGTACCAAGTAGCCTGTTAACTAATTTTGATACTGTGTTTCCACGAATACAAAAAAGGCACTTAAGCTAGAGCAACACAAAATAGTTTAAAAATAATTAAACTATTAAAAATATTCTACAACTTTTGTAAAATTTTTAGTTCTCCAAACCACATTAAGGGTACCCGGAATGCCTATCTCCGTATTGTTAATGTAAGGAACATTTTCTCAAAACCTGTTACAGTTATCCTGTCCAATTTTTTTGTAGTTAATTTTCAGGCTACTTTACACCGACTGAGTTAGTAGTATTTCTGTATATTGTTAGAAAGATAAGTGGAAAAATTGAAATTACCACTTCTGAAAATCATGACTTTCTGCAGAAAATTTTGAAAATTGCAGCGGAAAATAAATATTTAAGCACATTATTTTAGTGTAATATTAACTCAGTATATTAAAATTTGGTATAAAAATCTGTGCGAATATTTAATTAAAATCCATTCACAGTTGGCTGAGAAAATGTTCTTTATAATGTCGAAAATTGCTATTAACGGGAAACAATAAAAATAAAGGAGAACCACTATAGTAAGTTAAATAATTCCGTATGTTATTTTTTAAAATTCAGAGTTTAATATGTTACATTCACAGCTGCTCTGATGCCGAAGTTTTAAAACAAAAACTATCGTTCAAATAATAAAAAAAAAATTTATCTGTGGTTTTCAAAAAATAGAGATCGTGCAAATCATTAATGTTGAAAAAATAACATAAGAGTTCAACATATAGTATATAGTCTGTATATATTTATATTTAAATACAACTGCAAAAACCCAAACAAATTATATATTGCCGGATTGAGAAAACTCTGAATTTTAATAATGTGCAAAAAACCGGAAATGTAAAAAATTTCAATTTTTTCCGTTCCGGGCCCCCTAAAGACCGTTTGTAGTTTAACATGAAAATATCTTTACAAAGTAAGAATTAAGGCCAATCCTTTGCCCAAAAGTGTAGTTATGATTTCAAAAACTGGAAGTGCAATCACTCATTAGTTCAGAAAAGGGAATGACAACCACAAATCGTTTACTGTAAGCCATCGTCCTGTAAACCGTGGCTTGAAAACAACTTTTTTTAATTGACATTATAGCCTACATGAAAATATCTACAAAATTAGACTGGTGTGGGTGATTAGTGATCAGATCAACGTGACTGTAAAAAAGTTGATAAAATAAAGCATACGTTTACGCAAAAAATAGTGAAGCGTTTTTTTTCTCCAATTAGATGCACTGGGGTTGGTTATAATTATATAATCTGTATTTATAGCAAGGTCTACTAAATTACTAAATCAATTTGATTTTTGCAAATATAAAGGACTTAAAGCTACACGAGAAAAGTATTAATTGAAATACCACAAACTAGTTATTTGTTTCTAATAGGATTAAAATTACTGACATCTCGTTTTAATCTTTCGTGGTAATAATTTTCTCCTAAATCAGTTTCTTTACCGCTAAAAATTACTTTTGGTTTAACGATATCATAATCAGAAATTAATCCAGAGTAAACACCTGTGGAACAAAACAAAAAAAATATCAAAATTCATGACAGTTTTAAAATTATTTTAATTCAATTAAATCGTCTGTGTTAAAAACAAGTAGAAATGAAAAAAATTAATCCTGGTTTTGCATTTACATTTGAGATTAATCCGAGGATACTGTTCCTCCCACAAGGGCTACAGTTTATGTAAAAAGTTTTTCTGAATTTTTGCATCTGACAGATCTTCACTTTTTGTAATTAAATTTTGAAATATGCTTCTATTTTTAAGCACAACAAAATTTTAAAAGAAAATATATAGTACTTCAGAGCATACTTCAGAGTATTAATGAAGATATAGTAAAAGTAATCGATTAAAGTACCATACAATATTCATTAATTTTATTAAAAGCTTACAGAAGTAAACATAAGAGAATTGTCATAAATTTTAATTTGCTAATGTACATGGATAGGTAATCAGTTTGTTGTTTTACTTTCAACAAGTTATCATAAATTTATTTTAATTAGTATTTTATTGTGATGACGTGTTAATACCCAACCGAATATTGAATCCTGAATCCTGGTTGAGAGGGCCAAGAAGCCCTATGATGGCGACATCGTGTTAAGGAACACCTGGTCGATCGGGGAACAATATAACAGAATAATTGCAACCTCAAGAAATTTAGGGGGAATTTTATAGTTTAAATAGGAAATAGGATTCTGGTTCGTGGGACATTGGAACTGGGACTTGAAAGGAGGTAATTTATTTTTAGAAGTTATCTGTGGAAAATTTAAAGTAAGGGACAAGTGGGTTTAAGAGCGGCTCTTTTATTTTATTTTATATTTCAGTGGCCTTTTTCAGTTTTGTGGGAGTCCTATTATCTTGGTGAGGGGAAGGCATGCATTTTACTGAACGTGGACTAAAGGTATAAAATTTAAGGTAGGGGTTTGTTTATGATTTCAGGGGAGACGGAAAGGGTAGAGTTTGGCATAATCACCGGCCTTTTTATTTTCTGAGTGTTTACTAATTTAAAATGGCGGCTCTTTTCACCGTAGTGGAGTGATTATGCATAGGAACATGGGGACAACTACCAACTGGGGGGAGTGAGTAATACAAGTAGAAGGGGCATGGGCAAATAAGAGGAATACAGGGCGGAATAAAAATGTGGCAACTCTAAATTTTTTTAATATTATGTTCTTATTAATAAAAAATAAAGTTATGTTTACTTAAGATATTGCGTCTATAATGAAGTCTGGTAATATTGCCAACGCTAAAAAATCAGATAATAATATTTAACATTTCTGAGTTTTAGTTTTGTAGAATACTACTTCTAGATTTAAAAAAAGGAATGATCAAAATTTACTTACTACGTACGATGAGTCTCCTTTTACTGGAAGGTTACAATCCAACAAAAAGGGAACGTAAATAATAAAGGAAAATCATTCTCTCACTTTTTCTTATTCTAAAACACGCATGAACCTTGCAGATTCATGATAATAAGCCAACAACTGGGATGGAAAACACTCAACTGTTTAGTACAGTTGAATTATTGAAGCTTGTACTTAATATAGATTTTTAGGGGGTTTCAGTAAACTGAGGTATGCATTGTTACTTTTGTCAGTTTCAAAATTATTTTTGTCGTTTTTCTGAACAAAACTATACCAAAGTTAATTTCTCACATTATGAAATTTACATTAGTAAAAAGTTTTGTGATAGTCTTGTGCCATTAAGAAATATAATAAAGGTACTAGGTAATGTACTAGGTACTAGGATATTTATAGGTTCTAGGTTATTCCATTAAAAAAAATCATTGCTTCAACGTGAATGTTTTTATATTGTGTATTCTATTATGGTTCAAGAATTTTATCATGTGTCACCTTATTAATGATATACTTAAGTAGATGATACTAATAATATAAGATGCAAGTGGTGTGTGTATTTGTTTAAAAATACAATATTATTAATGACGTTGTGTAAGGATTTTTCTTCTTTACTTCAGCTTAATATGAATCAAAATACAAGGTCTTCAGACTGGCTATTGACTGCATAATTGTGACATAATACTTTGAATTATAATATCAGTATTACCTGCCAGCAATTTAAAAAGTTACGGATGGGTCTATTATGAAATTCTGTTTTTATCATAAAATTGTAATAAAAAAGCAAAATGTTTTACAAATCTTGTTTCTTAATCAATTTGCACTTTTTATTTTGTTGAGTGGGATTAACAAGATTTTCTTTTTTTCAGTTTCAACCCACACCTACCGTAATTGGAAGCGGCCCCTCTCTCTCTTCTCTTACTGAAGTTCAGGGCAGAAAGTTTACGTTATGTAAAACACATAAATAAATATTTATTATACGTTATTTCATACATGTATGTACATATTTATTAAAAATATATGGTGCGTGTGTGTGACAAACTAAACGAGCGCGCACTGGATTTGTTATTCAAACGTGTAGGTACCTATAATTAAGCAGATCATCAGAAAAAATCATTCATTAGCCTAATCTCCCATATAAAATGTAGTAACTTAGATCCGTGGAAGACAAATTTAACCTACGTACTCATTAATGGGTTGTTGCATTCATTGTAATATTTCCCATTCATTTAATATAATTCATTCCAAGATGGCAGTAATGGTACTAGCACAGGTCAGTAATTTACAATTCGACCTTATGAAAACCACTATTGTATATAGGCTATACAGTATTTCTGAGAAATATCCTCTTCTAAATAAGGTTTGCTGTATAAACTTCATTTACATTTTAAAATTTTGCAATGTAAACAACATTACGATTATGTCGCAAAGATGTGATATAACAGCTATATAGTATAAAATATATCGGTATGAAGTTTTTGCGGATACAAGGAATGTAAACATTCCTTATACGGCTTTATCAGGATCAGTGTTTTACTTTATAATTTTATTTCTAAATAAAGTCTTAGTTAAAAATTTGTTTTTACATTTTGTTCATTTATTTGGCAATTAAATACCTACTAAAGTAGAAAAACTTTGCAATTTTAATCCCCGATATGGGCCTTATTAAAAGCTTATCTTGTGACATGTTATCAATCGGACTAATATTGTTAAGCCGGCAAGATTTTGAAATTTCTATTTTCTTCTTTCCTGCTGTACTTTGAATCACGTCAGTCTTTCTATTTCCTGTTAATTAGATGTTTTAATTTACTTTACATCTCACTCTTACTATGAGAACTTACTTTGTTTTTGTTATCAGTCTCTCGACTGGTTTGATGCAGTTCTCCTAGCTGTTCTATCTTGCGCAAGTCGTTTCATATCTACATACCTGTAACACCCTACATCTTTTGTAATTTGCTTTATAGGTATATTTTAACCTTTCCCTCCCCTACAATTCACTCTCTCAATATTACCCCATTATTGATAGACCAATACCTGGATGTCTTAAGATATGCCCCACTAGCCTAACCCTTCTTGTGGTAAGATGCTTCCATGTACTCTTTTTTTCATCCACTCGCCTAACAACCTCTAAATTACTTATTTTGTCCATCCACCTAATCTTTAACATTTTCCTGTAAAACCAAATTGCAAAAGCTTCTATCCTCTTCTTTTATACAGCCCCTATAACCCACGTTTCACTTCCGTTTAATGCTGCACTCTAAACATAGTGTTTAAAAATTTTTTCCTAATCTGTAAGTCAATGTTTGTAGTTAGTAAGCTGTTTTTCATTTCAAAGGCTTTTCTAACTTGAGTAATTCTCTTTTTGATATCACTTGTGCTTCTACCATTCTCTGTTATTTTACTTCCTAGATAGCAGAATTCCCCGACTTCCTGTATGTTTTCGTTGCCTACTTTTAAATTTCCCATCTCTTCTAAACCACTCTTTCTGCTGCACAACACTTTCGTTTTGTTCTTATTAATTTTCATGAAGTAATCCTTTCCCATGATCTCATCCATTCCATTTAAGATATCTTTCAGTTCTTTCTTTGTCTCGGCTAATACTACTATATCATCGGCCAATCTCAGCATTCTTATTGTTTCTCCTTGAATTTTTATTCCTGTATCAAATTTTCCTTCACTTCTTTTATAGCCTATTCTATATACAAGTTAAAAAGTAGTGGTGATGATGAACATCCTTGTCGTACACCTTTTCTTGCAGCAGCCTCTTTTTCGTACCTCTCCATTCTCAAAACAGCCGTTTAATTCTTATACAGACCGTAGATAGCTTTCCTTTCTTTGTATTTAATTCCTAGCATTTTCAAAGTTTTAAACATTTTACTCCAGTCCAGATTGTCGGATTAAAAAAGATCGTCAAATGCTTTCTCTAAATCTACAAATGCCATATAAGTAGTTCTACTTTTCTTTATCCTTTTCTCAATAATTAATCTCAGAGTAAATATTGCATCTCGAGTTCCCATTCTCCTTCCAAATCCAAATTGGTCATCATCCAACACTTCTTCTACTTGGTGTTTTATTCTTCTGTATATAATACTTAAAATTTGGAATTCATGAAGAGAAATGAACAAAACAGAAATGTGCTTAAAAATATTACAGATTTCTTTAACAAAAAAACTTTATAGAACAAGACGTGAATTTAAATAATATTATAATAGTTTCACAAAACTGAAAGTTGTGAAGAACAGTTCAAAAATTATCTACTAAAAATGTTTGTTGAAGAGGAGAGAGGGAGAGTTCGGTAGAAAAATGATAGCTGTAGTATTAAAAAAGTTTTGTTTTTGACATACTGTCCTAATTGGCCTTCTATATCGGGGATCCAGTCCTCATGAGTCCCGGTTGGATGTGCTCTTCACCCGTTACCGTTAGAAGTTGACCATTTATAATACTGTAATGTCTTTATTTTATTAAATTAGTAATAAAAAAAATAATAATTTGGCTTTTAAACGAAAGCCTACATCAAATTTTACGTCATGTGCTCACAGTTATCTTTATTATTCAATGTTAGCTTAGGAGTATTGATTATTAGCTTAGCTTAGGAGAATTGCACTACTTTATTAGTACGAGTTAAAATTTTGTTCGAATTGTGTAGCGTACTTCCGGTATTGAAATAAAGTATTATAACGCAGAAGAAGTCCGTTATTTTAGTCTAGCAATGATTTATGGGATAGATGGTTTATTGTAAGAACTGGTTTCGTAGTTACTTAAGTAACAGGAAACAAGTGGTTTCAATCGAGGGACATATCAGCGACGATATGGCAGTTAATTTTGGCGTTATACAGGGCAGCAAACTCGGTCCTATATTATTTTTAATTTATATAAATAGTCTGGGAAAACTAACAATAGGGAACGGTAGACTTTTCCTTTACGCTGATGATACCGCCGTTGTTTTGGAAGGATCTGACTGGGATGAAGTATACAGCAGGGCCGCAGAAACATTAACGTTGCTTAAAGAGGTGGTTCAACTCTAATTCCCTTATGTGAACGAAAATAAAACTAAATATATAACAGTAGGCCTATCGTTACGACCATTTACGGATCCAAAAAACAAAATCCTACAATTTCATTCGTGTCAAAATAATATTATACCTTGTAACTGTTATGTCCTAGAACATGATTGTTAATTCATACAAGTACCTCGGAATCTGATTTGATAAAAGAATGAGATGGTCCATCCATATTCATCACTTGAAACAAAAAGTTCGAAAATTCCTTTATATTTTTCCCCGCATAATTAGAATTTTGTCACAAAATGACTTAAGAAAGGTATATTGTGTCTTGATACAATCCTTGCTGCAGTACGAAATCATCGCTTGGGGCGGGGTCTTCCGTTCGACATTGGAACCATTCGTAACAACTCAGAAAGCTGTGATCAAAAGCGCTTTAAATTGTGACAGACAATTCCCTTCTAATTTATTATACGGTAGATTTCGGGTACTTGACATTCGGCAACTTTACATAAGGAACTTATTACTGTACATAAGATTTAATAAACTTTCTGTACTAAAGAAAATAATTCATAATTATCATGCCAGAGCTGTAATCCGTATTGGATATGAAGCCCCTAGATTGCATGAAACCATTAACAGCACTGTAGCACATCATATAGCCTCAATCACATAGCTACCTTAATTTACCAGAGGCTATCCGAAATACTGATGTAACTCCTCAAATATACAAAACAAAAGTAACCAACTGGCTGATTAATTTAGGGAGAGGACAGTCTGAGGATTTAATTAGTTCTATGTAATTAAACCAATTGCTCTTCCTCTTGTGTCAGCTAAACATTTTTTTGTTAACATTGTCATCGAAAGTCTGCTTCATCCTTTGCCATTACATGGCATTTTATTTTTTATGTTTTTATACTATTTTCCTTTTTTGTATATTTACTATTGGAAATTTTGTTGTATGTTTTTTTTGTAAATTTTTGTTTTTTTTCTTTTATGTAAATTTAGTGTAGATATAAAAAGCTATTATTATAATAGAATAAATAAAATAAACCAACTCATACCCGCGCATAGGCTAGACCTATGCGGGTGTTAGGGAATAAGATAGGATAAGATTCATTGTACTCGTTTTTAGCAATAATAAATAAATAAATAAATAAATAAATTGTGTATTGTATGAGGTGGAGTGTGTTAAACACGGATAGTGAATTGCGATGAATGAAATGTTCTTCTAAAAAAAATAAAAAGTAGTAGAAATGTTTATTTGTATTTTTATTCCTTCTACGGGGTTCAAGAACAACGGCGGTTTTGTTAAACAAATCTCCAATTGTTCGAATGGTCTATATTAACTATCATACCGCCGGTATAAAAACAGTTAGCGCCTTTGTACTGAGACAGTCAATACCTGAATCGTGAATGGACAGTGTCGGGCCGTTCGAAATAGTGTCGTTACGGGACCAGTTCTGAACTAAGTTAATAGTGTAAGTACGTACGGGTGGTAACAAGTGTTTGTGAACAGGTAACCTAATTATTTTTTGATTTCTGAAAGGACAGTATTCTATTTTAAGTCAAGTTTTGTTCGAATGGTTGATTTAATATATACATGCGAGGATTTACAGTCCCAGCCGTATCTCCCTTCCTTAGCACCACCTCTCTTAGTCTCGCCAGTCATCATCGGAAAGACATTGCCTCCTGGTCACAACCAACATGTCACTTCCGGTCTATCCCTCCTTCTTCTACCGGCTGGCGTCCACTCCCATACCCTCTTTGGCCACCTACCATCCTCGACCCTCTGCAAATGGTCAAACCATTTTAATTGTTGTATTCGGGATGTGGTATCCATGATATTTCCTTGAACGCCAATTCTTCTCCTAATTTCGGGATTCGATCGATGCGCGAAAAACCACAGCTCCGCCTTCAGAAATCTATCTCCACCGCTTTTGGGCGATCCTTCTGTTCTTTATCAATATCCATACTGCCGCACCGTAGGTACTTACACTCTCCAGGACAACATAATAAATATTAATCTTTGTCTCCTTCCATACTATATCATTTAAAGGACAGAAATCAACTGCCATATAACCCTTCGCCCTTGCAAAATCTTGCTATTCACTTCCGTTGCACTTGTTCCACTCCTATCAAAGATGACTCTCAAGTATTTAAAAGTTTCACAGCTTTTCACTACACCCGTACCTAGCTGAATATAATTTTCTGGCTCACCAACAGTAAGGTGTTCAGTCTTGTCTAAATTTATACTGAGCCCCCATTTTTCATACTCTTCATGCAACTTCCTCATCATACAGCTGGCATCATTGTGATCTGCAGATACTACAACTTGATCATCCGCGAAGAAGAGAATATAAAGTATATTGTCAGCTACACGGATTCCCATACCACAACATTTCCTTCGCCGTCCTTCCAAAGCTTCATTGACATAAATTAATATAATTTATGTAATTATATATGTTAGTACGATAAGTTTAATCATTAATTGGTAATTATTAATTTTGTCAATAAATAATAATTGTAATAAGTTGTTACAAGTTTGTTGTTATTTATTAAACCCAGATCCCGAACGGAACTAGGCTTACGTGTTACAGTATGTTCCTCCTATAATTATACGCCACATTATAAGTTATAGTGTGGCGTATTACGAAACTAATGCAGGGAAATATCTTATCTAAGTACTAATACCTGAAACACACAGATAGGCTACCTCCCGTACTAGTAGCGCTTCATCCTTTTGTATTTCAACAAAAATATTTTTGTAAACATTCCACAGATATAATTACAAACACATTAAGACCATAATAAATGTATTACAAAATATTTCTTACCTTTATGAATGTTATAATCTCCTTTAATTTTTTCCAAACAAATTAAGATTAATAATCCTTTGAATAATATACTAAAACGAATTGATTTAATTTTTATTATAGATAAATCATTCATTTCTGTAAGATATTAATTAGACGGTTTTTATTATAACGCTTTATCAGATGCCTCAAAGTAGAATCATATAATTCAGTGCAATACGTGATACTGAGTTCACTTAAGTTATTCATTGTTGCAATGTTTGTAAATTAACGACCCATATTTTTTGATTCAATATTTTCAGTTTTGTTTTCTAATATTATTTTTCAATAAATTTCTTTTTGCTGGAGAATTTTTATGTTACCATTGTTGAAAATTGCATTCGTCTTGGAATTGTTGTAGTGGTTAATATTTATCTTAACGAATTTCGATGATGTAACACCTTGACTGCTGCTGAAAACATATCATTGATACATTATAAGATTTTATGTTAGTTTATAAAAAATAGGTGTTAAGTAGACTATTTATATTTAATTCATATTTATAATTAATATAATATATTTTACTATATTTTATTCAATTAATTAAAATGTACCTCAAACTTTTCAAAAAGCTTCATCAAAATTAAAACTATTTTATATTTTCTAATTCGTGTTTATTACTAATTCGAGCATTACGAATTTCATTCCATTCACAATGTGCAAAGTAGCCTATATCAAGTTAAATTAGAAAAAATTACCTACTTAGAACATTTTAAACTGGTTACAAAATGATAATAGATTAGAAAAAATTGTTAGTAAACTGACATAACTTTTTTATCACTGCAAAATTGTGTTTATAGGAATGATCGGCCGGAGAAATTTTTGTGTTAAAATTAGTTAATTAATTTTTTTATTTGTGATCAAGAAATGGTGTGTGTGACACTAACATCACAAGTTGGCTGATTCCTTTCAAAATACATGGTGTTCCCAATACATGGTGTTTTAGTGATTCAAGGAGATATTAGCTATGATGTTAGTTTATTTCACTTTATTTATTTACTATTAATTTTTTTTTGTAATATGTGCAAGACGACTGTAATTTATATTTTTTCTAGAGTTCATCTTGATTAGCGATCGGCTTCTGCTTTGCGGATAAAGATTATTGTAATTTTTATTAATTCTTATTTAATCTCTTTGTTGTATTATTATATATATATTTTTGTTAATTGCGTCTATACGTTGCTACATCTTTGTCATTGTATTTTAAAGTATGGTATTCTCCATCACAGCTTTTGCTAAAGGAGATACCTAGTTCCACATTTGATATAAAATTCCTATAATGTTTAATTTAATTTAATTTCATTGTTTATAATTTAAGGTGCATTAGTAAGAAAAACCTTTTTATCTTTTTTACTGAATTAAGATTGTTATTCCTCGGACTGATGTTATTGTGTGCCAACTTTCCCCAAAAATGAATCGTATGGTTCTAATTAAAGAGAAAAAAAGCAAAAGGCTATTTATTCCATTAGTATTCCCTTCACAAATTTCGTCAAAAATATCACTCACATTACCATACTGTGGGTGAGGAAGTTCATGAAAATTTATGTCAGTTTGGGAGAATTTTGTTATAATTTCTAATGCAGTTTTCTTATGCTAGGCCTTCTCTTATCTTTGAAAAGAGCTCTCTGAAATTTCAAATGTTTCCATATTGAGAAAAATAGGACTTAAGTTTTAGGATAATTTGAATCGTATATTTTGTGAACTGACACATAACACTTCCACACACGGTAGTACAAAGAGACATAATTGCAGAAATATTTTTGTCTTGCAGTACAACAGTGAACGTTTAATTTGGATCCTTTTAATCCAAATGTCGCTTTATCGGTCATTTAATCTGGTCATTTAAAAAAAAAATACTGAAAAATTAAAGGACAACGGTTGTCATGAATGAAAGTGTAGTGCATCATTGCATTACATGAGTTGTTGAATGAATCAATTCCCGCTTCTATGGTTCTTTCCCTGTTATCTTAACGCTTTATAGATCTTTGGTAAGTATACTTACCACTGGCAAAAAGATCGATTTTATTTAAGAATAAGCTATGCAGTTGAACCGTATTGACATTTTATGGTTTCATAGATGTTTTCTGGTTAGTAGGCTATCCACATTTTTAAATTAGCGCGCAGCGACAATTTTCTTCGTGAGTTGCACGAATGCGGTAAGGATTCATTACAGCGTATGCTACCGTGTTGTTTTGTTGTACAGTGCTTAGAAAATTCGAGTTTTTTACGGGAAAGCAAGCATTTATGTTAATATAAAGTTAAGATAAGCTATTCTACAACTTTTTTTTGGTTATATAGTGCTACAAGTTGTTTTAATAAGCGTTTTTACCACTAAACATTATGTGATACCCATTTTAATAAACGTTCCTCGGTAAGTAGGTATACTTACCAGGACTTATCAACAAAAACGAAATATCTTACTGTTCTGGCACTAGAAATTTATTATTCAAGTCCCTATAAAGCAAAATTTAACATTTTACAACATGTATATTTTCCCTGCAGTACTACCCTATAAAGTGATAAGGGGAGACTGTACTTTGTAGCCCACCAATTTTAAATTTGCTATTTTTAGGTACAGATTTCATAGGACTGGCGAAAGATAGGGAGATGAATCTTTACACACTCTTAGGTGTCGGGTTTCTCTAGCTATTGACATTTTTTAAAATTTAATCTGTTGGACTATAAAAATAAAAACAAAAGAACAAATAGCATAAACTTTTACTAATTAATTTTCTACGTTTTTTGCATACTACTAATTTTTGTAGCATCTGACGAAGTCATAAAAATGCCGGTATATGTGCATGTACAAGATGAATAACTGGTAAATATTTCAACCTGGTAGGTTTAATAGTTTCCAAGAAAAATGTAGCCTACTTAAAGGTTAAAAATCTAAATTTACGAGAATAGGCAAAACCAAAAAGGCACACACTAAAAACAAAATGAACACAAACAAGTAAATTTACCATCAACAATTGATTAGAAAGATGAACCAATAGCTGAAAATATTAAAAACGGCAATGGAGACATTTAAAAAACTAAAATTTCCTTTGTTCTAATACGATAAGTATAAAATTATGAAAATTATTCGTTCTTGGTGACATGATAGTTTTTTCTTGGTAAACCTGGTAAATACTTATAATTTTTTCACTATATATACTTATAATTACTACTGCAGTTATAAAACATAATTTCTTACAATTTATCCACTTTCTTCAGGACTGTAATATTTAAACATTTTTACAGAATAGCGAAGAAGTAAAATAAGCAGCAGAGAAAAACCTTCGCAGCGAACAAACCTTAAATTATGATCTAATTGAATTATCCTATACATTCCAAATGCAAATTTAGCTTGGGTAACTTACTTGTTAAAAAGTACGAATACTTAAAGATTTATTCCTGTAGTAAGTCTATAATCCTAATGTGTTAAACAGAAGTCGAAGAAGGATTTCAGAAAGTATTTGCTATTAAATAATTAAATAAATTACACTTAATACGTTCTACGGACAGAAAAATGTGATTGTAACAAGGTAGCCGGCTTAGTCGGAAAGTTAAAAGTTACATTGTTCGCGGAATACTACGAAGAGAATGGATACTCGTAAGATGAATATAACCAGTTGAGAGTTGCAAATGGTTATAATTACAAGAACGAGTTCCCTATTAAATTGAATTACTATAATTAGTCTGACAAACAATCCATCAACTAATTCTAGTCTTGTTTCTTTTTTCATAAGAAAGAGAATTAGGCGTGGTTATTCAAGAAACGTATTTAATGAGCAGTTAGTAGCGAGTTATTAAAGAATCAAGATATTCAATTTAATGATTCAATAAAAATCGATCGATTTTAGTTTTAGATCAAGATGTTTACACTAATTTTTTGATTGACTAATTTTTTGAAAATCCATTACCCTAGATTTTTTTGACTATAATATCAGCATAATGTTTTCTAATTAATTATTAAATTGTTTTAATGTAAACAAATGTGTTTTCGGTTGAGTAAATTCTTGTTAAATATTTACATTAATTTTACAAACACGGGATTGTTACTACATACCGTATTATTACCGTGTAATAATACTAAATGTAACAGAAAATATTGTGAATTTTTTGTCTTCCCATACATTTTGTGAATACATCATAACCTAATTCAAAAAACGCTCAGCTGTTTTATTTTTGTTGATAAGTATTCATAACAAATTAGTATGATGTTACCCAGTTTAACAATTTTAACTCAAAACATACCGATTTAAAACATTTTAAAATGTAGAAACATATTTAGACTGGGCTCACTCAGTCAGCTGGTAAAAATAATGGCCAGCTAAAAAAACAAAATGAAATTGCGAAATGGAAAGGTTAAGTAAGACCATTTGGGCGAGAAATTGTGCATGGAGACCAGCTAATAGTTATCACATGAGTAAACTACGCTGGAGGTCTGTGTTCAAACTCATATGTGCTTAAAGTCAAATATCTCAAAAATATAAAATCAAAGTGGATGGTTGTCAGTATGTTACAGCTCCAGAAAACAATTAAAAGCTAAAAGAATGTTTTTGAGAGAAGTCAACTGGCACGCGATAATAATTTCTTCATAAAATTATCAAATAAGTCCGATGTTTTTAAACCTTGATAGGTGTTAAATATGCCCATAACAGACAGGTGGAGTGTCAATTTATTTACACTCAATCTGTTCGTTGCAGGGCTAAAATAAATAGTTCTGTTTCTTATCACATGGTCAGCCAAATAAATGACTGAATCATTTAAGAACAGAAGAGGTAGAGGTGCAAAAGACATTAATCAGAGTTGTCTCCTCTGAAAGTAATGAATTTCATTATACAGCCAGACCCTGTGGTGAATGAAGTGAAGGTGTCATTTGCAGAGTGTAAAATATGTGCTTTTCAGAGGGCCCGGCATGCTGTTAAGCGTATTTTTTCACTCAGTGAGGCAATTGTAAACCACCTCACTCCTCGTTTTACTTAATAAAACCTCTAGAGGTTCAAACCAGCCTTTTGGCTGATGACCTAAACAACAACAGGTGTTAAATTAACAATTATAACATCTACGTAGTTTAACAGGTTCCCGGAAATGTAAAAAATTACCTATAAAAGATATTTTTATAATTAAGAAATTTAATTAATATTTAATGAATTTATAACAGTTCAATTTGAAATTACGGCACTCCTTTCTGTTGTGTAATATCCTTTTTATTATAATAATTGATTTTTTTATCTGGAATATAATAAATTGTTATTTAGAGAGCATATTATTAAATCGCAAAAAACGAAAACTACCGACAGAGATTGTGCCGTTCAAATTATTATCTTTTATAAATTAATTAAGGTAGACTAAATGATAAAACACACACATAAATACTATTAATTTACATAAAATACTCGTATAATTTGCAAACGGACGTCCGTAGCATTCACGTAATGATGTAATCATAATAGCCATTACAAATGTTTATTAAAGAGGCTGCAGCTGTCTCCCGAAGAATTCATTGCTACGATTTCTCATAAGAGTCGGCATTATTTGGCACAATATCAGAACACTCCTACGAAATAGGCCCATGTTTACAACTTGTTCGTTCTCTCTTTTTTCAAACTTTTCCTCGTGATTACTTTTCGCAGAAGTACTTATATTGAAATTTATGCATACTTGTTTATGTACGTCCCTACGTGCGTGCTGTGATATCAAACAGTAGTAAAAGAGAAAAACGAAGTTGTATGGTTGGGCTGTTTTATACAAATCAGTTTCACGATTTACATATTAAATTACATTAACAATTATCGTACGCACATAAAAAGATTTAAATAATATATCCTACACATGTGTTATTGCATTTTTACATGTATAATAAATATTTCTTTTTACCCACTTATTTCACAGATCCATATATAATGAATCTCTAAGAAGATAAACATGTAACTCCCCCGTATTATGTGGGAGATAACCACATTTAATATTCATTTATCGTCCTCTCACAAATCACAAAAATTTAATTTAAAGTCAAAAAACTAATAAGTCAACATTAAAAAAAATCCTGAAAAATAATATAACATATTTTATACAAAGTAGGTCTAATAAAAGTGTGGTGGTAAATTATTAACCTCGGAATATACTTTAACGTAAGCGCAATTTGTTCGCGACTTTATAAGCATGCACAAACAACTTAATTTTTAATCCCCGTAGTTTGGTAAGAATAGTTATATTAAAAAAAAAAGTTATAGGATTTTTCGAACCGCATAATGTAATTATGAAAGTACCTAAATAATCTTACAATAACATTTTCAATTATTAAAATTTTAAATTCAACCTTTTGTTTTATAATTTTGGTTTATCTCCATATAACCTTAAGTTTGACATAACTGTCGCATCCCCGAGGTCCTATAACTTAAAAATTCATTTCCATATTCTACTCGTACAGCCAAGAAATATTTAACAGCTTCATTTTTTCAAAATGCGATAAAAACATCAAATTTACCACCAAAATGTATTTCATCATATTTTCACATAAATAGTTTTTATGGGGTTTATATTCAAATGGTTACCATATACAAAATAAGTGACAGTAATAATTTTGAAATATCACCTGCATTAATTATTGAAAGCTATTATTTTATGTCCGATAGTCAGACCCGTAATGCTAAAAAATGGAGGGTGATCGATGAAAATGAGTGAAGGAAAAATGTGAGACCTGACTGGGAGTTGAACCAGGGGACACCTGGCATAGAAGCCATCTGCGATGACCATAACACTAACGGTCCTGCCTTAAAAGATATTAAAACAACTTTATTAACGATGTTAAAGTAGATAGAAGTTGAGTGAACTTTGAGATACAGTCTAGCAAGTTGGGTTATTTTATGTCACGTTGGTATTTATGTTAAGGCAACTACAAAACGGCATAATTACTTTATTATAGATCAGGATTAGCGTCAAACAAAAATTAAAAAAAGCTGTATAATTTTTGCAGTTCATTTTCTTAGAAGGACATAACCTGTCTGGGAACAATAAATAATAATAATGACCTCATATAATTAGTTGTCAGATTAAGTTTCTTAGAAGATATACTACGAAAGAACAAAAGTGAAGAAAGGTTACGTTCTTTTATTTTTATTTCGTTGTATTCAGGTTCGGTTTTGATTTGCCAATTTGCTCCTTCTCTGGGCATATTACCTCAAAGGTAACAACGATCCTCAACGGGGGATTCGCTATTAACCCCTCTGTAATACTACTCTTCACGGATAAGGCCAGGCATAAAATAAAAACTATGATTTATTGTCAATAAATGATAACATTAACTTTAAAACCTCTAAACCAATAAATGTAACTACACTATCTTCAATTTATATTATATTTTACAATGTTAAAATATTATTAAAATACCATAGCAGTTTCTAATGCAGTATTAAATCAAAGAGAGAAATTTTCGCAGTTTTACTAATAATGAAATTTCAATTACGGTTTTTAGTAGAAATAATTCTAAATGACTTTGCTTATCTATCAAATAATTAAGCTAAAATTAGTATTGTCGCACTCTCTCAGTTTTGTTTTTGTCTTTATTCAGAAGCAACTACAGCTGTAGGTTTAGTATGTAAGTAAATGAGTAAAAATTTTGAACAAGGTAAAAAAGCTAAATAATATTTGGTAAGAGTATTTTCAATTAAGTAAAGAAATGAAGCATTTTGGACTTGTTGCATTTCGAAACAACACTCCTCATATAATCTCCGAATTCTAGCGGATTTTGTGGTATGTTTGGTTATGACAAATTTCTTATTTATGGATTTGTGTGGTCTATTTTTTTTTAGTAAAAAAAGAATATAATATTTTAATAGTTGTATAAATTGCGTGTATGTTGAGGTTTTCGATGTATGAGAGAATTTCTTACGTAGTACAGACTACATTTTTTGTGATTAAATATAAAACTTGGCCTTCAGGCCAGCCCAGTCAGTCAGTTAGTCGAAAGTCGCTTTTATTTGTTAAGGAACACTGGTTGGGCAAGCGACTTTGTTTGGTGACTAACTGACAGCCATTCCTGAAAGAACTTCACTGGGGGTCCCTGTTCAAAAATTCTTGTCTTATCATGTCAAAAAATACAGCAAAAAGTAGCGATCAAATTGGGTAGTTATTAGTAAAGTGCAATTCCTGATAACAAATAGAAACTGAAAAAATATATACCGGTGTCCCACCAAGAGTTAAACGCATTTAATTTTTTATTTCTTGCACATTGCTCCATCGATAATTTTGGTACTTTACACACTTTTTAATGAAGGTACCAAAAATTTTCTGTGTAAATTACAGCTTGGAGATGCTTGTTAAAACAAAATGGCGGCCGAAAGAAAATATTTGAAATGTTTATACCTTTACTTTGAATAAGTACAATACTGCTTTTGTTAGGGTTTTTAAATAAAATTTTATTGACACAAAAATTTACTAGATACAAACTTATGAAAAGAACACTAAATAGCAATGAAAATTTTATTATAAAACAAACTTATTTAAACTGGAACTCATCCAAAGCGACACACTGATCAGAACGCCGACCAAATGATTCGTACACTCTTGAAAATAAATCCGGAGGAATACAAAGAAGTTCCTCGTCGATAACGTGTTTCAAATCATTGTCATTATTGAAATTTATACTGTACAAAACCTCATAAGAAAAAAGATAAGACCCCATAAGAAAAAGTCATACACAGTTAAATCAGGTGATCCGGGGTGGCCAATCCAAAAAATTACTTCCACCACCAATCCAATGCCCATGAAGGTTGTCATTTAGTAATTGTTTGACTGAGTTTGCATTATGAGATGGAGCACCATCTTGTTGGAAAATTGCATGGACCATTTCAGGAACCTTGGAACTTTTCAACTTTGAATTTCAGAACTTGAACCATTTCAGTAATAAGTATTACTACTGCAATACGGTTAGTATTGTAAGAATGATAGAATTTTCTTTCTTTCGACCGCCATTTTGTTTCTACAAACATCAGCAAGTTGTAATTTTCACAGAACATTTTTGATATCTTCATTAGAAATTGTGTTAAGAATCAAAATTATCGATGGAGGAATTAGCAAATAATAGAAAATCAAATGCGTTTAACTTTCGCGGGACACTCGATATATAGGTAGGTACATAAATAATAATAATTTTGTTTTGAAAACTTGCATCCCGTTTACATTAGATTTTTCTTCTTTTATTTAATTTTTAATTCAAAAATAATTCCTTTAACTAAACTGAAGCTGTAAAAACGATTCTTCATATCCTAATATTAAAAGTAAAATGCCAAGATGGAAGATGATGAGTAACATTCCAACCGCGATACGGCCTCATTGTATAATTTGAACCATGGGTTTTTTTGTAACAAAATTAACACAACTACCGAGAAAGAGTTTCTATTTATTCTTTTCTCGGAATAAAACAGTTTTGTTTTCAATAAAAACGTTTTACGTCTAATTTAAAGTAGCTGCAAAATAAACAAGCTGGAATCAGTATTACGCGCTTAATTTGTTAGTAGACGTATATTTCGAAAAATTTAATTACCAAAATTTTATTGACGTTTTAAGAGCCTATATTAGAAAATATAACTCTAAAAAATTATTTTACTGTAACTGATAAAATTTTTTAGCATAATTAATTATTTTTGAAATTTCATTAAAGCAGCAGTTAAGTAAGCCGTAAGTTAACAGTTGATGGAAATCACATCTCTGGCCTTGAAAATATTGTAAACTGTTCGTTAAGAAGCATTATCTACAATGATGTACTAATAAAATGGTTGGTATAATGATGTTTACGAAACAAATAAGTTTAAACTCTCCGAAATTGTACCTGCGTATTTATTTGAAACACCGAAGACGCATTCATAAAACAGCTTAAGCCTACACACTCCAGCTTTATTACATATAAAAATACTTATTAAAGAAAAAATACATTAATTTATTTCGTAGGAAGGCTATGGAGGATTTCCGTGACGAATCATTTTATTTAGTGGCTGATTGTTAATTAACTGACAAAAATTATATCGTGAAAATAAATAAGCGTACAATGGAGAAGTAATTCTATCTTCTTAATTAATTTGATAATTCTAATTAATTAACCAAAGTAATTCGGCTGACATCTTTTTTTAAATCTTTCTCGCTTAATAACACATTAATCAAATACGAATAAGTAGTCAAAAATGGAATAATAATAATAATAATAATAATAATAATAATAATAATAATAATAATTTGAATTTGAATTTCATTCATCAATTAATTTTTGTAGTCATGTTAATGTATAGTCTACTACAAATACTAATATATTACTGTAGTTAGGTCTACTGAAACAGGGTGATTCAAAATTGAACAGCAATCTCTCGGGAGCCGATCTTATAGCTAAAAATAAGAAAAAATGTTCATATTTATAAAGGTCTGGAAAATCTTCGTTAGGGAATTACGGCTGCCGAAAGATCTCGCTCGGAATCCAGTTACCCCGGTGAAATGTGGTCCTACAGAAAATTATACGGGTTTAATTTAGATACAAACTTGGTGGCAACTTATGGTTTCTAATATGAAAAATTGAAACAAACATAATCTATTTTTGTTATTAATAAAAGGAGAAATCCAATATCTTGTATTTATTTCTTACTTAGGCCTACTTAATTTCCATTAATTTTCTCAGAATTTAATTTTGAAATAAAATAATATATTAATTAATTAATTTTGTTAATTTAAAACTGTAAGACTTAATTAAAATTCAACAAAACAATATTACATTAAACCTAAATTTTCAACCCCTAATTATTGCGTTTTACACAGGTATCTTTTTTTATAAGGTTATCGGGCATCGACTGCTACGTTCATAAGTTCTAAAGACCGTGGAAATTAATTTTTGCAGTTATCACAGAAGATAATATCTTTAAAACTGTGGGAGAAACAGCTGTGGGACTTCAAGTTTGTATTTTAATTCAAAACTTAAAATTTCAATATGGCCACATTTCACCGGGGTAACTGAACTAGATACGTAAAGTAACCATGACCTAGTAATGTACCGTGGGGGTAACTGAATGCCAGGCGAAATTTTTCACCAGCCGTAACTTATTAACGAAGTTTTTTTTGGACCTTTTATTATATGAAAAGTCTTCTTATTTTTAGCTTTACAATCAGCCCCCCCCGAAATTGTCATTAAATTTTTGAGCCACCCTGGATATTACAATTATTTTATCGGTGGCTTTATAAAAATTATAAATTTTTTTCGTTAATAGTCTACTTAATGAAGTTTGGTTTTTAAATAGGGATGAGATGGCTAGAATCAAGATTAATAAACACAACCAAATCATATAGTACTGGTATCCAGTAAATCTATGAACAAAATTATTAACAGGAATCTGCCAATCCTAATCTGTCTGCAACAGTTTCCTCCAACGGTAGAAAATAAACTAATAGTAGAAATCTATGTAGCTACATTATAGCGTGACAAGGGGAAAAGAATGTTTGCAATAGCGACTTTTTGTATGAACTTTTGACAGGGTGGATTGTTCCCTAGCGCTGACTCTATTCATTCTTGTCTATTCATTTGTAGATACGCTTAATAGTCTTTTTAATCAATAGCGTTAACATAAGCTAATTAACATTAGTAGCTATAAGTATTAACGTCATATTATTCTTTTATGTTTTTGTTATACAGATTTTTAAATTATTTAATTTTTTGGTCTATTCCATTTTTTACACTCCTTCATGTTATTTTTATTGTTTTGTTAGATTTTCCTAGTCTCCTTTTACGACTTCATTCATCCAGAATAGTCTATTCCCTAAAAAAAAACCGCCGCCCATTAGATAGTTTAGTTTAATGTTTGAAAAGGCGCGAAGTAAGTCGGTTGTTACGCTGAAAAGTTGGTCACGCGTTGAAAACAGATTCGTAGGTGACTATGTAATAGTGTGGTATTTTTTTCTTTTTCTTTATTTATTTAACGTCGCATCAACTGCAAAGACCATTAGCGACGACGTTGGGGTATAACTGTACGATGGAGGATGAAATGTTCTTTGTAACGTATGAAAATATGCTGTGCCTGAGTGGGATTCGAATCCACGACCGCATGATGAAGGGCGAGCACGTTACGAACTACGCCAATGCGGCCGGTATTGTTTGTTATCTTTATGTACAATGTAAGGTTCATTTATATGTTTTTTTTTATAGTAGATAAACCATTTTCTTTCTAGTTTAGTTTAGTAGAAGTCTTACGTATTTAATAACATTATTGTGTAATCAATTTAGTCTACTATTATTCGCAGTAATTTAACTAGTAGTTCAATTTATTAATTTAACTAATTATGATTTACCAGTATTTTAACCGTAATAATTTATTTTAATGAATCAATATGTTTTTAAATAGGTACTTGTCAAAAGTTTAAAGAAAGTTTATTCATTTATTAATAACTAGATCCTTTAAGAACCGTGAAAAAACGCTAAATTGTACACGTATACCAGTTGTAATATAATCACTGTGTTGCTATAATGAGCTAGCTTCAGACTTTACGAGGATTTTGGGTAGGTCATTTGCCGCTGGTTAACAACTTTAATTTCCCTATAAAAATTTATTGGGCAGAACCGACAAAAAAATCATAAAAGAATGTTCTCTCTTTAGATTCATTTGGAATTTTGCAGAGGATGTCGTATAAAAATCGGTGGAAAATAACATTAAACTGCATTATGGTTAAATATTCGTGAGAGTAGGCTATTACTGAAAATAGTCTTCATGCAAGTTTCCTTATTTACGATAATACTTGTAATTATTTGGTAAATTTGTACATGAAAAAACGACAAAATGTTGGCGTTCCTTTACTTTTTAACTAACAAGTTATGCAACGTACTGAGTAGACCTGTAGAAGAACCTTAACATACTGACGATTAAATTATAAGAAAAAAGTGATAAGGCCTGCAAGTACTTTTGTTTACTTACTCCTTCATATTTATATGAACTACCCAAAACGAGTGAGAAAACATGACTTCGTTAAAACTAGCCGTTTTGCATATCAAAGTACGTGTTGTTATGCGGAAGCCAGGATTTTTTTTATCAGAAATTCGGTTTTATCTTAAAAAAAGTTTACAAGTCTTATTACTCTAAAACGACTCCTTGAAGAGATAATTCTCCTATACTACAAAGAAACAGGAACTAGGATAGAAATGTACGCTGAGATTGAACCAATTATTTAAGATACAAAATAACCTAAGTCCTCGATTTTTTGTAAAGTAGAAGAAGAATGTGGCTACATCCCATTCTAATTAATTTAATAATAAACAGAACATTATTTTGCAAAATTTAATCTACAGTGCGAAATTATCTTAATTAACGAATATATATTATATGAATATATTATAATGTTTTCAATAATCCGTGATTTGCAGAAATCCAGTTGTCGCTGCAGTTACCATTACTTTTGCACAAAAACAACCCCAGGAATTTTAGTTCAAAATAACTTCTAGTAAACGCACTTTAAGTTGGAAATTTTTCTTTAATTTAGGACAATAAATATACGTGTAGCACTGCTGGATAACAAACAATAATTTCAATCTCACCAACACCAATTCAACCCCTTAGTCAAAGAAGAAAATATGTAACGGTAGTAAATACAAACGCGTTAAATTTGGTCGTGCCGTATGTCAAATTATTTCTCTAACAGAATTAAATACGAGCAAGTTAATAAAATTTTACTATGGTCAATGTCGAATTTGTTTCCTATTTTTGTTTACCCTACCCTACTTAAATGTTTTTGCGGAGCTGTCGTTTACAATACAGGGTAGAATTAACAAAGCATGCTCGAATTAAAATACTACTTCTTGACTTCCAGACGGTTTAATAATATAAAATTCAGGTTTTCTTACGTTATAACTAACATGATCGATCTATTTTAATTTTAATAACAAATAATGCAGAAGAAACGGTGATCAAAATCTGAAAGAAAGTTTATTGCAAAAAAATACAGTTCTAGCTTCAGAACACCTCACTTTTATGATGCTTACGCACGTAAAATCAAAACTTATCACAGGTGTCAGTAATTTAAACATGTGTAAGGAGCACTTGTAACTACTTCATCTTGTAGAAGTAGTCTAAACTATTTTAAGGAATCTGATTGCACTAATATTAAGATTTGTTTTATACTTAGTTAATATTTTATTAAATTATATTTTATCATAATATGCTCGCTATTGGATTTAGGTAAATTTGTATTTTAAACATTTAAATTGGTTTATCTACGTGAAAGTTTCAATGATTTTATTATTAATTAAATTTAATACGAGTAAAATATTTAAATGGTAGGCTCAATGGCAAAACTGACTTCTTTACTAGGGGTCCCAGATTCGATTTCTGGTCAGGTAATTTTTACTTTCTCTTGCCTGTATGAATATATAGGAAGGAAAGTATTGTTTTCATGTCAATTTTTCAAAATCGAGTTTTCACCGGACGTTTACACGTTTCCAGACCGCCGGTTTTTAGCGATTGGTCTGTGTGTGGTCGTGTTTGTGTGTGCACAGAATATCTCAAGAATGGAACATCGCAAGAGGTTGAAACTTAAAACTTAAGTTAAATACCACTACCGGGCCCGACACGAACATTTTCATCAAAATCGGTCAATCGGAAGTAGTAGTTTATTCGCGTAATTTTTCACTTTTTTGCGATTTTCTCAAAAACAGCTTCTACGATGGTTTTTAAAATCGCTTCATTTACTACATTGTTTATGCTCTACAAGATAGGGTAGGCGCCATATCTGCTGAAATTCTTGGGAAGGCTGTTCTCTCGTAGAAAAAAATGTTTTTTTTTTTAAATTGCGGCCTTAATATGCATTTTAGCGCAAAAGTGTAATAAAAGATGTAAACAATTTAAAAATCTACTCCTTTTATTTCAAACATTTCTTTGCATAACGCTTAGTTTAGCGGTAATTAGTGATTTTCTTTTTTCTTGAGGGTAAAAAAATCGCATTTTAAGATTTCGGCCTTAGTATGCATTTAACGACAAAAGTGTATATAATCAAATTTATAGCAAATTAAAAGATCTACAAATTTTCTTCTAAGTATTTTTCTCTACAGAGCCTAGTTTAGTGTGAAAATGATTTTCTGTTATATTAAGCCAAACTAAGGTTGGTTTTCATTTTGCATAGTTCACTCAAGATTAAAATTAGGTTATGTTTTTTGAGGTAAGTTTTTTGTTTATTTCTAGTTTTATTACTAATGTTAGGTTATGTTGTTAATTAATTGCGTTGGCAAGATAAAGTCGTGTGAGGGTTTCACACCAGATTTTTTTTCAACTGTGTGTCACCTCAGACCGAAGCACAAGCTAAGGTTTATGTAGGGATAATCACATAATAGAAAAAATGATTTGCAATGTGACTTTCTTTATTTTTCTCTTTAGACATAGGTACGCAAATGTAATATTGTTTCTAGCTTTTCAAACAGTAGGCAAACAGTATTCAAACAGTAGGCAGTGTGCAAACAATAGGCAAGGGTTATTTTTTAATAGTTTGCATCAATGATTTTATTTAATTCATGTTTTGTATAAGCTATAGCCTACGTTCATTGTTTCTTTTTATACTTAACAAGAAGCAAATGAAATGAAGTTTTTTAGTTAAATATAAGCAAGTTGAATTTTTTCTTGGGAGTAAATTTTTATTTTTTTTGTATGTTGAGCTATATTACGAAATTTAATGTGAAATACAGTAAAGTGTTCGCGCTTCAAGGACCATTCGGTTTTTACGAACCATTAAAATTCGTTTTACTTGCCAAACAGTAAATTAAATTCGATAACGATTCTGTAAAGTTATTAAGTTTTTTCTTAATTACGTATTAAGACGTAAAAGGCTGTTGTTTTGGATCTACCTCTCAGAAAATTAAAAACAGTTTTCTCGAGTATGTACGAATATGGCTACTACACTGAAAATCACTGATTTTAGTAGAACCCGTGCAGAAGGTTTTTTGCTCTAACATCAAATAAAATAAAGAATTTAAACAGTTCTCAATTATTCCGGAAGAAAAACAGTGGAGATGGAGTGGTTTAAATGTAATGTAAAACGCGTCGATTTAAACTGTTTAGTAATTTAATATTCATGCACATTAAATTACTCCTTAGCCTATATCTTAAAATAGGTAAAAACATGGATGCGTGGTCTGTTTAGTCCAGACATATCCACAAAAACGATGACCCTGTCAGTCATAAAAGATGCTCTTTGTATCTCTCTAAATTATCATAACATAGGAAAATTCTTAGAATTTTTTTTCTCTCGTTTAATGGTTTCCTTTCAAAATTAAAGCTGTCTTTTAAATAACGCTTACTTTAGCGGCAATTGAAATGTCCTACAAAATTGCTCATTGAAATAGGGTTTCTTCAAAATTATAGCAAGCCTTGAAGTGTACTTAACGAGAGTTACAAAAACCATAGAAAATAGAAAAATAAGTTTTCTATTTTCTGATAAAACTGCGTCAAAATCGGTTTTAACGGATAAGTTTTTCATTAATGGCAACAAGTTAAAAGTCCCGCGATAAGCTGCTTTATACAAAACACATTGTTTGAACTTAAATAAAAATTTGTATAGTGTATTATAATAAAACGATTGAATTCGTGAGAATGTTAAAGTGGTTTGCCATCCTACTTGTTGTATTTGAAATATTAATTTATTCTGGTAAAGTAATAGCCTAATATCAAAAACTAATATCCAATAAAACATGCGTAAATACGTACCTTTACCAAATATCTGGTAGGCAAAAATTGTTTATTAATCATTTTATATAATTAATATTATACTGTAATAATTTTATTATTAACAAAAATAAATAAAGTTATAGCCTACTGAGAAATTATAATAAAAATCAATTTAAAATGTACACAAATCGCAACTTACCTTTTTCTAACGAGTTCTGCAAGTAGAGAATATTATAAATATTGTTGCTTTGCTTAATAAGTCATGAGCACAACTGAGATGATTGAATTAAGAAAGAACACGGACTTGGGACAACTATCCATTCTAGGATTTCTTTCAAGGTTAGAAAACCCCCTCTCAGTCATAAAGGACCCCCTCTTCGCATCTTATTCCTTGCTAAGATTCTGACAGCCATTAACCAAATTCCAAAAACTGATAAAGATTAAACTTAGGTTCTGTCACAGATTAAAGAAATAGATTACCAAGACGTACATCATAATATGGTTAATCTGCACGTGGATAACAGGTACTGAGCAGCATGGAATATAAACAGATATTCGTAAAAAAGTAAAAAACAAAAATATACATAACGAACATCATTTTAGTATTATGTTATTTGAAGACAAAATACGGTAAAAGTCAACTTCATGTCCCCCGGTGACGTAATGGAGCAAAAAATAACTGAAAAGATATGAATAAAAATGGCTCTAGGCATATAGCTACTGCACTCTGCAGAACTCATAATCTCCGTAAGAAGAAAGTAGGCCTACTTTCAAAATTAAGGCGTGAAAAAATGAAATTCTTTACATAGACTATGACAGTCTGTTCAAAATGAAGTTTTTAATTTATTAAACCTCACGCAAGCCTGAAATGCGTAATGAAGATGCCAGAGAAGACAATGATAGTGGTGTAGTCTACGGTGATGAAGAAGAACATGATGACTTTATTATTGTGTTTAGGCATAGGTACCGGAATTTAATTTCAGAACAGTATAATGCTAAACAAATACAAGTGAGGAAGGATATATCGGCTGTAAAAGTAAAGTTGATAAATATTTAATAAGCGGAGAGCGACCAATGATACTTTATTCCTCTTCGGAAATTGCACCCTGAAAACGCGTTATTTTCTTAAAAAAAACAAGATTGTAAGTTTTTTTGTCGTTTAGGAACTTGTTAGATCACATCTATAAAAATCTAGAAGTCTTACCTGCCGGCTCATGCACAACACTCCTTTACAATGAGCTTTTCTATCTCGCATTTAACCACTGTTCTGCCCTTATCGTTCATCGGATCATTCTATGTCAGAAGTCTCTAAACTGTAGTTGTTTCAGTCCAGCAGATTTTATTTATTTATTTCAATTTTCTCAGGGTCCTTTCTGGTTTCCTTAAGTCACTTATTAGACTCCTTAGGCCTATTGACTAGAGTACAAAAAATTAATTTTGTCAATCAAATTTCATCCATGTTACATTGATGTCCGTAAATTTTAGTTTTTGTTTTTCATCTTTTACGTCAATATCATTGTTCGTTTCCCTTGAATAATTGGATCATACGCTGTTGGTTAACTGTAATCTTCATAAAGGAATTATGGCAAAATTGGGAAGAGTAGATTTTCTTCTGAAACGTAGACTATGCGATACGTAGGTACTCCGTGGAAAAAAAACTCTGTTGAAAATCACTTTCTTGTTTGTTGCCGTAATAAACGAGGTCTATTAAAATTTTTCACGATTGCATTAGTCTCCGATTGACTTCTAGGCAAAAAAAATACAGGATTTTTCCATTACTCATCTGGTTGACAATCTTTTTGAATTCCTTCCATGTTAGACAGCCCTCTAAAACTGTTGTACAATACGAGTAGGCCTACAACGAAACGCGCATAAACTTAAAATAATTTTAATTTAATATTTAAATCTCATGAATTTCGTTCACTTTCAAAACAAAAACAAAAAATCAAAGGTTGGTAGTGGATAAATCTAAGTAATTATTTTTTAAATTAAAACAAACCTTAACCTAACATTTTGGTAACATACAACTTCATAATTTAGTTTTCCGTGGTCTAATTTTCGTTGTATTGTCAATATACTTTCCAAAGTTCCTTACAAAACGCATCAGAAAAAAAATGATTGCGTTCGTTGGTCTCCTTTACATTATCCAGAAATATCATTTAAATTGCCCGCATGAGAGCAGTCTCACTTCATTGGATTGATCTGTGACCAATGTCGTACTATGTTCGCGTGGGGAAGTAGTCCGTTATCATAATACTAGTGTGAGAGCGGTTGAATAGGTTGAATATCTATAGATCTAGACAGCACAGTAGTATTCACTCAGCGGAATTCAGTGAGTTTTGAGTAGGAAAGTGAGGTTAAGATCAGTTCTTGAGGTATTTGGATGTGAATGATAAGGAATCTGCATCAGTATTAAAAGTGTTGTGTTCGAAAATGGATGACTTCAGTTATGATGATTTATTTTCAATATTTGTTGGTACATTTTATACTACAGTTTTATCTATTGTGGGATTCGTTACTCTATTTGTGTCTGTAATTTATGCTATCAATTTTTTTAATGGAAGAGCAAAACGTAGAACTGCTTTAAAAAATAAACACATAGTGGTTTGTATGTTTCTTACTTTTATTCTAAGTAATTCAAATTTTTTGTCATTTTTTCTGATTAAACAATTAGAATCAATCAATAAAACAATATTTAATTCTTTCTATAATATGGCGTTATACCGGCTTATTGAAATTATGTTAGCCTACAAATATTCATGGTTCTAAAACGCAGTAAAAGTTCCTGTAGACCTAGTTGTTATGGCCTAGCATTGATTGCTTTAAGTCTTGAGTTAAACTGTATCAATTTGTTTGTTGGCGTACACGAAAATGATTGTGTATAACACAATTATTGTGTTAGAACGACTTTTTACAGGTTTTTGTTATTACCGGGACGCTTACGTATTAACTTGAGGTTTTGGTACCGAGGTTTTTTATCAATATAATCTGGTTACCTTGCGTTTTATTCATCCAGTGACCAAGTAAGATGGAAGGTTTATTTTTGTGAGCCGTCTTTATAATAATTTTAAAGCTTTGTGTTGTTTGAGCAATTTTAGTCACGTTTCTCCTTGTGTTGGCAAACTCCTCAGTAGGCTTAATTAAGATATTGCAGGTAATTTCTGTATTTTTATTGAGTAATGTGCAGGATAAACTCAGCGGATAAAGTCAAAATAGCCATGATGGTCGCCCACATCCGTAGCGGATAGGCACTCAAAGAAGAAGAATGTGCAGGAGTTTTGTTGGAATTCTGATTATTTTTTCCATGCATGCCACTTGTCTTTAAAAATACGAATAGAAGGTTAGGTTTCTCACATTTGTTGGTATAATACAATTTTATGTTGTGTATGTTTGATAATTATTCCACTTTCAATAAAATTTGTCTTACTTGGCTAGGTAGCTTTGTGAAGAGTTTCTTCCCATTTCCCATTGTTTATTTGTAAAGAGAACATCTTAATCCAGAAAAAGGTAGGTTATCTATTGACTGCGACAAGGATATTTTTTAAGTCCCTCCAAAAACTTCAACCTTTTTTACTTTATATGTTAGAAGTGCATGTATTCATGTCTCATTTTTTATTAAAATGTTAGGTAGTCAACATGAGTATCCATAATGCAGGGCTTATTTGGTAATGTCTGTAGTTTGGCCGCCACCATAGCATGGTGGTAGCACACTAGCCCACCACGAGGAGGTTCTGGGTTCAATTCCTGCCCAGGGTCTAAACATTTTTACTAGTTAAAACTCACCATTACATAACCCACCATAGTTGTTAATGAGTAAGCTGTTGATGCGACTTTGACTTTTTTTTATATAAATGAAAATAAATAAAACTTCTGTAATTTGATTCCCAGGGCTTGTGTTGTTCTATTACCGTTTAGTTTTGTCCTGTTTTTAGCTAACTTGTGATGGTGCTTTTGAACTACATAAGAAAACATGAATTTTCATTGAAAAAAATCACAAACAATTTTTGAGAAAATAGGGAAAGTATGATGTGTAGGCCTAATTTTTAAATAGGATTTTTAAAACATTTAGGAATGTGTAGGCAACGTAAGTTAAGTCTTTAATTTTTAAAAATTTGTTTGTTGGTTGTGAGTTAGGTTGCGTTGTCACTTACATAAAGTTTACCCGATCCATGATAACTAGGGTTTTATAGAAATAATCTATTTCTGGATCTTGTTAGTTTTGGGGTTTCGCGATTTTTTTTTAATATCCTTTTTGTATAGAGCCTTTTGAGACTACGTAACGTAACTTTAGGCATTTAAGGAAGCTTTTTTTGCAGCCCATGTTCTCAGCATTCTGTCACTGTTAGGCTTTCTCCCATCCATCTAGCCTTTGGCTTTTGCTTTTTACGGAAGCCCTTGAAGTCTGTAATCAGTTATTTAAATTTGGCTTGGCCCATTTTTCTTTTTGTGTAATAATGCAAGGATTTTATGAATTTCATTACAAGTTGAAAGTATGGGAGTTTAGTGTGTTTTCAACAATTTTCAGAAAAGTTAACATTAAGAATTTGAGTTCCTAGAATGTTTTGTGTTATAAATATATTATAATTTGCTATCTGGATATTACGTAATGGAAATATTATAATTAAGGTATGGTAATTTTGAGCCAGTTTAAACCTAGAATTGAGAAGAGTTTACGAGTATGAACTACTCAAATCCAACCAATTCAGAAATAGAAGAGGTTATGAACTATAGATTCACTAGGTTAATAGTGTTGTGGGTTTTCTTTATTGTACTGCATGAAAACAAAATAGTTGAGTTTACATTTGAGATTTAAGTAGGCTACTTAACCCACCGGGTTGGTCTAGAGGTAAAGTCGTCGCCATGAGTCAGTTGTTTAACTGCTTATTTCCGGAGACAAGGTTCCTGGTTCAAATCCTAGTAAAGGTAGTTACTTTTGTACGGATTTGAATACTAGAGAGTGGTTACCGGTGTATTTTGATGGTTGGGGTTCAATAAGCCATACTCTCTCAGGAATGGTCGGCCTGTGTCTGTACAAGACTATACACATCATCCTCATCTCATTGGGTCATGGGGTTGCTTATTGTTCTGAATTGAACAGATTGCAACGTACACACATTAGAAATGAAAAAAAGTAGGCTACTTATTGATGGTAGCAGAATTATATGTCATTTTCTGACAGTAGTATAAATCTGTTTAATGAAAAATATGTAGTTAGCTGTTAGGTGTGTTTCTACTCGGGTTACGAAATCTATTTGATATTTGAATGGTAGTCAGTAGAGGTTAATGGCATGTCGAGTTAGGCAAGCTGTGATGATAAAACAATCATATAAATACACGATAAACATGTCTGTTTTGTCTTCATTTGCATTTCTAATGGGCAATACTGAGGTCAAAGATAAAAACAAATGACAACTTATACATGTTTTAGGTCTATGTCTGAGTGTAAATGCTAATATCCACATTAAGTGAATGATCACTATACTCGATTCATCGTAAGAAAGAAATGTTGAGTAAACAAACAGTGGTTACCGAATCAGCTGCTAAAGCGTTGACTCAGAAAAAATGCAACACTTACAATGAAAACATCACAATGATAGCTGATACGTGCTTTTAACCATTTACAGAATTAAACGATAAATAGAAATGAAAAAAACAAAATATACTATAACATGAAATTTCTAATTGAAAATAAATTATAATGCACGTAAGAACGATGTGAGACAATATGATGTCAAAAGTGAACTAGTAGCACATAACGATGACAACCATGTTCTTTGTCAAAAATGTGGAGAGAGATTTATGGGTTTAAATTAGTCATCGTCAAATTTAATTGTGAAATAATGAGTGATTAAACTAATATTAGATGACTAATTATTAAAATAAAAATGTTTACTTGTAAAGTTCTCTTGTTTCACCATTCAGATCAGAGGTGGTAATACATATGACTTGTAACCACATTTATTTATGAAAAAGAATGGAAATAAAGATAGGCGTACCATTTTTATAAATTTTTTGATCAGTACTTAAAACATAAGTCATGATTTATAATGCAGGTCTAACAGTTTCATTTGTAAAAATACTTTTAAAAGTATTTTGTACTTAAATACTTTTGAAAGTACTATTTTATTGTTACTTTTTAATCAGCGTGTACACATTTTAAAATAATATGCATGCTCAGTGACGCCATAATTTGTTTACTCAACATATCTTTCTTAAGATGAATATAAGAATATACTTCCTAAGTGCCCAGCCCAGAAGTGTAGGTATAATTTTGAAAATTTGTCATTTCTTTGTCATATTATGTGATTGCTAAAAAATAAATTATTTGCATTCTCTTGTGTTGACTTTATTTTTTATGGAATTAAGGTTAGTGATAAGCAACTTGACATTCACTTCTCTTAAAATAGAAGTTGTTTTGTAATAATCAGATCAGTAACAGTTTTATTATATTTTCTTAGTTTTATTATATTTAGATATTATATCCTTACAGCAAGAAATGCCAATATAACAGGTCTCAAAGATTGGGATGAATTAAATACCAATAATAATAATTTATTTCCTTAAATTTTTTACAAATAAGTTACAAAAAAAAATCACCTATGAAAAAATTTACTGGCCACTTTTACAAGTATTCGTGGCATAGTTACCTAAAAAAAAACATACAAATTTAATTACTATCATAATATTAAAAAAAAATTACTATAACATAAAATAAATTTAAAAAAACTATAAATATAATTTTAATTATTATACATAAATAACAAAAATAATTTTGCCATAACATCTTAAGTTCAGTAATCTACTTATTAAAGGTATTATTGTGGGATGATTTCAGAGGTATTGAAAATGTCATAAAAATACCTGATCATTTCTATAATTAAATTGTAAAATTCTAATTCCATATTGCAATTCTGAAAAGAATATTTTAAAATATCTTAAAGATTGTTTTATCTTAGTTTGAGGTAAAGGTTTATCTTACTGGTGATGAGCTCTACCAATTTGATTCTAAGAATAAAATTCTGAAGTTTGGAGGTTATAAGGTAAATAGCTTTCTTACTGCCACTTGAACAATTTTAACATATAACGGAGTTTAAATTCTCAACTAATGCACTGTTAAAAATTTTATGTACAAAGTTATGATTTTTGTGTTTTAGGTTACTGGAGGTTCAAGTGGTATTGGCAGAAGTATTGCAATCTTGGCTGCTGCTAGAGGAGCCAATGTCACAATAATTGCCAGAAATCAATCGAAATTAAATGCTGTAAGACAGGAAGTCCTAAATGCATGTATAAAAAGTTCAAAAGATCAAACCGTATCACAGACTGTTAATGCAGTTTCTTGTAAGTTAAATAACTTAATTATTCCTTATTTTAGTTTATCCGTTAAAATATTTTTATGTTATAAAGTCTGGTGCAAAGTAAGTGAACTGTGTGGGTGTAAAGACCTCTCTTAGATTTACTACTTTTTTAAAGAAGTAAACCCTTAATGGTAGAAAGTCATTGTATTCCACACCACAAATGACATGGTATGAATATATAATTAAAGATATTTATACGCAGGAGGACCCAAAAAAGACTGGACTGAGAAGTGCGCTGCTGTTCGTAGACATATAGAGCGTTCTCCCTCTAGATCAGTGGTTCCAACCCGCAGTGGTCTGCGGACCACTCAGCCTGAAAGTGAACTACCACGGACCACCCATTACATTATTGCATATGTCTTATCAGTTGTAACCAAATTAAAAAGTTGATTAAATAAAACAAATTTTCAGAAACAAACTATTATTATTAATTAAGAAATCATTATTACAAACATATAATTTTATTGTTATTTTCAGAAAGTAGGGTACATTGTACATCACAAAAAGTAAAAATATTTAAATTGTTAATTGTCTTTTAATAAAATAAGGAATACAGAATTTACTTAGTCGAAAATAACAATGAAAATTAAAACATGAATTAAAAATGAAATGAAAATTTCAATGCGCCTTTTGTGCACGTATCTTTCTGACTAGCTAGGAATTCTAGGTTTTAGGCTGTTGCTAAGAGCTACTCTCAAATCACTGCTTACACTTAGCCGATTTCATTGTTTGTTTTTAATTAACGATAAACTAGAGAACCCCTGCTCACACAAATAAGTGGTTGAAAAAAAATCATAAGATACCGCAAAGCTACTTGCCGAATCTTGGGGAAGCCCAGGGCTTTCTTACACCACAACTCTTCTACCTTTACTTAATCTGAATCTTGAATGTATTTACGTAATCTTGTTCAATGAAAATCGTAACTTTGATTTAATCACGGGAAAATATTACTTTTTTATAAGTAGTCACCGGACTCTCACGGACCACCCCGAAGGCTCCACGGACCACCTTTGGTCCGCGGACCACCGGTTGGGAAACACTGCTCTAGGTGGAGCTAGTAAAGACCTTCAACAAACAACTGCCCTGACGGTGTCAGTTTGTAGGTTAACATTTGATCATAGTGTTGTGTTTCTCTTACTTTTGTCGTGTTCTATCTGGGACATCATTTTGGCAGATTTAAAAGAACAAGGAGTGTGTGAAATTTTGTTTCCTGCATGAAAAATTGACAACAAAAGCTTACCAAATGCTTCAATAGGCTTTCAAGGAGGATGCTACGAGCTGCACACAAGTTTTCGAGTGGTTTGGGCGCTTTAAACATGGTGAGATGAGTGTTGAAGGCCATGTTCTTTCTGGGCGCCCTTCAACATCTCAAAACGATAAAAACTTGCAAAAATCTGCCAAAAAATCAACGAGGATAGTCGTTTATTGATTGACAAAATTTTTGAAGAGACAGGCGTGAGTCGGAGCTCGTGCCAGCAGATTTTGACTGAGGATTTGCAAATGAGATGTATTGCTGCTAAATTTGTCCCTTGCTTTCTCAAACAGGATCAACAAAACATTTGATTGAATTTGAGTCTGTAGGTGAAAAATAAGTTTGAAAGTAATCCAAACTTTTTGACCAAAGTCATTACAGGTGATGAGAGTTGGTGTTAAAGGTATGACCCAGGAACCAAGCAAGCTTCAAGCCAGTAGAAGATTGGCTTGACGCTTAATGACGTTGCAGGTGAAACATGACAACTGGAAGAGAAATACAACACTATGATCAAAAGGATGCCCCCTGGGGAGTTGTTTGTTGAAGGTCTCTACTAACCCTATGTAGCGTGAGAACTTTACTACATCTATGAATGGCAGCTCGCTCTCAGTTCAGTTATTTTTGGGCCATCCCTCGTACTTCTGGTTTTAGATATCTTCTGTGCATTAATGATTTGGTTGAAAGTGAAAATTTTGTAGAACATTTGGTACAAGGTTTAAATTCAGTATTTCTAGTACAAACAAATTTTTGAATTGAGTTCTGCTAAAAACAGAGAGTATTGACATGGTGAGTTGTGCTGTAGCACTTCTAATAATAGCATTTGCTACAATAACGTCACAAATATCAAAATAACATGTAGTGTGTCATATGCAATGACAACAATGTTCAACTTATATGAGTTAGCTGCTTTCTACTGCACCATAAGTTGCAGTAGAATGGTGCTTTCTACTGCGCCTTAATGGAATTATGCAATGGAGATCATCCTCCTGTGTTGTGGGTATAGTACTGAGACTGATAAGTGTTAGTAAGTATATAAATAATTACCTAATACTTATCAATTTTAGTTCTTATCAATTTCTCTAATTTTGATATTCGTAAATGTTTAATATAATTGAAAATAATAGCTTGTTTAGAAGAAATATTGTTTTTTAAGATTTTCTATTTGTGTACTTTGAATTCTTTTTTAGTGGATGTGACTAGTGATTATGAAACAATTGAGAAAACGTTTAAAAGCATAGAGGAAGACAATGGGCCAGTGTATATGCTTGTAAATTGTGCTGGATCCTCATTGTGTGCCAAATTTGAAGACACATCAGTTGGTGATTTTCAGGTAGATTTAGTACAACTTATGGATTTACAGTAATATAGATTATGTTGAATGTAAAAAAATGATGCAAAAATATTTTGTCGTGTTAGGCCATCTGCTCATGACGCAATATGAATGCGATAAAACAGTGATGTGATATCCTGTTCTTGTTGCTTCCTAGTAAAGCAGTGGAAACTCACCAACAGGGCAATATAAAAGCGTTCTGTTGCTGATCCACATGACATGTGTGATCCCTACAACCTGCATTGCAGGTTTTACATCATGCTGAACATATTTCTTGTTCATATGGTGGTGTTAATTGTTCAATTTAGGGTGCTGTGGTAGATGTGTTTTGTATGAATTTACTACAAAGTATTCCTGAAAAGATAATGACAGACCATGGCAGCAGAAGTCAGTTTGACAGTTATGTAGTGGTATTTTATTACAATAATTAACAATAATATTGGTTTTTTTAATTAATTTTTCATTTTTGTTTGAGGCTTTGCTCCGTACAAAGTGTTGTACACACCCATGCTGACTACTAAAGTCGTACAAATAGATACAGGTAAAATATAATTTACAAAAAATTTGGTGTGAAACACTTCCATTTCTCCAGCCGTCCCATCAGAATCCCCACAAACAATTTCGCTATTGCATTCATGAAAGAAATACATCTGTAATTTTGAACGTTTGTGGCATTACCTGTTCTAAGGGAATACAACAGTATCTCTAAAGTTTTGTAATATTTCTCCTTTTTTAGTATATTATTAAACATGCTTAAAATTTTATAAAGTAACTCATTTGGACCATTTCTTATAGAATTTCGCAGGAATACCATCCATTCCTGGTGCCTTGCCATCCTTTGCTTTGAGCATAACTCCTTGCAACTCCCACCACTCTATATTTTTATCAAACAGATCCTGTGTAATTTAGGGTTTCGCATACAGCACTAGATCAGTCTCTCTGCTCAACACATACAAACTTTGAAAACGTGACATACAGAATTCAGGCCTAAACAGCTAAAATATTTATTTCTAAATAACTTAACAGCATTCCAGAATGCCCTAGAGTCCTTTACAATGTCCAGCTTTCTACTTACATTAACATAGTAATTTGCTTTTCTAGCTCTATGTAAGTTATTATAATATTTTTTTGCCTCTGAGTGGGCCGTTTTAGTCTGAATGCCATTACTTTTTCAGTATAAATTCAAACACTTAAAAGTCATTCTGTGTGCCTTCTCACAATCCCAGTCATACCACTGTAGTTTAAATTTAATCTTATTCACTACTTTTCACATTCATATTATTAATAATATTAATAACGCAATCAACCCTCTCACTAATATTCTCTGGCTCCTATGTAATCTCAGACAATCTGTTTTTCACCTCATCCTTTTACAGATGTTCCCCATTTTTATTCCACTTCATTTTGGCAGAGGCATTAACTTTTCGTCCCACTCATCCATTTCTACACTATTTAAAATTAACATGGTAGGGATATGATCTGAGTGAGGTACAGCTACTGCATTAAAATCCCTTGCTATATCTAAAGTATTCCCAGACACACAACAAAGATCAATTACCGACGCACCCATACCGCCAATAAACGTCAGCTGATCAACTGTATCACCATTCATTCTTCCATTCAGCGCCACCATATCAAATCTTTCACACATTTCAATAATTTTTCATCCCTTATCGTTAATTATTTTATCTTTAGAGGCTCTGGTGGGGAGAAGTGAAGTGTCCAAGTCCAAACTTTTCACTGGCACTAATTGCAGTTCTTCTATTCTAGAGTTAAAGTTCATGATCAAAATAAAATTTCTACCAAAATCATTATTTTCCAATGCATCCCATAAATTCATCCATTCTTCCTTCTACTCACACCTTACAGTACTTAAATAAATTGGAATTATGATAACAGATTCATCTTCTCTTTCTGTAGATAATACTGCCCTACCATTAATTGATTTCTGTGTTATATTAGGTTTAAATTTTATTGTACCCAAAAATGATCCCTCCCCTTGCTCTTCCCCATATTGCACCTCACTGCAGGAATAACATGAATCTCTTGATCTGGTAGGGATTTGTATGCTGCTTCACAATCATGCTCCTCCAAATACGTTTCTAGCAAGTAAAACACATCTAGTGATTTAATGTATAACATAAAAAAACAATAATTCAGTTTACTTTTGAGACCTGCTATATTGTAACCCATTTGTGTTCCTGTGCTGCTGATCTTGTTTAGAGATTTTACCTTACCAATACTGAATTTGTTATCACCACTACAGACATCCCTCCCCTATTCTCTCTTCCCTGGTCTACTGCACGTGCCACGCGAAATATTCAATTTCTTAACAGTCAGAAAAATCCACCCCAAACAGTGTGTTTAATTTTTCTTCACCTGCTACGTCCCCACATCTTAAACCCTCATTTTCGAAAATTTAAACACTTGACCCTTTACAACTAAACTATCCACCAATATTTTTATATTTTGTAGCCCTACTTGTCCAATAATTTGTCTTTTGAGAGCTAACAAAACACCTTGTGTTTTATGTGTTTCTAAGCTATAGTCTTTGTGCACTCTGAATTTTGTACCTCTCAACTTTCCGGTGTTTTTAAGTATAGCGTCTATATCCCTGTCCACTGGGATGTGCACGATCAGTGGCCCATTTTTTTGCTTGCCCCAACGGATGTGCTCTTTTAATATTGATTACATGTGGGCATTTTAATACATTTACACAAAAGTTTTTTATCACTTCACTGAAGTCTGTGTCCCTTTTGTACGCAAAATAGTTATGATGGATGGTGGCAATTTGGCTTATGTGGACTTTTTTTTTAAAAGAAGACTGACGGGAATCACCAGTAGGAGTTGTGATCAAACTGGGATAAAAATCCATTATCCTTAAAAGCAGTTACAGTTAGAATATCTGTTATCAGATGTGGGCACTTTAAAATGAAATTTCAATTTTAGTAATTATCAGGTATTTTGAAGGAGTTATTGAGATATGTACTATTCATAAACAAAAATTACTAGTTTTTTGTTACTTAATATTGATACAACAAATGAAAAGGCCAGCTAGATAATAGTTATGTTGTGGTACAAACAAGCATTTTCTAATTTCTAATTTTATTTTGTTTATAATTCTAGTATATGATGGACTTGAATTTTAAAGGAACTGTGCAAGCTAGTAAAGCAGTTATTGCTGGAATGAAAGCTAGGGGAAGTGGACACATTGTAATAACTTCTTCTATGGCAGCATTAATTGGTATATATGGTTACACTGCTTATTGTTCATCAAAATTTGCTCTAAGAGGATTAGCAGAGGCTCTTTATATGGAGGTAACATTAAGTTGTAGAAATACACTATATGTACATTATGCCATGGGTTATCTTGGACTGATCAAGAATATTCATTTTTAATTCAAAATTGTTTGTAAGGTTATATTATTTTATTTACATTGAATGAATATTTTACAACAAGAAATTGTATTAATTTCAGTGTTGATGAACTAAAATATAAAATAAATATTCTATTTTACCTGCATTTGTGACGTCTGAGAGTAAACAATGTTTCAACTTGCGGTTTATAATTTTCAAACAGTTAATGATTTATTTGTTATAGAACTGAACACTTTACCTTATCATGAAGTCAATTAAATTATACAGTAAGTGAAATTTCATTTATAAACTATTTCAATAAAATATAACTACGAACAGTATATAAGCCAATGGTATAATCCGGTCTCTGGGTTCTAACCTAGCAAGAAGCCAGATGTGTTTCAGTTGTAAATATTTGAATGTAATTAATAAGTTCAATAATTAAACAGTATTTTTAGCTATGAGTTTAATACCTTAATGCAAATACTGTCAAAGCCATATTTGAAAAGTTTTTAACATAACGGATTGGAAGAAATTCATAAAATATTAATGGCATTGAGTATTGTTGCATTCTACAGCGGTCATAATTAGTAACCCTTTGAGCGAATACTAGTAAACCAGCATTAATTAATTAATTTATTCACCAAGTATAATTCAATACTTCACGATTCATCAATTATACATTTTTTAATAACTTATTTCAAATTACAGATTCTTGTTTTATAAAATCAGTTCAACCATTCTAACCTAAGTTCAGTTTAATTAAAAATTGTAACCTGGTAAATTCAATTTCTTTTTCTTTTTGTACTTAATATTTGTCTTATGTATGTATAGTTTATATTTAACATTTATAAACTTTAAATAAGATAAAGAACGTTTCCATAAAGAAAAATTTCATTAAACATTTTAAAGTCGTATTTGTTCTTGTCTAATTAGTTGAAAGTATATAGGTAAAACCACCAGATTGTTCAAGAAATGGTTTACAGAACACTATTCAAACTATAAAAAAGGTAACCAAAAATGCTCCAATGTAACTGAACGCATGAACAAAAAAAACATATACTATGTTAAAATTATGAAAAAAAAACTAGAAATATTAGTAATAAATGACTGACAAAATGAAATGAATTTTGGAGAAATATTATACCGTGCTTCGCAACAAATCTGACGTATTGAGAAATTAACATTGGACAATGTACTGTCAACATTAATCTTATTATAAGGGTGTAGACTTGCTTGTACTCTAGTCGTTGGGAAACAGAATAAAAATTAGTATATTAAAGATTTTAATAGCTAATAATGTAATTATTAGTAAATAAAAGCAAAAAAATTATTTAATTTTGATATAATGCGGTACTTGCATAAGAAAAAATTTAGCATCTATTGTTGTCTTAAAATAAGCCTTAAAATAAGATTAATGATGACAATACATAGTCCAATGTTAATTTCCCTACACGTCAGATTTGTTGGGAAGCACGGGTATTTATAAATATGCTAATAGAAAAAAATTAATGAACCCACAAGTTCAATATAACAACCAACTGATTAAGTTGGCAAGACTGTTGTAGGTATAAGAATTGACTATTCCTTATCTGCCATGGTAGACGAAGGAAGTGTTAAATTTTGTTGTGAAAAAAAAGTTTCATTATTGAAGATGTGTACAGGATACACGAAAATACTCTAAACATTGGTAAGTGTTTACTGTTACCATATTCTGGTGGTTTAGAAATATATATTTCTACTTAATTAATCATATTTACTTGTGTAACAATGTACACATGCAGTTTGAAACTTAAAACTGATTTTATTGTATAATTTTTACTCTCCCTTCCCCTGTATGAATATATAGGGAAGGAAGGTATTGTTTTCATTTTTATTTTTTAAAATAGAGTTTTCACCAGATATACTCGTTTTCAGGCCTCCTGAACCCAAAAAACATGTTTTTAGGATTGGTCTTTGTGTGAACAAAATATCTCAAGAACTGAAAATTGTATGAAGTTGAAACTTGGAACTTAATTTAGGTACCATTACAGGACCGAACATGAACATTTTCATCAAAATTGGTCGACCAGAAGTACTGTAGTAGTTTATTCATGTGATTTTTCACTTTTTTGTGTTTTTCTCAAAATGGATTTACAATTTTTTTAAAAATTACCTTATTTACTACATTTTTTTTTTTTTTTTTTGCGCCCTGGAGACTCCAGGAGGAGTATAGGACATGTCGTCAGATGTAACACCTGAAATACATATAAGAAACACACTATGTATCACTACTATCAAGAAAGAAATTCTTGTACACTATAAAAAGTTTCACCGATCAAGTGATTTTTTAAATTTTTTTTAAAGGAATTCAAATCCTCACAACACTTTAAAGATTGGGGTAATTTATTTATGAATTTTCTCCCTGCATAAGTAGGTTTTTGTTCAAACAATTTTGTGGAGTGATTAGCCACATAATAATCATTCCTGTTTCTCGTGTTATGATTGTGAACATTGAAATTCTGCATAAAATTATTTTGCCTAACAACATAATCACCTCAAAAATGTAGAGACAGGGAACTGTAAGCAATTTAAGCTCCTTAAATAGTGGCCTGCATGAGGTTAGCTGGTTAGCTCCCACCATACACCTAATAGCTTTCTTTTGAATTTTAAAAACCCTATTCATATTACCCATGCTAGAATTACCCCATACTAAAATACCATACCGGATATGAAACAGAATGAGGCCATGATAAGCTGTCATTAGTAATTTTTTATCATTTAATCTGGCGATTTGTTTTAGTGCAAATACCCCAGATGATATTTTACTACAAACTTGATTGATATAGAAGTCCCAAGACAAAGATCTATCTAGAGATACGCCCAGGAACTTCACTGTTTCTACATGCTCTAAACTCTTATTTTGAATAAATACATCCACTTCTCTACTTTCTTTAACGTTATGTTTATTTTTGAACTGCAAGTACTGACACTTTTTCCCATTAACTGTTAATAACATTTGATTCAAGAACTGCACTACGGACTCTATGTTAACATGTGTATTTACTTCAAGAGCATCTACCAGTGAACTGTTACTGATTACTGAAGTATCATCAGCAAACAACAAAGCTCTGCCATTAGGTATGACTTCTGGTAACCTATTAATGTACAATAGAAACAGAATTGGACCTAAAACTGACCCCTGTGGAACTGCTTTGGCTTCAAGCTTTCCAGATACAACTTTTGTAAGTTTCCCTCTAACAACCCTAGTTAACTCCACACACTGTAATCTATTAATAAGGTAAGATTGAAACCATTTCAACTCTACATCCCTAACGCCTAATGACTCTAGTGTTTTCAATAAAATTTCATGATCAACACAATCGAAAGCTTTACTCAGATCCAGAAACACTGCCAATGCTTTCTCCCCGGCGTCCAATATATCAACTACTTGCTCCACAAGTGAAACAATTGCAGTTTTAGTTGATCTACCTTTTTGGAAACCATGCTGATCCTCTGAGATGATTAGGTTTTCAGTCAAGAAACTGATTAACCTAATAAATACTACCTTTTCAAAAATTTTACTGATTGTGTTTAAAATACTTATGGGTCTATAATTTTCAACTAACTGGCTATCTCCATTCTTAAATATAGGCAATATTTTTGCCTCCTTCAGTTTGTTTGGAAATACACCTGCTTCAAGTGAGAAGTTAATCAAATGAAGGAGAGGAGTAATTAAAAGATGTTTACATTCTTTAACAATTATACTAGAAATCCCATCTAACCCACATGTTTTCTTACTTTTCAAACTATCAATAACTGATTCTAATTCCTCCCTTGAAACTAGGCTAAATAAGAATTGATTAACTACCTTGTTACCTTTTGGATCATAACATCCCACTGTTTCCCTAATCTGTTGTTTAAGTTTTAAAGCTACTTCCTGGTAATATTTGTTAAAATAATTACAAATTTCTATACCATTCTCTATAAGTTCATTGTTTTTGTTAACAATATTAGGTATGTCAGTAAAACTTTTGTTGCTAACTACACCTCGATTCTTATTAATTATTTCCCATATTGCTGAGTTTAGATTTGGTGAATTATGAAGAACTTCAGCAGTTTTTTTACATTTAGCTCTCTGGACTTCTCTGGCATAATGGTTTTTAATAGTTTTGTACCTTTGTTCATTAAAGGTAGTCCTATGTGAAAGAAAATCTGAGTATGCATCTCTAACTTCAGACCTCATTTGCAAAATTTCCCCAGTGACCCACTCATCTGTTTCACTGACAATATTTTTTACATCTTTTTTTTTAATTGGACAATTATTATTATAATGAAATTTTAATGTCTCAATAAAATTATGATATTTTTGATTAATGTCAGATGAATTGAAAACCGTCTTCCAATCCTCTTTGGTTAAACTATGTAACAAACAATTAATATTCCCTTGGTCTTCCTGCCTAAATTCTTAAATATTTTTTTGATTTGGGACATGACTACCTAAATCCTGAATCTCTAATACTTCGTAGCCGTGATCAGAGAGCTCTGAACCCCTTAACCTAACCTGACAACTCTCCATATTTGTTAAAATATTATCTATTATGGTTTGTGAGTGAGTAGTAATTCTTGTATAACCTTTAACTTTTATATCAAGATTGTTCATCTCCACAATATCCCTAAACTCTTTAGCCATTTTATTTTCAACAGCAAGATTTACATTAAAATCACCCAAAACTACCACTTTTACGTATCGTTCTGTTAAAACTTCCAGTAGTTCACTGAACGATGAACAAAACTGACCCCAATCACCATTAGGGGATCTATAGACACCCACCACAACCATCTTTCCCCTCTTTTCTAACCTAACTTCTACCCCAGCCACTTCAATAACCATTTCCCGAGAAAACCGTTCTAGATAAGGTAAATTACGAGTGTCAAGTTTCTTACTTGAATTAGCTAATATACAAACCCCCCGCACTTTGTGCATTTTCCTACAATATGAAGCAATAATAGAAAACCCTGAAAAGTTTATTAGTGACATCTCATTACATTTTAAACCGTGTTCAGTAAATACCACCATATCTGGGTTCTCAGAACTTAAAAATATATCTAACCTGTCTATTTTATTACTTAAATATTGAATATTTTGATGTAAAATAGAGAAGTGGGATGCATTATTTTCCTGATTGTTTTGGTTATCTACAACTGTGTTGACTCCAATTATGGAAGCTGGTCGCAGCCTATTTACTAACCTGACATCATGTAAACCTAACCTACCGTTACTGTAATTAAAAACCTGTGATCTCCTCTTCAGTTGCGTTTCACCAATAAAACCTAACCTTATATTTCCTATTTTACATTTTTATGCTCTGCAAGATAGGGTATGTACCATGTCTGCTAAAATTCTTGGAGGCCTATGGTCTCATTGTAAAAAAATCTTTTTTTTCAAGATTGCAGCCTTAATATGTATTTTTGTAATAATTTAAGTTGTAGAACATTATGAAACCTATGACTTTTATTTCAAACAATTTTTTTTTGTACAACACTTAGTTTAATGTCAATTAGTGATTTTCTGTATTTTGCTCATCAAAATGGGTAAAAAATTGGGATTTTTTTATTATTGCAGCCTTAGTATGCATTTTGCGACAAAAAAGTAATAATTTAAGTTATAGAAAATTAAAAAATCTACAGCTTATATTTCAAGCCTTTTATTCTGCAGAGCCTAGTTTAGAGTCAAAATTTGTGATTTTCTGTATTTTTAAGTTGAATAGAGGTTGATTTTCATTTTGCATCTTTCACTCATGATTAAAGTTAGGTTATGTTTTTCATTTTACATTGTTTATTAATAATTAAAAATAGGTTAAATGTTTTATTATTTACATTGACAAAAGAAAATCGTGTGAGTGTATCACACCATTTTTTTATGTGTAGTGTTCTTAACCAATGGCTTTAGTTTACACAAGTTATATTGGAGTGAATGTTGACTAATGTGAAATGAAATGTTTTCACTAAAGCAGACTGATTAATTATTTTATCAAAGTCTGTTTCCGTTTTCCCGGTTTTCAACATTTTAAAGAAAAAGGTCTTAGACATTGGTGCTTCATTTCACTTTTAGTAAAATTGTTGGTTTCATTTTACTGAAAGACCTCTCATGATTATAAACAACGACAGGTTTGGTTAACATTAGTTATATCAAAATTCAAAGTTTTAGTGGAAAACTCCATCTTTATACTGGTAACTGGATGATAAATTTCAATGGTCAATCAAGAAATTTTGTGATTCATCAAAGTTGAAAAGTAACATCCTACTATCAATGATCTTATTGTATTGTTTGCTGTCCATTAGTATTCAATGCATGTTTCTCCATGTTTACATTTTTCTTCAGACTTGATATTTTTCAATAACAAAAGCTCTTTTTATGTAAAAGAAAACCAAACTTTCCATCTGCTACTTCTATTTTTCATACGTAGATAGATGATAATGTATGTAGTGGTGTGTTTAAAATACTTTACATTTAAACCCTAAGGGTTGATTATGGTGCCCCACTTCCACTTTAATTAAACTTACAAAGTCAAAGATGAGATCCCTTAAAATAACAGTAACCTTTTGACCAGTTATTGTGGTGAAATGGTTTCATTATTTTTTTTATGGTTTTCATTATTTTAGATGATGCTGAACAATTGACAGTAGGCGGGTTAAGGTGAAATCAAGAATTAGTTTACTTGTATTTTCCTAGCCTGCCAGTAAACCCCTAGCTCCTTCAAGAATTTAACATTGTAGGCCAGGTTGAAGTTCTCTTTCAGCATATTTAGAAACAATAAGGGTGTGATTTTTAAATGAGAAACCCATTTCATATTTAAATTTAATTTTTTTGTTTTGTTTAGAATTTTCTTTGTTGAATTGTTACTGTTGTACCATTGCAACTTTTTCCTTTTGGACTTGTTTCAGTTGAAACCGTATGGTGTGGGTGTTACGTTATCTTTTCCACCAGACACTGATACACCAGGATTTGAAGAGGAAGAAAAGACTAAGCTTGCTGAAACCCGATTAATTTGTCAGAGTAGTGGATTAATTTCCCCAGATGTCGTTGCTGCACAAATTATAGATGATGCTATTGTAAGTTTTTTCTTCTATCTAATTTGTAACATGTTATTTGTAATAACATTACAAAATTATTTTACTGATGTAGCTAAAATTTATCTCTAAGCTGCATGTATTTTGATTTACTTGATAATTAATGAATGATTGCATCATTAGCCCTCATTTTAAGAGAGTTTGGTTTTCTCTTCTTGTTTATCTCTTGTTTAAACTTTCTTTTAGACTAAACTATTATAATTCTGCTTAATCATTTTAAACCTGTTGACCAACATAATCAATAAGCTGTTAAGTCCTTTAAAACTGTTAATATACGAGTACATTGGTTGGTTAATTAATTTATTTCATTCACCCTATGAAATGATATGTCCGTTCAATTTTAAACCAATGGATCATGAACATGTACGAAGCAGTTAGTAAATTGGGTGGGTATCAAAAATATAGCAGCTGGAGATAGCAAATCAAAGTTTAAAAAACTGTGTATAAGGACTTCTTGTTGTGAGTTTTTAACAGCTTTTATTTTTTGTATATTGCTGTAAATTTTTTAACATTCTGTTAGTTTATTGATAAGACCTAAGATTTCAACTATTGTAAAACAATCTTAATAAAACATTGTTAAACAGTCATGTATTGTAAATTACTTAAAATTGTCATTGTTTTCTTAATATAACTGCAAGTTAAATGTGACTAATGTGGATTTTTTCTTTATTTTTACAACTTATTGGCTCAAAAAATTTTTGTATCGTGGTGAAAACGATGAAGGCTTATATTTGATCCTTGTAGCCAATGAAATTTGTTTTGTCAAAAGTTCAGATTTGCTAACGTCTAATAAAATATCGATTGTATTTCAACTTGTTCATTTTGTAGATATCATTTAATTCTTTTTTTTATATATTTTTACCTTCTCTTGCGTATATGAATATATAGGAAGGAAAGTATTGTTTTCATGTCGATTTTTCAAAATTGAGTTTTCACCGGATCTACACATTTTCAGACCCCCTGAACCCAAAAAACATGTTTTTAGCAATTGGTCTGTGTGTGTGCGCGCGCACATGCGTGCGTGCATGTGTGTGTGTGTGTGTGTGTTTGTTTTTGTGTTTGTTAAAAGAATATCTCAAGAACGAAACATTGTGCGAACTTGAAATTTGAAACTTAAGTTAGGTGCCACTAGAGGACCCGACACGAACATTGTCATTAAAATCGGTCAACTGGAAGTAGTAGTTTACTCACTTAATTTTTCACTTTTTGTGATTTTCTTAAAAACGGCTCCTACAATTCTTTTTAAAAATCACCTCATTTACTACATTTTTTTATGCTCTCCAAGATAGGATAGACACCATGTCTTTTGAAATTCTTGGAAAGGCTGTTTCCGCGTAAAAAAATTGTTTTTTTTTTAAGATTGCAGCTTTAATATGCATTTTAGAGCAAAATTGTATATAATAAAAGTTGTAGAGAATTTAAAATCCTACAACTTTTATTTCAAACATTTGTTTGTATAACGCTTAGTTTAGGATTAGCGATTTTCTGTTTTTTTCTCATAAAAGTGTGTAAAAAATCAATTTTTAAATTGCAGCCTTAGCATGCATTTTACGACAAAAGTGAATATAATAAAATTTATAGGAAATAGAAAGATCTAAAACTTTTATTGAGGGTATTTTTCTCTTCAGAGCCTAGTTTATCGTGAACGAGTGATTTTCTGTATTTTTAAGCCCAACTGAGGTTGATTTTCATTTTGCGTCTTTCACTCATGATTAAAATTAGGTTATGTTTGTTGAGGTTAGTTTTTTGTTTGTTTTTAATGTTAGGTTATATTGTAATTATTTGCATTGGCAAGAGAAAGTTGTGTGAGTGTTTCATACCAGAGTTTTTGTTTTAAATAGATGGAAAAACATAAACACCGTTTTCAAAAGAAAAACTCATTCTGTTTACAATTTTTTTTTAACAGAATGTTATATGTGGTATTATTTCATGTTAATTTTTATTTCTTACAGATGGAAAGATTTTTTAGTGTTGTTGGATTTGAAGGAAACATACAGAAAATACTTTGTGCGGGTATGAGCCCCTGTACTTCAGCACTTGAATTAATATTCCAGGTAAATTTATTATGTATTGTCTTAAAATTTCTGGAATTATTATAGTAATTACAAAATAATATAGTAATTACAAAATAAATCAGAATCAGTATATTTTGGTTATTTATGTATAAGTTGAGTTATGTTGAAAGCTGAATGAATGATTGCCTCATTCAGTTTGCTTTTTGCTTTCAGTAAAGTTAAGATTGAGTGACATGTATGGTAAAATAATCAAATTAAGCCAACTACTTTTCATTGAACAACTTTATTATTTTACATCTGACTGTTGGATTAGCCTTCATATACATCAAGGCTAATGCTGATTGTGAAGGGTGGAAGTTAAAACTGATTGACAAAAAAATGCCAGATCTGATGAGAAATTGAATATGGTCTTCTTCAATAGAAGTTTTGATCACTACAGTAATAGCTGTACTAGTATATCCTGTAGTAAAAAAGGGGTTTCCAGTGAAAGTTCTTGGAAACTTATATTTTAGTTTTTGTCTCTACATGTTGAGTAGTGCCAGCTGATATGTTTAAAATTTAATGTTAGTGGCTTTAAATTTCTTTTAGTTAAATTCTTGAACTCAATAGAATTATTCTATCATTTTATTTGAAAATTTAAAGTACGGGAAATGATTGCACAGTTGCATATAAAATGATTTCAAAATACTGAAAAATGATGAAGTTTTGTCACACTCAAAAAGTTAATCAAAATCCACTTGTTTAGCTGAACTTTATTCCACTTGAAGTCCATAGGGGGTGCATCAGTGTATTTGGATTTTTCAGCCATCGTCATGGGTTGTTGCTGTAGTAGTTTCTTTCTGTAACATAGTCTGTGTACAAATAATTTAACCTAAGATTTTTATAACATATCGAAAATCCAGTAGAACATAAAAAATCTCCTTCATTCAGATCATTTGGGACTATGCGTTAATCCAGTTAAGAGAGAGAGCTAGAAATGTTATGTACAAGAAAAAGCTGTTGTAAATTTCAAACAGATGAAGTAAGAAACATTATGGCATACATTGTTTTCATTTATATTTATTTCCAAAACCTGTGAGTCACAAAAGCAAAAAATAAAAAGACTTGTGTTTTAAAGCTTCTGCTAGTATCCAGTATCCCTTCCATTTGGCAACAAGTTTTGTCACCACTTAATTTCTGTAAATGCTGTGAGGATTTATATCTATATGTTAAAAATACAAAATCGCTTTCAATGTATTTTAAATGGAAATTCTATTAACTCTTAAACACAGAGTTCTACCAAATGGATTTTTATTGCATGGCTTTAAAGTGTATTCTTTCCTTGCCCAAAAGTTCTAAACTTGAAATTCGTGCTAACATGTGCTTCATTTTATGAAATGAAAATTTTAAATTTTGTTTACGACGTAATGTTGTACAGTTGTCCCACATTAACCCTCTCCATAGGCATAATCCATAAGCATACAAGATATATGCCCCTTTCTTCTCATTGCAGAACACACTCAGTCAGTAGTCAGTGTGATATTGTCGGTAGACTCGTTCTTTATTTAAAGTTTTAGTTTAAAACCATTCTTTTCAGGATGAAACTATTGTACTTGTGTGCTTTAGTCGTTACTCATCGTTCTTGGAACGGTTAAGTTCGCTGTTAACTTAAATCATTTATTTAATGATAGGGGTTTGAAACCAAAGAACATTATGTGAATTGGGTCCACTATGCCAATTCAGTAAAAAGTATTCCGTAAATTTATATTCAGTATTTATAATCTGGACCTTCGCGTTGTAGGCTAGCGCGCTACCACTACGCTATGGAGGCGGCCAATTATTGTCTTTGTTTTTATCCAATAATTATAAAAATACTGGCTTTAAATGGTTGAATACTGTATCTTTGTTAAATATATAATATTGTTTAACATTTTTGTTTAATCTTTCGGATTGTTTTTTAGGTTACTTTTATGGGCATCTTAAGACTTATTGGTGTAGGTTATTTAACTTCATTCGAAAACATAGTGTGTAAGTGTAAGAAGAATAGAAATGAAGCAAAAAAAAGTGAGTGATTGAATAATAAGCTTTTGTATCACTATGAACATTAATTAAACAATTACCTAGTGAATTTCATATTATTTGCACTAAATCAAATCTTCCATTCCATTTTTGTATTGTCTAGTAAGTACAATGTATCAATGTGCACTTTTTTAAAATGGGTAATGTAACATTTTCTTCATGTTTAAGAATTCTCAATAAAATATGTTTGTTGGGAAGCTAGTAAGAAAATAAGTGCCAACGATGTGGTTAGTAATATTACTGCCATGTGGTTAATGTCATGGTAAAATTATCTTGTGGGTAATAATGGAAAAGTCAGTCTTCTTTTATTCCATTGAACTTTTTGTAATTTCTAACTCTCAACTGTAATTTTGTTGTACATTCCAGTTTATTTTTTTACAGAAAAATAATATTAAGACAAAATTTTATCATTGAGAGATGATTCAGCATATTGAAAAATTAAATAAATTTTCATTTAAAATAATTAATAATAAATTTATTTTTGTAGTGTAAAACAAAGTGTTTTAACACATTGTTAGTTTTACTGTACAAAATAAAATAACTATGTATTATTTGAAATATTTGTAATATTGTATTTTGATGTTCTTATATTCCAGTTAGTAAAGACTGACATTTGAAATTAAATGGAGGTAAATAGACTGTATGTATTAATAATGTGTTAAAAGTCTGTCCAAAAAAATTGAGTTATGAAAAAGGATAATTTTGTAAATTATTTGAACAGTACCTATAAGACTTGAAGAACAGTAACCGCCAGAATGTTTTTTTAGTTTAAATTCATTGTTAATGAGTTTTGACATTAAATCTGTTACAGTGACACTGTTTAAAACATCTAAAATAGCAGTGTTATTCAGACTAACAATATTATTTTAAGTTACCATTTAACCTTAATTTATGTAATTAATTTATTATTAGCGTAACAAATTAACACATGAAATGTAATTTCTGTTAACTTAACATGCAAAGATTTGTTTCAGTCCACTTAGTTGGTACTTTGGTGTTATTGAGAACAATCATATAAGTTTATTTATATAAATGCATGTTTCATCTAAGTATATTTATGTTCATACTATATCTGTTAAGTGTAACATGGAATAGTTGCCTGCTTAAATTTCAGTGTGTAATTTTTAATACCATGTTTATTTGTTGACAGAAACATAATGAATCGCATTATTACTATTTCAATGATTTGTAAATTTCTGCCTCATTAGTAGGTATTCATTTTATTTTCACATAGGCAACTTTTGTTTGTATTTTTAAAATAAGCTAAAATTTTTACTGTTCCTATATTAAATGTAATATATGCCAGTACTTTTTGTATTGATTATTGATTGCTATTGAACAGTTTATTATAAATTTAAATTCTAAATATATTATTTGTGTTACTTTGCATCATGGAAGTTTTTTTACCCTTTGTTTATATACTGTATTTCTTAAACAACTTTTCAACATTATGAATCTCAGGTTTTTTGTGGTTTGTAGGTAACTGTTACTAATTACCCATATAATTACTACAAAATTGGTAGATGCTATAGAACATACTAATTTCGGCTTGGCTGTGGCTTTTGCCAATCCTTTAAAATTAAACCAAACCTTTGGAAATCATTAGTGTTTACAGTATGAATGAAAAGTAATACTGTTTCTGCCGTACTGTCAATTAAGAATGGATAGTTAACTAAATACACTTTGTAAACTTCAATTAATAAGAACACTAGGCAAAGAAAATAAGAGTGCTGTTCTTATTTTCCTTTATAGATTAATTAATTTCTTAAGTTATTGGTAGGGAGGCACATATTTCATTTTTCTTATGAAAATGGAAAGTAAACCAAATGAAAAAACTTGCAAGCAAGAAGAAGTATTTATTGTTTCAACTGTACTTTTTTACTTTCTCTTGCCTATATAAATATATAGGAAGGAAAGCATTGTTTTCATGTTGATTTTTCGAAATCGAGTTTTCACCGGATCTACACGTTTTCAGACCCCCTGAACCCAAAAAACATGTTTTCAGCAATTGGTGTGTGTGTGCGCATGCGTGCGTGTGTGTGTGTGTGAACAGAATATCTCAAGAACGAAACATCGTACTTGAAACTTAAGTTACATACCACTACCGGACCCGACACAAACATTTTCATCAAAATTGGTCAACCAGAAGTCGTAGTTTATTCATGTAATTTTTCACTTTTTTGCGATTTTCTCAAAAACTGGTCCTACAATTTTTTTTTTAAATCGCCTGGTTTACTAAATTTTTAATGCTCTACAAGATAGGGTAGGCAACTTGTCTGCTGTAAATCTTGGAGAGGCTGTTTTCACATAAAAAAATTGTTTTTTTAAGATTGCGGCTTTATTAATATGCATTTTAGAGCAAAATTGTATATAATAAAAGTTGTAGAGAATTTAAAATCCTACAACTTTTATTTCAAACATTTGTTTGTAAAATGCTTAGTTTAGAATTAGCGATTTTCTGTTTTTTTCTCATAAAAGTGTGTAAAAAATCAATTTTTAAATTGCAACCTTAGCATTTTATGACAAAAGTGTATATAATAAAATTTATAGGAAATAGAAAGATCTAAAACTTTTATTGAGGGAATTTTTCTCTACAGAGCCTAGTTTAGCGTGAAAGAGTGATTTTCCGTGTTTTTAAGCTCAACTGAGGTTGATTTTCATTTTGCGTCTTTCATATATGATTAAAATTAGGTTATATTTTTTGAGATTAGTTTATTGTTTATTTCTAATATTAGATACTAATATTAGGTTATATTGTTCATTATTTGCATTAGCAAGAGAAAGTCGTGTGAGTGTTTCACACCAGATTTTTTACTATAATTTTATTAAAATTGTATAATATGCTACCATTATTCCTTATACTCTCCATACAGCAACTTTAATGACACAAATAAAGGATCCAGTAGGGAGGTGTGGTGTTTTTGAAAAGACTTGTGCGTGCTCCAGTGGTCTGAATATGAACTAGAATGACAATCATACTCATCCCCAGATGCAATTTCAGTAATGATGAAGCCTTGGTCTGTGGCGCATCGTATGTTTGTTTATAATACCTTTATTGAAACAGGTCGTTCTATAGTTCTCAGGCAGTGATGATTTTGAAACCATGTTAATGTTGATCGTCATGGTCAAATTCCAAAAAGCGATACTATTATGAAGTGGGTGAATAATTTTCAAACCAGGATCTTTGTGACCAGGGGCCGCACGGGGAGGTGATCAAACTATATGGATCCCAGAAAATGTTGAAAGAGTGCGACAAGTGGTGGAAGCTAGCCCTCTTCGTTTGGTGGTGCATCGTGCCCGCACTCTCAAGATGTCAGACAGATCAGTTCGAGGAATCTTAAACCTTGACTTGCATTTCCATCTCTATAAGATAATGATTATACAGGAACTGCGGCAAAATGGCTAGATCAGATGACATACATTTGCAGAAACGATGTTGGAATTGCTAACAGGCAACACCGTTTTGATCGTGAATGATGAGGCCTACTTCCATTTATCAGGGATAGTAAACAAACAGAATTTCCAATTCCAGGCACTCGAAAAACTGCAAGAACTGCATGAAAAGCCTCTACAGTGCTAGAGATTAACTGTTTGGTGCGTCATATCTTGAACCTGTGTTATTGGGCCTTATTATTTTTTGTGTAAACGGACGAACAGTGTCTATTGACACACATCACTATCTTTCCATATTGTGTGATTATTTCCTATCACAATTAAAAAGATAACACATCAACCTCAACAGAGTATGGTTTCAGCAAGTTGGGGCCATTTGCCCTACATCAACAGAAAGTATGGCTTTTTTGAGCTTGCATTTTCCTGGGCGCCTAATTTCAGTACGTGGGAGTGTTAAACCTTGGTCACCAGATCTGTCATCTTGTGACTATTTTTAATGGGGATACGTAAAAGGTAAAGTTTATGTAAACAAACCACATACTCTTCAAGCCTTTTCTGATGTCATAACAAAAGGAATTTGAACGGTTTTGCGGGCCATGCCAAAAGGAGTGCAGGTAATTTCACCTGTCGTTTACAAGAATGCCTAGACGAAAATGGGCACCACTTAACTGATGTGATTTTTCTCAGCTGTTATTTTTTCTTATGTTTTGATAGAAACTTTAATTGCAATGTAATTTTAAAGTATAATAATAACAATAAATTTTGAAATTCGTTCAAAAATAAGTTTGCGACAGTCTTTTCAAAAACACCACGCCTCCCTGCCGGACCCTTTATAAATTTTTTTGTCTATGCGAATAAATGATATTGTGTTTGTATTTGTTATTTCCTATTTATTTAATGAGGATTAAAGATGAAACAAGCTGTGTACGTTTTGGTGTACATCTATCTGTTTGCATCTCCTCAATCTAAAATGATTATGAATTTTTGTAACTATTAGAATGGCAATTCAAAAGCCATGAACAATTATGCTATGTTATAAAACATAATTCTTGAGGCCCTCTTTTCTCTTTTTTAAAATAACCAATTCTTCTAATTTACTTGATTGGATACTTTTATTAAAAATTAGGAAAATATTTGCTAAAACTTGTAAAATACCCTACAGTGTCTTATTTTAAAGAAGTTTTTATAGTAATCATAACTGTCTTGTAGTTTTTACAAATTGAACACTACATGGACATTGAGAAGTTATAATATGGTATATGATTGATTGGTTCGTGCTAGTTCCCAGGCACATATAATTAATAATAAAAAGCTGATTATGAAACCAAAAATGTTTAATATTGTAGTAGCAATTATGAAAAAAATGACACTCAGAATTGGGAATAAAATAATTAAGAGCCAATATCTTAAAACAATTTTTACTGTAGGACAGAGTAAATGTTTTTGAAGCACTGTATGGAAAAAAGAAACACTGCCTGGCTGTTGGCAAAGAAATACAAAAGAACAGTGATGACCTAGTGACATCAGGTGTCTTCAAATTGTTAAAACTGCCATTTTTAAAATGAGGTTTGTTGTAAATTAGTATCAATTTATCTTGGTAAATAGTTTCTGCAGGATCATATTTTATTTTATACATTAAAGTATATTTTTCTGTAAATTTTGTTTTTATAATGTAAGTGAGGGATATGTACTCTTTTAGTTACTTATAAGAAATATTCGCATAGAACACCAAAAATTTAAATTCATGTTAATTATTGATTCACCAAGTCTTAACCCTTAAAACGCCCGAGGTCTATATTTAGATGTTACTTGATGAGTGTGTAAGTACTCAACAATTTGTCTAATAGTGAAAGTCATTGAAGGCACACACCAGTAAAAGTTATAGTTAAAATGTATAAGGAACTAGATAAACTTTACAAGAACACAATACGATAGATGGAAAATTTTCTATTGATGTATGAATGTTGTGGCACCACTGAACTTGTAGGTTTTTGAATGAACACAATGTTATTTGTGTAACTCCTCTAAAATTCAACTTTTTACTACGATTCAAAGTTTGAATTGTAGAGGGTGTTTTCCTACCATGTTGCTGTTTACAACGTCTGTTGAGGCCCAACTGCCGTGGAAGAGGAAAGGAACCATCTGGGAGTCGGTAAATACCACATTTTCAGCCTACCTCTTCCATTGAAATTACAATTTCCAAATTTCTCCTAGATAATTTTTTTCCACATGCACGTGTTCACAAAATCCTATGGTTTCATAGATAGCTTATATAAAATAAATAACTGTAGGAATGTGTCAATGACGTCAACTTAAAGGCAGCTGGTTTATTATCCCTATTGCCTGCATACAGACTGAATGCAGGCTTTTACAATAACTTCTGCTTACAAAGCCATACAATACAATATTATAGCGTACAATATGTCACCGGATGGCAACATTAAGTGGCGAGTTAAAACCATTACATTTTGGTGGCCCTGAAAAGGGCCGTTTAAGCGATGGTCATCTTGAAGAAGCGTCGGTCATAGTCGTCGTGGCGGTCGAAGACTGGGTGACACGGCGTGTCTTCGTCCAGTGGAGATGTCATCTTCTTCCCTCCCAGTAGTGTGTGTGTGTCAATGGCTGCTTCATCGGATCCGGTGGGCGTAAGGCTCGGTCGAGGGACCGCTGTGGGCATTGCTCGTGTCAGCGAGCGATGACGATCCGGTCGACGGCTTACGGTGACAGGTCGGTGAGTGGAAGCATCACATCTTCTTTCTTGCGGGGTCTTCGATGAGCCTTCGTTGGAGTCCGGTAGCTGTGTGCCGATGGCGAACGTCTTGCCTCCTGTCTGGATTGGAATTGAATCCCCCTGTTGAGTGTAGCGCTCTTTATATAGTTGCCGAGAGTGCTGTGGTAGAGGGCAGTTACTGGCTCGGTCTTGATGACAAAGGCCTCTGTCCGTACCCACACAAGCCTACCGCCTCTCTCGGAACTATTGGCAACTCCCTCTGTCGCTACGTCAGAAGCTTTGTATCCGGCAGTACAGTACTTAATCAAAGGGGGCGACGGTGACAAATATATCAAGTTTACTGCTAGACATTTTTCTTAACATCAGACTAAAGAAAATAAAAATAAAATTTATTTAGTGCCAAATTTAGACAAAAACATGCAAATGTGCATTAAATACAAAACATACTTCGTAAATTAGTTGTAGGTAGTGTAAAAAAGAACCTAGTTTCATGGTTAATTTCTTAAAACAACTCTTTAAGATTTTTTAACATGTCATAAAGATTTCAAATTTTTTCGATCAAAAATGAATAAAAAAAGATAAGTCTAATGGCGAAATCATGGCATTAGTGTTAGAAGAGTTATCATAAACAATGGGATGCATTATGGATTAAGCATGTTTTCATAATGTGGGATATTGAGGGTACTATTATGAACTATAGGCTTAGATAGTAGAAAATTAAGATTCTTGAATCTACAGAGCTTTAAATGTGACTTAATATCGTTGTAATTCAATCGACTATATAGTCTTATTTCTATGATCATTTGCTTGTGGTTTTGAGAAAAAATTTTTAAATTTGAATAGGTGATGTATGATTAAGTGATATTTCTTTGGTGAGACTTTTTTTAAACATATGAGGGGTCCAAGATTTTGTTTCCATATATGACCTTTGGTAGTTTATTTCTGAGGACAAGCGAAGTAGCTCAAAGTTATGTTCATAACTATTTGTGGATTTGTTTATGAGAGTCATTCAGAAAGTAAAGAACTTTTGGATCTGATGAGCTGTGCAGTTCCCCCACCACCTACGCTGCTGAGCCATTGACCTTCCATTCATCTTGGGCAAGTCTGGCGCTAACAGCGAGCCGATACAGTCATATATTGATTATTTGTAAGACTTTATAATATGTGACATTATCATTAATGATCCATCTATCATTAATGATCCTGCCAAGTATGTGGTTCATAGTGTAATATGATTTTTGAATGCTGAAGGAGTTTGATCAATCAAATTTTACAGACAAATAAGGAAGGTTTATAGTTATGTAATGAGCGAAGCTTCAGTTTGAAAATGGTTTTATAAGTTTAATGGTGGATGGAGGAGTGTTCATGATGAAGAGCGCTCGGGCCAAACTTCAGCTGTGACTGACGAACTCAAATCACGGATTGAGGAAAAAATTCAACTGAACAGACTTTTCATGATAGATGGACTAAGTTCGTTCTTTCCTGAAACATCATGAATTGTTCTTTATGAAATTTTTAGTGGTGATATGGGTTACAAAAAAGTGTGTGCAAGGTGGGTCCCTTGAACTTTGACGGAAGAACAGAAAAAGAAATGAATGGGAGCTGCACTAACTTTTCTCAGTCTGTACGACAGAAATGGCGATGAGTTTTTAAACCACGTTATTGGTGACGAGACCTGGATTTCACATATCACTCTAGGAACAAAACACCAGTTAAAGGATCAGTTCTCCATCAAAACTGAAAAAAGAAAAACAGATTTTGAGCTCCAGAAAAGTTATGGCTACTGTGTTCTGGGATTGAAAGAGTATTCTTCTCATCAATTACGTCCCTAGAGGGGAGACCATAAATGTAGCGGCCATTCCATTTGTTTTCCAAACTGAAGGACTTTTTGGGTGGAAACCACTATGGAAGTGACGACAAACTGAAAGAGGGTGTTACTGAGTGATTAAACAACTTGGTGGTAAGTGAGCATGCAGTGGGCATAGCAAAAGTGGTGAAACTGTACGGCAAGTGTTTAAATTTGCACAGTGATAATGTAGAAAATGATGCCCAAAATGGACAGGTGAAGTGTTAAATTAATTGCGCTTAATCTGATGGTTCCAGGGCTACAAAAAATAGATCTGTTTCTTGATCTGGTCAGCCAATTATATGACAAAAGTAATTAATAACAGAAGAGGTAGAGGTGTAAAAGACATTAGTCAGAGCTATCTCCTCTGACAGTAATGAATTTCACTATACAGCCAGACCTTGTGGTGAATGAAGTGAAGGTGTCATTTGCAGGTTGGAAAGTGGATGCGTTTCGGAGGACCTGGCATGCTATTAAGCATACTCTTTCAAGTCAGTGAGGGAGGCAATAGCAAACCACCTCACTCCTCTTTTTACTCAGTAAAACCTCTAGAGGTTCAAACCAGCATTTTGGCAGTTGACCCAAACAACAACGTAAAAAAATAGTTAAGTATCAGGTGTTGTTGTTGTTTAGGTCATCAGCCAAAAGGCTGGTTTGAACCTGTAGAGGTTTTACTAAGTAAAACGAGGAGTGAGGTGGCTTACCACTGCCTTCCTCACTGAGTGGAAGAGTACGCTTATCAGCATGCCGGGCCTTCTGAAAAGCACATATTTTCCACTCTGCAAATGACACCTTCACTTCATTCACCACAGGGTCTGGCTGTATAATGAAATTCATTACTTTCAGACGAGATAACTCTGATTAGTGTCTTTTACATCTCTACCTCTTCTGTTCTTAAATGATTCAGTCATTTAATTGGCTGACCATGTGATAAGGCATATTAGGTATGCTATAAATATGGCATATGTGATAAGATGGTATGATATGGCATATTAGGTATGCTATAAAAAAAGTTTTGTTTGGCTTTAATAAAAAAAATTCAAAATAAAGAAAAATGTTCTTTACTTTCCAAATAACCTTCGTATTTATTTAGTATTGGTAAGTGTTCAATAAAATAGTCTCTATAAATTATAAAACAAAGGGGTATCTTATGATTTTTAAAGTAATTATAAAGTTAGTGTATGTGAATCTTTACCACAACTTACACCATCCTTATTATTTGTTATAGTATATTAAGTTCATTTAGATTGATTCAACTATGAAACTTTGTTAAGTTCTAGTTTTAGATTGAAGTTGTTATTTTTGTGTAGCAGTTAGTTGTTACTTTACTGTTGTCAAATGACATTGATGTTTCAAAGTTCATTTCTGAGTAATTGAAACTTTGAAATCATTGTAAATCTAAGATGTTGACTTATTAGTTGTTTGGAGTTGTATTACAATCAGTTAGTATGAGTAAATATGCCGTAGATGGGTTTATGATCCTTGTACTTGCTTATTTCATTTCATTTGAAGACTGATACAACAAGCTTTCATTTATTGTTGATAGTTTGTTTCGTAACTCAAAAAAGGACTTAAAAGTCAAATATCATTCGGAAAATGCATAACAACATCAGAGAGTACATCCAGAGAGAGTAAATGTTTTCATTTAAAACTTTTCTGTGTAAATGTGTGGGTTTAAACTGTTTAGTTAGTCTATGATAGGACTGATATCTATTTTAGGGAATCATTGAATTGCCATTGTATTTCAAACACTACACAGGTTATCATAATCCAAATGTGAATGTAATATAATCAAATTATAATATTGATTTTAATGTTGTGTTACTGTTGTCTAATTATTTTAAGAACATTGTTTGTTTTTATCTGGAGCTGCTTCCTACCAACAAAATATAAAGGAAACCTTGTTAACTTGTCAATTGGTAGCCTATATTTATATAAAACTACAAAAAAATTCTTTTCTGTTATTATTTAAGCGATTAGTTAGAATCATTACAGCAGAATCCATATTAATATGAGTTTTATAAAAAAAATCTTGTAATATTTACCTTTTTTTGCTGCTTTCTTTTTTTTCTTCAACTTCTTACGAGCACTTTCCCGGTGTGCACTGCTTCATTAGGTGTAAATATATTATACAATTAATTAATGAATTAATATTAATTTATTTTTTGTAGATTGTTATCATTTAAAAATAATATTTATGTCCTAACAATTCTTTTTGTTAAAACATAATAAGAAAATACAGAAAAAAGGTTTTTATTAAAAAAAAATCAGCTGAATTTAAAAAGTATAATATGTAGTGTTTGTTATTTACATTTTTATTATCAAAGTTAGAATAGTTTCTGTCGACACTCAGTTAGGTGTTAGTTAAAGTACGGTCCTGGACATTATTGTTTAATCATTGTAATCGTTGTTTACTAAACACTCTGAATGTTCGTTTCTTCTTATAGAGCTTAACTTTCTAGACTTATTATAAATCATACAACACATTTTCTATGCATGTAATATGTCTAGAGAAGTTAGTATTTCCTTCGTGAAACCATTTACAGCTTAGATAACATTTTTCAACAAAATTTTCTTTAAAAAATTTAGGTTTTGTGTCCATTAAGTAATTTTTAATATTCACTGCTGTTGTTTTGAAATACTAGTTGTTCAAAAGTTAAAAACTTTAGGGTAAACTTAATATAAAACTTTGTTCTGCATTAACTTCAACGGAGACTCCAAAAAGGGAGTGTAGGACAAGTCAAGATAAAACTGATAAGCTTAAAAATATTCACACTATTTTAAATAAAAGTCTTTATGTACCAATTCATTTATTAAATTTATTTTATTACAATTACTATTACTTACTTGCTTGAATAAGCATGTCATCTTATAATTGTTACCAAATATTACACAATTTTCCTCAGCGTTTACTTAGAAATTCTTTGTTAAAACAAAAATTTATTTAGAAAGAATTTTTTTGTATACTGTGAAATAATGTTTCATCAATCAAGAATTCTTTATGAGTAGTTTGATGTAGGTATTTTCTACCTGCGTTAGTAGGTTTTTGTTCAAAGGTGAATCACCAGCCTACTACATTTAGGTCAGCCCAGTCAGTTAGCTGGTAGAAGTCTTTTTTTTAATCATAATCCATCTCATATTACTTGATAGAAACAGTGCAAACTGCATTAGTTGGGCTGGCGAGTAATTAAATCATAAGATAGTAGTACTATAGTAGTGTCTAAATCATAGGGTGTCTTGTTACCTTTCTTGAAGAGAACCACCATTCTTTATTTGGTAATTTTTTGAGTAAACTATTCAATACTGTTTACGGAATGTTAATTTCTTCACATTTTACGTTTGCTCATAACATGAGATGGATTGGCTGCGTGAATGTCATGATAGATTTACAGCCAGCCATAATCAACACTGTTAACTGAATGTTAATTTCTTTACATTTTAAGTTTGCTCATAACATGAGATGGATTGGCTGCGTGAATGTCATGATAGATTTACAGCCAGCCATAAATACAGTGTGTTTTTATCCAAATTCAACCCAAAAAACCTATGAAAAATAGCAAACGTTCTGCTTGGTCGGTGATAATACACAGTTTTCAGTAAGAAACAAAAGTTACAAAAAAAACTAACCTTCAATAGTTCAGCTATAAGAATGATAAACACAATATTATTTATTGTGTTTATTATTTATACTCTTCATACAAATTTATTCAGTACCTATTTGCTTAATTTTATGATTATTTACTTTTACTTGTATAGGTTTTAAATAAACATTGTTTACAGGATGTGATCATAGTTCACGAGGGTGTAGGGAGTTGTTATATGATGTTTGTTTTAGTCAGTGTTTGTACAAGAGGGAATGGATATATAAGTGGTTATGGTGCTGATACCACTTCATACAGTGGTTAGCACATACAGTGGTTGGCTTCTACGGAGGGGTCCTGATTCAATTCCCTGTCAGGTCTGGCATTTTTTCATCACTCATCTTCATGTATCATCCTTCTCACCATCTGCATTAGCAGCAATTGCAAAACAGTCGGATGTAAAACCAAAAAAAAAAACCATTTCATATTGATATGAAAGCCGTGACCGACTGACTTATTTATCTCTTAACTTCTTGGTATAGTCCGTTCGCTCTTAGAGCTTGCCAGAAGTAAACAAACCACTCCCTTTGTAGTAGTGAGTAACAGTGTAAATGTGTCCTTGTATTGCTGTTGGGGTCGTGTGTGTTAGTACACAGTTGATATAGAATGACTAATACATAATAATGACATTTGATGGCTATTCATATAACTGCGCGTAGCCTAAATAAAATTGAAAACAGTTTATTTAAACTTTATTGTTTTCAATTAAAATAATGAAACAATTCCACCATGATCGTACATTGTATTACTCATTCCATCAGTCTCAACTTGGTTGTTACATAAACATCCTACTTCATGCGTATGCAGTTTGTACTTAGTTGGTATTGTATTTATCAGTTAAAAATATTTTCTTCCTTCTTTTATTAGTATTGTTTAAATCCGTGTTTCTTTTTCCTCAACTTCGTTGTTATTGTGTGCGAGTATAACTTTCTGTTTTGTTACACTAGTAAGTAATGATGGATGACGGCGCTTCAACTTTAGTTATAAAACGTAAACGAGGACAACTTCTAAAAAGTGGGCAAAAAAATTATAATTTACACTGTATTTAATTCTTTATGCGTAAAGTATCCTACTATGCCTTAAAAGACAGAAAAAATTGCATCAGAATTGACGGGCGTGTCTACATTTAGTGTAGACGGTATAAGAAAATAATGAAAGAAAGTGGCAAGTTGCAGACACCTAGCAAGAAAAGGAAACGAAGCCAACCAGTTTTTGAACAGTGCGACGAATTTATTAAAACTGCAGTTCGACTAAAAGTTCAGTTTTTTCCAAAATACGGAAGCTCCTACGCTTAATAAAATTTTATCTGTTCTTAAACAAGGATTTGGATTTACCACATTTTAAAAGAACGCGCTCTATCATTTACTGAAATCAATCGGATTTCAGTATTTGAAAAGAGGACTATATGTCATAATGAAATAATTAAAATAAGTAAATTGTATAACATTTTACTGGTTATTAATGATTGAATGGAAAACTTTTTGGGGCAACCTGTACGGTATTAGAGTGGTTTGTTTACTTCAGGCAAGCTATTAGCACGAACAAACTATAACCTTAAACGTTGAAATTTTGTTGTAAAATACATTTGTTCATTAGGGGTTGAACAGAAAAACTAAAGAATTTTTGTGTTTTCAACACTTGAAGAAATACCCATTATTTGTGTAACTTCCACCTGCTACTAATCTAAAAATTAACGTGTGTGTTTTCTAAGTAACATTTAGAAAAAGTAAAGTGTAGTGTGAAACTATGAAAAATAAATGACCAGTTTATTTGATCTGTATCCAAATCTAGAAATTCAGTGGTCTTTTAGGCATTCAAAACTTATGAAGCGTGACCTTGTTGATATTAATCAAATCGTACAGCATTTTTGCCAAAAATTTTATAAAATTAACCCTAATATGTTTCGACCTTTACTTCAGAGGTAGCAATAAAACTAAAACTACAATGATGACCATCTCAATAATTTTCCTCATTTATAAATACTTTTTTACATTGTTAGACAAATGCATACTGTTAATGCAGTATGGAATGTCATAAAATGTCCGATTTGGAAAGTCATTCATAGTGTTTGTTTCTTTTGCAAGCACCTATTTAATTTTACTTGAAAATTAGATATTTGTCTACAGTTTACTCTAGATTTAAAGTGTTTATTTCACTTGATTAATTAATTTCTTTAATTTTATGTACTAAATACGATGTCATTAAAAGGTAGGTCAAACTCTAGGTAGTGATTGCGTAGCCAAAATATAAAATATTGTTCATAAAACAAAGGTCCAGAAACACTTCATTAGTGAATAACAGCTGGTGAAAGATTTTACCTGGAATTCAGTTATCTCGGAAAAATGAGGTATACTGAAATTTTTAAGGTTTTAATTAAGAAGCAAAAGTTATGGCATCTTATTTGTTTTTACCTGAAAAATTCAATAAAACAGGTCCCACAACTGTATCTCCTATATTTCTAATGATAACTGACATAAAACACACAAGTTGGTGGCCAAAAATAAGATTTCTTAGGTTATATGTTAAATAACTTTGTTATGGTTTATTAAGTCATTGATTTCTTTTTAATTCAACGTGCAGAAAATTTAATTCTGAGAATTTGGTGTAAATTAAGTAATTGTAAAATTATGTATTTCATTTTTCCACTGACCTGTTATTGTTGCTGTGTCTGTCGTTTTGTACTACATTTTTAATACATACTCATACTTCTTAATAACATGTTTTGATGAATGATCCCCATGATATCTTGACCTCATGCTTTCAGACTTTGTCCTGTGGGATTGGATGAAGTGAATTGTTTATTGAAAATGAATTAATGTACGAAACGATTTGAGGTATTAAATAATAGAACCTGGAGAAACTGTTAAGATCAGGCTACTCCTGCCATTATGATACTAAAATAAAGCATTGTCAAGCGAAATTATGCATTGAATAAAACCGAGCCCATTTTGAGCAACTATGTAGGTAATAAACAACACCTTTATTCTTTTAATTTCATTCTTCATTGTTTTCAGAATTGAAATAAGTAGTTGATAGGCTGCTATTGCCAACCTATAAAAAAGTTAACTCATTTTGTTTTGAAACTTACTTTTAGCAACAATTTAGTCAGGTTTTGTTATTTTAAAGTTGAACTTCAATATCTTGAATTTATTTTTTACTTACTCAATTTACATTAGCTTTTTCAGAAATAAATTTTATACATGTTGATTAAAAAAAATTAATGACAATTAAGAATTGAACAAAGCTATTTTATGTTAAACATAAAAAAGTGTTATTTTGGACGGCTTTTTATGTGTTTTATGTCAAATATCTTCAAAACTGTAGAAGATACTGTTGTAGGATCTGTTTTATTGAATTTTTCAGGTTAAAAAACATACAATACCCCCTTTTTTGTCTCTTAATTATAGCCTTCAAAATTTCAGTTTGCCCATAATGGGCTGGTGAAGTGTTAAATTGATTGCACTTGATCTGTTGGTTCCAGGCCACAAAAATAGTTCTGTTTCTCATTACACGTTCAGCCAATTAAGAACTATTTAAGAACAGAAGAGGTAGAGGTGTAAAAGACACTAGTCAGAGTTATCTCCTCTGAGAGTAATGAATTTCACTATACAGCCAGACCCTGTAGTGAATGAAATGAAGGTGTCATTTGCAGGGTGGAAAGTGGGTGTTTTTCGGAGTGCCTGGTATTCTGATAAGCAGACTCTTTCAACTAAGTGAGGAAGGCAATATTAAACCACCTCGCTCCTCGATTTTACTTACTAAAACCTCTAGAAGTTCAAACCAGCCTTTCAGCTGTTTACCTAAACAACACAAAATTTCAGTATGGTTTCATTTCACTGTGGTAACTGAATTCCTGGCAAAATCTTTCACCAGCCACTCACTAACTTTCACTCACTAACTTAGGATTTCCAGATCTATGTTTGTATAAAACTTTTTTCTTATTTTCAGCTATGCAATCACTTCCTAAAGTTTGGTTGTACCTTTTAAAGACATCCTAAATGTGTGAAAAACCATTGAGATGGTTATCGATATAGTTCTTGTTTAGGTTAGTGTAGTTACTATTAATGGAAGGACTTCAGAGGTTGGTGAACAAAATTATGGAAGTAAGCAAACAGTATGGGCTGGACATTAACACCAATAAGACTTTTATGATCAACAGCAGGGAGGATATTTGTATGGTATGTCTCTGTACATAAAGTCTAGCCTCTCTTAGTTTGCTCCTAAAGTAAACAAATAATGACACTGAGCATGCACATTATATCAAAATGTGTACACGCTGATTAAAAAGTAACAACAAAATACTTTCAAAAGCGTTTAAATACAAAATACTTTTAAAAGTAATTTTCTAAATGAAATTGTTAGGCCTACATCATATCATGACTGTTGTTTTTAGTACTTTAAGTACTTATAATTTAAAAAGTTAACTTAATAAGAATACAACATCCGTAAAGTCGCGGACTCTAGCGTGCACCCTGTAGTAGGTGGCTTTTGTTTGTTGACAGTAGGAGCAAACTAAGAACGGCTGAACTGTAGATGGGAAAACAATAGAGCATGTTTCACAGTATTTATACCGATTATTTTAATGAGGCATGGGACAACTCACTAGAGGGTTTTCAATCTAACGGGTTCAGTGTGTCAGAGCCATGACCTGCATTGGGTACCAAATTATGGTTCCTTAGAAGCTATGCGTTCTTTGTTCTTCTGTATGGTGTTGAGATTTGGACCTTGAACAGGGCGACTTCACGCCATCTTGAGGCTTTTCAACTGTTGTTGTATAGGAGAATATTGAGAATTTTGTGGAAACAGAAAGTCACTAATGTTGAAGTTTTGTAGAGAATGAACATGGGTCTGGAATTGGTCAAAATTGTTAAGTGCCCTAAGCTGCTGTACCTCGATCATATAATAAGAAATCAAAAAACGATATGATCTACTGCAGCATATTCTGCAGGGGAAGATAGAGGGAAAGAGGAAACTTGATAGAAGAAGAATTTCTTGGTTCGCCAATTGGAAGACCTTAGTTCGGTAAGAGCTCCAAGGAATTGCTCCATATTGCGACTAATAAGGTCAAAATAGCCGTGATGATCGCCAACATCAGAACCGGATTGGCATGACAAGGAAAAGAAGTTACTATTTCTTCTCCTGAAATGGGCTCATAGGGCAAAAATGGGTTAAGGTTAATTTTATAAAATTTTTGGTGAAGGGAATTAATTTTTGGTGTTATGATTTATTTTTGGCTTAAAAATTAGTAGATTAATGGCGATTGGTATTGTATGGTGGATATTTTTAATACTGATGGGTTTTTGAGAAACTAGTTCTGGGTTAAACACAACATACACAAAACATTCTATATTGTCTTCATTTTATTATTACATCACAATCTAAGCTATTAGTTTTTTACATTTTATCTTTGTATATAACTTGATGGTCAATACTGTTCTTATAGCCAATTAAAATAATTTAAATTAAGTAACTGTATTAAAGAGTAATTATCTGTTAATGTACAAACAATTACAATAATGTACCTTTCAAATTTTATAGGGTAAAATGCAAGTTACAATACATTTCCCATTTCAATTTTGAATAAGTATTAAAATAACATCTTCAGTTCTCATAACCACATTTCTTTAATGAACAGTTTTAATAATTTTGTATAGTTAATTTTAAAAAAAAATCAGGTTTTTTAAACAAACACAAATAAATTATTTATAAAATTGTGTATTGTAATAATAGTTTTACATCTTAAATATTTATCGTTTTTTTATGTAATTATATACAATTTGCCTAGTACCCTAGAGTGGCTAAGTACAGTAGAAACCTAGAGTCTGATATTGTTGTAAATATTTTTATACATTTTGAAAAATTGTTAAAGAAATAGATCTCTGATATTTAAATACAATTAAAAAACTATTTAAGTATACAATAATTTACACTTATTTTTTAACATATTTATTACATAGTTTAATGTACATTTTCACTGTGAATAGATGACGTATACAATACATAGATACAAACATATTCATATGTACATACATACACACATTAATCTTTATACAAAAATCTTTCAGGTTATTATTGTTTACTTATTAAATCTATTATAATTATAAATCTATTTTGTCTATGTATTTTATATTAAGATAAACCATATTTCAGTTTAAATTTTTGACAACTTAAGCGTTTATTATATACACTTACCTTGAATACAGTAGTACGGTGATTGTAAAATAATTAATTCAGTATGTAAAGTGTATTTCATTTGTAAATCTTATGCTGGTAAAGTAGTAAATTGTTCATTACCTAGAGATGTGTTTACAATGTAACAAAGTTACAAATACCAACAACATTATCTATAGATGAACAATTTGTAATGGCAACATAGTAAGTTCAAGGCAAAGTGGAACCAATTTTGGTCATTTAAGTGGAATTTACTAGGCATTCAGTGTCAAAATTTCTTATGTGAAATTAGAGAAGTTCAGGTTCAAGACCGATTCAGAATGGTAATTTTTTTGTTAAATGAGTTATCAGAAAAAATAAATAATTGTTTTTTTAGCTATAATCACAAGTTAGCTAATAAATTTTTAGTTCTAGCAAGCCTAAAGTTATTACTGAGCCAAGTAAAATATTTAATCATTAGCAGCACTGTTTTTGACATGTAAGTAATAGAAAGAGATGGTAACGTTACAGCAGTGTTCTTTCTACACTTACTCGTACTAGATAGAATTATACACTCTTGTACATATCTAGTGGAACAGGTGTCAGTGAAACAGAAATAATATATATTTCTTAAGTAACAGAAAAATTTTATATGAAATCCAACTAATTTATGTGAGTCCAAGCATTCAAATTTTTCATTATTAGTATCAGTGATAAATTCCACTTTGTATAAATGTAAAAGTATAATGAAGAATCATTGATATCTTAGCTGGGAATTGAACCAAGAATTTTCAGTTTATTAGTCAGATAATTCTCAACTCCACTATAAGGCTGTATATTTTTCTGTTCAACAGGGATGATAGAATGTGTTTTTTTAAGTATATAAATTCATTAAATTACAGTGTTCACCCTCAAAAGCATTCTATTTTCTTGGATTATGATGTAACATAACTCTCAAAATGGAATACACATTACAACAAACTATGAATGAGAGTGCATTTGAGAAGTGTCTTTTAAATTTTAAACTAATGTTTTGTTATGTAATAACTTGTGTGGACATGTTCGAGTATATCTAGTTTTTATGAAAAAATTCTTGTAAATAAGTTATTATAGCATTTATGTTCTTGGCTGATAAATTATTAAATTTTGATTGGTTAAATAAAAAGTTGATACAAAGTACTATTTCAAATTACTTTTTACTCCTGGGGTTAAATCATCCCGTTTATTTTGTATCATTTGTTTATACTACTGTGTATTATTTACATCTGAAACAATAGTATTTGTTATAGTAAAAAGTTTCATGATAATTCATGGGAGAATTTAAAATTTATTCTATACAGTATTATAAATAATTTAAGTAAATAAAAAATATATTATCTTGAACGTTAAATTAAGCATGGATATAAATTTGATTTGTATTAAATAAGAGCATATTAATTTTCAAGTATTTTTTAAAAATATTTTTGTTTTATTACTGAAATCAGTGGTTTGTTTTTGTTAGGAAGTCCAGCTACATTATTAGCAACTGTAGTAAAGGTACAGAATTTAATAGAAAGAGTACATGTACCTATTACACACTGGCTATCTCCATGGCTCAATGGTTAGAGCACTAGACTGTGCTGTTAACTCCAAAGCAGTACGTTTATATAAGAAGGTTTTAGGTTCGATTGCCAGTTAACAGTTAGTTGTCTAGAATTATTATATTCTAAAACCTACTTATTCTGTACTGCAACTCATAGGAGTCCCTAGCAATCAAAGCAGTTGCTGCGACTTTAAATAAACTATACATATCAAACATCTTAAGTAGGTATTATCAACAGCCGTATTATTATTTAAAATTGAAATAATTATATATTTGCAAACCACCAGTAATACAGTGACAGTAAACACTTACCAATGTTTATAGCGCTTTCATGCACTTCATATACATCTTCAGTAATTCATTTTGAAATCTGTTAATAGTTCAACTGGGAAAATTAATAAATTGAAAAATATAATTATATAAATAAATAAATAAATTCTACTATAAATAGATAGTAGAACTAGAACTATTAATATATTTTGAAATGAATTACTAAAGATGTGTATGAAGCACTCGAAAGCGCTATAAACATTGGTAAATGTTTACTGTTCCGTATACTAGTGGTTTAGAAATATATACATATTTCAATTTCAATACAAAATACATATATTGGTGAGTTTTTATTGTTTACTTTATTACTGGTGGTTTTAAAAACTATATTTAAATTATATATATATTGAAATATATATGAAATATACGTATGTATATTGAAATGTATATCTAACCACCAGAATACGGTAACATAAAACACTTACCCATGTTTATAGCGCTTTCGTGTATCTTGTACACATCTTCAGTAAATTAAAAATTTTTTACGTCAAAATTTAAAACTTCCTACTCCTACCATGGTAGAAGAGGAATGTACATGAATGAATATACATGTATGTATGAATATATATATTTCAATTTAAAATAATACGGCTGTTTAAATCGTACATAGGATGTTTGATAAAATAATATATATATATATATATATATATATATATATATAATATATATTTACATATAATTTTCACATCTTTGTATGAATCAACTTAGAACTTAAGTATATCACCAATACGTTAAAAACTAATGTTTTATTATATTTTCTGCAATTCATTTGATTTAGAACTGTGTTCATGAATACAAATTTCAATCCTACAAAATATTTTTGATTTATCTAATCGTGTGTCTATCCTGTGAATAGTAAGTATGAAACATCTATTTTTAGAATGAAACTTTTTTTAATCTTTCCTTTGTACCTGAGTTTCTGCAGAAAGTCTTGTCTATTGTAATTTATTCATGTTAATATTGGATTAATTTTTCTTAAACTATGATTGTGGTTTCTTTTAGAGTAAGAAAATTAAAATGATTTTGCTTCACATTTTGTGATCACAGGTAAGGTTAATGTGAGTATTACTTTCAACACAATTTTATTGAGCTGACTGTCCCAACACAAGATACAAATATATATGTTTTGTTTAAATTAAGTTATAATAGAGAAAGGATGACAGGTGTTTTTGGAGTTTTATGTTCTGCAGGTTAACTCTCATTATTATCTATTTAGAAACTGGTGGAGCACTTAAATTTTCATCAGATGAATTCACTGAATCATGTTATTATCTCTTAAGTTTGGAATTGTGTTCAGTGGTTCCAATTTATTAGGTATTCAATTTATAAAATCATACTCCTTTTAGAACTACACAATCTGAAAACATTGGACAAGGCATTTATTTGTTATGGTGACCATTAATTTAAATTAATGCACTTGATATTTCATAAAATGTACTGCTAATCAACACTATTTTTAGGAATTTATTTACTGGATGTTAATTATTTGATGAAGGACATCAAAACTCAATTCACATAACAGATTTATTGATAGTGAGAAAAATAGTTATATCTGCATTGGGTATTAAGAATTTAAATATGTGGAAAAATTACTAAGTTCTAATGGTCTGAAACTGTTCTTTACAATACGGTTTTGTAATACTACATTTGTGCAGTTATTACTTATCCATCGTACCAATTATCTTCTTGACTTTTCAGTATGTTGCTTGAGTATCACATAATCCTCCAAATGTGATTTCTGATGCGTTGTTAACAAATCACGTTTTATGAGTTTATAATAGGCCTGTATAATATAGGTTGTCTAATTTGTACAATGTCATAATATCCTCTGTATTAGTTTACAGTTTTAGGCCCATTGGTAACTTTTAAAATTATGAGTTCAGAATTTTATTTTAATTATAATAATTATTGTAGTTTATAGATTTCCTAGTATGGTTAATAAAGACCACTTAATAAAAAAAATCTGAATGCTACTTTCCCAATAAAATCATAAAACTATATTATTTAGTTTAAATATTTCAGGCAGTTTTATAGTACATTATAAAAAAATGTTTGAAGTTCACTGCTGCGCCTATGTTATATCAGATTTGTTTTCGAACAAATTACTTGTTACATATTCATCATTATTATATTCATCATTGAATTTTAATTTTAGTAAATAACTCCAAATTAGTAATATATTTAAATTAAATATTACAGCTACAATTGGAAGTGTGTGTATTTTAAATGAACATTTAATTGAAGAAGATTGTGAAGACTGGGATGATATTGAGATTGATGAGGTTGATGGCGATACGGCTTTATTATGATTTCCTTTCCCATGTTGCATTGCTGCTGGTTGTTCCCCTGAATAAAACAACAAATCCATATTAACGATAAAAAATAATGTAAAATCAAATTATTTTTCGCGGTTTTTATGGTTATCTTCAATCTGTTCATCTTTTTTATGTGCTTTTTCATTTTTCTGTTATAATACAGATAACCTGTCATACGCCTGTAAATATGATTGTAACCACTATAGATCTACGTATTATGCCCAAAACGGGCAGGTAAAGTGTTATTAATCGCACTCGATCTGTTGGGTCCAGGGCCAAAAAAATAGTTCTGTTTCTTATCACATAGTCGGCCACTTATATGACTGAACTATTTAAGAACAGAAGAGGTAGAGGTGTAAAAGACACTAGTCAGAGTTTGTAGCATGACATTGACCTATATTTTGGTATTAGTGGTCACGGTCACATGATCAGTTTAGCCACTACATTTATTATAACATATAAAACTATTAACAAGGAATACTTGGTATATATTTATAATATTTCTTTTAACAGTATAAATAAAATTTGTAAATTGTTAATACTGGCATAATCTAAATAAATATTCTATATTTAATTATTGATACCAGTTAATCGTCGATATTTATAAAATTTATGTAATTATATTTAAACGACAGCGGGATTAAAATCAAGATTGCGTGAGTCAAAAGTGTAACTAAATTGTGTATTGTTAAAGATAATTAAAAAATCAAAAAACGGAGATGAACAATTAAATGAGTGATGTGAATAATCATAATAAAATAAATAACGTCTTTTAAAACGATAATTTGAATTTTTTTACGAACAATCAAAATTTATTAATCAAAATTTAAAATCCAACATGAAGAAACAAAGATCCGGTCAAAGCGTCGTTGTGGGTGAGACGATCTACGAGATGGCAACACGACAATAAGCTCCAATAAAAAGTTTAAATTATAAAAGAAAATTAAAAAGAAGCATAATACATTATGATTAATGGAACGAAGTAACAAGTAAGGAATTATTATTATCAATTTTCTAACACGGACTATTCAAATCTATTTAATAAAATCAATATAAAAAATTTCAAGAATCAAAACGCTTTCATAGACGCCATATTCATACACACAACAATACATAATTATTTCAGCAAACCATCTTAAAATAAATAACCGGTATGAACAACGAACAACATTTCTAAATTATATGTAAATTTTGTTAATCAATTATAAAAGACCAGTATTTTATTGTAGTTAAAATCAAAGATTTAATTGTAATTTTTTTATTTTAATATTTTTCATTGTTGCAATAAACCTAAGGAATTGTACTCAAATAATAATAAATTAAAAAAAAATCCCTGAGATATAAAACAAAATAGTAGAGTCAGTTTATTGTAAAATTTAGTATCTATATAATCCTTTATTAAAAATTAAAAACATTTAAATTTAAAAATATCTTGTGTTAATTTATTTCTGATCCAATTTAATCGTAGCAGGAGTGAACGCTACAAGTTATCTCCTCTGAGAGTAATGAATTTGACTATGCAGCCAGACCCTGTGTATAATGAAGTGAAGGTGTCGTTTGCAGGGTGGAAAGTGGGTGCTTTTCAGAGGGCCTGGCATGCTGATAAGCATACTCTTTCAACTCACTGAGGAAGGAAATAGTAAACCATCTCACTCCTCGTTTTTTATTTAGTAAAACCTCTAGAGGTTCAAACCAGCCTTTCGGCCGTTGACCTAAACAACAACGTAGATCTATTAGAAAAATTAGTAAGGCATTGTTAGTGTGGAATTTTCCTTTTTCTGTATTACCATGAAGGGATAGCCAACGAAAATTTTGGTAAAAAATTTTTTTCAATTTATCATTTTGTTATAATTTCATGGTATTCTTTTTCAGAATATGTTTACTTTTGTCAGATATTGTTTGTTATTGTTTAGGTCAACAGCCGAAAGCGTGGTTTGAACCTCTAGAGGTTTTACTTAGTAAAACTAGAAGTGAGATGGTTTACCTTGCCTACCTCACTGAATGCAAAGTAGCCTATGCTTATCAGCATGCCGGGGCCTCCAAAAAGCATCTACTTTGCACCCTGCAAATGACAGCTTCACGTCATTCACCAGAGGGTCTAGCTGTATAATAAAATTCATTACTTTCAGAGTAGATAACTCTGACTAGTGCCTTTTACACCTCTACCTCTTCTGTTCTTAAATAGTTCATTCATATAATTGGCTGACTATATGATAAGAAACAGAACTATTTTTTTGTAGCCCTGGAACCAGCAGATCGGGTGCAATTAATTTAACACTCCACCTGCCTGTTATGGGCATATATGTTCTTTATAAACACTATAAAAGTATATTTCAACACCACTTTTTTTTTAAAGATAGGTGAAAAACTGGGTTTGAATCTTTACATGGCTGTTACAAACCCCTTCAATAATCTCTGTAATAATTATAACAGTGACAAAATAAAAATAATTTCATAAAATAAATGAATATTAAAACAATTATACAGTTCCACTGAACTCTCCCTAACCAAGACATTTCATGAGTATTGGATACAAGTTCGTTTGAAACATATTTAACTTTTCACATAATTATATACGATTAATGTTAAAAAAATTAAGCAGTTAAATACATTTTATCAACTATTTATCTTATATTCTGTGTCAAACTATGTAATAAAGAAAAATTATATTCCTTACCATGAAGTACGTGGACTACTACAGAAGCAGCATCAGATGCTGATGGGGCACATGTGTAATTACCAGAATCATGTGGCTGTGCACATGATATCAATAACTGACTACTTTTAGTTTGTCTGTCAGTAAGTACACTGATACCACCTCGACCTGAGTAGTTAACAACATCAGCTCCACGGTACCAGTAAATGAAACTTGGAGTTTCTCCAGCTTCTAGTACGAGGCATGTTAAGTTAATGTCACTACCACTTTTAACATATAACTCCTTGTTGCCCAAGATCTGAGCTCTTGACACTAAAAAATAGAAAACAAACAACAAATCATTAGAACAAATGTATAAAGTGTAAGCGATGCTGGTCAATTGAGAAAGATATGGGTACAGTACTGGAACATGCCCAGTTGAATTGAACTACAGTGGCTGAAGATGATGATGATGATAATAATGATATGCTATGTCGATTCTTTATAAAAGTTATTGTAAAATAAACATAGGAATTAGATTAAAGAGAATTAAAGAAATAATTCCTTGGAAAGAGGTACTAAAATCTACAAATTTGGTGTGAAACACTCACACGACTTTCTCTGGCCAATGAAAATAATGAACAAATTTTCTTTATTTGTAAAACTGACCCACTGGGTTGGGCAGAGGTAAAGTCATCACTGCCGCGAGTCAGCTGTTTAACAGCTGATTTTTGAAGATAAAGATTTCTGGTTCAAATCCTAGTTAAGGTAGTTACGTTTTGGATTTAAATACTAGACAGTACTTATCGATGTACTCTAATAGTTGGGGTTTAATTAACCAAAATCTCCCTGGAATGGTCGGCCTGGGTCTGTACAAGACTACACCGTATTACATATATCATTATATCATGCACATCATCCTCATCTCATTGGGCCGTGGGGTTGCTTATTGTTTTGAATTAAACAGATTGCAACATCCTCACATTAGGGATAAAAAAAAATTGTAAAATTTTCTTTATTTAACTCTTTCAATATGTAGGCCTAGTGATATGCTGGTTTTCTCATGCGTTTATTTTTATAATTTACATGATTCGCAAACATTGAAACAAGTTTCCCGTACAATTCAACGAATTTCCGTATTTCAGATTCTGACTTCATTATTTAATTTCGCTTGGTAACAAAGTAACACTCAAAGAACTATAAAGGTGTAGTACATTAGGCAAAATAACTAATCAAAATGGATAAATTACAAAAAATCAACAGATTCCAGCTTTATTTATTAGTTAAAACAAAACAGCAACTCTCCTATCTGGTTTACACTGGTATAGTAACAGTATATGGCGAGTGGTAGAGTTTGCCACCGCACTGACTTACTCTTCTTTACCAGTTATTATCTTTAGTATTCTAATATTGACTATATTGGCATTGTTAATTTCATATATTTTTATGATGTAAAAAAATATTGTATTATAATTACCCTACTTCCCTAACTGAAAAATGTAAATTCCTAAAATAAAAATGTAAATTTAAAAAATTGAAACTCGTAGAAGAAAATTGGAATACGATTTTGCTCGCTAAGAAAGTAAATATTTTCTCAGAAATATTTATATTTCTAAGAATTCTATAAGCTGCGAAGCGCTCGAACATAGCTCGTCAATTTCAATAAAAATACATAGCCTACAATCGATAAAATGCGAGGCACTTTGCTCTTGAATCGAGCGATTTCATGTTAAGAAAATTTTAAACGTAAGTAATCGAGTTTAAAAGTAAACATGGCAACAAAATAATATGAATTGATTTATCATCTCCGTTGCATAGTGGTAGCGCGCTAGACTACAACGGAGGCCCGGGTTCGGTTCCCGACTAGGATCTGGAAATTATTACAACTCAAAAACCACTGTTTAAGTTAGATAAACCACGCTAGTCGCTAATAACTATGCTGTTGATGCGTCTTTAAATAAACTAAAAATAAATAATAATTTTGATTGAATTGCATAAATTATAAATGATTTAGTTTTTAAATGTATTTTATTTACCCGATATTTTTTTTTTGTATTTTTTATGTACTACAGAATTTTTTTTTTAATATTTATTTTTTATGTATGTTTGTCTATCGGAACCGTTATTGGTTTGCAAACTGAAGTTTTATTTTGACACTTTCTCTACCCAGTTGAGTTACTGTGTCTATAACTTGATGGCCTCCAGCAGAGTGGAGCAATATGCGGATTGTAAAACCATTTCAGAAAACATACATCTAATTATTTTTTTAAGTAACTGAAACTTGTCGGAATGACGTATTTTTGTAAAACCAAGTATTTCGCATATTGTTCTATAAAATTATTTCGATAAAACAAACGCTTAATGTTATAAAATATAATTTAGTAAAAGTTTTGTTTTGAATAAAAAAGCTTTTTTTCAAATATATCGTCATTGTTCAAGAACTATTTCACGGATTAACATACGATGTAGCAGGTTTGATCCGCGATAAAATTTTAACAGAAAATCATTACTTTTATAAGTTACGAGGACAGTTTTTTCTTCAAAAACAAAACTTTTACTACATTAAACATTATCTCAATAAGCTTGTTTTACAAAATAACAAAAACATGTGAAATACTTTGTTTTACAAAAATACGTCATTTCCGCCAAGTTTTAGTTACTTAAAAAATTATAAATGTTTCCTGAAATGGTTTTACAATCCGCATATTGCTCCTCTCTGCCGGAGGCCATCAAGTTATAGACAGACAGTAGGTTCTATTCTTTTTCTTATTATTATTATTATTATTGTTGTTGTTGTTGTTTGTTGTTTAGACTATTGTTTATGATTAAAGTATAGTGATTCAGTTTGTAATACTGTTTTTTGTATGTAATATTGTTTCTATCATTGGGCCTCCTTGGCCTGTTGTAAACAACGCATTGTACTTAAATAAATAAATAAAGGTCTTTGTTATATTTGTAGGCGGGTGACCCTAGCCAACCTACTTCATAAATTTATAGATCAGCGACTACGAAGTGACATTTAATTTGTGACAAGCATTATTTTTTGTGTCTGATGTCAGTGTGCTAGCCCACTAAACGGAAGGTCTCGGGTTCGATTCCCGGTTAGGGTCTAGAAATGATTACAAGCCAAAAGCCACCGTTCCAGAACCTGCAGTAATGGCCAATGACGAGGATATATTTGCGACATTAAATAAACAAAAATAAAATTAAAATGATGGACTAGGCTAGTGCACCAAACAGCGGGGTAGCCAGAATAAGGTGTTCCATGCGCTACCACGCCAATTGAAATTCAAAGTGCAGGCTACCATAATTAACAGCTGATGTGTCTAGATCTGAGGAAGTCCATATTGCTTTTACTTATTTAGCATACTAGTCTCATCAACTGTTCTACCAACGATAGCCACAGAGGATTATAATATAATATTATAACATTATAGACTTATAGCACAGGTCCGGTGCACAAATTTCCTACGCCTATAGTCGAACCCGATTATTTATCATAGTCATCGAGCACGCTATGAATTGAGCCACCGCAGTGGTTCTTTTTTTTCATTATTTGCATTAGTTAACAAACATTAATAATTGAAATTTCAGTAACATTGTAAAAGGAAATGAATAATAAATTTTAAAGTACTGCTTTAAAACGATATTATTAATAATAATGACTAAATTACACTCCACATAGAGATCATAAAATATTAAATTTAATAATTATTTGTGTATTTATTTTATGATAGACCAATAAATAAACTACAACAGAAGTATTGCTTTATGGAATACACTTTAATAAAATAAACTAGATAAACAGGTAAACCTTTCATTTGTGTTCAGTTTACTACATAATTAAATGAATTTATTTAAATTACTGCTAAGTTAATTATAAATTGCATATTATTACAGTATAGATGATATTATGTAGCAGGATCGATTAATAGCAGAGTGGTTACAAATTATGAATGTGAGAATTGGAAACCGAAAAATTAAATGAGTTAATGAAAGACAACTAAACAAACCATTAAATTGATTAGTCTTTTTTTTGTTTTTAATTAGTCGTTTACGAAAAATTATTGCGTATAAAAATTATTCACAATTTTTCGTAATTGAAAATAATGTTGTGATAACGATTGAAAAACTTAGGTCTCTTTAATATTTAATGAACTTGATTAATATTTTTGAGAGTACTGGTTTTTATTACTCCCGCAATGTGGAACGGGGTACGTGTTTGAACCGTTTTTTACGTCTATGGTTTCATAAATGAAAAATGGAACCCAATAAATGGATTTCCTTTACACAATATTCAAAATTTAATGTTTTCTTCATGTAGTATGATTTAGTACGTACCTTTGGTAGTTATCATCACACGATTTAGCAGTTTAATTTAACAACGCTACTAATCTGAACCAATTGTAACCGGGAACTGTTCGGATTATCCGAAAAATATGCATAATAGCAAAAGTAATCCAAAGACTGATGTGTAACATGAAGCGGTTATCTCATATTCAAAACCACCAAAAGTACTGAAAATAGCACTCACTGGCGTATATAGAGCAGCACAACAACACAACGTCATGTTTGAGGCGCTGTATAATAGGCCTATTGGGTCATCATTAAAGTTTTCGGTTTTACGACAGCAAAAAATTAGTGATTTTATCAAGCCAGGCAGTAGTGAAAATATATAATTTCTTGTAACTGTTAATGAACTATAAGACATGTTTAACCAGTAAGCGAATTATATTGCAAGTACTATATCTTGTATTAAGAACTTGATTATGTTCGTTTTCTATTCTCAACTACACTGTTTATAATTTTTTAAATTTAAATTTACAAATACTGTGCGTAAATTACATCGCGAAACAACAATAAAAGACGATGCACAATAAATATGAATTGCATGATAACCCTCTCAAAACATGTACATTAGGGTGATACCGGGTACTCCGCACAGATGTTTAAAACGCCTTTGGCCAAGGGATCTTCTTGGCCAATTGTAGGACTGTAGTGATGACTGCAAGCTCCAGCAAGTAATTCAAGTTTTGGAACCTTACCGTAATATTTACAAACTTTTATAATATTGTAATAACAGATACTAAATTTTCATTAAAAAGTATCAAAACAATTTTAATTGAATGTTTAGAAGCCTATTAAAAATATTTTTTATTGAGAAATTACTTAGTTTGTATTTTAAAACACCTTTTATACGAAAAAAAACATTTAAAAAATTATAAATAACTTTGGAAAATTAGAAATTTCGGATTAGCGGGGTTTTATAGGCTATTTTAAAATAAAATTTAGTTAAATAGGTATTTAAAGCTATTATTTAAAGCTCATTTTTGACTGATATTAGTTAGTATTAAGTTAATTGCTTTCCCGAACCTCTCAGTCTAAAAATCTTAATTAATCGATTGTGTTGAAAGATGTTCTAAATTAAAGGTAGACCTGTGTATAAATTTAATTAGTTTCGGAATGTAAATCCTATAGAATCTGTCGACGTCCTCTGTGGCGCAGTGTTTAGTTTTAGCTAAACTTCAACGAAAGGATTTCCGGCTAAACATCGATATTGTACCATAACCTCTTGTAAGCGCTAATTACTAAGCGGTTGATTCATTTTTAAAATAGTGATACAAAGCAAACTGGTATCAACACACTAAATCCGTATTTATACCTAAACAACATACTACTACTTTACCTATAAAATATTATATTTTATGGCAAAATAAATAATTTTTGGCGGGTTTAAGTGCAAAATTTATCCACACGATTAGTATAGTATTAGACAAAAAATTATTTATTTAGGTGAGTTCATAGTCGAGTTAACATCAGTAATAATCATTAGCGATTACGTTTAGTTTGTAATGTATTAACGGCGTAGGCTTAATAACATGTTGCCAGAACTCGGAACCCAAGACCAAATTTGGTTCACTAACAAATAACATCACTGTCGGGTTCAATTCTTTATTTCAATGCTATACCTTTCACTTGTGACTGACTGGAGGTAATGGATGCATAGTTTTGTAATAATATTTGTTCACATATAGCCGACCATTAGTTTTCATGGCAACTGGGTTATTTAAGCGAATAAGTATGTTATGGAAAATTTATTCAAAGAGCGTTAAGTTTATATTTATTTAATGTACGAGTAGATTAGCAGACTAGGATTAATATCCCTCGCAAATAGTAGGCCAGCCAAGTAAGTCAGTTGGCAAAAAGTCACTTTGAGTTGCTAAGTTACTCTTATGTCACTTAGACACAAACAGATACAACTATTCCTCTTCTACTTCCGCCACGAAAGTAACAAATAAATTGTAAGGTTTTTAAAAGTAAAAGTTTTTTATAAATAACTAATAAAATAAACTTCAACTGATTTAAAAAAGCAATAAAGACAAAAACTGAGCACTTAAAGTCTTATAATGGAAAGCTTCTTACCCCTACTCTTAAAAGAGATAAATACAAAAGGAAGTCTCGTTAGATTCATAAATTAATAATGTATTACGAGAAGAACATTTTTATAATTAGCTGGGTTTTCTAATATTATTACGGTTCATCTGAATTAAAAACTGTTGAAAATTAAAAGGACAAGCCCATTTGCTTGAGATAACAAAAGATAACAAACATAGGATTCGACTCCAGACTAGGGTCTAGAAAATTTCCCCTTTTAAGTTTACTTAATGGTGTAGTATTGAAATGTCTTCTGTTAGTTTTCCTGTATGTTCGTTCCTTACCTCAATGCTGCTACTGAAAATCACATAGCTGGTGAACTTTAATGCAAAGCATTTTTATACAAAATAAATCTAAGTTATGGCCATAAATAACAAATGTAACGAATGATCATAACGTCAAATATTTAACTGTAACAGAACTCTTTGCCTTCTTAGCTTCGGATTGGAGATTGTATGATTTTGCATAGCTCTTTATGAATGTAATAATGCATACTGATGTGTTAAAAAGTAAAACAAACCGTCGTTTATGAAAATTCGTATGTAAAAATACGTATAGGCTAGTTGTAACTGGTGTAAAAAATTATGATGTTAATATAGTAATAGCCTGTATACAACCTATTCGCAAACCACTTAAACGATAATGAAAGAGATGGGGTCACTTTCGGCCCACTTCATTAACAACGAGTGGTTTATGCACGTAGTTATTGGGTTCGGTAATTCTACCTGGTTTGGTGCGCTATAATAGCGGTAATAATAAATTTCATGCATAATTAAGTGAGGGAATTAGTCAATGAGTACAACTCTCGTATTTTATGCGAGATGGATAAGTTAGATATAGAGTTTTAATCTGAATAAAGTCTCACAGAGCTTTTAGGAAATATGAGCTGGAGTTTGACAACCGAGTGGAATGGCTGGTAGAGAGAGGATGAGGAGGAGAGTCTGTAGTTGATTTGTGAAATTTGTAAGCCTAGAATTGGTTTGAAATGTTTGATAGTGTTGATGAAGGCGCTCGCAAATGTATTATAAAGCGTGAAGTGTGTATGATATCTGCGACCGAGTTTATATATGATGGCTATTATACCATAATCATTCATACAAGGTAAGAGCAGAGGTTTAGAGTACTGACTACCGTCCACAGGAGTGGCGTAATACATTAAAGCCAATAGTAAAGCGAGAGGTTATTGTCTGTTGCACTTCTCCGTTAAAGTTATTTACGAAATTAATTACACACCGGATCGTGTTATTTACAAGTTTGTAATATCATTACTCAATTTATAAAAAAGTTTACCATTTCAATGGATATACAATTAAAAAAAGGTTTTTTTTAGCTCAATTAGTATTTTTATTCAAATTTTAGGAGCATTGACCGCTGAGGTCAAAGTTCCTTGTCACGTTGGTTAGTAGTATTCCCATTACTCGACATTTAACTCATCAGAGAACGAATGTGTAAAGCTTTATCACAATAACAGAACTATTTGTTAGTAAAACACACACTGGTAACGGTGTAAAGGATACTTAACATCTTGTGAGTAAAATGAATACAGAACTGCCATATCAAAGAACAAAAATCTTTGAAATTTTTAATAGCACCAATTGGTAAATAACAAGAATAGCTACACCAAAGACAATAATGAACATAAACCTCTGATAAAGAACTAAAATTTTAACTATATTCTTTAAAAAACTTGATCAATTTTTTTCTTTCCTATTCTTTCCTGAGTTAATCTTTGTTTAGACTACTGCTCATACTAATCACTTCCCATAAATTTCAAAAGTTTGGTCATTCTTCTTTTGTATGATAATGTAAGAAACATACCACAATTAAAAAAATCTGGTGTGAGACAGTCACACGACTTTTTCTTTCCAATGCAAATAATGCCCAATGTAACCTAACATTAGTATTAAAACATTAAAAATTAATCTCAGAAAACATAACCTCATTTTAATCGTTAGTGAATGACGCAAAATGAAAATTAACTTCAGTTTGACTTAATAATACGGCAAATCACTCGTTCACGCTAAACTAGGCTCTGTAGAAAAAATGCTTAACGAAAATTTTTAGGGTTTTTAATTTCCTCTAAATTTTATTACAAACACTTTTTTCGTAAAATGCATACTAAGACCGAAATCTTAAAAAATCCATTTTTTACAGATTTTCATGAAAAAAAAACCAGAAAATCACTAATTACCGCTTAACTAAGTAGCCTATTATACAAAAAAAAAATGTTTGAAATAAAAGTTGTAGGATTTTTCTCTACAACTTTTATTATATAAATTTTTGCGTTAAAATGCATAAAACCGCAATCTTAAAAAATGAATTTTTTTACGAGAAAACAGCCTCTCCAAGAATTCAGCAGACATGGCGCCTACCCTACCTTGTAGATGTAGAGTATACAAAATTTAGTAAATGATGCGATTTAAAAAAAAATTGTAGGAGCTGTTTTTGAGAAGATTGCAAAAAGTAAAAAATGCCACGAATAAACTACAACTTCCGGTTGATCGATTTTGATGAAAATGTTCGTGCGGGTCTGGTAGTAGTATCTAACTTAAGTTTCAAGTTAAAACTTTGTACAATGTTACGTTCTAAAGCTTTTTTGTGCACACACACACACACACACACACACACACACACACACACACACACACACACACACACACACACAGACCAATCGCTAAAACCATGTTCTTTGGGTTCAGGGGTCTGAAAACGTGTATCCAGTGAAAACTCATTTCGAAAAATCGACATAAAACCAATACTTTCCTTCCTATGTATTCTTTTAGGCAAGAGAAAGTAAAAATAAATCTTTGTAATCAATTCTAATGTATAAATATTTTAAATTAGGTACTTTACTGACCATTTTTACCGTTTTTATGCAGATGACCGAAGATTCAACTCTGTATTATAATGATTAGTTTCAATTATAAATATTTTTCATAACTCTGAGTATGTCAATCCACCGAAACATTTATGTAAGTTTTTAAGTGAAATCGTAAAAAAATACAAATCAAAGCAGCTACAAAGGCCATAAAGTAATTAAAAATATTTATACATTTGTATCACAATTAGTACTTGTAATAATCATTCTGATCTTACAGTTTCCGCTAATGTGTATGACTCGGCCTTGTTTGGCCGATTAAAATTAACTTAAATGGGTACTGTGAATCTCGTTTTAGTTTATCAAAAGTTTAACTAAAAGTACGGACATTAGTAGAGGGTACGGATCAGTATCGGTAGATTTTATCATGCCAAAATTTTTAGATTCTAGGTCGGCAATCGAAAAGTAGGAGTTCTTGCTTAGCAGTTTGCAGCAGTCTACGGCAATATTGCTGAATCAGGGAGGCAGCCTAGAAACATCTTATTTTATAATAAACATAAAAAATAAATAAATATTTTTAATAGCTGTTATTTTACCTATTATGAACGCATTTTATGAATATTTCCTACGAAATAGAAAAATATTTTTCTCAATTTAAGGTTAAAAATGTTTGACTATTCGGTGTTTCGTTAATCAATGTATTTGTTTTAGTTAAAATAGACACTATAGATGTTACTAAAAGTTACTTCCGAATATTTTAAAATGAATCTTTGATGAAGGGTTTCATTCTCCTACAAGCAAGTTTTAATCTTAAAAAAATTACAAAAGATAGATAAATAACTTGACAAATCATTGCAAAAACGGGACCGATCTGTCGAAGAACCTTGCCACAATAAAAATTGTAAAGATAAAGAAACTACTGCAGTGAAGAATCGATTTAGGTCTAAGCCGTGAGGCCCACATTTGGAAACAACTCGGACTTGATGTAATTTTTATGATTTCTTTTACTTTGTCAACAGAAGGTGCGTGCCTGTGTGTGCTTGTACAGGTGGCTCGGGTAAATCATTTATGATTTGCCTTTTCTATTCCAATTTATAGCCCATTGTACGGACAACGTGTTACCTAAAAACAACCGACAGTGGTTCGATAAACCAGCTGTCCATTAAAAAAACCTGAGACAAATTATGTGTACAAAAAAATCGCGTTAGGTAAAACAATTTAACAATTCTATACTGGATTTCTTGTATAATTTAACAATAAATATGATTTGGTCTGGTTTGCATTATTGTAATACGTTTGTGTATTTTAGCATTTGTCAAGAGAATGGTGGAAAATCTCAATGGTATAGTTGCACAATTTACCATTTGAACAATTGAATACAATTGTTACAAAATTATCGTTGTTACTGGCCCTACTTTCTAACCTAGTTGTTTAAACTGTTTAAACAAATTTATATGAAAAGTTTAATAAACAACAACGTAGGGTACAGAGGGATATTATTTTGAAATAAATTCCAAAATCCAAACTAAATTTTAATGTACAAACAAATAAAGTTCTAAGAAAAATAATTTTTATTTCTTTAGTTTCTTTGAAACCTACGAGTTTATAATTCTTTTACATTAATACTACTAATTAAAGAATTTATGATTTTTATTAATTTTTTTGGTTTTTAAGATTATGTTTGAGTGATGATATACATAAGCCTTACGTAAGCCTGCATAAGTCTTAGCTTGTGCGTAGGTCATAATGTATGAGGCTGATATACAGATGAAAAATTGCCAGACCTGACCGGGAATTGAATCCAGGACCTCGGCGTAATGACAGATTGGTTCTAATTCTATTTGTTTGTAACAAATAGAATGCAGCAATGTATGAGGCTGATATACAGATGAAAAATTGCCAGACCTGACCGGGAATTGAATCCAGGACCTCGGCGTAATGATAGATTGGTTCTAATTCTATTTGTTTGTAACCTTGACCTTGATATATCGTTTTATCTGATGAGTAATGTCCTGAATAAACATGAGATCAGTCAGAAAAATCTCCATAACTTCATTAGCTCAAAAACATTAGGGTCTACTTACAAATAATAAATTCGGTAAGTTAAAATTTAAAATTTATTTTCGTTATTTATCAAAAAAGTCATTTGTGTTAACTGCTGGACTACCCACTGTTTTCTATTTTGAGCTCTCCACATTTGTCTATTTATTTGCATACATGGTGTAAAGTTCAAGAAAAATGTTATTCTTCGTTTTTTCCGTGTTAGTAGCTTACTTGTTTGAAGTGAAATGGTCTGGAAAGTTATGGACAGACAGTTAGAGACAGGTGAACAAAACGAATTGAAAAAAAAGTATAAAGTAAAGCGAACTGAAAAATATGTAAAAAGTAAAGGAAAATGTCAAACTAATAGGCTTAAATAACAATTGTATAAGCGAATGTGCGTTCGAGTAGATCCACCTCGTATTAGATGAGTTAGTGGTGAAGAGCGTGTAAAACACGTGTTTCTGACACGAGTGAAATTTCTCTCTTTTCGAGGTACATATTAGTAGTTTAAGAGATATGGAAATGACATTTTCTTTATGAACATGTAATATCTGTTATCTTTTCTGTGACTGTAGTGTCATTTTAAACGCTTTGCTATTCATAATTTTGATGGTTAAAGTATAAAATTCATTTTATGATTCACAAAGGAAAATTTTAATGATATTTCAGCCTTTGTCTTTCGTGTCTCGATTTTACTGCAAACTTATAGGCCTAACGAAGTATTGTCCGAACAATTCAATAGAGTAAAATTTCGAATGAATTCTTTCTGGGATATACGTCGTTATTTTCTTATTTTTTATTTTCAGTTTATTGTAGACCAAATGAACTTTAGTTACCTTTATAAGCAATTATACAGCTAAAAACCAGTAAGATTTTTTTTATAATTAAAGTAGCTAAGTATTTCAAGAATCGTTACCTTCAGAACTACTACTACATTGCTAATTAAAATTCTTCCTCCATTTTACGGAGTAGAGTCGCGTTTGTTACTTAGGCATTAGTGACTTAAAGTTTATTGTTTATTACCTTAATGATTCTATAAGGTAGAGTTTTTGATATTCTAAATACTTTTTAAAGGTACAGAGTTGTCCGCTTTGTTTCAAGCTTACAAGCTTTTATTTATAATAATAATAATAAGGCCGGCCGCATCGGCGTAGTTGGTAACGTGCTCGCCTCACATCGTGCGGTCTTGGGTTCGAATCCCACTCAGGCACGGCATTTTCGTACGTTACAAAAAATCATTTCATCATTCACAGTTAAAACCCAACGTCGTCACTCTAATGACCACAGTAGTTGATGCGACGTTAAATAAACAAATAAAAAATAAAAAAAGATAATAATAAAATGATCGTGCTAATTATTGTGGGTGGTAACATGGCTTAAAGGAAGTTAAACGACTCCATACAGAATGGAGTTATATGAATATGTTTTATATTCATATTGCTTCTTTAACAATTATTAGTAATTTATAGCATTTAGTAGTAAATATATTCATAAATTAGTTTATTTGCTAATTATTACTGGAATCTGGTAATTGAAATGAACTCTCACATTCTAAAACTTTGGCAAAAAGTCTATTTCAAAAGCACGTAAGACGGCATCTAGAGAATGATAAAATCTCCGTAGTGGTAAGAGTAAAATATACATAATATAAAATGAATATCCCGGTGTTTTATTTTAAAAATTTTAATTAAAAACTTAACTTATATTGTCGATGAGCCTGTGTGTTGGCTAGCTCAAACTTTTAATAATAATTTACGCAAAGTTTTAAAGTTGTATTAGATAACAATGTCTGAAAATTTTTTTTTTACAAAAAAACAAATGTCTGGGCAGTTCATTCAAAGGATTTGTATCGCACAAAGTCATTAGAGACTATAAATAAATGTTAATTACCGGTAATTGATTGATATGAAAGGACTTTTTATCAGAAATAACTTTCTAAGAAAAGCGTTCCATTTTAATTTCAGCTAATTAAAGAATGAAAACACTAATTTACTAAAATGAGTTAACAGTACTAATACACTCGCAAAATTGATTTGAAATACGAGTCGTTATGATATTTTGTAGTAGATAGGGTATAGTTCTTTGAAGTTTAAGATCATTAAACTGAAACTAAAAGAGTAGATTTTTGTTTGGTTCGGTGAATTTGATTTCCAATCAAACATTTGTTTCTCTTTTAGTAAGATTCAAAAGCACCCGTTCGATTACGCACGGTAAACATGTAATCGAACATGCCTTTGATGATTTTACGTGGTGAGTGGCGAAACCTTTGAACATATCACTGCACTAATTTACTTGGTGAAATGTAGAGAGTATGTGACGGAGAATGTTGTTTATTTTATTGGAATGTGTGTTTATTGTGCGGTGTGAGTATGTGTATATGTTAAGTCGAAAAAGGGAAATAAAATTGAAAAGGCGAGACTGAACAAAACACCGGTAAACTCTGCTTAAAACTGAAATACCTTTCGAAATAGCTTCAAATTTCAAGTGCTGGCAAGAATAGTATATTTGAGGTTTATTTAAGCCGAATCAAAATTACATCACAGTCAGCGTTTAATTAATATTTTACTTGATTATATGAACTTTGCTGTCGATGACTACAACTTCTGCAACTTTACTCTTCAGTAATGAATTGTTAAAAGTAAGCTGGAAAATTTGAAGTCTTGCCTTTTCGTCTACGCTTTAAATGATGAAAGTCTACAATGAAGACTTATTGTAAGAAAACTCATCTTGTTTACTTACAAGAAAAGTGAATGAGCCTTACAAAAGTAGACCTGTTTTAATGATGAATTTGTTTATTAATAGCCAAACTATAATTAAATAATAATTTTATTATTAGAAATATCATGTTTTAAAAATATTTGTTTGTGTATTTCATTTCATTATACAATTTCGAAATGTCAAAGTTATTAAAAATTGTCAAAAAATTAATATATTGAAGCCTATTTATTACGTAGACGAGTATAAGGCCTAAACGTTAAAACCCTATGCCTGACTGACTTAATCATTCGTCACTAATTGTCTATTTTCCCGATTATCTGGAGAACTTAAATTACACACATTTGCAGTCCTTAAGGAGAAAACGAAAAATTAAACCATTTGCATTTTGATCACATGCGTCTATGGAGTAAAAGGAGTAATAGCCCCAAAACTACACAATTGATTTCTATACTTTTCCGAAGAGAAATTGTTTTACTTTACCTTTCCAAAAATCGGCTAATGCATTTTCTAAATAACATCAACTGAAAATAAAGCATTGTTCTTACGACCAATTGCTCCTAAGGAGTAAAAATGGGATAACTACCTTACAGCAATACCTTCCAAAAGGTTCTAGAAACAATTTTTAAACTTTGTTCCAATACTAAAAATAAGTCTTATTCGTGTAATTATGTTTGCAACCCTAGTTTCAACGCAGCCCTTCTTAGACTAGGAATAAGTCGGCACGTGGAAGTAATTATAGTTAGAAATTGTAGCTATAACATATTTTAAGTGCTGAATTTACTACTTAATTCTTTACACATAGTACGATCTTTTATTTTGAAACGAATTAGCACTTAATTAGCCCACATTAATTAACTACCCTAATCTAATGAGTATATAAATTACTCGAATATAAAAGAATGAATTTAGTTATTTTCAATTACCGTACAGCTTGAAAATTTTGTTTAAGTTTAAATTACTATTAATCTTTTTATACCTTTTATATTTTCTTCATAATAAAGATTATGAAGATTTAAATTAATATTATATTCATAATTTAATATTAATAATATTATTATTTATGAATTATAAAGATTATAATAAACAATGTTTTTTTTTAATTTTTTAATTTTTTTACTTTCTCTTGCCTTTTATGAATATAAATAGGAAAGAAACTATTGTTTTCATGTCGATTTTCAAAATCGAGGTTTTACCGGATATATCCTATACGTTCTCAGACCCCCTAAACCCAAAAAAACATATTTTTTGCAATTGGTCTGTGTGTATGTGTGAACAAAATATCTCAAGAAGAGAAAATCGTATGAAGTTGAAACTTCTACCTATCTTAAGTAAGTTTCAAGTTAGGTACTACTAGAGGACTCGATACAAACATTTAAATCAAAATTGGTCAACCGGAAGTATTAGTTTATTCGTGCGATTTATCACTTTTTTGAAATTTTCTCAAAAACGGCCCCAACGATTTTTTTAAAAATCACCTCATTTACTACATTTTTTATACTCTACTAGATAGGAGGGGGTAAGCGTCATGTCTGCCGAAATTCTTGGGAAAGTTGTTCTCTAGTAGAATAAATTGTTTTTTAAGACTGCAGCCTAAATATGCATTTAAGAGCAAAATTGTATATAATCAAAGTTATAGAACATTTAAAAAATTCACAAGTTTTATGTAATAATTTTTTTTAAAACGCTTATTTTAGCGGCATGCGATTTCCTGATTTTTTTTCATGAAAATCTGTAAAAATTGGATTTTTTAAGATTCTGGCCTTCTGCATATTCTGGTATCATGTGACGATAAAAGTGTAATAATTAAAGTTATACTCTCCTTGTATTCGCGGAACCGAAAAATGATGGCAATGTACCTAATTATGATTAAACAGACATAGGTTAAGCTTCATTATTTACATTGACAAGAGAAAGTCGTGTGAGTGGTTCACAGTAGATTTTTTTATACAAAAATGGTCAACACTATAACAATGTTTCACTATGAAAATTTAAGGTAATTCAATAAAAATCACAAGTTGCAACATTAAAAAATCGTTGAAATGATTGCATACTAATTTTATACCAATATTCCAATACCGCTTTCTTTGAATACGTTTTAAAATGAAAATGTAAAATATAAGGAAATATAAATTCTTAGGATTATTAAATTCAAATTTCAAAGTTAAACATAAATTTTAACTTCATAAGGAATAACTGTAAATATACAATTTTAATATTTGAAATTAAATATTAAATTTTTAATTCAGCAAGAAAATTAAGTCGGACTACGCAATGTTTGTAATTACAACTGTACGCCATTGCTCTGTTGCCGCAGAGTGACTTCCACTATGCTTCGAGTTTTGATCTGTTTACATGTTTCAATTTGCCTCAACAAATAAATTAAGGGCTGTTTATTAATCCTATTTAATTGGAAGTTAGTTTATATTAGAACGCTTGGTTTTCCAAAGAATGATACGCAGTTTGTGTCAGTTGAAATTAAAAAGAAAAACTTTAAAGTAATAATACCAAAACAACTTAAGAAAATCAAATTAAATCCTATACAATTTCTAAAACTTTTAGTGAAACTATTTGTGATGTTTTATGTACAAATATCCGCAAAAGAGCATTTTGAAAAGGTTTTTCTGCTTATTCTGAATACTAAATACTACTGTATTGGTACATTTCATATAAACCTACTTTGAGGTTACTTATAGATAAATTTTGAAAATAAAGTCGCCACGGATACTAGTTATATAACCACGCAAAGCAAGGGTGCAATTGTTAGAGTTAGACGGTAAAAGAAAACATATTTACTTAATGAAGCATGACTTTGTGTCGTGGAACATCGGTGCACACGAGTTCTAAGTTAGCAGTATAATGATACTGTTTTCATCAGTTATTTGATCTTAGGCTTCAGTTGTTGTTAAATTGAATTGACACATTCCCAGCCTGACAAATTAGGAAGGAGGGAAAGCGATATGAGAAAACAGGCTGCGTCAAAACCTCTGGAATGTAGTTCCACGGCTATGATATGCGTACCGTAAATCAAACGCATATTGAGTTATAATTAAATGAATTCCGATAAGTAATAATGACTAAAGTTAACTAAATATACATTTTTACTTCTTTTATTTGATATATAAACTAATTATGTCTAACGTGCTACAAAAAAATTCAATAAATGACAATTTTCAAAACATTAATTAAAAAGAAAAGTACTCGTAAGTATGGGAATAAGCTGATTCACTTAGCCCTATTTCATTCAAGTAATACTAAAAATGTGATTATTTGAAATTTATTTTAAGTCATAAAAAAATCTTGGTTATTGGCAATTAATTTGGGTTACGGAAAAATAATGGGATTTTACGTGCAATAATTTCCAAACCCTAAACGGGAATCGAACCTGGGACCTTCCGCATTGTAGTCCAGCACGCTGGACACTACACTGTGGAGTAAACAAATATTTTTTCAAAAATTAGTACATGGATTCATCACATTCATAAAATAACTTACAGAATAAATTGGACTTTCTCAGTCGAAAATTTTTTCCATGTACTAAAGTTCTTAAACAAAGCGCATTTGGTCATAAGCAAACCCCTGGACTTGACTTTTTCTGCATTACCTCCACAACAGAAATTATTAATACTTTGCAATAAACAGTTTTAGTACATTTTTACATTGTTTGCTGAAATGTCTACATATTTCTAATTCATAAATTAGTTAAAGTAATTTTTAGAAATTACTTTTCAGCAAAGTTTTTTGGGCAACATCGAACACGGGATACTTCCAAACTTCTTATATCCAGAAAGGAAGATTTTACCTGAATATCCAGAAAGGGAGTTTACCTGAGTATTATAAATTTTAACTTAATTGAATTACTTACCAACAACGTCTAATAGAAACGCTTGTGAAATCTTAGGTTCTGTGCTAACTTGGCATTCATATGTGCCAGAATCATGAAGGCGGGGTGAAAATATTCTCAAAGTCCATTCATCAGAACCATCCTGATGAAGGGCTTGAAATCTTGAATCACGCGTATAACGTTGCGCACCCACCGTTAAAATATGTAAATCACGTTTTCTCATCCAAGAGACCTGAAACAAATTTTCCAGTATGCAAATTACACATGTAGTGTGCTGTTTCTTACACATGAATGATTTATAATTTGTAATCAGGTACTATATAGTTTACAATACAGAGTACAATGATGACTACATTTTAAAAATAAGTATTTTATACACAAAATAGTTACAACTATGGTCATTGTTGATTATTATGTGTTTACCAAGTGAAAATTTCTAGATAGGCACATAATAAGGCTACATAAGTCGGGGTTCGACTACTGAACTGAAAGTTCAGTAGTCGAACCCCGACTGATTCAGCAAGGTGGTCAGTAAAATACTGAGTTAAAAATATCAGTTTAGACCGACGTAATCCGAAATTAAAACTGCATATTTATGAAAGTAAAACAAACCAAAACAAATGTAATTTTATATATTCAAGCAATTCAACAATTCTAGGAATATCGTCCAGAGTCTGTACAAGACTACACCTCATTCACGCGTCATACACAAAATCATCCTTATCTCATTGGGTCGTGGGGCTGTTAATTGTTCTTAAATTCAACAGATTGTAACGTTCACACGTTGAGGATAAAAAAATTTAAGCTAAGTAAGGTATGTCAAAATATATTTCAGCTGATTTAATAAGACTATACGTGCAATAATTTATACTAGTCATGCAAAATTTTACCCCCTTAAATGGCCTAATTTAAATGTTTTGTTTTAGTATTTAAGTCGCATAGCATAATCCAACTCAGTGTCAACAAATTTAAAAACAGCTGTAAACTAGAATACGGAGTAGTTACGTTTGTTGTAAGAAAATTTTAAAATGTTTTTAGTTATTTTAATTTCCTTTAAAAAATTCTATACGTGAGCTCTATTTTGTAACATTAATGATAATTATTTAACAAAGAATTTTCCGGAATAATTCTTATATTTTCTTTTCTATTGAAACAATTATTTCTGTGAAAGTGGTACCGTTCCGAACACGAAATAAGTTTTTTTAAACGGTTAATATTTTAGGTAAGTTATGCGCAAAGTAAGTTTATTTAAGGTATTCGGACACCATATACGCCAATGATATAAAATTTCCGTAAAAAATTAAAATAATTTTATTATTTCGTTGGGAAATTATTATTTAATATCTTCTGGTAATAATAGTCTAGATCAAATGCAATATCAATAAGGCTAAGTACAAATGTTTAATAAAATAAGAATTAGTAACACCGCAAGTTTTTAGTAATAAATATCATACTATTCGATGAAGTTATCATTAAGAACTATAATAAAAATATTTTACTGAATTACTGTTTTTCTGTTAAATCATATAGCTACGCGATAGCTAATCGATGCAGGTACGCGGTATGTGTCACCTCTGGCGTTAATTTAAAATAATCGATGCGCTTTTGTAATTTAACTACCAACCTTTAATGAATGTGGAAATATACTATCCTTATTATTTTATTTTTTAAACTGTAGGGTATATTAAATTTTATCTACTTCTAAATGTCAAAAAATAATACGATTTCCCCGTTCTCCAACTATCTGGTATAATAATGCACTTCATTACATATTTTTATCTGTTCTATCTGTTGTAATATGACAAATTTACTGCACATCTGGAGTTGTTTATTTTTGAGTCTATTGAAATAAATGAACATCTCCAGCTGATTGAAAAATTAATACTTTAAAAATTATTTAATTTATATTACCAGAAAATATTTAAAAGAGTTATTTATTTAGTTACTAGGCAACTAAGAATAAGAAGCGATCTTTGTAATTTTTTTTAATGGGCGGTTTAACACCAAACTGTTAACATGAAATAAGTTTACCGTCCATTCAGTGTATTAGATTTGTTTTATTTTATGACACTCGGGATATTTGATAGTGTTTGCTAGATCGACAGATTGTTTTTTTATTTAACTAAATGGAATAAGCTAGTGGTTTCTGAAATCTGACTAAACATGTATCTTGTTTTATTATGATTGACTTATCATTGTTTCTGAATGCTATAACTAAGCAATAAATGAATGTACAGGCTCGTAATTTTCATGAAATGTAAATAATAATGACCCTGTCTAAGTAAGTAAATACTAAAATGTTGTACACTGCAACTTTATGTTAATTATTCATTAATATATAAACTTCCACTAAAGAAGTACAAAAAGCTCAGAAGAAATTGTGTGTCTTTTTATTTTTTGTTATTATTATTATTATTATTATTGTAATGATTCAGGAGATATGATTTGAATTGAACAAGCACATTGACCACATAAGCAAAATGATAATTAAAAGCATCTCCTTTAAGATAGATAGTGGCATTCTCTTGTGTGAGGAATAAGTGATCACACTACAAATTTTTCAATTCTTGTGTGAGATAATATAGTTTCACTACAAATTGGCAAATCCCTTATGAGGAGTTATTTAATTATCTTACACTGTGTTAATATTTTTAAAGAAGTAAAGTTTGTTTGTACGAGGTAATTTCAGAAAGTACCCTAACAATTTAAAAGATTCTTTCACTGTTGGATTGCTTAGTAACGCTGCATATATTGGCATCATGTAATTTTAAATTTTTGAAAAAAAATTTTGTGATTGTTGAAATGGTCATCTTTTATTTTATTTGTTTGGTCTTGTAACATCTGATTAGCAGATTGTTACTGTTTTATTAGGTTTTGTCTGCGTTTTTGGGTTGTTGTAGTTTTCTTTATCTGCTTTGCCGATAATGCGTTTCTACTTGCCGTGAGGTGGTGCGCTCTGTTGTTTTTCTTAGGTACTGTTTCTGTCCCTCTTGACGCGCTGCAACGATGACGCGCTGCATCCTGCCTGTGTCTTGTCCAACGTTGTGTAATGTAGTAACGTTTGATTTCTCATGTAATTTCTTTACGTAATATTTGAATATTTTAATACTTTTTTAGCAAAAGTATGTTCTACTGCCCATTGATATGGGCTCAAGTATACGACTCAAGTATACGACTCAAGTATACGACCCAAGTATACGATTCAAGTATCGTTACAAATGCACGATTTAGGTGCATGATTTTGGGGTACCGGTGTCGATGCAACATGATCTGTCAATGTAATACAGCAAGTTAAAAATTTTCAATGGCTACTGCCTTCATCTTTCCGATGATTATTTGGGTATTCGATTCCCGTATTTGATCTTTATCGTCCAACTACATTCAACGTCTTGATGGTTTTATTTCTACTGGATTTTCGAAAAGTCAGGAACTTTCCGATGCTGTCTTATCTACCACCTTGTGAATAAGATTACTAGTATTCGTGAGTGTTTCGCAGCATATGTGTTGTCAAAATGAGGTATGTGATTATTTATTTTTATATTTGGTGGAATCCTCAGTCTGGGTCAACTGTAATTCGGCGAAACCGATTTATTATATTTTACACGGAAAATTCTATTCGTAATCTTTTGGCAATTTACAAGTATCGGACAAGAAAATCTCTGTCAAGACATTACCTAATAATATTCATTTTAATGCCTTTTCATAATCAGTAACTACAAGCTGAAATGTAAAATAATTGATATATGTTTTCTTACACAACCAAAATGTAACTTAAAATTTAATTTTTTATTTTAAATTTTTTATATAACTAGCTAAGTTCTAGTTTTCTTAAATTTGTTCTTGGAATTTAAATAATCTTAAATTTTTCTGCTAATTTAAAATCATTATGATAGTAATGAGGAATCTAACCTTTTGATTAATATTTATGTTGTAATTGATGAAAACTAAACAAAAATAGTTATTAAATCTATAGTAAACTTATTTAAATATGTATATTCGTGTTGGCCAACAAACTAAAATGCTATTACTAGTTTTTATAGAATTATATTACAAATCTATAATTTATGAATTATCCACTTAGTGAACATTTAGTATTTTGCGTTTGTTCAATCTACACCGATTTATAATTGTTCTTGAAGTATTTTATGACTATTATTATTATATGCTATTCTCAACGAATTCAATTTTACAACTTAATATGAATTATTTATGTTTTCACTTATGCAACGATCCCTGTGTTTTTATTTTTTTTGTTTGGTGAACACCCTGTCCAACCTGTCGCATTATGTTTTTGCCGTGGGTGTTGACGGCGGCGATAGGGGTGTTTACAGTCTATTCTTTAAACTATCGGTATTTATTTTAGGTTAAGGTTGTAAAGTCGATCGTACAGAATGCATTGTATCATGTTGTCAGATACAAGGTACGGTACAGAACCGCTCTACAATTTCAAATCATCCTTTACTTTTCTTCTTTTCAAAATTTTTGGAAATTGTTTGTACGACAGATATCCAAAAATAATGTCACATGTGATTCTGCATAGAAAGTTGTGTAAACTTTCAAGAAATAAAAGAGATAGAACCGATTTTTTTAAGAATTATATTTTACGAATTGCTTCTTAAAACACATTCTGTCATTTTCAGGTCGTATTCTCTCTTCCATTCACCGGTAGATCATACTGATTTCAACAAATTTCCTGCTTCTATAATCCATTTGATTTCTTCGTGCGGGTGAAGGTCACGCGCTTCTTCCCCTTCCCTTCCACAAGATTTCTCCTCAAACCCGTTACACTACTTCTACATTACTGAATTGAACTACTTCTTTTCTCTTTACGGACTAAAGTTTTGTCTATTAACGACAAGAAATTTAATGGTTACTCTGATACACATAAGACATTAGGCCTACTATGATATGTGAAACCTTTTTATACTACACAATATATTTTCCTAATTTTTGTGCTTAACTTTCGGATCGTTGGAACAGTTCTATCCTAATATTTCTTTATACAAACTGCACCTTAATAAAAACATCGCCAACCTTTTTACCTAAACGAAAAAGATGATTATTTATCTTTTATGTTTTAAAGCATGCATACAGAAACTGGATTGTTACAAATTTGTATACGACTGAGAAATAAACTGTCAATTACCTTTTATGTAATCTTGAGCGCCGTTCGCAAAGAATTAATTTCACACAAGTTCTTTTAAATAATTATATACCCTATAAATTATTTGTTTGGATTGTCTGCGAAGATTAGGACTGTTTGCAGCCATCTCAACTTACACGCTTAAACAATTGAATTAACTAAACTTACACAAGCCCGCCAAAGAAACTGCACATCTGTATGATACAAAACTTTAATCTGAACTGGTCGAAAGAGTATAAAAAATCAAATAAATAGGCATGTGTGTGGTGACAAAGGTGCTGTAACATGCTTGTTTACTTAAAACAATACATGTAAGCTTCATAAAGTCATAAAATATCACAGAGTCATTGCTGACGCATAGTATAATGACCGTGTTTCTATTTCAGTGACTTTTCTATTATTCCATATTACGTTGTAATAGTGCGTACATATAATATCTATAATAACCATAAATCATTATCAATAACAATTATAACAATAATATAATACAAATTACACCACGTATATACCATTGTTATTACATGTAACAAATTGTTTGTCTAAATATACGTCCGGAAATGCTTCGTTGGCGAGTTATGCCTGGCGAAAGATTTTGCCTTGATTCCTGGGCAAAGAGTGAAATAAAGCAATACTGAAATTTTGAAAAGGTAAATTTAGGAAAATGTTTAGTGGTTTCTTATGGTTTTTATTTAACCTGGGAAACTTAAAAAAATGAGTCCCAGAACTGTATCGCTTTTAGTTTTTAAGAAAACTACGTAAATACATTAAAGAAAAGGCTTAGAAAATATACTTTTTAAGTTTAGCGTAAAATAACTCTGTTAAATTGCGAATAAAAACACGAAACATTTTAATGAAAATTGTAGAGAATTTTATTCTAAAAAATGATATAAATAACGTCTATGAAAATTAAACTCATTTGAGAAGTTTTTTTAATTACAAACAAAGGAAAAACTGGATTTAAATTTTTTCCATTGCAGTTTTCCTTTTGTTTGTAATTAAACTTCTCGAATGAGTTTAAGTTTAAGTTGATTTAAATAACACATTTATGTGTTGGTCTCGTCAGATGTTTTAAGCGTACGGTACTTCACGAAGTGAAATAATGTAAACCTGATGAAGGCGTAGGCACAAGTGCACACACATACTCCGCGCTGCATCATTCAGACGACTGGTGGGGTAGGCGAGGTGAGGAAGTGGCATGACCTTCACCCGCACGTTGATTTCAAATAGATTATAGTGCTAAATAGTTTTATTTGTTCAGCATGATTTGGCTCTCAACGTGTAAAGTTGTTTGAGAATTTAAACACTTTTAAATTAGTTTCCCGTGACGTGAATCAAAAAGCGAAAGGGGTTTGCTGGTTCGGAATAAATTTCTTCATTATTGTTATTATCTTCACCAACAAAAAAAATCGACTATATCTCAGTTTACGTAAATAGCCGCGCTGTGCAGCACACGAACACGGTCATATACCTTGGTATGACACTCGACACTTAGCTCCGCTGGAAAGCCCACGTCAAAAAGAAAGAGGAGCTCGTGCCAAGTACCAGAAATTTTCATATGGAAAAAATCTTCATTATAAGCCTGTAATATACTTCTGCTTTACAAACAGATGCTAAAACCTGTTTGGACTTATAGCACGCAAATCTAGGGATGTACCAAACACACCAATTAAAATATCAAACAGCGCTTCTAAAACAGGGTCCTAAGAAACATCGTTGACGCATTCTAGTTTTTCAAGAACTACGACCTCCACAGAAACTAGCGAATGGACTTTGTCTCCACCGAAAATCAAGAAGACTGCGCGGAAGCACCAGGAAAGACTTCTCCCCCACAACAACATTGAAGCAATCGAGTCGCTCGACGACAATGAGCTGGTGCAAAGGCTTAAAAGGAATAATATATTTTAGCTGGAGTAGGGTCAGTATTAAATTGGAAGCGAGCAGTGTTAGAGCGCAATTACAATTATTTGTATTTGAATTTTAATGCACAAGATAGTGTAGCGTACGTCTTAACGTATTATTTAAAATAAATTACCGAGGTTCTGCTAAGAATCTCTGTAGTATTATTGTAAATTGCAGTTTAGGTTAGAGTAAAATTAGTCATTAGTTTTAAGACTCGATCTTAGTATAAATACGAATACAAAAATATATTTCTATAAATTTTTATTTGAAACTCTCGGTGTTCTAACGCTATTTCTAAAATTGACTTGAGGATTATTGAAATATTTGTTCTAGAATATTTTGGCCTCCTTAGTAATACTGCCGTAATATAATGCTAATAACAATAATGGAACTTCGCCAAAGTGTGTAATTTTGTAGGAAGTATGAGTTAAACAATGAACAACGAAGGTTGGCAACCATGTTCTGGGTGTGAGAGAAGACAATGAGAGATTATTGTGTTTTGAGAGTCACCTCAGCTCTTGTACCGTGACAGCATAATACTAGGTCATACAACGTGTAAGAGTGGTTGTGTGGAAATAATAGGTCGTAGATGTTGGGAAATGTGAGAAGTTCGAACGTATAGCGTGAAGAGGAAGTAATATTTGTTTTCATGATTATATCTTGTAATAAACGAGTGTAAGTATGATTAAACAAATCAACATTTCGGACCAACTGATATTTTTAAGTGCTAACCAATCTAAACTGTGTGTTATACTACCTCTCCTGCATTTCATAATGTTTACAATGGTTTAACTCTTCTTTTATTATTCAGTAGGTAGATTAAATACAGCGAACACCAAGAAAATATTAATAAAAACCAATTACTGTCATCTAAATAAATCCCTTTCTTTTAAACAAGTCTTTAGAACTGCATTGTTATATCCGTGTAATTCAAAAACAAAAAAAATAATAAAAGTAGAATATGCAACCTATTTTAAAATGTGACACGGGTTACTATCTATACAATTGTCTGGTTTCATTGTTTTTTCTTGTCTCTTTTCCAACCTCGTGTACAATGTTTCCTGTTGAAATAAAATTTTATGTTAGTCCAGTAGTGAAATTGTCGGAACAGAGGACAATGAATAAATATTTTTCATATTTATATATTTTAAAATTGTGTTTTAAATTGGAAATTGAAGATCTGATGATAAAAACAATGTTTGTAAAAATAATGGTCGTTATTACTGCGGCACAAAGTATTTATTTTCGTCAGAATACATTCACTTGTATCTATTTTTTGTGTTTGGGTTTAATTGGAACAAAACAATATTCTCATTGTTTATTCATTATATTAATTTAACGAAAAATGAAACAATTATAAATCATATATATATTTAAATAATCATTTTATGTGGGATTATTATATAACGGAACAATAAAATTTGTTTTGATTTTACACGGCTTTAACTACTTTGTATATTCACACTTTTGGCTTAGTTATAATGTATCACGTAAATAGTATATGAGCGCTACAAATGGTTTGTGTTTTAACGCAAACTCGTAACGTTATAATGTTTGTTTGTGTTTAAAGTTGTTTTTATATAGTACAGCTTCATCCTTGGCGGCCATCATGATTCCCTCTATTTAAAATATACTTCAAATGTTTAAGTAGTGCAATGATCGTAAAACAATAGCTACTATCTATGGATAATTTTTTTATTTTATTTTTGTTTTAAATTTTACAGTTTTTCTCATTAATGTTAATGCAGACAATGAAGTGTGCAAGACCTAACTGAGAATTGAACCCGTGACTCTTGGCATAAAAGCCAATTGCACTGATCACAACACTACATGCCAGCTTAATATAGTGGAATTGGCGGAAATTTGTCGGCTAATTCTTTTTTCGTAAAGTAATTACAGTTTTAAATCGTTACATGTAAAACGTTTACCCTACTGTTAAGAAAGTAAGCGGCTTTAGCTTATTAGGTACTCTTAGGAACAATAAGTTTACGCTTGAGAAATAATGATTAGGATAAAAGTAATTTATACTATAATAATATGTGGATTGTTAATAATAGGCCTATTATTTATAAAAATACGTGGAAAATAGGAGTCATGTAATTGATCCCTCTAAATGACTTAAGAGGAGAAATTTTTAAGAGCTTGTAGGGAGTGAATTAGACAAAAATTCTAAACTGGCTTTACTATTGAGTAAATTTTCATTAAAAAAAATTATGAGATGTGTTATTTCATTTTGTCAATTTAAAATATGAGGGCTTTTGCGACGGAAACGATCGACTGATTAACCGCCGTCGCGGCAGGACAGGTAAAATTTAATTTCGTTTTGATGAATTTAATGAATGATTCATTATCTTTTAATGTTTTCTTTAATCTTTAAATTGTTTAAATCTTAAAATGTTTAATCTTTAAATTGTTTTCTTAATGTTTAATTTTGTTTTGATGAAGTTAATGTTTGATTTTAGTATTACCAGAAAATTCTATTAATGTTGAATTAGTATTAATGTGTTTAGGTATACTCGTACAAATTTTTAACCAAACAGGTAATTAAAAAAAATGTTATTAATTTATGTCGTGGATTCTAAGTACATAATAAGGGCCATTAAGAATGTATTAATTTTTTAAAATTTATTTATTTTAAGTCGCATCAACTGCTTGGTTATTAGTAACTACGGTGGATAATATATCGAGAACAGTGTGTTTTGACCTGTCGAAATTTGCAGACCCTGGTCGGGAATCGAACCCAGGACTTCCGCGTGGTAGGTTAGCGCACTACCGCTACGCTACGGAGGCGGCCATTGATATTCTGATGTTCTCCTACTTGTATTTTATTTTATAGAATTTTAATGTTTAAGTTAAATTTTGGTTCTGATTGAATTTTACTTGTACATAGGTTAGTTACTACCGATAAATGGATTAAGATCATTACGTGGTGATAAAATAAATAGTAAATGTATAAACACACTAGATGTACAAAATTGGATGTAGCAACTCTATTTGAATGGAAATATACCCGAATACAAATTATTGTGAAGAAATAAAAAATTAAAATAATTTATATCGGCTGTCAGACATCCACCACAGCAAAATTCATGTTTTTGTTAAAATATAGATTGAAGGTTGGGCATTACATTACTTACGTGAAAATTTTTGAAATTATTTTGAGTTGCAAACCATGTTTCGATATTTGTACAATTTTTTATACAATGTCTGCCCTTCAGGTGGAACATTGAAAAACACCTGGTAATCCACCAGTGACAAATATAACTCGTTGTTGCTAAAATCAAAAATTTGCTCAAAATTTAAAAATCATTTGGCACAATATTTTAAAAATTTAAAAATAAATAGAGTTCAAAATCTGGATAATTGACAAAAAGTAGACTACAATATTCACCCTTAGTTATTTTTCTGCTTATGTGATTCTTCTTTTATACCTGTGTTAATTATCTTCTTCTTCTCACAATCAAGGCTTAGGCTTCCACCTGTTTCAACTCACAATAGCGACAAACTATTGAATAATTGCCATCTTTTGCGTGGTCTCCCAACATCTGTTCTCTCTACCGGTCTACCGGTCTGTATTGCAAAACATTGAGGGATCCTCCCCTCAGGTGTTCTCTCTACGTACTCCTTCCATCGATTACGATATTCTGCAATATTCCCATTCAGGTAAACATCCAGTTCCGTTCTTATGCCCTCATTACTTAGTTGGTTCCTACGACTACAACCCTTTGTTCTTCGCAGGAATCGGATCTCTGCCGCCTGTACACTTCTCTCCTGTGGTCTGGTCTAAACCACGACTCAATTCCACAGAGTAGGACTGGGGCAGCCATCACCTTAACTTTAGCTGAATTTATTTTCTTGTTTTTCTGCCTAGGTTTCTGCTAATACTGCCGTACACTGCTTGGAATTTTCCAACTTTCTTCTCTATATCCAAATCTTGATCAAATCCGACGTCACAACCTAAACAATTGCATTGTGATATTTGTTCGAGAACTACATCATCTAACACAATTTTAGACCTGGTAGGATATTTACCAGTAAATACCATTGCCTTTGACTTTTTTACGAAAACGTTGAAATTATATTTTTGCATAATTCATTTAAAACATACACCGATCTCTGAAGCTCATCCTCATTCTCTTGCACAATACAAAAATCATCCGTAAACAGTAAAGCATTCTGGTGAACGTTATTAATAATTATTTATTTTGGATTTCTTTTCTTGGGCGTTGGAGATGGCGATGATGATTATGATAACAACTTGTTTAGTGATAGCGTATAAAAATTTTCTGCCAAAGTTTGTGATTTTTATCTGATAATTGGTTAACATTCGGTCAACAAAAACGTCATTTCATCTTTAGATTCAGTATAGACCTCCATACTCACCCAGATACAAAAAATTCATCATAATAACATTGAAAGGAACGTACGTGTAAATCAAGTTAATCTATACTATTAAAATGTTTAATGAAACCAAAGCTACAAGAAAAAATTAAAAGAGATTGATTACAAAGGAAACAACTGGAAATATTTACTCATCTGTGTAATTTATTTAATTAATTTGAGGAATTAATTATCTCTGATTAAAAGTTGTGCTGTTTCTATAATTTCTGATTTTAAAAGATTAATATATTTCACGTAAAATTCTACAGAATAATTTCACTAAAATGTTTTTCGGCTGATGTGGAAATAAATATCTTATACTATCACTTGTAAGTCTATATAAAACTTATCTAAAATCTTCAAAGAGGAGATCAACCAACTTATTTTAGTTGAAGTTATAGGGGATTTGAAAAAAGAAACAATTTATTTTTAAGACGGATGTTGATTAAGTAGAAACGTAATTTCTGAATCATCATATAGCAACGTGCAAAGCAAGTTTCAGAGTTTCTAGCGTGTTACGTCTGTAAGAGGGTTTTGAGGGAAATGGCACTTTATGACCCATGCAGCTTACGAGAGAAGTTTTAGTAATATCTTCATGTACGTAAAGATGTTATCCTAGTTCGAGAAGTGAATAATAAAACGAAAGGACTTTATTAGCATTTAGGAATTAAAACTAAATATAAATCAGGAAAGATATTTGGTTCGTTCAATTGTGCAAAGAAAGAAACTATTTTGATTCTTTACCAAATGAGTCTGTTTGTTAAATACAATAAAAAAATAAATATTTAAAGTAATTTCATCTATGATCCAACAACTACAATTATTCAGTAGACCTACGACTTCAAAATAAAATGGGCTAAAATCAGTAATAATATAACACAAATACTAAAATCATTGGATATTAAAATAAGAGAAATAGAGAACAAATATCCTAAAAAAGTATACAGTCTAAATAAAAATAAAAATGGAGAATATAGTTAAGTAGTAATAAAAACACTTATGGGAATGGATAATAGAAAAGGTAACAGACGCTATAAAAAATATTCTATTTTATGGACATACCTATGCGATAGACCGGTTTGATTTACGAATATCAATTCGTAAAACGGGTTAAATAGTTCAAAGAAACTGAAAAAGGTATAAGGGATAATATGAATGTGAGAGAATACAGATCAGAAATGAATTAGAAAATAGTTAAAAGAATTTGAGGGCTCCAAGAAAAGTAAAAGACGACAAATGACAATAAGAAATGGCAAAAAAGGAGAACGGAAGGAGGAGTTAAAATAATATTGAAAATCGCTTGGGATAGAGAAAGATAATAATGAAAAATAGGAAATATCAGGGGTGAGGAAGAAATCATTTAACATAGTTCTAAGTAGGCCAAAACGATTAAAGGAGGAGGAGGAGGAGGAGGAGAATAAGAATAAGAAGAAGAAGAAGAAGAAGAAGAAGAAAAAGAAATTAATGTAGTATGAATAATTACCATTGAGCATGGGAAACATTTTTATGCGCAGCTAGATACATTTTCCCACCTTAAGGTTAATATAAACAATTTTACATTTTTTGAACTGTAATTTAAGAAAACTACCTTTTGATTGCAATGATTATTGTAAAGTAATAGGAAAATAGAATTAATAACTCAAAAAAAATTGATGTCACAAAAATTGTCATTAGTGCTTCATTAGGCCCACTATTGTGTTAAAAAGTCTAATACCTTATTGTTATCCGTAGTAGTACTATAACTTGAGCAGGAAAAATAAACAAATATAAAATATATTTTACCCAAAGGCAAACAAGCCTAAAAAAATGTTGTTTTCAACAAATGAGCAGTAATCTGTAACTAACTGGTAACCCCTAAGCTATTAGTTAAACAATGGGCTATAAAATATCAATAAAATCTATAAAATTCTGAATGAAACAGTAGATAAGAGCATTATGATAAACCAATCCATCGAATTTTAGAAACCTTACAATTTTATCAGTTGGAGGTAACTCACGCTTAACGCTACGCTTTGCGCGTTGCGCTTTAAGGTTGACTCTCACTATACGTTCCGTTTCCATCCTATACCGGATCCATTCCGTTTACGTAAATTATTATTAACTGTAAATGAGTGTGCGTATACACATCTTTCGTTCCGTTTGCATACCGTTTCCAAACTGTTCCGTTCCATATAGTTGCTAATATATTTTTGGCGGGCAGGTGTGTCGCAACCGGTATTGATAGTTGGAACACCGTTCTGTTACGTTTTAGTAACTTACCTTAAACAAACACAGAGTTTTTATTTTTCTGTAATTGATCCCCTGAATGTAGTATTTTTTTTGTATCACTGGTTGAATGATGGATAGTAATTTGTGGAATTTATTTTGACATGCGGAAATACTGATGAAATTTGGTTTCGTCATCTTTCAGTTCTCTAAATAGTGTTATGTATGTTATCCCTCATTTTTTCCCATATTTTTTCTTTTCAATGTATTGTGCATCAAAAATCGTCGATTATTTTCTTTTTATTTTAAACTAGCTTCTTCATCTAATAAAATAGCAGCCAGAATGATGTTTTGGTCGGACCACATCGTATCTGGACAATCAATGAGCTGAACAAGAACGGCAAATGTGTATAGTCAAGAATTAAACTGAACAAATATGTTACAGTTATCGAATGGAGACGAAACGTATAGAATCAATCTTTAGATTACCAAAACCGTAAGATTAAAGTAGTGAGCAAATCTAATGGCGTATGTTGCATAATCGTATGCCGTGTGTCTTCAGGAGGTAAAAGACGATCGGTAGAGTAGAGATAGACCAAACTGTCCCCCCCCCCCAACACTTGACTATAAATCTGCTCTGTGTTATCGTAAGGGCGACGGGATGGAGTATCAACTAATGTTTTTTTTTTAAAGAACATAATCAGGCGCTGTACATGATAACGCCATGAAAATAGACATTTTTTTAAAGAATCAAAGGAATGAATGAAACAATTAAACGGTTAAATTTTTTCCGTAAGGTACATTCTATTAAAAACTGAGAAACATACTTTTAATAAATAAAACAAATTGTAATAACCACTTAATGTTTTACATAAGGTTTCTAAATAAATACTAAATTAGTAAAATAAATAAACGAGTTAATATTTAAAACAAAACGATGAAAAAACTCGAAACGTAATATCAGGTTCATATAATTGAAAGAAAATTTGGCGATTGAAATTTAATCAAAGGTTTAAAGGAATGTGATGAATAGCACACGCTACTTTTATAAGAACGCATTAAAATAAAAATCAAGGTAAAATAAAAAATTACCAATACAAAATTGCGCATATTATTAAATATTTTGTTACGTGCAGGCGTTTTTGAGAAGTAAAGATAACACACTAAATTTTTATTTTCAATAACCCAGATTAAAATTACATTCATGTAGGCGTATAGTAATGAGCTTAAAATATTTTACAAAATAATAAGAAAACTTTCTGTAATAGATCTTTCGAACATTAATGAAAACTGATGTTTCTCTAAGGAAATATTTTATATAAAATGTTAACAAAACAGAAACTTTGTGGTAAGCAAAATTCTGGCGGTATTATTTTATTTAACAAAATACTTTATGAACATAATATATGAAAATATATTTTGTTATAAATTATTTGTTTTTAATGAATAAACCGTCAATTTAATTAGTTAAATACATGTATGTATTTGACATGAGTATTGTAAAATACAAGACAGAAAGGTTGCGTTTCATTTCTGATGGATTAATAAAAAAACATACGTATGTTGAGATTGAATAAATAATTGAAAAGGTCAATTAAAAATTTTTCCTGTTAATGTCAGAGTTTTTTTTGTTTATGTCAGAGTAGTATAGAGATTGCCTGTAGGATAAGGTTAGCTACGAATTTAAACTTCTCATGGATTAATAATATTATTAGCTTTCACAAATAATGGTGGGTTGTATCATTACCGCATCAGTTTCAAAAACATCTATTGTAGCTAAAAGTCTGAATCAATTCGACAGACATAAAGTATCTTATTTAATCCGTACGTTACTGGTAACAGCATGTAGGACTAATTACCACCAATCAATGTTTTGGAATCACTACAAACTAAGTTTTTTTTAAGGGAGAATAGGAACTTAAAAATATCGGGATGAATAGATTTTTTATCCATGCCTCGTTGAGGGTAAAAATGTACTCTGATGAAGAGTATCTAATATATGGTTAAATGTAACAATGTATTATATATACAAATACAGTTCGATGAAGAAACGATTGGAATATTTATGGTATGTTTACGGTAGGATAAATTTTGCGAGAGTAGACTCACCTAAGTATCGATTTTACTCCATAAATATGCACAATAGGAATATTTAACAAAATCTTTACTTAGAAACGGGGTTCCTGTGATACCTATTGCAGTAAGAAAATTTAGTAGAAAATACTACATTAACTGTCCTATGTATTTTCGAAGTTGTTTGTGATGTACACAACAAAATAAAATAAAAAAATTGTTACGAAAAATTAATTAAAAAATTATGAACAATTTATAAATTGAAATGAATTTGTTAATAAATTTTAAGTACGACTGCAAAAAACTAATTTTTGCAGTCAAATTTTTCAATGCCTATACTCAGCGTCAACATTAAAAATAAAATTATCAATATTTTATAAATTTTCAGGAATCAGAACTTAGAATTGGTCGTTGTTGCCGTTGATATTAGTTATTAAGAAGCATTTTGAAAACAATTTTATTGTAACACTTACTTTAACAAACAACATTAATCTACCATTTTTTAAATGAATAGTTACAAATGTACTACCATGTACGAAGGCGTGTTGAAAACAATTTTATTGTAACACTTACTTTAACAAACAACATTAATCTACCATTTTTTAAATGAATAGTTACAAATGTATTACCATGTACGAAGGCGTATTGAAAAGTAATGCCGCCATCGCTATAACTGTTATAATGATGGGCCGGGCAGTCTCAAAAGTTGCTAGTCATGTACTGGAACTCTTTGTAAACAAGTCACGCCAACGGCGATTCACAGCCGTAATCGAAAAATTCAAAACAGTGCCATCTGCCAGATAAGTCATGATTACCGTTTTCTGGCATTATGATGTTATTGTTCATATGGAGTTTTTGGAACGTGGCTGTACTGTCAACTCCGAGTAATATGTTGCTACCCTATCAAATCTGAAAGGACGGCTGTGTAGGGTTCGTCCAGACAAAGAGCCAATTCTACATCATGACAACGCTCGTTCTTACCCAAGTCTGAAAACGCGTACAACACTAGAGAAGCTTGGGTTTCAAGACATTTTACCTCTTCCAATTTGTAGCCCAGATCTTGCGTCCTGTGACTTTTTCCTCTTTTCGAAGCTTAAGGACTATCTCAAGGGCATGCATTTATCTTCGGATGCAGAGGTGATAGCGGAGGTGAGGAAATGGAGCCGTAAGGAAACTTCAACTACTTCCTTAACGGTCTTTTCAAAGCATAGTAAGTTGACGTAAATGTGTCGCCGTTGACGGCGATTTCGTGGAAAAGTGATTATATTAGTGAAAAAGGCCAAGCAGTTTTAATCTATCATTTCACACTAATCTGTAAACAATATATCCATTACTAATAAAATTAGAGCGATGGAGGCATTACTTTTCAATACACCCAATGTCATATCTTCCGCAATAAATTAAACTAATAGTTCATAAAAAGGCCTAAATTTACTTGTTCAATTACTTATATTTTGAAGAAAATGAGTCACATCATGTTAGATTTTTACTTACTTTGCGTACTAACTAATTCCTACTTGAAGATTTTAAATAAATTGTATTATTTTTATTTATTAAATAAACATAGAATAAAACAAAAATGTATTACTGTGAAATTTATTTTAGTAGTGCGGGGTATATTAATGCGGGGTATAGTAGTGTGGTGAAACGAAATGGTTTCATAAACAATTGCAATTTATATTTACAAAGATGACAATTACGTTTAAAAATATTTTATGTTAAATACTATTTTTGAACTCTATCGGATCATTTAGTAAGACAGAGTAATTGAGTACAGTAGAACCCTGTTTAGAGCTTGAGATGTGTTCCGCAGCCATAGGGCGATAAACTAAACAGCGCTGTACGGGGTCGAGCGATTACGTAATCACATCGGGTTTCATACAACGCTCGTACTGTACAGTACATAGTACTAGTACTACAATACCTATGTTTGCTGATGGTTTTCTTATTTTATTTATAGCATATGTTTGTTTTTATACTTTTCATATTTATGGGGTTCAAATATATTATTATTATTTAATTTATATTATTATATATAATAATATATATTATTTATAAGTACAGTATTATATAAAAACCAAATTAAATACAGTACGTCAAATTATACATTAAAATACAAGACACAGTACGTTACACATTAAAGAATGTGCCGGCTATTACAACGCATCTCTGTAGAAACCTCTGATGACCTTGAAGGCTTCATAAAAGTGTTATAACGAATCGGCGCTAAACGGGGAATCTTTATGCGAGGTATTACTGTATTATTTTTTTGATGGAGTTATACATAAATTGTACATAAATTATATACTTACTGCTCTGTCACCTAGATTTCGAACCCTGCAATGAAGATATGCAGGTTGACCAACTGTAGCTGTGACCTCCCGTTTTGTAGAATTTTCAAAATAAGGTAGTTCCCAGAAACCTTGACTTTCCAATACTGCATCTAGAATAAAAAAAAACAATAAACTTTTAAACTTCTTTAAATACGGAAAGTAAAGAACAAATGAAGAACAAGTATCTGTCGGTACTTGTAGCCTACTATTAGTAGATGATCGATACTATGTTCTACTTCTACTATGTAATATACGAGTAGTAGAAACGGATAAACTAAGTCGGTAATTTTGTAACTGATATTAAATAGTTTCTCAGTTTTTGCAGAAATATCTGACCTTAACGTAAGCATTTTATTATCTTCATCAAATGTTGAAAGGAAAAGTTCATCATTTAAAATGAACGAAATATTTGAACCTGGCGGTCCCTACAGCTTAGTGGTCTGGAATACAAAACTGTATGTTCTCAGTTCAATTTCGTAATAGGGACTAGAAACCTAACACATTAAACACTTTTAACTGTAGATATTACAGTTAAAGCTGCTAAACTATCAAACTATTGATGTAATCAATAGCTTATTGCTATTTATGTAAGTAATCAAGCTATTGATGTAATATATCAAGCAATTGATGTAATTTAATAAAATAATCATTAATTTCTGTGAAGTGAAACGTTCCGCACATTTTGATTCTACTTCTTTTTTAACCTGGTAATAGGTTTTTACAGACGTTTAATCGTGCAATACAGAACTATTTTAAAAACTATTTTATTTCTAAACATCTTACGAGGAAAATATTGATGCAACAACGACTACGCAACTGGAACATTTTTCAAGTGAAAATAATATGCACTACAGTTTCAAGATTGAAACTTTATATCTCCCATTATGATTGTAAGTCATCTTAAAAAATCCTTTTTATGAGACGACGCGTCTCATGGCTGGTGGTAATTTTCTAAAGGAATTTGAAGAGATCAAGACCACTTAGCTTTCGTAAGAAAGAAAACAGGCTAACCTTTGACCTATGGTAAAACCCACTAGTGATTTCTGGTATCTACTCATTAAGAGGAATTGAATGACACTATTTTTGTTTCCAAATTCCGACTTTGATTTCTTGACTTACTTTTGTGTCACTTTCGGTCAAAACCGTAACTTCAAACTCAATTCACGTCCAATAACATTTTGTGTGAATTACGAGTCCGAAAACCGTTTGTTGTTAACTCTTGTAGTTTCTAATTTATCTGGATGTGCTGGACGGACGGACGTAAGAAAATGATGAATGATAATTTTAAAAAATTACGACCAAAAAGTAAGTATTGTGCCCTTAAAAGTATTAAGGAACGCAGATTGTATTAATAACTGAGTATTAACTGTTAGTATTAATAACTGATTTTTTATTAACTATTAACTTATTACTTTGTAATATTAAACCGGTCAAAATAGCTAAATTATGTTGCTTTGCTGGTAAACGTGTTTATTAGCTGTGATTGATTTATTATTATGGCTTTATTATTAATTTATTATTACTTCATGGGCGAGTGCAATAACTTTAAGAATATTTATAGCTCCAATACTGTAAAGTACTTTTATTTCTTTACTTTTTGCTTCCACTTTTAACTTTGTTGTTAATTAGCATCGCAAGATCTTGGTAGAATGAGATAAAGACCAAACGGAAAAAAATATTGAATTCAATCGTTTGTAAATAATCATTAAAACAATTGAGTATCCGGAGAGCTGTTACAGGAATATAGTATTCATTCTTGAAAAATACTTTTTTGGTTAATGTTTGGAAAAATATTATGTTTTATCTGTTGGTCAACATTGTTTACTGTTTCCTAATGATAATACGATTGTAAGCCTAATCATCATACTTGAGGTTAGTGAAAGGATAATTAAATTGGAAAAAATAAAATAAATTTATTTTCAACTGAAATTTATGTAGTTTTGTTAATGCCATTAACAGAAGTAATAACTAGAACATAAGACTATTGCATTGCATATCATACAACATTTCAGATAATACAAAGAACACTTAATTCGTTAAGTTTTGTTAGTGTAAGGTAAGGATAACTTTGAAGAACAAACTTCAATTTTCGATGTATAATAGCTTGGGCCCATTTCAATTATACGTAACAATAGCTCTTGAAACACATCATTCTATTACTTCTACTTACAGCCCTGTATTTTCCAATTTAACAAAACTGTGTAGCTCTTCGTTACTGTTATTAAAACTTGCTGTCTTTCAAATTTTTATTTATTTATAAATATTATGTAATACTTACTCAATTTCTAGGTTAATATTGTGATGTTATAATGTTATGTTTGTGAGTAACATGAAATCAGACAATTTGCGTAAAATTTTGCTTAAATTTAGTTATGTGTTGAGTTTTATTTATCTACAATTGTTTAGATCATTGACTATTAATAGAGGGTGATTTTGTTAATGCAGCTACTAATTTCTAATGTTTCTCTACCTACGTCGTTGTTTTAATGACCTATAGTTTACTTTTTTTAATTTTTAAGAATTCTTTACAAACAGTTTAACAGAATCTTTTAATAAATATGTTCAAAGTTTGTAATCTATGAGTATCTTGAGGAAGACAGCAGTGAGCATTGTGGCTTTTGTATGGTTTCTGGTTATTACGGATGATTAAAGGTCTTCTTGGGTTCAAATGATGTGCAATTTTCCATTTGGTGACGAGTAGAAAAAAATGAAGAAGTGATAATCGTTAGATTAACTAATGAGTATTTTTTAGATTATTTTATCGAAGAATAAAATTAAAATTACACAATATAATTAAAATTACATTTAAAGTAAAATTACATTTTTGCGTATTTTAACAGTGAATTACATTTATTTGTTCTTAATATAATTTTGCTTTTTCAACTTTAAAACGATGAAAACATATATTTTAGGCCAAGCGGCTAGGAAGTCTAATATTCTGGCCTTTTAAAGCTTTTAAGGTTCCACATCGTCGAAAAGATTGATAGCGAAATATTTAGGATGGATATCTAACTTTTGAAAATATTTCATACTTTGACTCTTAGTATTTTCTTTCACTGTAAGTATGTAAGTCATGGAGGAGTAGTACTTCATTAGGCACGTTCTTAAAAAAGAGGTAGGCTACTTGTTTTTTTAACTACTACTCGTAAAGTAGTGCTTTAAAACTTGCTTTATTGAACAACGTAATGTTTGGATTTCATTAAAATCATACGAATAATAAATTACTTAATGTCTAAAAAATGTAGGGGTTTGTACATTGCTGATTATGGTAACAACACGATAAATGTTTATTAGTTTAGTTTTACTTCATTTTAGGTTATAATATCGTACCATCACCATATTAAAATCTATGTTTACTCAGTAAAATTCAAAGAGATGCAGTAAAACAGCTTGCAGACTTCATGTAGCAACCTAAACATTCAATTATTGCTGCTGTATATTATTCATCATTCAATTGTCTCGTTTATTTGTTAATTATTCAGGTTTTGTTATTCATGAGGTCGTTTGATTTCACATATTCTATACAGTGTTAGAAGCAGAATGTACATCAGTAAGACTCGAATGTTTTCATTCAATGATTACGTATTATGTATGCATTAGTTTTATGTAGCTAATATTGACAAATTAGTGATTTTCCTGTGCAAAACAAGGCCGCTTACTTAATGCAATCAATTTTATCCAGTGTCTACGCTGAAATGTGTTAAAAAGTATTAAATATTTTGGTTTACTAGGGTAAATATCGTCATCTATTCAATATGACTTCATTAATAAAAATAGGTCCATAATTATTTTCACGTTTTTAGTATCAAATAAGATCCCCTACGTTTCAGAAACACCCAGTAACAAATAACAAAAAAAAAAAAATCTGGTGTGAAAAACTCACACAACTTTCTCTTTCCAATGAAAATAATAAACAATATAACCTAATATTAGTAATTAAACTTTAGAAATAAACAAAAAACTAACCTCAATAAACATAACCTTATTTTAATCATGAGTGAATGATGCAAAATGAAAATCAACTTCAGTTTGACTTAAAAATAAGGAAAATTGCTCTTTCACGCTAAACTAGGCTCTGTAGAGAAAAATGCGCTATATAAAATTTGTAAATCGTTTAATTTCCTATAAATTTGATTATATACTACACTTTTGTCGCAAAATGCATACTACGGCAAAAATCTTAAAAATTAATTTTTTTACAGTTTTTCATGAAAAAACAAACAGAAAATCACAAATTACCGCTAAACTAAGTGTTGTAAAAAATGTTTAAAATAGAAGTTATAGATTCTTATATTATTTACAACTTTTATTGTAAACACATTTAACCTAAAATTCATTTTAAGGCCGCAATCTTAAAAAAATCATTTTTTTTTACCAGAGAACAGCCTCCCTAAGAATTTCAGCAGACATGACACCTACTCGATAAAGTAGAGCATAAAAAATATAGTAAGTGAGGCAATTTAAAAAAATTGTAGGAGCTGTTCAAGAGAAAATCGCAAAAAAGTGAAAAATGACACGAATAAACTACTATCCGGTTGACCGATTTGATGAAAATGTTCGTGTCGGGTTTTCTAGTAGTACCTAACTTAAGTTTCAGGTTTCAAGTTCGTATATTGTTCCGTTCTTGAGATATTTTTTCACACACACAGACCAATCACTAAAAACATATTTTTTTGGGTTCAGGGGGTCTGAAAACGTGTGGATCCGGTTAAAACTCGATTTCGCAAAATCGACATGAAAAAAATAATTTCCTTCCTAAATGTTACCATACTGGCTAAAACTTAGGTTTCTTAAATCAAGCAACGCGGAAAATGGACTCACTGTCAATCTCTTTTCTCCTTTTTCTTGGTTTCGAATGTATATTCGTGGTTTAAAAAAAACTTTTACAAACATTCTGCAGGAACAGATAACAATTAAAATTTCTTTAAGTACCCAAATATCTGTACTATAGGGTGTAACGTATTTGGTAAGTGATACCAAACTACAAATTTTAAATCTCCAGTAGAAGGTACTCTTATATGTTCTGCCCTACCGTTAACTATACGTTGACATTGGGTGGACCTTATGTCAAAAACTCAATTGACGTCACGCCCAGTAGGAGTTTGGACCAATCAGAATTCAGCATTATGACGAATGACGTAACGCTGGAAGATAATATTTCATTGGTTGATATCGGTCTGACGTAGTAGGGAACTATGACCTCTCTGATTGGACAATGTTAACCAATCAAAATGACGCAAAAGAAGACATCTGATTGGTTGGAATTGGGGCTTTTTCGTTGGCCGAAAATACTAGACTCTGATTGGCCAGATATTATCTGAGCCGTTACGTCACAAGCGCATCACACACAAATTGGCCCGCCTTACTCCCGCAACCCAAATAATTTGTTCGATCTTTACAAGTTATATTTGATACATCTATAACTTTTCGCATGTGTTAAACATAATAATGGCGTTGGTCAAAAAAATTTGGTCAAGTAACGTTTTGTGAAGTTTACTGCTCGTTGATTTAGGGTCTGTTAGTTAACGGGTAATATATTGGTAAAGTATATGTCTTCTTTGCAAACTGTATAAAAATATAACTTTTAACAGCTCACTTGTACAAATGAGAAGAAAAGAAATTAGCGGGGCGACGGCAATCACACAAAAGCAGTAACAAAAATACAAGCAGAAAAATTATTATAATCTTGATAGGTACGATTTTACAGAGTGTTAGGCCTATATGACTTAATGTAGGCCGCTTATTCGTATATTATAATTTTATGAAATATTATCAGATGCGGTTTTTGAGCGTTTCGCAAACGAATGACTCATGCGTTCTTTTAAGAACGGCCGACTAACAATATTTTTTGTATTAAATCCAATTTGTTAGTTAAATTAAGAAAAAGGTAAATGCTGAGCTGTTTAAATCGTTGTTATGCAGTGAGTTTTATGGTTTAGGAAAACAGCCGACACTCTGGATTGAACCTCACATTTCTTTTCTCAGTGAGCGAATCGTGAGCTGGTTTACCTCACCTTCTCAAAGCGTTAAAAATTTTCTTATCCGTTTGTCAGTCCATCCGAGAAGCCTCTAATTGTTACCCTTCAAATGATACTATCACTTCATCGTCAACAGGGTCTGATTGTAAAATATGGCATTTATGACTCTCAGAAGAGACAACTCTGACTAGTGTCATTTACACCTCTACCTCTTTTGTTCTTAAATCCTTCAGTTATAATATAGACTGACCAAATAACAAAAGCAGAATTTTTCTTGGAACTTGGAAGTAACAATTCAAGTGCAAAAAACTCTCCTCTCTGTTATCAACAAAATTAATTTTATAGATCTTGAAAACTATTGAAGAATCAAACAACGAATAAACCTATAAAATATATTCGAAATTATATCGGTCAGTATATCTTTGTTTCGTTTGACCATTGAGATTTTTTAACTGATGCTCATCTTTAGAGCAAAATAGGTAATCTTGTTATAAAACGGATTTAATCAGGTATATTTTCTCATCCGGTTTGATATTGACAATGGTCTTTTTCAAGATATTTTTAATTGCCTTTTACGTATCGTAAATTTTGTTTTACAGTTGTAAAACGTCAGCCACTTAAACATAAATTAGTGTGTGCGTAAATTATTTAAATTAATTATTAAATAAAATTATATCATTTTAAAATAAAAAAATTATTAAAAAAATTAAAATTAAAATTATATTATTAAATTAATCGTGTAAATTAGTGTGTTCAAATAGGCAAGAGAAAGTAAAAATTTAGCTCCGAGATGTAATTCAGGTTTCTAATTCACTAGTTCTGTTGACGTATACTACAATTTTTTTATACTGCTGATCAGTATTCTATTAAGGCAGAAACTAGTTTTAGTAGGCTACTGGTACTAGAAACTGGTATTAGTCCTTCGAAAGCTCATATCGAATAAAAAACCTAATAAATAAATAAGTACATTAAAATTCATTCCTTTTTCCCCTTCCTACATTGTTTTAGAAAGGAGTATTTTAAAAATTTTTGCTCGTAAGTCATAAATAGAATCTGTCCGTAGCTAGTGAAGTACTAGCGACAATAAACAATGTACCAACCCAATTAAGGACCATTGCACAGAAAGCATGATAGTCCTTTGGTAACTTACCGTATTACCTTTACCTAAAGAGACATTCAACCTCTTATCAATTAAAAAAAAGAAGTAAATTGCTATATCTTTTGCCTCAGACTATCAGGAAAACAAAGCGTACTTCCATCGTAAAGGAAGATAAAAATGAAAAAATGTGTTTCTTTGTACTAGTATTACTGTTAGCTCTATTACACTTTCAGTAGCAAGAAATGAAGAAAAAGTGTTAACTAAAGAAAAATGAGTATGAAAGTTTTGTGTCATGTTAACTTGTTTGTATTATACTACAACTATGAAAGCAATGCAGATGTAAAGTATGAAACGTGCGGCCTTATTCATTAAATATTATTCTATTAAAAATTATCTTACTTTTGTACTAACAGGAGAATTTAAAATTAATATCAGTCAAAAATTCTTGGATAAATGATTTGAGAATAGCACCCTCGAAAAGATAAAGATGACTTGTAATGGAAACAGCTCTACATTAGTAAATACGATAGGAGACTGCAAGAAGGCTTACTCTATCAATGTTAATCGGACAGGAAATTTATGCCCGCTGCTCCCTCATTTCATACGGAGGGCCTACTTTGATAGAAAGATGTTGTGTAGAAATATTTACAGAAGCAAACAGAATTTTAATTAACATCCTACTACTCTATAGAAATGTGCGTAATTTATCTACTAATCTATTTACCAACTAATGTTGGTAATATACAATACGAATAAATAATTTTTTATGAGCAATGAAATATAGTTTTACATAAGTGTCAGATTTAAAAGGAAATAGAATTGCTTGCTAGTATATGGAAAACAAAAGGAGCTGGTCCAGTACATTATTGAAAAAAGTGAAAGGAGCTAAAACTTGGTATTAATAGAAAAATAATTTTGTATAATAATAAATGAAACAAAGTAGGCCTAGTAGTGTCAAAATAATAATATTGTTTTCAAATTATAACAAATATATGTATAAATTAAATTATAGACAAATATGAGATCTACACTGGTGTGTCTCTGCCAATATTAATTTAAAATAGCGAAGTATATGATACACCCTGTTCAGAAGGCAAAATAATATAAATTAAGTTTTAGTGTAATAGTAAATCGCAACGTATTGAATGGCAAGAATTAAGGAAGATCCGCTAGGGGCCTACTCTCCCTCAAACCACTTACATATTTACTTAAGCATGTTAACTTATATATTTGTAGAAAAATGTATTTGTAAATTATTTGCTTGTTATGATGTTGTAATCGCAGTTTTAAATAAGGAGTTATAATACAATAATTACTATACACAGAAAAAAATTCCAGCGTTCTAGTTGTGCAGAAGATAAATGACTTGTACAAAACTAAACGATTTCATAATAGTTTAATAAATAATTAAAAATAAAAGGCAGTTAGGGTTCTGCAGCATTCAGATTTTAAGTGGTTAATAATAAATAATTTAAATTATGGTTTTTTTGCCAAATATATTATTTTATGGTAGAACAATAAGTTTAACGTTATCATAGAACGTTCTATATCTGATAATCCCGCTACAATTTATTATCCAATATTACCATCGAACATTTCAGTATCCGTACAGTAAAAACAGTTTTATTGCTATTAACTGCAATGTTCTTTGCGTGGTAATCGATTTATAAATTCCCACCGCAGAAGCATATTGGCTTGGTTTTATCTCTATCAAGGAATAAAAATGATTTATCCGCACAATCCATGAATTTATCCGTAGCGTATGAGGTTTTTGTAAAAGCAAAGTCAACGTGTCATTAAATGTAAACGCGTTTTGTGTCATTAAAAAATATTGTTGCGGTAACTGTTATATGCGCACTATGTTTTACAGTTAATCATCACACTTTTTTACTGCAGTATGTACACAATTTATCTTAAAAAAATATTAAACTATTGTTAAATCTGATAAAACATTGTAAAAAGTATAATATTAATCATTCGCTACCTCCCTTTTGCAATGGAAACGTGTTAGACCACAAAGCGAAAATTTCTCATTTCGACTCCCGGCTAAGCTCTGAAGATTTTAACCCAGTAAAACCAATCAGCAAATATCAATAATATACAACGTTTTCAATGAACAATTTTAGACACCATCACTGGTTCTCCCTGGTACATAAAGAAACACAATTTTTCATCGAAACCTACACATACCAACAATCAATGAAGAAATCTCAAGTTACGTTACAAAATACAAGCCAAGACTCGAACAACATTCATACAATTTAGCCATTAACTCTTTTGGATAGCAGCAAAGAAAACCAACGATTATGACTTCATCCAAAATAACAAATTATTTTGCCATAAATTGGTAAATTTTATACACTTAATTAGAACAATAATTTTGAATGTATTCAGTTGAAAGAAATTTTTATTGAAAATTCATTTTCAAATCGTTTTGTTGTTAAATTTTGCGTTGTAAACTTATCTATTCTTAATTCCATGTGAAAAGATTGTAGTTTTTGCACTTAAGTTACGTTATTAGTTTAAGTTCATATTATTCACAATAATTAGCATCCAATCAAGGTTTTACGCATTCTATTTCTTCTTTTGTTTCATGTAAATAATGCATTTTTCTTGTTTACTTACAGTTAGGCTACTCTGATTGTAAACGAATTCAAATGTTAAGAAAACGTTTTGCGACACATAAACAAAAATTGAGACTGTTTCTTAACACCTGTATATGCTTCACTATAGATTTTTTTTTTGTTTTAACGTCCGACTGTTCTGCAAATTGCTGCTAATGCAGACGGTGAAGGATGAAATGAATTTTTTGTAATGTATGAAAAAATGCCATGCCCGAGTGGGATTCGAACCCAAGACCGCGTGATGAGAGGCGAGCACGTTACCAACATCGCCAACGCGGCCGGCACTATAGGTGTTGAACTAACTAAAACATTTAAATAGTATTATAAATGTCTACTAGAAGTTAAAATTGAAATCGTGATTTACTCGTAGAAAAGGATATTTTAATTACAAATTAGATACTCACGGGGTTTTAAGGATAGATAGTTTTATTTCAGTTAATATATTTTTTTGTTATTACACTTTTAAACTACTTATTATTTTGTTATAAACCATCTCTGTTTATTTTATAAATATACAACATTGTATAAATTTTAAAATATTGATATTATGTTTTAAAATTGTTTATATTAACTTACATTAACATTTTAATATAATCAATATTATTTTAAAAAATAGTCATTTAAAGGTTTAGCTGAATATTTAATTTCAAATAAACATACTATAATTTTAATATAGATAATAATATTGAAATTTTTGAAGTACAATAATTATAAAAAATGGCTTAGTTAGATACAATCTATGTTTACAAATACAAATCTATGTAAAAATTATTAAACCACCAGATAAAGTTTGCAAATGATGCATTCTACAAGCTGGTAAACCTGATCACGTAGTTATCTATTCTACTCAATATAATTTCTGGTATTGTCATGGTACGAAATTGTGCATCAATTAATATATTTGTAGTTATATTATATTAAGGACGGATACTTGATATCCGAAAGGACCTACTGACTGTTCTAATTTGGTGAGTCTTCTAATGTGTGTTTGGTGGTTTTTACTACATTATACAATATTATAAATCTTTTATTAAAAAACTAATTGGAAAAATAATTATCATTGTCTTAAATCGTGGGATTTCAAATTATGCTAAACATGAATTTTTAGATGTGAGTTCAAAAGAAACATAACATTTTCTGTCTCAGCTGGTTACATTGAACGCAGGTGCAAAACGTTGATAAAATAAACTAATAGAACTTCCCCTTATTATATCAGAATGTGGGTCTTTTTAACTCTGCAATTACATGAATTTCAAATAAGTGTTGACAAATTTTAAGAAATATTTTTATGAATGTGAGTAATAAAATGTGAGATATTCTAATTGTATAAACGGATGGAGATAAGCGGATAGAGAACATAATAAAGAAATATTAATTATTGTGAAAATGTATTATATGCTTTTCTTTGTTAAAATATATTAAAATATTATTTTTATTATTAAAAAAAATATTTTAAATATCTTTTATTATTAAAGATACATGAGATAAGTTAAAAAGTTCAAAAGGCGTGATTCTTATATACTCTTTTTTTCAAAAACTAAATTTACTAATGTCTCCATGGATTTACATTTATGAGAGTAAATCATTTTCGAAGAAGAATGAACATTAATTTTTTTAAAGTAAAGATATCTTATCTTTTCATACCAGATCAATCACAAACATTGTTTTAGAATTGCGCAATATCAAAAAACTGGGTACGAAGAACCGAATCTCTCTTAAAAATCTATAACAACATACTTAATCATTTAAAAGATTTTTCACTATATACAGTTTTAAAAATAAACTCATACATTTTCTTTTAGAAAAATCGTTTTATCGAATTAGTGAATTCTTTAATATCCGCTTAAATCAATTTCTGGAGAACTGGATTCAACTGCCTCATTCGAATGTCAATGACATAAAAAGACTTTAGGCTACCTTTACAATTTTATAATATTAAGCTATTTATTACTGTTGATTTTTTATTCAAATTTACCATCAAATGTCTATCAATTTATTTACAAACTAAGATATTGATTTATGTTCAAATTTGTTTTTAATGGGTTGTTTGTATATAAGTACTTTTTATTGTGCTGTCATACGAGTGATTTTTCTCTGTTTTTTCTTCCGTTAATGAAAGTGCAAACTAAAACCTTAAATGGTAAATTTATAAGTTAGATTGTGAATATGAAACATTGTACACTATTATAACCTAATTTGTAATCAATTAGTATAATGTTTGACTGTTCTTGCCCAAGTTTTCGCACATTTTTCTTAGTCTCTCTAAACGAATTTCAGGCCAGTCTCCTTTTTTCATTCTGTGTAATATAACACCTTTTCATTTCCTAAATTGTGTTGACTTGTCATACAGTTTATAATGTAAGCTTATATTTTACATGACAGTTCAAAAATGTAAGTTAAGAATATCTGGTTTTTATTTTTCTGAAAGCAAATTTTTAGGGAATAGCAGAAAAAAATTGACAAAGGGATATTAAAGTTAATATCAGTTAAAATTTCGAATAAAAATAGTATTTCAACTGTGACTTTTATTTTAAGATATCTTATTCTAAATATATATTTTATCGATACAAAATTCGTGCTGAAGAAGATGCGCTAATAATCAAATATATGGGTAATGAAAGAATGTAATTAAGAACTGTTTTTTTTATTTGAAATGTGTGTGTGTGTGTGTGTGTGTGTGTGTGTGTGTGTGTGTATGAATTGAACGGACTAACATAGTAAAGTATAATTTAACTGGTTTTGTACAAGACGTAACAGCAACTTGTGAAAACTTTTAATAAGGTAATGTAAAAATTAAACTACTGATACTAAAACACTAGGCCACTGACATAATTTTTTATACGACCATACAATGGTATGGTAATACTATACAGTAGTATAAACATTATTATACAAGGCGTCAGAAGCTCAATACAGTACAACTGGTGAAAATGGCAGTTTATAAAATAACTCATTTTTATAAAAACTTATTACTAAACTTCTTTAACAAATCTAATTTACAAAACCAATAGGTCATTTTAAGGCAACAGATTAAAAAAAAAACAAATGTATTTTTTTTTTATTTTGACGCTGTTTAAAAATTAAAGGGTTTCTGAAACTACTGACTTACTATAGCTATGACTTTCTACAGATCATTTTAATTTTAATTTAGAAAATAATATTGAAAATTAATTTTTAAAATCAGTGTCAACAAAAACGAATTTTGTAATTTTGGAATCAATTGCTAGATTCTAGTTTTTTTAAAAATATATTTATTTAAAGTCGCATCAACTGCTTGATCATTAGTGACAACGGTAGGTTATGAAACATTCATGTGGGATTTAACACGAGAAAAATTCCAAACCCTGGCCGGGAATCGAACCCGGGACCTCCGTGTGGCAGGCCAATGCGCCAACCACTACGCTACGGAGGTGGCCTAGTTTCTTAAAATTTAGTTTTTTTAAATATTGTGAAATATTTTGTATTGCTTATGTGAGTATCGTCACTGACACGGTGTAATATGGCAAATTTATTGGACATCTGGAGTTGTTTATTTTTTGAGTCTATTAAAATAATAAACATCTCCAGCTGATTGAAAAAATTAATACTTTAGAATTATTTAATTCACATTGACAAAATTAGTTAAATGAGTTATTTATTTTAGTTGCTAGGTGACTAAAGAAGAAGAAAAGATTTTGTACAAATTATTTTAGTGAGGGACAATATGGCGAACCGAATAGGCAGGTCCCTCATTCATGCATTAAAAATAGTCTTCTACAACGATATAATCAATTAGATTGTTTTATTCTTATGTGTGTATTTTAAAGAAAGTTCTTTCAAATTTATTAATTGATGTTACGTTAAATGGATTCATAATTTAAACGAGATTAGTTGATTGCTGTTTATGTAAACAGATTGTTATTATTTGGTTCGTTTTTACTACTTTTATACAGTAAATAATAAAAAATATAAAGTAAAAATAATTAAAGAAAAGTTTTTATTTATAATGTTACAAACTTGTTTTGGCGATCTCTTGTGTGGATGATAATTCTACTACTCCACAAATTGGCATCTCTTGTGTGGATGATAATTCTACTACTCCACAACGGACGATATTATTTATTCGTATTATAATTTTAGCTGTAGTTTTTTTGTTTTCTTATATGGTTCACGCATTCGTTGTGTGCTGGATGTGATTTGTCGTATGTTCACTTGGTTGTTTACGTTTAGTTTGTACATTCCTGTTTTACAAAATACAGTTTTTTAATGTATAAGTAATATATTTTCAAAAACTGCTGGTTTAATTATTTTTCTGAAATATTTATACCTGATACGATCACATATGCTTAGTTTTTACTTTGATGTAAACATAGTCAACGATTTTATAAGATACCTGAAGTAAACCTTTGTGTCTTTGAAATTTAATAAATAAAGTAATACTTATTTCTTAAGTCTTGCGAAACTTATAATGCCAAAGAAAACTCAGCTTACGTACAAACCCAACAAGATTGCTGTAAATTTTTAATAAGATTGGTTTAATAGTTTGTTGAGAAAATATTCCTTAAATGAAAGATAGGGATTGTTTGTTACCTTTAACAGTTCGTGTCCTGCAATTCGTGCAGATTTAATATTTTTAAAAAGGGAAACTTCTACGATTTTCAAAGTAGTAAAAAATTCACTCGAGTTTCAGGTGTTAAGTTTTGGTGAAATATTATTTTATACATGTGATAGACATACGTAAATTGTTGTGTTTGCAATGGACTTAACATATCACATTAACCAGGTAGTTTTTAATCATAAAATTGTTATAGCATTAATGTTCAAATAAAGAAAATATGTGATACATTTTAACACACTTTTTTACGTATTATAATATAATTATTATATTTTACATACATTCAGTTCCTTTTATTCTGATTTTGATAAATCTTACAAAACGTTTAATTTTCTTAACAGTAATGGTACTAAATAAACATAAACACGATATTTTTGGATAATGGCAAAAAATAATAAGGTCTGTCAAGAAAGCTTCATGTGATAAAAGTAAAAATACAATTTCTGCATAGAACTGTTGAAGCTGAATTTGATATATACCTGAATGTATACTAAACATTAAATACAGACTGACTTCACCGTTATTAGTTCTGGGTAGTATATATGATACGTTGAGTATTACATTCAAACAAAATGAATATTTTTACGAAATGTTTGCATTCCAGAAAATTATTGTTGAAGGAAGAGGCTAACGGTGCGTAAAGTACCAGAAGCAGACTTGTCAAATGCAGAATAATTTTTAACCTGGTTTCGTCTCCAAATATATGCACGTATTTAATTATTTACAATAATTTTTGTAACACTTTCAAAATTTGTAACAGGCATTCGTTTAACACCTAGTATCTAACTAGGTGTTAAACGAATGCCTGTTACAAATTTTGAAACTGTTACAAAAATTATTATATAGTTATATCTATATAGTTATATATTATATATTATATATTATATAGTTATATATTAGTTATATCTAATACAACATGGAAACTTTTCTTTTAAAAGGAAGAATTACATAATACTTTTTAAAGTGCTTTAGTCTCATTCGAATTACTACCACAAAGGACTTGCGAATTTTTCATGTTTTGTATTATGATGAAAATATACAATTTAAAGTACTAGAAAGCTATTTATCATTTTGAATTATGAATGTTTTCCATTCAGTATAAAAGATATAAAATTAATATAATTGAAATTATTATAAGTTAAAAAGTTATAAGTTGGTTCACGTAATTTGATTTAGCACATGATGTATAATGTTCTATCTAACTTTTCTTAAGACTCGCCTCAATTCTTAGCGCAGCGGTATAACTTTTAAATTTGAAACTTTTGTTTATGAAATATCTTCCCTGCGGGGCTGTGTGTTAGAAGAATTGAAAAACCCCCACGAGAATCATTATGAAAGTGACAAATAAGTGACTGTAATATAACTTGTCCGTTTTTATAATGAAAATTAAAAAAGTAACAAGAACTAAGGACTTGGTTCCTAATTAAAATTTGTATATCCTTCAATATCAACGGTGCCTCATTTTGATTTTTCCATTTCTAGTACGATAAAAGAATTTCATAACAGACAAATACGAAGGGGTTTCAATAATTATCGAGACAAATTTATGTAGAAAAAACCATTTATTCAATGACACTGAAACTTACGATACTTTCAAACATAGTCTAAAGTTATATTAAAACTTTCTGTTTTCCGCAGCGTAGAAGTCTTCACTTTCCTGTTAGAACCTTTCATGTGTGTACCACCTTTTTAACCTTCGTTGTTGTCAAACGTCTTACCGCGTAAAAAGTTTCTGAGCAGGCCAAGCAAATTCCAAATCTAACGGAGTGAGGTCATGGCTATAAAAAGAATGTGGTAACACTTCCTAACCCAGGTTCTCAAGTGTTTTTCTCGTTCTTTTAGCGGTGAGGGGGCGCCCATTTTCAGGCAAAATAAACACTTTTTAAGATAGCGCCCTTCCGTTTTCACCTTACTGCGTGTCTAATTTTTTGTTGGAGTATGTTAAAATAATACACTGCTTTACAGTGCGTTGTTCTTCTAAAATGTCATGAAGTTTGGGCCTTGTTAATTCCTGAAGACCATCAAAATCACTTTATCAGCTGATTCGTAAGTTTTGATATTTGTTTTTGGTGAGCGAATCCGGGTGTTTCTACTGTAGACTTCCTTTCAAGATAAGTTACTGCGATTTAAACGCTTTTCAATATAACTGTTTCAACATTCTTGAGTAAATTTCCACCAGTTTTACTCCTTTGGAGAGCAGAAGTCTTGTCACTGAATGTTGCTATTCCGGTGTATATGGTACAAGGGGAGCTGATATATTTAAATGAATAAAAGAGGTTATATTTACATAACTTATGATCAAACAGCTGATTATCAGTGTTTCCTAGGTCACCAACTCAATCCTCAAACAGTTTCATTGTCATTGAATGAACCTTTTTTTCTTTACATTAATTTGTATCATTAATTATTTAACGTCTCTCGAAAATCCGGTGTGTATGAGCTTATTTCACATGATTTTTGTATATTTGTAAATCAAATTATCTATGTCAGGCTAACCTGCATGACAGCTGTTATAATAGACAAATTCTGTAAAAATAAAAAGATGTACTGACAACTGATACGTTCACTATTATCGTTGCAGAACAAGTTACTATTATAATGTAATTGTTTTAAAAACTATTGGGACGTACAGTGAACAATTTTGGAGATATACAAACAAGAGGAACATTGATATTATAAAATACTTCCAAAATCTTCGAAATTTCTGAAACGCTGCATGGTTCACAAAAACCACACCCTGAAACTCATGAATACCGTGAAGTGACTTAGGTAGATGATAAAATTCTGTCTTAAAAGTTCAAGGTACCAGCAAACATTCGAACGTCCAAGTACTTGATAATTCTGTTGATGTTCTGTTTTGATGTTTGAATTCTGTTGATGTTAAACCGTATCCACGTTTTGAATCTGTTAGGGACCATTTTATTAACATCAATTTCTTTACTTCATCCACATCAATTTAAAATTTTAACTATTATTAATATTATTATTATGATTGATGTTTTATTTTTTTTTAAATTTCAATTAGTTATAATTAATTCTTATATTCATTTTCTATTACTATTCCCACTCTGCCCAGTCCTCCGATGGCTTTAGTGTTAATAACCCTATAATTCCCTGATCTTAAGTCTTGATCATCGTCCCAACGTACCTCACTAGTCCCTACAATATCTAACTTCAACCTCTCCATTTCCCTTTTTAAATTCTCTAACTTACCAGTTTGTATTAAACTCCTAATGTTTCATGTTCCAACTCAATGAATTTCAGAAACTTTTATTTTTTTGATGATGTCCGCTCTGATAGTCCTTGCCCGGAGATCCGGGTGGAGGACTAGTTTACCTTCAGAATGTTTTACCAGAGAGGACGCCATCATAATTTTTTCATATTTTGAAGTTCTCGAAGTTCTTCATGTTCGCGAAGCTCTTGAAGACCTGCATATACTAAGTAAGCCTAACCAGAATCATACATGAAGGAGTTTCCTCACGATAATTCTAGTCAGACAGAAAAATCTGTAGTTTACTGTTGCTTTCAGCATTTTGATTGGCAGACTGAGTACAACAAGCCACCGTCTGCCAGGGTGGTATGGGCAGCCCTTCCAGTTCTCTTCACAATGAGACGGTCATCGTGCTAATGAGCGGTCACACGGTTACTAACAAGCCACACAAAAAATAAGTAAATTAAATAAATAAGTAAGTTAAAATAAGTAAATTCATCAGATAGGACACTAGCCTTCTATCCCAGCCGGTTCCCTTGAGTCTTTTGTAAAAGGAATTAAGGGATCTCCTTTCAGTTGACGATAGAAGCCCTTTATAGCCTTTATAGCTTTATAGGTGGGTGGAAAAGATAAGTAATTTAGAGGTTCTTAGGCGAGTGAATGAAAAACAAAGTATATGGAAGCATCTTACCAGAAGAAGGGATAGGCTAGTAGGGGATATCTTAAGACATCCAGGTATTGGTCTATCAATAATGGAGGGTAATATTGAAGAACTGTATTGTAGGGAGAGGCAAAGGTTAGAGTTTATAAAGCAAATCACAAAAGATGTAGGATGTTACAGGTATGTAAGTATGAAACGACTTGCGCAAGATAGAAGAGCTTGGAGAACTGCATCAAAAGAGTCGAGAGACTGATGACAACAAAACTTAATTTTCTAGATTCCCTGAGTCTGAGAGCTAATTTTTAAGTTAAATTTAATTTGAGAAGCGTCTATAGACTTTATATTTATTTCTATTTTATTGCCCCCACATTTACTTATAAATTGAAAGTTTAACTGATAGTATTTAAAATAGTCAGACTCTTTAAAAAACATTGATAACCGTAATTACTTTAAAACTCATATCAACTTGCGTTCCCACACGGCAATCGCAACAGCCCTATTTCTATTCTAGTTTCACGTAACAATTCGGATCTCTGCAGCCGAGGTAAGCTTATTCTGCAAAGGCGTAATTAGACCGGTGTTAGTTAAAGTTTGATTGAGGTAAGTGCAGAAGAGTTATGCGCTCGTAAATTCATCGGACCAAGTAATTCAAAACAACATACCTACATTCAGTTAAAATTGACAGTATTCAATTATTATTTTCACTGTTGGATGCTGTTGATATAATTTTTTAGTGGTTTTATAAGTTGACATTTTCTATAAAATATTGATTCAAAATCAGTACTGACAAAGGGTTTAGAAAGAAAACATTCTGTTGCTCAGAAAAAGTTGAAACCCGTTTGAAAGAAAAATTAAAAATAAAAGCCGAAATGCATTTTACTAAAAAGTAGCTAAAGTCTTGAGTTCGAATCTCAGGACTTATTGGCGCATTTGCTAGTGTTTCCTTACTTCTACTATCCCTGCGAACTGTGTTGAACGATACGGTTAAACGTTAACACTGTAATTGATATTTCAATGCATAATTTTATAATTGTTTTATCAAGCTGAATAAATATAAAATTCTTTCAGATACATTTTAAAGAAAAGAATAATTTTGCTATTTGTATTCAAATCATTTATACAACAGAATCCGTGAAATGAAATAACTCTACAGAAAAAAACGTAGAAAACTATAAAGCGACACTGTCCGACATAAGGCCACATTTGCGTGACAACATACCAAAAAAGCCTTTATTTTCTTTTGGGGAAACACTCAGTTTTTCTTTTCTTCTTATTTTATTTTACGTTTCTGTTATTTCCTCTAGTTATTTTATTGGATGCAATGACTCAAAAGAGTTTACAAAGAAGAAGGGTCGATCTTGAATTGGTGAGGCTTGTTCAAAGGTACGGAAACAATGCTCTGTGTTATCTTACCGTGTGACAATTTCACGCTTCTTCCCACCTAATTAGTTCTAGAAATTTTTGTATTTTATTATTTTCTTTGAAGGAGTCCGTCACTCTTTCACCTCTTCTATTTGTTACTTTTTATTTTGTTCTTAAATTTCCCTCATTTTTATTCAACATCCCTTTTTACTGCTTTACACTTCCTACTTTATAACACTTTAAAACATTTCACATTTTCAGAATTTTTTTCATTAAGAGCATTGACCTGGTCGAGACCGAACAAAAACTTTATAATTTATAAGATTTTATTGCGTGTAATGGTTATGTTATTAGTTTTGAAGTTTTCACGGTATTTCAAACCAAAAAGATTATAGGATTTTTACCGTTCTGAAATGCTGATAACTTTCTGGAACCTAAACCGGAAAAAGTATATTTCTGAAGACATTATCTGTATATGGCTTCTATAATTTTTAATTGGCTATCTATTAATCATTTTTAATTGCCTATCTTTGAAAGTGCAATAATATAGATTAAAAAAATGTCAAATGAATGATTACTAAAATACGAAAATGTAAAAATAATCTACTAATGAAAACTTCTTCTAATGACAAATGTGTGTGTTTGTGTAACGTGTGTGTTGTCGTGTAGTTTGTGGTGCTTATGATCTACTCCTCAGTCTGTCTGTCTGTGTTTGCGCGGATGCCGGCCGCATTGGTGTAGTTGGTAACGTGCTTGCCTCTCATCATGCGGTCTTGGGTTCGAATCCCATTCAGGCACGGCATATTTTCATACGTTACAAAAAATCATTTCATCCTTCACCGTCTGCGTTAGCAGTAATTGCAAAACAGTCGGACATTAAACCAAAAATAAAAAAACGTGTTTGCACGTGATTGTTTTCATAATTCATAGAGTAGTCTATTCATAGAGTATTGTATTAATTTTATTTTAAATTTTATAGCCCTAATTTTTCTTTAATTATTTTATCTCAATGTGCATTAATGTTTCTCACATTAGTAACATCATTTTATAAATAGAAGTAAATAAGTAGGTAATACATTCTTCTAGCAAATAGTGGTATTGATAGAACTGTACGATAATTTGAATTGTACAGGTAGATATCTGTAGACACAACCGACTGAATAATTAATTGATATTTAGTTAATTTTAAGTACCTACACGAAATAACCCCAAAACAGATTTTCCTCATGGTACCTATATTTTTCAATTTTTTCGTAGTGAATAGTGGTGTGAAACTAAAATAATTATTAACTTGCACACACATATTACTATTAAAATGAAAAATGTTTATTCCTCGACATGAGACCAAAAGGCCTTGGTGAGCGCATGCGTGAATATTTGTACATGCGTGCAGACCGTAATTCCGATAGCATGTAGTGAAGGATTTTATACAACTTGTCTACTTGTCGTTTAAAATAATAATCTGTTAAACTTTATTTAGACTATTATAATTTCTTAAATAATACTGTTTGTCATCATCATCTTCAGTTCAAGGATTAGGCTGGATTAAACCTGTTCCGATACCCATCTTTTCCTCGGTTTCCCTATATCCCGTTTTCCTATTGGCTTGTAATTCATAATTTCAAGCGGTAGTCTTCCTGGTTCCATTCTATTTTAAATGACTGCACCAGTGTCTTCGATTGTGGATAATTTTTTCACGCAGGGGTGTGACACCCAAAGCTCTTCTGATTTCTTCATTTCTAATTCTATCTGCTCTGGAGCATCCATACACACTACGTAGAAACCTCATCTCTACTGCTTGAACATTACTATCAATTTTCTTTGTATAGATCCAGTTCTCACTTCCATAAAGTAATGTTGCGATAGCTATTGTATTATAAAATTTTATTCTAGTTTCTTGCCTTGTTCTGTTTTTGAGGTTTCTGTGTATGCTGCCACATATCCTCTGGTCTCCTATCGGGCGCCTCCCCAGGTGGCGGATAGGGGGATGCCTCCTAGATATAGGTGGTACCGAGGAAATGAAATACTCGGGGTGGACCAAAACAGCAACTTCAAGCGCCTGTACCCACATTGGGCGGCTTGCGGGAAGCGTCTGACCCAGAATGGGCGGCTGTAATTAACGGGAATAAACCCTAAATTCTGGTCCTCCTAGTAAGGGGGTTGTGCAATAGGCCAGTACCCTATTCATGGAAAAAATATAACACTTACAATACCCAGAATAGCCTCGGACAGGACAGGATACTGTTTGTAACAGCGTATAATATTATTTTTAATTGTTTTATTGTTGATCAAATTGGTGGCCGGTCCGTTGGCGTAGTGGTTAGCGCAACTGGCGTCTACGCCGGGGTCCCGGTTAGGTCTGGCATTTTTCCTTACTTATCTTCTTCATCTATCATCCTTCTCACCGTCTGCATTAGCAGCAATTGCAAAACAGTCAGATCGTAAAAAAAGGAAAGTATAGTCTAATGTTAAAATGTTTTTGGAAAATAAAATTTATTATTATTATTATTATTATTTATGCTAAAGCACATCACAGTTCTAACAAATATTTTATAAAAGAGTAAATTAATCAAAATGTGTTACTTGTGTATTAGGAATTTATTTGTAATAAACCTCTCACAAAGTGAGACACTGTCAAAATATTTCAGTTTGATTTTAGATAAAATATTTTAGTAACTTGGAACACAGAAAAGTACGAAAACAGTTTTTTGCTAAGTTCAAGACTTGAACGTCACAATTCCCTATTCCAAAAAACGATCAAAATTATCAAAGGGTAAAAACTGGCGCATAAAATATTCTCTTTAAAACCTATATGGATTAACGGTTTCTAGAAGTACGGTTTACCTAAACGATTTAATATACAACTTAGTTATTGAACTTAGTGTATTTTGTATAAGTAACCAAAATTTATGAACAAATTTGTTAATAACCTTTTGTCTAAATCTATATTGTAACAACACCTTTACGAACACTTTCACTACAAGCCCAAAGAGCATGTTAACCTATTTATATGTTCCCTTTACGTCTCATGACTACCTTGCCAATGCCGTACGAAGCCTAAAAATAAAATGACTTAGGACATGCCAGTTTTATGTAGACTTAATAGGTTAAGCTATTTACAATTCAAAGATTACTATAGTTACTTGAGTCACGAGTTTGCCTTTGCTTGCAACGAGGGGTAATGGGGGGAAAGCATCAGTGCGCATGCGCGACTGCTTTAATTTCAGTACAACAAAAAAAACAACTTACACTATACCCAGATATCTTGGAACCTTTTGGTAGGTTAGCTGTACGAATATAACTGTTTGCTACCGTAAATAGAAATGTTAGTTTTTCAAAAACGTAGACAGACTATTCACAGTGCTGAATGAAACTAATGAGCAGTGTAACAAAATGCTGTGAAGTTGAAGCTAAACAAAAATGCCTTTCCCTGCCTATTAACAAAAGCCATGAGTGAGGGGCTAACTACTGTGATGTTTCTGTTTCCACAATTCGAAAAAAAGGAAATTAAAGACGTGAAGAAGCTATTCTTCAACAGTTTTGTTGAAACCTGTTAATAAAAAGAGAAAACGGATAGGTAGATACTAGTGACACTGATAGTAAAGACGCCGCCGGTGACAGCGATAGTAAAGAAGGTGATTCATTCGTAGAAAAATTTGTTCCAGTGGAATAACGTAGCTGATAATTTCAGTAAATCAAAAATTTCTAGTCTTGTAATTAAGCTACATGCAATATTACAGGTCACATTTTTATTTCTCATAAGGTTTATGAAGAAAACATTTTCTCGGAATAAACTACAGCTTACAAAATGTATGTACAAACTGCACGGTAGTGAAATGTACGCGTAGTGTCTCACTGGTGAGGTTGGCAGCACTGTCAAATTTTTACTTCCCTTCCTCACAGCCAATCCATACGCAAAAGGCAATCTCGTGACTTCAGTATAAATATATTATCATAATTCTTCGGGTTGCCCTATTCTCCTCATGTCTATCATATCATTAGAAAATCAACCGTGATCACATTAATTTGTGCCATAGTTCAATACAGGATCCGTGTGCTACTGGTGCTTTCCAATGTTTCTACGAGATCTTTTGCAGTGGTCATAATTCTGTATCCATGTATTTTTAACAATGTTGTCTTATATCACAACCATTTATACTTTAACAGGTATATCATTTGTATTAAACTTTGTTTATAATTTTGTATCTTGGTTTTAAGTTAGATCAGATTTTAATTCAATACAGTTATGAAAGGTAAATTAGTAGTTACAGTTTATTTTGTAAAAGACAGTGAGTATCAACGATTCATTCTTTTAAAAATATTTAATGAATGTTGAATGAAATTATTATTAGAACGATAGAAACGGATGGAACGATGGATTATTTATGATCTGAAATTGACTGTTTACTTTTAAATAATAGTTATTAACTATTTTTAATTTGGCCGATACTATTGAGAATAACCCAGACGTAAAATTTTGATGAAAAGAAAATAATCTAATAAAAGAGTTATTAATACGTTGATATTCGTTATAGATTAAGTAGCTCACAATATTCATTGATTCTTTGACCTCTGGCTTGAATGAATGGCCGACCGTACCAAAATTCATCATTTCTAAAGTTTAGAAAGTCATAAAAAGTTGTTTGTTGCCTTTGAAAAGCGGATAAATTCCTTCTATAAAGATTATTAAGGATGAAAACTATTGAAAGCCTGTCGAACCTTTTTGTAATAGATATCTTTAATCTACTTAATTTATAAGATAGACAAAGATAAAAAGATTGGCAGCATTCTATTGATGGAGCAAGTCGAAGAAGTCGAATATACGGAAAGAAAATGTATGAGGTGAAAGGCTTCAGTTAGTCAAAGTTAGACAGGAGAATGGTCCCTATAGAAGTTCTCATGATCATAATTTATTTCATCCATACAAGAAATGCGACGTCACAGTTTCCGTATTTTCTTCCTTTAACTAACCTGAGGTTTAATACCGCTTAATGGCTTTACTAGATGTTATAACTTACCAGAAATTCAATGAAAAGTTAAAATTTTTATTATCTAGATCCAAGGAAGACACAATTAACCGGAAAAATCTCATTAACTAAAATAGTTTTGAACAGTACTGTTAGTTCCAAACCCTATAACTTATGAATAAATGTTCAAATTTAAGATTCGTAATAAAATATTTGACTGGAGTAATACGGATTATTTACATTTGTATGTACTACTTATATTATATTACTACTTAATAACCTATGGCATGTTAAAAAAATGTAGTTTATGAGATAATTGTTTACATAAATTTTTTAATTGTAATTAAAACGTATGTAATGAATGTGATGTATTTTGTATCCAGTTTAAAATTCATCAGATGATAATGCTCAGTACAGGTATTTGTTAAGCAAGTTATATTTTAGACTTCTGAAATTATTCTATATGATTATTATTTTAAACTAGTAATAAGCGGCTCTTTTATTGCAGTATTGATGCATTTGCTCTTTTTATGTAGCAGCTAACTAAACTATTTAGGTACTACGTGACGTAACGATGTTTTAAAGAATATTGAAGATATAGGGCATCTTAGTAAATAAGATCTTTTGTTAACATTTCCTCTAAAGAAGTTAAAATAATAAAAAAGACGTGTTGATAAACAGAATAATTCTTTTATATAAGTCACATCAACTGCGAATCAAGTGTATAATATAGCAATGTCTGTTGATGTAAAAGATGGAGATTTTTATGGCCCTATTCAGTAATCAAACCAGAGACCTTGGATACAAAATTGTGCTGTAAACCACGGTATCAAAACCGTCATGGGAGGACAAGCTCTCCGGCTGCGCCTCTTCAGATAATGTTGAGATTTATCAATACTTTCAGGTCGGAAAATTCCCAACTTACGCGTAAAATGGAAATACGTTAATGAATGTAAAAACCCAATAAATTTTTAAATATAAGAAGCAAGCAAATGGAAAAGGATGTAAGTGCCACAAAGAAAAACCCAAATTTTTAAGTAGACTACACTTCATGTGCCATCGCCAATGACGTGAAAAAGGTTAATTGTGCCACTAATATGCTCCTAGGTTCCTGGAACTGCCACTAGGGAGCAAAAGGGTGAAAGCTATCAGCTGGTTTATTGAAACAGTTGTGCCACCCGGCCTGCCAGCCATATTAAAATCGGTTAGAATCATATTAGAATCACGTTTATATGTTCAATATTTTTCAGAGACTCCAGAATTTAATGTTTAATTACAAGTTAATTTAATGTTCACATATCATTAGAGTCATACATAAGTTTTTTATAAGATATTACGGTTTTTTATTTTAAAAATAACCCAGAATGTATGTGTCTTACGGCACATACAACCTTTCCTTTTGAAATGGTTCTTGCAGAATCACCGACTTTTCTGTAATATCGTGTTGGCACTTTCACCATTTTCAAGTAAACTTTAAATATTAAATTAATTAAGTAAAACTGTTAATTTTATAAATAGTTAATGTAAATTTAGTGCTCCGAATTTTTGAAGATTTTTCTGACATCTACTGGCCAGCTATATATATATTGTTATTCCTGAAAATTTTGTTTAGGCATTTACATCCTTTTCCGTTTACCTGCCTCTGTTCTTTTGTTCTTCATTTTTATGTCCGATTTGGCAGAATTATTCTGGCATTATCACGGGAAATTCTTTTCTAGCCCGAATTTTCCCTCTTTTAATTTCCCTTTAAGTACCTACTCTATAACATTTTCCTCCTTTATATTCATTTAGGCTTTTTAACCTTCCATTTATTTAACAGCAATACATCCTTTGAAAACAAGGAAGGAAGGATATACTTAACTAGCCACGCCCGTTTCTTGAAAATAATATTCTCTACACATTATGTATTCTTTATAAACCTTGATATTTAATTACCTACTTGAAAAATTTACTCTTAAGCATTCAAATTGTCAACATTCTGTACATTTTTACAGCTAATCTTATATTTTCATTTTTCATTTTTAAACGTTCCGTATGCAATCCTACGCAATCTTCTTACAAAATTTACTCCTTGTCCAATATAGTGCCCAAACCATTTTTACTGTTGTACTTCTTTTATCACTGTAAATATAACGAGTCTTCTGCATATTCTCAACTTTTTTTATTTTTCTCTAAATCTTTACCACGGTCTTGAATTATTATTAATTTTCTCGTACCTTGTGCATTTTAGCTTTAGAGAATCTGTTGCAAAGATCCTTGTGCAACTAAGCTTTCATAACTAAAGAAAGACGGCGGCCATAGCCTTTCTTTAGTTATGTTTTTTTGTTGTTCCCTTTATCACAACGGTTGCTATATCATTGTAAATATTGTGAATTACTTTCCCTTCTCTGTACGTCACTCTACCTAGAAAAAGCATTCTCTGAATCTAGGTAATTACTGTGATCGCAGTTTTTTCTTAGCCTTCTTTTCCTAACATTCCCAATACTAATATTCTGTATTATGTTCTTTGACATAGATGTATTTTGTAAGAAAAGATATTGGTAGTAAAATCACTAGTTTCATGTTATTTTTACAGTTTATTGATAAAATGGTCAGATTTTTGAAGTAATGTACATTTAATTAAATGTGAGGTTGTAGAAGGTTGATATCTTTCTACGTTATTAGCCTATTAAAATAATTTATAATATAAAATATAAAATTTAACATATAAAATAATTTAAAATTGTAGACATTTAATTTGATAATATGCTTTATTTAAATTAATAAATAATATTTTAAAAATAATTATTGAAATTAAAAGGAAAATTTTAATTATTTGAAATAAAAAAATAATAAATAAGTTAGGTATTTAATTTTTATAAGGTGAATGTGTTTTTTATATTACTGTTAAACAGTTGATTTACAGTATAAACCTATTGAAGAAAGGAAGATATACAGTCTTGATCAAATATATATAATTATTAAAAAACAAATAAAGTATTTATTAAGAATTATCAATGTTTGATTTTTTGAATATTAAAATAAATGTAGAGTAACAATTCTTGTACAGGGTGTGTGAATGAAAATTCAAAAAAATAGATATTATATGTAAACTGACGTGTAGGCAGTTGATAGTGTTTTGGTTTTATATTTCATTTCCCAAACCGGTAGACAAATCCTTTTACATAAAAAAATCGATTTAGAAAATGTGGAAGTTTGTAAAGTTTTTGGGGGTTGAGTTGATTTGGGGAGCTTTTCTATTGTCTCATATGTAATATAGAATGATTTTACATTATAATATGCGAACCCGCGCTCTCTTGCCAAATGTCGCATGTAGTACAATATGACGCTTCCTAACCTCCTCTCGTAAACCGACAGCCACATAATTCTTTTTAAAATGTTCTCTGCACAATTTTACAAATTCCGTAATAAAATGGTAACAATAGGCTAATAAATAATAACATGTGAAATAAAATATATGTCATACGGTAAAATTATACAGTATCTGTTATATTCCATTGTTTAACAAAATTTCAAACTGGTTTAATGGAGTTTTGGCCTTTAACGCTTATATTTACGCTGTATGTAGCTAATTATCATAATAAAAGTATTTTAAAGCAATCTCAGGGTATGCATTTCAGGGCAGCTTTTTATTTCAAACAACGAAATTTATTGCAGTTATGTAAACTTGTACGCACAAATAATTAATTTAATACTTCATATTCAAACAATAAAATATGAAAACCCTTAAGTAGGGTGAATATTTTTTGTACCATGTAATATCCGAGGTCATTACTTAATTAATATTAATTAATAAGCGAATCCAAAACTAAGCATGATGCAGTGAGTTTAACCATAAATAACATTTGTATTAAAATAGTGACCTGATTTAAGTATTTTGGCCCAATAATAGCTTAGAATGATGACCAAACGCTTTTCTATCCTTTTGTATAAAATGGAGGCAGCAATAACAGGGGCACGGGTAGAGATGGCAAAGGTGATCTAAGGATAGAAGTCCGAATAAGATTCGTGAGAGGTTACATCTTTTCTATCCTTTTGTATAAAATGGAGGCTTTTTGCCGAATCGGCCGTATACCACTCAGTTTAATTACTTAAGAAAACCCAGGAAAACATTTATTTTTTGTATAAGAGATATTCAATCAGTATTTTATGATCGCTTTAATTTGAATATCTCTAGTCTTTTTTTTAAATACACATTACTGTATTCATTGGGATCTTATGATCGAATGGAAATCCGATCATATTAGTCAAAAAAAATATCCGGTGTGAAACATACGCGACTTTCCCTTTCCAATGCAAATAATGAACACTGTAATCTAATATTAGTAATAAAACATTAGACATAAATAAAAAGCCAACCTCAAAAAACATAACCTAATTTTAATCATGAATGAATGATGCAAAATGAAAGTCAACCTCAGTATGCTTTAATAAAATCACTTTCTCATGGTAAACTAAGCTCTGTAAAGACAAATGCTCTAAATAAAAGTTATAGATCTTTTAATTTCCGATAGCTTTGATTTTACATTTTGTCGTAAAATGCATACTAAGGCCGAAATCTTAAAAAAAAAGATTTTTTTACAGATTTTCATGTATAAAAAAAACAGAAAATTATTAATTATCGCTAAACTAAGCGTTAAACGAAAAAAACATGTTTGAAATATAAGTCGTAGATTTTAAATTTTCTGCAACTTCAATATTATAAAATTTGTGTGTGTGTGTGTGCGTGTGTGTGTGTGTGTGTGGGCGCGCGCGCACACACACACACACACATACACACACATACACACACACACACACACACTGATCAATCGCTAAAAACATGTTTTTTTGGGTTCAGGAGGTCTGAAAACATGTAGATCTGGTGAAAACTCAATATCGAAAAATCGACATGAAAACAATACTTTCTTTCCTATATATTCATTTAGGCAAGAGAAAGTAAAAAATAGCAGGAGAGAGGAGCATAGGAAAACAAATACATCTCGGTTAAAAAAACCTGCGAGTTTGGTATGAATGTTTCTCTGTGAAGCTATTTAGGCAGCAGTGTCAAAAGTAACGGGTGTTTCAAGAAGGGCGCACTTCGAAGTTTGAGAACGCTAATTTATTACATTAAGTAATTACAAATTATACGGAGTGAAATTATTACCTTTATGACATTCAGATTACCTTTAGAACTTTACAATAAATGTTCAAAATGACTTCCTCCGCTTGTAATGCAAGTTCGGACACGTTTCATAACATTTGCAGCCACTTTTCGTAGTGTTTGCTCATTAATGTTTGTAATCTCACTTTCAATATTAGCCTTCAATTCTTCAATTATATGAGGATTGTTTTTAAAAACCTTACTCTTTAAATTCCCCCAAAGAAAAAAATCCGCAGGAGTAAGATCTGGGGATCTTGGTGGTCACAATCCTTTTGATATCACACGATGGCCAAAAATTCTCGTAACATATTCAGCGTTTCAGTAGAAGTATGGCACGTTGCGTTATCCTGCTGAAACCAACAATCTCGATCGTGTAATTCTAACAACGCTATAAATTGTTCAATTAAGTTGCGGTACACCATACTATCTACAGATGTGTCAAAAAATAAAGGCCCAACAATACGACGCCGGGAGATCGCAAACCAAACACCAATTTTACGTGCGTGTAGTGGACGTTCATGAAATGTGTGAGAATTATGAGCGCTCCATATTTGGCAGTTTTGGCTGTTGATGTAACCATCCAAGTGGAACCATGCTTCGTTACTGAAATAAACACGATCCAATATTTCAATACCGTTGTCATTAACAAGAGAACGTATCCAATGACAATACTGTATACGTTTCCCATGGTCAACTTCTTTCAGTTCATGAACGACACCGATGCAGTAAGGATGCAGATTTAATTTTTTTGTAGCCCTTAAAGCGGAAGATAGTGATAATCCAGCCTGTGAAAATTACTTTCTAAGTGATTTAGCGGGTGAGGTAGTGAAACGTTGTTTCACATCGTCCAAAACTTGTTCTGTTAACACTGATGGTCGACCTGTGTTTTTGCGATCCTGTACACTCCCAGTCTCACGAAATTGATTAATCAGACGCGATATTGTGGTGTTATTAGGTACTTCGGAATTGGGAAATTTTAAATGGAACTCATATTTCACTCGTTCGTAAGATTTATATGCGCAATAATTTTCAATAATAAAAACACGTTCATCTTTTGAAAAAACCATGCTTGAACTTATACAGACACTACAGACACAAATGAATACTGGGATAGCACTAGTACATGTCAGTAATACACAATGGGTCAACAATGAGTACGGTAGTGCCAACTGTTATTTGGGGGAAAAAATATTCCCTATGCAGAAAATATTAACCCTTAAACTTCGAAGTGCGTCCTTTTTGAAACACCCGTTAAAATGCTGATCGCCACCCTTTAACGTGAGGAAGCACCCCAAAAATAAGTATAAGCTGAAGAATTGTTGTATTTAATAAATCATATAATACTTAGAGGTATACTAAAAATGAAATATCCTATCCATACTAAATGAGAGTTAAAAATTGTTAAAATATTGTTGCGATAAAGAAAAGAGCATGTGAGATGTTGATCGTTTCTTTTTACGATAGTACTGGACAGATATTGGCACTAAATCTGAAATTATTTGGTGTATGATACGAAGCACTTTTTCATCTTTTAGCTATCGCTCATAGTAAGATATTGTTGAGGTTGCTGATAAAAAGAGATGGGCTGAAATCCAAAAGTAGACCTATTAATCGCAGTATGTTGTTTGCTAATCTTAACTTTGTCAAGAAAGTAGAGAGAAAATTTCCTCTAGTTGACCAATGAGAGCTCGTGTTAAATTTTGCAGCTTAAAGGAAAAATAATGCTCTTAGTAAAAACTATAATGACGTCAAATTTTTTTATCATTACTTAATGTAATTTAAAGTAGACTGCTTGTTAACACTTGTAACCTCCTGAAAGAATTTAAATTTTCACCCTGCCGTTAACTTTTTCACTTTATTCACCACTGGGCAGTAGAATCCATTTCACTGCGCAGTGAAACCTATTACTCTCTGGAGATATATTAGGACGTCACTTATCCCTCCCTCCATATCTTTTTTTACCAAATATGTCAGCGAATGATTGACTCAGGACGAGAGTGAAAACAGAATTATTTTGCTTTATAGCTGTGGAACACAGGGCTAGATCTAACACCAGCTGCAAGTGACGGCCAGATTTAAAAACTGAATTTTCTTGAAGAATTATTAAAAGTAACAGATATATATATAGTCATTGCTGGAGGGTGGATCCAGATAATAGGTAATAATCTTTCATAATACATCTACCCAATTTCTTTTGAAAACTTAAATTATGAGCCTTAACCTCTGTTTGCTATTTATAAAATGTGAAATATTAAATAATTATTATAGCTTATCAACATGGAAAAATTAATAAAATAATATGTAAAAATATAAAATTAATTTAGTGCAAATAAGCTAGAATTTTTCCCAAGGAAAAATTTATAGTGAATGAAAAAATATCGAGAAACAGGGCACATACAAATTCCAATAACACGCGTGATATACAGCACCGTTCAACGTACAAAGGCTTCCGCTTGGTCTTAGGTGTATTATTTCAGAAATGATTTTTTCTGGTGACCTTGAGAAAAGCTTATTCTGTTCCTTATAGGTATGCTATTCTGATTGAACGGCTGAGTTCAATGTTAGCTCTGTATCTCTTTACGCATGCTCCCAATTACCTTTCATACCGGAAAGAATTACGTCCAGTTAGCTTGCATCTGTAGACCGGATCGTACTACATAACAAATACTACCCGATTAAATTGTTATAAAACCCAGTATTGTGTTATGTACTTTTTCAGGTATGAGATATGTTTGTGTTCCATCTCTGATTATTTGGACTCTCTTGAATATCCGCCACTGCATAAAACTGAGCAGCCAAATAAACAAAAAAAACTTCTTTATCAAGTTGTAATTAAATCACTGAATGTAAATATGGAGGGAATGCTTACTCGTTCATAGCAACATAGCTATAATAGGAAATCATTTTTTAAATGCCGTATCTGTAATAATTTACATACTTCAAAAAATAAATGAATAATAATTCTGCAGAGCCATAGTTTGTTTAAAAAAAATTATGAACATTATTATTTAAATGAAAACACTTAATAAAATCTGAATTTACAAATAAATAAATAAACTAAATGTTATTAAACCTTATTTATTTTATTTATGATAGTCTCCATCATAAATTAAATTTATGTAAGTTAACTTAAAAATCAAAAGTAACTGTTTTATTACTTTATATTCAACCAGAAAAGTTTATTTATCGCATCTTCAATTGAATCGTTTCTTGTTAGAGACCACAATCTAAAATTGCGTTAAGCACAACTTGTAGAGTTTGAAGTTGTTTGGTAATGTTTACTTTGTCAAGAGAGTAGACAGCAACTTTCCACTTGTTTCAACCCGTGGGTGATAGTGTTAAATTTTGCAGCTCAGGGGAAATAAGAGCCTAAAACTATATAGGTCAAATTTAATATCGTTTTTCAACGTGTTTATTTATGGCAAACTTTACGCTATAATAATTCTTTCAGAAATATAATTTACTTTCATTTATATAACGACATTTTTTTAATTATAATAAATTCTTTTTTATAACATTCATTGAAAATTAAAAGAAAAATTATTAGGCTAAAACGCATAAATTAGTCAGCAATAACAGAGTTTATTTGAAGAAACATCGTGAAACAACTATTAAAGTGGTTGACTTTACCATTTTCTTGGAGTTATTTTCTAAATATTAGAATTGGCTTTATGACATTAAAAATCCATTGCTTAACTACAAAAATTATAGCCGAAATTATTTTCAAAAATAATTGAAAATAATGCATGAAATTATATTTTCCAGTAAAACATAACAACTGCAATATTATATGTACCTAATGGGAAGTGGCCTTATGAGTATTTAGTATGATTTGCCAGATGTATATCAGCTCATCAGAAATATACAAAGAAATTTAATGTAGGCTTCTAAGAAAATAAACATAGTTCAAAATTATTCTTCTCCATGGTGAGTCCTGATATCTCCGCTTGTCTAATTTTGGCAATAGTTGTTACTGCCAAATGCTGTACAGGTATATACATTTTTAGGTTAGGTTCGGTAACTAATAGTCTGCTGAATTAATATTTCATCTGCGATTGAAATCGTAGAAGAATATTAGACCGTTGGAAAATGTTTGCGAACACGCTTTTAACTCAGCACCGCAGAAAATATACGGTTGAACATTGTGAACAGACAACAAAAATATGACCTTGATTTTTACACGAAAGAACAGTATTACTAAAGTTTTATATTTTACAAAGAACTTTTTTTTATATAGATGGGTTGATTAACCATCATTTTCTTATTTGAGTTGTTCCCTAAATATTGGATTTGGCTTTATCGTATTAAAAATTCATTGCCTCCTTTTCAAAAATTATTGAAAATAATGAACGAGTTGATTTTTTCTGGTTTCTTACGGTGGCATGGGGTGATATTCCTTTGTTCACATTACCGCAACATCCACTTCGGCACACGCATGTTTTATTTTTACCATAATACTTCAACTTGCACTGATGCACTTTATACACTTAATTAGTAGTTATGTATCTAATAGAGAAGTGTTGTAGTTAGCCGACCGTTCCAAAGCTCATTATTATTATCATAAGTAGTTAAAGTAGTACAAAAATTATTAAATTACATAAATTGTTTCTAAAAGTAAAAAAGTAGGAATAATGAAAATATGGTTCTTTTAAAAAAAACTTTGTAATTGATATAACATCAAATACGATTAAAATACCCAACAATTTGCACGATTAAAATACGAATAAAGGCACTTGACTGTAAATCCAGGATGTCATTCTTAACCAGGATCTAAATAATCAAAAATATTGTAAATTTTTTAATGTTTAATAACTAATTATAGTCATTAATAATCAAGTGGCTAATGCGACTTAAAATAAGTGAAATTTTTTATACCTAGTTGACGCTCCATTAAATCTCAAAAAGGTACTACTGAAGTAGTTAGAAAAAAACCAAAAATTTTGTATTTTATGCTATTGGACTATTCTTTAAAATATTTGCCCTATGGCTTTTCCTTGTTGAGAAAGAATTTCTGATATTAAAAAATGGGAAAATAGAAAATAAATGTTTAAATATATTTTAATGTAAAGTAAAATATATTATCATTGTGTATTCCTTTAATTTATTCAACCGTATTCGATGTAATCGATTTTTTTCTGGAAAAAAAGCCGCAGCTGTACTCAAATCTACAAAATTGTGGGCTGATTTGGGCGTTATACTTTCCTGAGTAAATGTGTTTTTATATATATTTTAATAAATAATATTTACCTAGAAGCTATTCTGAAGCCGAAATTATTTCTTATAAATACGATTTAGTAGTATCAGTACTTTTTAAATGCTGTTAAAACATTTTTTTATTTTTCACATAAAAACATTTCTTGTACTTCTTAACATTTTTTAATACTTTTGAATTCAGAGTTTGCAAGAGCTCTAATAGATTTGTTGGGAGGCTGAGTTGCTTTCCGTCAAAATTTCCCTTTGTGTCAAAAATGTCAGAAAACTTGTCTTTTTTGCTTATCTGCCCTAAAGCAAGCAGGGTTGCTGGATGGATCTTCCTCCCGTCTTTCTATGGAATATCTTTAGAGTAAAAAAAAACCGGCACAAAAGACAAGGGAGAAGCGATGGTTGAAAACAACGTTATTTCGATATTGAAATATTTTCTTGTAAAGGAGCAAGCGGTGTCTTTAGTAGACAAACTCGTAAATTTACATTCGTTCAACCTATATCTTAAATTTTCAGTCTCATTCAACGTCGACTTGTCTTTCCAACGCTATCATCGCTACTTTACCGTTGAATCAATTTGTTTTCTTATAAAACTGTCCAATTACAATACTAATAAAACGAGAAACGTTTCCTTTTCCATTGAAAAGAGGACATTGCTCAACGTTTAATGAAAAAACTTTATTCATTTAACAGTTTGTTAACGGTATTTTTTTCTATAATTAGGCTTGTCTGTTTAAAGTCAACGTTATTAATTTAACATTAGAAATTTAATTAAATCATCTCATTTTTGAAATTATGAAATATATCAAATTTTCTTAGAAAGAAAATAGGGCTCTATAAATATTATAACTAGTTTAAATAACATTAAATATATTTTCTTTTATAAAATATCTTAAAAAGCTGTTCACCTTTATACTGTTTGTATTAATCAGTGGCGAACGTACATCTACTCAATTTGTAAAAAATGTTATAAATTTTATTTTTCTTCATTTTGAATCTTTAACTGTACTATAGAGAACAACTATAAGATGAGAGAGCATCGATATTACGTTAAAATTAACAAGAATAGGCACGGATAAAAAGTACAACATTCAGCAATTTAAACACTACACAGAAGGATTGTTTAATGTCTTTTAGAGTTGGTTCCGTATAAAAAATTTTCTTATTCTAATGATAAAAAAAGATATAGTATTAATTTATTTATAGCTAGTTATTAATTACTATTTCATGTTAATAGGACGACTGGCTAATGAAGAAGCGCTCTCTGCTTACTTTAACAGCCACAAAGACGAAGGTAGAAAGGATGTTGTTTCCTTTTTCGGTTCCCGCGTGGGAATAAGCGATTTTTTTATAATTTTATATTATAGATCGTTCTCTTTTAACAAACCACTTACATGCTACAATAACATTGACTTTACTTCACACTGTCCAAACGGTAACTAACTCTTTATATTGTCGCCGACCGGGGCCGACGACACGTGGCGAAACCTTGTCTGTAAAATTGGTGGCCCTGAAAAGGCACGTTTAATTGTGTTGGTGGGCCTGAAAAGGACCGTTGTTGACGGCCGGAAGCGGCGAGCCGGCGTGGTAGAAGCGGAGCCCGAAGAGTGACGGCTCGGCTACTGGGTTCAAGCCTAGCCTTCCCTCAGCGGCAGTTGGGTCCCCACTGCAGCGTGACAGTGGTGGCCCCCAGAGCCCCGCAGTGTCGGGTTGGCGTAGGCCGTCTGCCGGTAGCGCGGCCGAGGCGGCTCTCTCCGGGCCGGCGAAGGCTGACCGGTGCGGGAATGTAGCGTCCGCACCGGTAGCGTAGACCAGGGATGGTGCGTCTGGTCTCGGCTGGGCTCGTTCTCTTCTGGCTGGAGCTCTTCTTTCTTGTTCTTCTCCGGTTGAGAGTTCGGTGAAGAGTGAGTCTCGCGAACGAAGGTCCTCTCTTACATACCTCTCAAGATGGTGGGGAGAGGCTGTAGGCTCTCTGCATCAGGCGGTAGTGGGGACTGTGTGCAGACGCTAATATTGGAAGGGCAGGCGGCGGCAGTATAAAATCTCTTTAATATAAAATGTAAGAGATTATTCCACAAAAACAATGCTAGAAAAAATTTAAGAATAATCCTAATAGAAAGGATAATGGAATATAAAAAATAAATAATAAAAAACGATAAAATAAATGTCATTACGTAATGAAATAAAGAACAACTTTTAAATAAGACTCGCAGGTTATAAACCCCAACCTGTTAAAACTTCATACAAAAGCTATTGTTGTCAAAATGTTGTTGTTTATGTAGCCACTGTTTCACAGTACTTACATTAGTAAATTAGAATGATGTTTTCTGATGGTTATAATGAACCGATATTAATGCTCGGTAGCCAGATCAAACCAATTTTACTAACTTTTCTGTTTAAGAAACTAGAATTTATTTGATGCAAAATGCCGGTTCAATGAAATATTTCAGGAACAATTAAGACCAAACTGTACTGTCTTCTTCTTTGAATGTCTTCTCCTATTGGAGGTTTACAATCGCAACAGTAATCTTATTGTATACACTGGTACCCTAAACTGTTCCACAGAGGAGCCATAAAACGTCCTCCTCAACGCAATGCAATGAAATGCTGAGGAGAAAAAGGAGGAGGATGAGGAGGAGAAGAAAGAAAAAATATACCTGATGTACTAAAGTTTTATTTAACACAAACAATTTATTATTCTAAATTTTTCAGTAAGACCACTGAAAAATATAATATTATAATTTAATTTAATACGATTTGGTTTAAAACTACTGTAGTTCGCATAAAAAAGTCTTGAAGGAGAAATCTTGAATTCGATGAAGACTAATAATATGTTGTCAGTTGGTTAATAAACATAGCATGCCTTAATTAGATTGAAATCTGCTAATTCAACAATGCGACGGACTTACTTCAATAAAAAGTAATAGAAACTGATACTATCAAGTGTTAGAAAAATAACTAATTAAAGAAAAAATACATATGTCACAGTCACCCCCTTTGTTTAGGTACTGTGCTCCCGGCTATCAAAGCTTCCGACTTAGCGGCAGAGGGAAGCCGCCAATAGTTCCGACAGAGGCAGTAGGCCTGTGTCAGCACTGCAGAGTGCCTGTAACCGCCCCCACCGCTGCGCACTGGAGACTATATAAAGAGCGCTCCACTGAGCCTGAAGTGATTCCAATCCACTCAACCGCAGACGAGACATCCACCATCGGCACACGACTACCGAACTCCGACGAAGACTCATCGACGACCCCGCAAGAGAAAAAATGATGCTTCCGCTCATAAGCCATCAACCGGGACCGTCATCGCTCGCTGCCGAGAGTTAATCACCACAACGGTTAATCGACTGAGCTTTGCGCCCACCGGATCCCGACTAAGCAGCCATCGACGCACTACTGTGAGGGAAGAAGATGACGTATCAGCTGGACGACGACAGACTGTGTCACCCACCTCCTCAAGCGCCATGACGACTACGACCGCTCTTCTCACCAAGACGACCGCCGTTTGAGCAGCTTTTTTTGAGGGCCCCAAACATTTGAGGTTTCCCCACGCCGCATATTGTCTCCATCCTGTGACACATAGTTGCAAACCTCTTAGTGTCTGCATTGGTATTAACAAATTTAATTGGTATGACGATTGGTTTAATAGATTAGCCTACTATACGTATATTTAGTCAATTATCTTTATTTATTACAGTCAAACCCCTGTTCGCTGACCTTTACTGCAAACTAAACTTAAAACGTTTAAATTCTCATTCATCCTTACACATTGAAAGCCAAATCATGTTGTAAAAAAACACACACTTAGTACTGGTAACAACTGAAATTTGGTTGACTCGTGTTAAATCACCAATACTAGTGGAGAAATACTAAATGAGAATATTTCTTATAAGAAAGATATTTATGTAAAATCTATTTCTAAAAAAATTGTATAAACACTTTATTTTTTGGAGGTTTACATAACTTTCAAAGTAAAGATAGGATGTGGCATTATTTTCTTGTGATTTTATCTGTTTCTAAAATAATTTTCAAATTTTTTTTAAAACGACAGGAGTAAAGGATGATGCAATATTAGGCTGTATGATGCCGTAATAATAGATAAAAGTTTTAACCTCCCAAACAACCTTTTAAGACAAAAAAAAGATGTCTTAATTTTTCCAATCACAAAGCTTTTTAAAAAAATTAAAATTACGTGATTCTGTGTAACCATTGTTACTCAGAAAGCTGTAATCTTTACAATATTGAAAGAATTTTTGAAATCGGTTAAGACGTTTTTGAGATTAATTCATACAAACAAACAAACAAAAGTTACTTTTTAAATATTAATATAAATTGAATCTAAACGTGCAATACATTTTAAAGCAAATTCTATTACATTATTCATAATCTAAATTAAGAATACACTGCCGTTGCAACTAACTGAGAACCTCTGACTTTTTTCATTACGTTTGGGATTGATAATGTTTCCATATTTTCTTGCAATTAATGGAATATTACATTAAAATGACAAAGAAAGTTTTAATTAACATATATTTTTACTCTATAAAAAAGTTTCAAAAACCATGAAGGTAATAACAAGCTAGCTTTAATTCACCGTGTAAATTTTCTTTTGACGAAATTTTACACAGCAAAGATAACATTCTTTCATTTAGAATTTGAAAATTAAATGATTATATTTTTGAAGGCCGCCTACGTGCTTGTGACAAAAACTCGCACTTCGCACGAATACAATTGCTAGTAATATATATGGAAATTATTTATGAATATAAAATATACAGCAACATCGAGAGCCAAAGAAGTTTTCACATATACCCATACGTGCAAACATATGTATGTTTTATTTGCTTATAGTACATATGTATTTTATACAGAGAGCTTGCAGGGTGTGGAAAGGGAAATTATTGTTGATCTTGTTAGCAGAAATACATGTTACATACAATAGACCATGGTACAGTGCCAAGTAACAAACATTGGTAAACCCAGACATAAAGGGTAGTATGGGATTTTGTTTTAAGAGCGAGAAAGGGGCTTCATGGACGCGGGGCAGCTAGGAACGAGAGGTGGTTTGTGTGTGATCATCGTTGTTGCGCCGGTTGTTTTGTTGTGTTCACGGACTAATACCTTACTTGACATGCTCTGACAAGTTCCATTGTTTTCGTCCGATCACCCTCCTCTCAGAATTCACGTTTGACCATCCTACAACGGTCCAACGGCTGGTCTGTCCATCTACCCCGTTCTCTTCATCCCAACTAGCTAGGTTTAGTTCGTTCCATCCGCTTTCGTTCTACACTAACCACCGTTTCACCAGCAGAAATGAAAACTGAAAACGACGAAGCCTATTTTTGGTAAAGCGGATGAAACAACAAACGACGTCAATTGTATTGTTTCCTTCCCTCCTCCGTCTGTCCACGTATACCTAACGTATACGCACTTTCAAGTTTATTACGCTTATAAACCTAATACTGAAATAACGGGACTTAATTCTGCATCTTTTATCTACCAGAACTCTTCAAATTTTACCTACTCGCACTACTAATTTACATAATCAACCTTTTGTGTTAATAAAGTATAAACGTTTTCAGGAGTATACACCCAAAGACAGTTTTCAATAACGCTTTTGTAGTGTCAAGCGATAAGTAGGAGTTAAATGCAGCAATATTTCTTTCAGGGTTACGATTTTTTAATTTTTTGCAGATCTTCCACCGGACTCAATAATAGACACTTTTTATTTAACGATTTCTAAGATAACTTTATAAATATGAGCATAACTAACGCTCATAAGGCATAGTTAACAGTTCTCGATTTCATACTACAATAAACTCTCAGTTATCCGAAATAATTGGGGCGAGCCGATTTCAGATAACCAAAAATTTTGAATAAGCCTAGTTTTCTAAATAAGAAGGAAAAAGATCTTTTATTATAAAAAACAACATTACTGTGACCTAAAAACTTTTATTCATACGATTTAATTGTAAAATATTTTCCGTACATTTTAATTATTTTTTTCGAAAAGACAGAATTTTTTTCTTGATTTTATTTTTCATTAGTTTTCTTGCCAAAATGTCTCGCCAGCGTGTAACTAAAAGTACATCAGAGGGCGTCGATTCAATGGTTATGACCAAGCGTTTACGTTTAAACGATATTGATAGTATCAATCCATTTCCGGTACATAACAATAATTACCCAAAAAACTAATTAAAAAATACGTTAACAGAATGGGTTAATAGAATGGGTACGGTAGTCACTACCGTACCCATTCAACCACAACACAGTACTAATTGACTGTTTGTAGCAAAGATGATGTAGCCAAAAATAAACAGTTGGCCTGGTAGTAGACTACCGCAGCAAGGAAATTACTCATGTTGTCGGCAAAAATCCTGTCTGCAGTACTGTACGGCATGAAGGCATACTTTATGTGCAATAAATTATAGTACAGCTTGCTTAAACAGTATTTTGGTACAGCAATACAATTTAGAGCATTTAATATTTCTTGTTTTTATTAAAGTTAATTGTAGAAAAATTACAATTAAAAAATTAAGTATTTTTTGACGTTTCGGATAACCCGGGTTTCAGTTAATCCGGATTCGGAAAATCGGGAGATTACTGTGCATACTATATAGCTTAATATTGTTTAATATTGTTTAATAAAGCTATTCTATGTTTAACCCAGTGGAAAAATCGTATTCATAGTAACTTTTAAAAATGAATTTAAACATTTCACCGAATTCTGGTTAGACTCGATCAAAATCAGTTATATGAATTTTCCAATAGCTATAGTTTGTTTATAAAAGTCACCAATTTCATACATATCGGCAGATTACAGTACAGTAAACGTTTTTCAGTAAAAAAAGAGAAAGAGAAGTTTATGGAACAATGTTCAAAATTATATTTGGACTATTAAAGTACTTATTAAAATACAAAAAAAAAACACTTAATAATTTACATATTTTTTTAATTTAAATATTTAATATAATCTTTACGGTATCAGACAATCCGTCTATGTGACGACCTAATCTAATACAGTTTGCATATGGAGATTTTGTCTCTTCTCTTTTGTAATTATAATCAGCCTTGGATGGGCGGCTGATTTCATTAAATTTGGTTTGTAAATTTAATTCAGCTTTATTGGTGTATAAGTTAATACCTTTTACCCAATTTACTAAATTATGTCTCTTTCGATCGTTATTACAGTATTTGCATTTTAAATTTATCGAAATTCAATTAATTTAATATAATTTTTTAAATAAATCTACTTTTTCGATAAATACAATAATCAATATGTTTAACGACTTTTTACTAAATGATTTTTAGTTTTTGTTTTCACAGCCTAAAATGAATGAATTATTTAATAAATGTTATACCGAATAATGAAATTAGATAAAACAATTCAATTTTTTAGTTTTTCCGAATTAAGTTTAGTTTATGAAAGTTTCCAAATCACAACAGGTAACTTTCACCCTTCGGCCTGTTGATTGCCTAAATTTACGCATCGATGATACTAAGCTTACAGTTGTAGACAAAGTTAGGTACCTTGGTTAAATACTTGACAGACGTCTCACGTCTGAGCACACGTCAGAGCAATCTCAGACTCACGGTTTCGTATGTTGTATGGCGTCTTGAGCCACAAATCCTTGCTACCTCTACACTTAAAAGTCATCCACTATAAATCACTAGTACGGCCAATTTGGCTATATGGTGGACCAATGTTTGGAGCCTATCACAATACAACACTGGATATCCTTTAACGACACCAGTCAAAAGCACTTTGAGCATTAACAAACGCACCTTTTTACGTAACCAATCATAGCTACCTTCACGAAGACGTAAAAATTCCAACGGTTCGAGACATTGTTAACGCAACATACAACTCATTACACACAAAGGCAATTGACCACAAATCCAAATGTCCAATCTCTTTCAACTAACGATCTCCCTGTTAACAGACAACTGAAACGAAGGTGGATTAGGTATATTCTCCGACCACCATAAAAATAACAAAAAAAAAACATTTCAATTTCACTTGTTATGCCTGTTTCATTTCATAAAAAAGAAAATCATCTCATTAAAAAAAAATCATTCAACATAGTTTATGAATCATTAGTCTATCTTTAAAAATTGGCACCACATTCTATGAAAAATTTCACGCCGAAATCGGTCACTGGATCGATTCACATTCACGTCACATTCCCGCCATTCCTCATTCATTCACTCTCATTTACTAGTTGTGTTTTAAAACTTGTTTAAAACTTGCAAATAAAAATAAAGTTGAAGCCAAAATAAAATTTAATTTAACGTCCACCATACATGCTAGTTTAATTTTTCACATACATGCTAAGGCGACAAATGAAAAAAAGTGGTGAAACATGCTAAACCTGACCGGGATTGTACCTTGAACGTCTGACATGAAACCCGGCTGCTCTAACAACTACACCACGGGCTGGTCAGTTCTTACAAATAAATTACATTAAAATTACAATTGTAATAAATTATACTCTTGTTTAAAAATACGGAATCAATAGCTCCGACTTTACTAATTAAACGCGACGCTTTTCGTTACTTGTCCTTCTTAATTTTGAATTAATTAATCTATATTTTAAGGGTTTTAACTTACATTTATGAAAAAAATATAAATTTAAGAGGATTAATAAAAACATTTTACTTTCTTGAAGTAAATTAAATTGTCATTATTTCGAGATTTTGATATCCCAAAACAGTCTAGGTCAAATTATACATTGCAAATTCAATACAAATACTATTTTATTTATATTGTGAATTTTATATTGAACACACTTTATACTACGCCAAAATTTAATTTATCTTTTAAACGATTGATTTTTAGTATTTACAATTTAATACTTATTGAAACAATCTTCATTGCTTATACTTCAACATCAGACGTGGGTTGATATATAAAATTGCGGAGCGGGTGGTTGAATGTCAGAAAGCTTTGGGCCGGCTCAAAAATTAATTACTCAAAATTAATCCTTGTAGTAACCCATAAAACTGTTCTTTTTCATGTCTGTGAACAAACCTCTCTCTTGTTTTCAAAACTCCTTCTATCCAAATCTCCAATTCAGTTTACCAAATTACCACAACTGAACCTTTAAACAGAACCCTTTCAATATTTAATATTGACAATGATTTTGTTCAAGAAATTGTTAATTTATTTCATCGAGTCCTTCAAATATTTTACAAACAGACCTTTTAAAAACTACTTAAATATTACTGTTATATTGTAATACAAAAATATTTTACAGCCTCATATGGATTAATTTAATAAATAAATGGTTCACATTAAGTTCCAGAAAAATCAAATATACTTTTTACTCGACAGATTAAATTTTCTCTTCGTGACAAGAATAATTACAAAACTGTAGTTTTAAAACAAATTCAGAACTATGTTTACAACAGTAATGTCATTGAAGTTTTCCAGATTTGTACTTTCTGTTGCCTATATGAATATAAAGGAAGGAAAGTATTGTTTTCATGTCGATTTTTACTGGATGTACACGTTTTCAGAACCCCTGAACCCAAGAAAACATGTTTTTTAGCGATTGAAGTGTGTGTGTGTGTGTGTGTGTGTGTGTGTGTGTGTGTGTGTGTGTGTGTGTGTGTGTGTGTGTGAACAAAATATCTCAAAAATGGAACATCATACGAATTTGAAACTTGAAACATAAGTTAGGTACTATCAAAGGACCCGACACAAACATTTTCATCAAAATCGGTCAACCGAAATTAGTTGTTTATTCGCGTAATTTTGCACTTTTCTGCGATTTTCTCAAAAACAGCTCCTACGATTTTTTTAAAAAATCGCCTCATTTACTACATTTGTTATGCTCTATAAGATAGGGTAGGTGCCATGTCTGTTGAAATTCTTGGAGAGGCTGTGCTCTCGTAGAAATTTTGTTTTTAAGATTGCGGCTTCAATATGCATTTTAGCGCAAAAATGTATTTAATAAAAGTTGTAGAAAATTTTAAAATCTACCTTTTACTTTGAGCATCGTTCTCTGCAGAGCTTAGTTTAGCGTGAAAGAGTTTTTTTCGTATTTTAAGCCAAACTGAGGTTGATTTTCATTTGGTACCATTCACTCATAATTAAAATTAGGTTATGTTTATTGTTTATTTCTAATGTTTTATTACTAACATTAGGTTATATTGTTAATTATTTGCATTGGCAAGAGAAAGTTGTATGAGTGTTTCACACCAGATTTTTTATATTTGTATTGAAAACTAACACATCACATCCACATGACTTAAATAACAGCAAACAAAACCGAGGTGTTAGGGGTTGGGTAACCCATTCAGGTCAGCAGGTGTCGAGTTAGGTACGGTGCTAGTATATATAGGTCACTTTTAATATTTTGCAAATGTTATGACGGTCCTTATGGTTGATGTATAGTTCTTTCCCTGTCAGACCAACTTTGGTAAACTAAGGTTCCAATACTATGCTGCTCCACTTGCATAAAAAATTAGAACAGAACATCCGTACCCCTGAATAGAGTAGGTACTTCGTGGGGGAACGGGATAACTTTAAGAGGAAATGAGCAGATCATAAAAAGTATTTTTAATTTCTATAGTATCTTTACTATTTGATGAATATGATGGGTTTCGGTATTTGAAAGAATTTTTTAATTATTAGAATTTAAATATACTGTTTATAAGAATATTTAATTAATTGTTAATTAAAAACTGTGTGTGCACAGAATATCTCAAGAATGGAACATCGTACGAATTTAAAACTTAAGTTAGATACTACTAGAGGACCTAACACGATTAGTTTCGTCAAAATCGGTCAACTGTAAGTAGTAGTTTATTCGTGTCATTTTTCACTTTTTTGCGATTTTCTCACAAACGGCTTCTACAATTTTTTTTTAAATCACTTTATTTACTAAATTTTTTATGCTCTACAAGATAGAGTAGGCGCCTTGTCTGCTGAAATTCTTGGAGAGGTTGTTTTCTCGTAAATAATGTTTTTTAAAGAAATCAACTTAAATATGCATTTTAGCGCAAAAATATATATGTATTAAAAGCTGTAGAGAATGTAAAATCCTACAACTTTTATTTCAAAAACTTTTTTTGTGTAACGGTTAGTTTAGCGGTAATTAGAGATTTTCTGCTTCTTTTCTCACGAAAATGGGTAAAAAATCGATTTTCGTAAGATTTCAGCCTTAGCATGCATTTTACGACAAAAGTGTACAAAATTAAATTTATAGGAAATTAAAAAAATCTACAACTTTTACTTTGAGCATTTTTCTCTACAGAGCCTAGTTTAGCGTAAAAGAGGGATTTTCCGTATTTTTAACCCAAACTGAGATTGATTTTCATTTTGCGTTTCACTCATGGTTAAAATAGGTTGTGTTTATTGAGGTTGGTTTTTTTTATTTCTAATGGTTTATTATTAATAATAGGCTATTTGACAGGTTTTTAAAATACATTTTATATGATGTAGTAGAGTTTAAGGAACCCAGTAAAAGTTGTATTTTTTAAATCTGGTACATATTTGCTGAAAAATATCAAATTAAAAATTCAATATTTAAATAGCGCGCCAAAACACTACTTTGACAATATGGCGCTGCAAACGGGTCGGTGACGTCACTTGCCTGTATTTGGTCTGTGACACATATCATCCACATACATTTTGTTGTAAACAAAAAACGAAAGTGCGGTTGGATTTACATTTTATCAGTGATTTATGTAACAAAATGAGTTACAAATGGTGTGCAGTTCCAAAATGTACAAATACGTCGTTAACAACTCCGGAAAAACTATTTGTAAGTGTTCCAAAGAATGTCGAAGTGCGCCGAAAGTGGTTGCAACTTTCTCGGAGGGATCCTAATGACATAGCGAATAGTACAAATATTTTCTTCTGTGAAGACCATTTCGATGTAAGTAAACATAATATATATATTTTGTAATAATTAATTACATTCAGAATGTAAATAATTTCGTTATTGATTGGAGGTTATAAAACCTCTTACATCTTCATATGCGCCGACTTATATCTTCATATGCGATATACCTCAATATCTTCATTTGCGCATTGCATGCGCAAATGAAGATATTGGAAAAATTCAATGTTTGCAGATTACTTTGCGCTTAATTGTAAAAAAGCCAATGATGTATATTGGAATCCCTGTTGACTGCTATGTTTTAGTTCATTTAATACATAAACACACCCACATACCACATGAACATATATTAATGTGTTTGAAAAAAATTAAATTAAATAGTACTTTTTCTGAACTTGAAGATAATTTTGGACTGTCATTATCATACAACAGTAAATTATTCCTGAAAAATATTCCAATTATAGCTAGCTTTTTACGCCCTTTTATTGTAAATTTAAATAAAAAATCTATCAGAAAGACTTTACCGATTTCATTTCGACACAACTATCACAATGTAAGTTGTATTATTGATTGCCTGGAAATTGACATACAAAAGCCTTCCAAAGCCCTTTTTCAAGCGTTAACTTGGTCAGATTATAAGAAAGGTAATACCGTTAAGTATTTGATATCATGTACACCTAATGGTCTCGTCAATTATATTTCTCCTGGTTTTGGGGGCAGAGCAAGTGATGTCACTATTGTGGAAAATTGCAACTTCCTAGATTATCTAGATCCAGGTACTGCCATATTAGCTGATAGAGGATTCAAGCATGTGGAACAAACATTGAGTAAAAAAGGAATTAAACTGTTAAGGCCTCCTAGTGTAGCCTCTGGGTCAAAGTTATCTAAAGAAGAAGTACGGCAAACAAAAATTATTGCCAGTTTAAGAATTCATGTGGAAAGAGTCATAAGGCGTATAAGAGAGTTTAACATGTTAAAGCAACACTCTGTCATTAATAAAAATTTCTTAAGAGTGCTCAATGATATTATTGTTATAGCATGTGCACTAATAAACATTCAAGACTCTCTTATTAAATAGTTATTTAGCTCCGAAGCATAAAAGTCGGAATTATTTTTGAAAAATAATCCGACCATGATTGCGTCGACTTGGGGCAGGTTTCTGCTGTCTGCTTTTACAAAATCGTTGTCCATGGTAAAAGTAGGTACTTGACAGAATTTCTAAAATATTGCAAATAAATCACACAAAAACAAAGGAAAATCTTAATAACAGTTTCGAAAGCTAATATAACAAGTAGGCAAACGAGCCACGAGGTTTGTTTACAAGCATGTGACGTCATCATAAACTCGACCAATCAAGAGCGTTTTGTGTCACGTGACAAACGTTTAAAAATTTGCATTTTTATTTATGGATTTTTAAATAAATCAATTGTTATTTTCAACTTACGTTAATAAATAACCATTTTTAAACTCTTAATTTATACTGATGACAGCAATTGACACTTTATTTTTCGCATTGTCAAATAGCCTATTAGGTTATATTGTTCATTATTTGCATTGGTAAGAGAAAGTTGTGTGACTGTTTCACACAAGATTTTTTGTTTGTTTATTGTCCGATTCTTTTGGATATAGGTTACGCTGACAAAGACGTAATTTTCAAAGGTTGATAAATTGATAATGATTTAAGTTTATTTATATATGAAATATTACTTTTATTAGTTTAATGAACTTCTTATAAGCAAAAGTAACGTAACTATATTTACTATTATTTTATTAAAGGAGGATTAAAATTCAGTAATTTAGTCTACATTTCCCAGTTTAGAACGTGGTAATTTTTTTTTAAATGTAGCTTTAATAAAACGGTAAATAATGACTTAAATAAAAAAAAATATTAGCGTATGCATTTTTTCTGTATATAAACAGAACGTTGAAGAATCAAAAATCCCATTGAAATTCCTTACAAGAAGGGAAAATTGCGTTCTTTGCAAAACATTCTAAGATTTATGAATAATAAGAGATAGTTCCCAATTCGAACTGGGTACATCTTTTGCATAAACCCTGCTTAAGAATATAAAAATTTAGTACTTGTTATTCTAGTTGGTATATACATTCGGATTGACCACCGCTTCAACCGTGCATTAATATTGCGCTTAAATCAATATTCATCCTTCAAATGTCCAGTCCTTTGTTTGGCAGTTTCAATAGAAAACAGTAGAGGAGTACAATTGATTTAGGACAATTCTGTTGTGTTATAAAAAATTGAATGAATTTATTTTGGAAAATGCGATAGCAGCAAAAATGACGGTTAGAGTTATTGCCCCAATTCTTCAATAATCGCTACATAATAGACTTGAATGTACGTTTATTTTTTTGATTTTGTGGTACTACAAACTAGAATAGAAAATTAAATACATTTAGATTGAAAATATTTTCATGATGTTTTCTTTTATTTTGGTCAAGGAAGAAAAGACCAATTAGTAAAAACCCAGTCAACATTTTAACACAACCCAGTCAATTCGTTAATTCCTCTGCTTTGGAAAAAATAAAGATGATTTTGCACGAACGAGTTATTTAATAAACTGTTATCACTCTTTACAGGAACTGTTTTTCGATCATTTAATAGACTGATACATTAACATAGAGATAGTTAAATAGTACTATTTATTATTAATATTAGTATTAATATTGATAAAATAATTAATTATATATTATTATTATTATTATTAATTTAGTAACATAATAATTTTTTACTAATCACTAACCTGATTTATTAAATGAATTTGTTCACTTAAGAAGCGCAACAATATGATTCCTAGAATCCATTTAACTGACGCCGACGGTGAGGCACAAGTTCTTACCAAAGTATCTATCTTGAGCATTAGAAGACTGAATATTTCCAATAAAGTTCCTGTTACTATACTACATACTGGTTACGCAATAAAAGGTTCCCTTGATAAAGTAACGAAGATTTCCTTAAATAAAGTAATATGTATACTGGTATATTCTAATTCATATCGCTTTCCTTTAGCAGGAACTAGATAATTACGGAAGATACCGTTTTATATACATTTCAATATGTTAATATTGTGTAATTTATTTCGTTTGTAGGTCGCTATATTGTGCTTTTTCTAAATCCACAAACAATAAAAAACAATAAAGAAAAAATTTAAACTACACCTGTTGTTGTTTAGGTCATCAGCCAAAAGGCTGGTTTGAACCTCTAGAGGTTTTACTAAGTAAAACGAGGAGTGGGGTGGTTTACAAATGCCTTCCTCACTGAGTGGAAAAGTACGCTTATCAGCATGCCGAGCCCTCTGAAAAGCACATATTTTCCACTCTGCAAATGACACCTTCACTTCATTCACCACAGGGTCTGGCTGTATAATGAAATTCATTACTTTCAGATAAGATAACTCTGATTAGTGTCTTTTACACCTCTACCTCTTCTGTTCTTAAATGATTCAGTCATTTAATTGGCTGACCATGTGATAAGAAACAGAACTATTTATTTTAGCCCTGCAACTAACAGATAGAGTGTAAATAATTTGACACTCCACCTGTCTGTTATGGGTAGAAAACTACACCTATGCAAATTTTTAAATTATCCATTGTTTTTGCTAGTCTTATAAAACAATTCTAGATCTGCAAGGGTTCGGTTTCCGGTCAGGTCTGGCATTTTTTCATAACTCGTTTCAATCGATCAGTATGTCTGCATTAACCTTTATGTGCACAACAGTCGGACGTAAAACAACAAAAACTTCTTGTCTTATCCAGTAATTAACTGTTATAAATGAAATGAGTAATGAGGTTTCTCTTAGGTTATAAAATTCGGTTAGCTAATCAAATAATTTGCGAATACGTAATAAGTGCCATATTAGAACAGGCTGAAACATAGTGCATATAAATATTACATGTAACAAAATACTGTGCAGCTCTCTAAAAAACAAGAAATTAATAGTCTAATTGTACTGCGAGAATTGTGAAAAATTACTACAGCTGATGTTTGTTGTGTTTTTGTGCTGGTCATTTTTTATGTTAAATGTACTGAATTATTGAACTTTTTTGTAAAAATAATATCGTCTGGTCTTCAGTTTCATTGTAAGTGTTTTTCAGAATTAATTTACTTTGTATTGAAAACTGTTCCAAGAAAATTACAACGAACACCATAAATTTGTTCGTTTAAGGTTAGGTTGCTATGCAACCGAGTAACAACGTTGGTTACGGCCCATGTCCTACTATGGAGACTGTCCAAACTACCCAAACTAGTTTGAGTTTGGATAACGTAACCAAAAATAGTAATTCAGATAATTACGGCTCCAATAACACGGAATGGAGGCAAGTAATAAACAAACGTAAAATTACTGACGTTTCTATTGATGAAAATGCTATTAAAAAAATACATCCGAATGATCCACGGTCGAAAAATTCAATTTTATATGAAAACAAAACTCCTGTCAGTAATAAATATTCCTTACTTTCTGATATTTCGAACGACAACTCAGAAAGCGATAAAACTAAGTTGAACATTCAACGGCCCCCGCCGATTTTCTTAAAGTCAAACGTAAATTACGTTCCGTTATGCAACATTTTAAAACAGTTAGTCGGAGACAGTTTCAAATGTTCTTCGACAACTCAAGGTATCACTATTTACCTTTCCAATGGTGATGATTACAGAAAGTGTGTCAAATATTTGAGAGAAAATAATGCTGACTTTCACTGCTATCAGCTTTCTGAAGATAAACCATTCAGTGTAGTCATACGTGGGTTGCACCAGTCGATGGATCATAGCCTGATAATTTCAGAACTGAAGGAGAAAGGTCATACAGTACGCAGTGTATCGAATGTTATGTCCCATCGCACAAAACAGTATTTGCCGCTGTTGTTTGTAGACCTAGAGAAGGCAGAAAATAATCAACAAATATTTGATGTAACGTCTTTATTTTTTTCTAAAATAAAAGTTGAGCCGCCGCGTCCGAAACGCCATATAGTTCAATGTCTAAGGTGCCAACAATATTCACATACAAGACGTTATTGTAATCACGCTCCTAAATGCGTGCGTTGTGCAGGAGATCATGAGTCTTCCAGTTGTACCAAACCACGCGATACGCCAGCCACGTGTGCGCTCTGTTCCCAGTCTCACCCGGCTAACTACAAAGGGTGTGCTATATACAAGGAAATCCAGAAACGTCGGGCACCCCTTCATAAAACAAGTGAAAATTCAAAAAATCAAAGGCACCCAGTACCTGACATTAATTCTTCATCTTTTCCACCGTTGCCTTCAAAATCCACCGGAAATAAAATTCAAGCAGGACAAACTCCATTATTACAGGTACATTCACCTTCCATATTTTCATCTGCCCAAATTGCGGAATATAATGCTGCGTTGGGGCCGTCAAGTCAAATTAATACTTTTTTGTCGGAAATGAAAACTCTATTGTTTCCAATGATTTCATTAATGACTCAACTTATACAAGCCTTATTGTCTAAAAATAATGCCAAATAATATGACATCTAATTCCCTTGTCGTCTTGTTGTGGAATGCTAATGGTATTTCACAACATTTCAATGAGCTAGAATATGTGCTACATGAGAAAAGAATAGACATCGCCCTCATTTCGGAGTCTCACTTGACTTCACGTTCTCGTTTTTACGTTCCCGGTTACATCGTTTACCGGACTGATCACCCGGCCGACCGGAGCCAAGGGGGCACGGCAATTATCATCAAGGCGACTTTAAAACATGACTTCCTTTTCACTGAACCTCCAACAAATTTTCTTCAGGCAACTGTACTTTCTTTATACCTAAACCAGTTAAAATTTAATGTAGCATCAGTTTATTGTCCGCCACGATTTCGAGTAACTGAGGAGGAGTTTCAAAATTTTTTCGATGAGTTGGGACCAGCATTTATTGCAGGTGGTGATTATAATGCGAAGAACACTCAGTGGGGATGTAGAGTCAATACACCACGAGGCAGGCAACTGCTAAATGTAGTTGACTACAATCGATTTGAAGTAATAACGCCCAGGATGCCGACATATTGGCCTTCTGCCGTCACAAAGCTACCTGATATACTAGATATATTTATAACACGAGGTGTAAGTCGACTTCACCATGCGGTTGAAAATTTAGACGATTTTAGATCCGACCATTCTCCGGTTCTGTTAACTATAAGTGCTACTCCTCTTTATAAACAGCAACTACCATCGCTAACGCCAACCGGTAAGATGGATTGGGTCAAATTTCAAAATCTTGTAAATAACAATTTAAATGTTCACGTCCCTTTAAAAACTGCTCACGATTTAGAATGCGCCATAGACGATTTTACCTCTATCATTCAATCTGCTGCATGGGATTCTGCAATAACTGTTTCAAAAAATGAACGCAATGGACCTCATTATCCCAGATTCATACGGGAATTAATTACTCAAAAACGGGCAGCACGTCGTCGATGGCATCGTACAAGACTTCCGGACGATAAATCTACTGTCAATCGGCTATCCAACAGACTTAAAAAGGAAATCTGGGCAGTTAAACTCGACCGCTTTGAAAGCCGCTTGAATTCCCTGGACACAGAAGATGGTTCGTTATGGAGAGCAACAAAGCGACTTCTAAAGCAAGTTCCAGTTTCGACTCCTCTTCGGTGTGAGAACCAAACCTGGGCCAAGTCTGACCAAGAAAAAGCTGATTTATTTGGAGAACATCTCAGCAACGTATTTAAACCTCATGTGCAAACAGGAGACATTGAGTTTGACAGGGATGTACAGGAATTCGTAACGTGCCCAACTACGCTATCGTTGCCGCCTAAACCTGTGAGTTTAAACGAGGTCAAGAGTATTATTAAACGTCTTCCATTGCACAAGTCACCAGGTCTGGATTTGATAACTGCAGAGATATTAAAGGAGTTACCAGAAAGAGGGATAATTTTTATACGAAACATATTTAATGCTATTCTCAGAACTGCGCATTTTCCTTTACAATGGAAATTGTCAACTATTGTTTTATTTCAGAAGCCGGAAAAACCATCTCACTGTGCAAGCTCTTACCGGCCCATTAGCCTTCTTTCAGTCGTGTCTAAACTTTTTGAACGAATTTTGTTAGATCGACTTTCGCCGATAATTGAAGCTACAACTCCAAATTATCAGTTTGGATTCAGAAGGCAGCATTCAACAACTCATCAGCTGCACAGAGTGGTTGATTTAATTTCTGTAGGGTTAGAAAAAAAGTTATACACATCGGCTGTATTTCTGGATATTAGTTCGGCGTTCGATAAGGTTTGGCATCCCGGGCTTTTGTATAAATTAAAATCTATTTTTTCTGATACATATTATGGAATTCTGAGATCATTTTTAGAGGATAGATATTTTGTTGTGCGCCAAGGTTTGGAATATTCTAATATCTGGCATATCGAAGCAGGAGTTCCTCAAGGGTCCATATTATCTCCTGCTTTGTACTCCATATTTACGTCTGACTTCCCGGAAAATGACTTCACGACAGTAGCAGCGTACGCAGATGATACCGTTCTGTTATGCAGCAGTGAATCTCCAGAAGAAACTTCGATGAACATCCAAAATCACTTGTATGAGGTATCTACATGGCTCAAAAACTGGAGAATGAAAGTTAACCCGCTGAAATCTGTGCAAGTGACTTTTACTTTAAGAAGAAGAACTTGTCCAACTGTTTACCTGGATAACAATGAGATACCGCAAAAAAATAAAGTTCGATATCTGGGCCTCCATTTAGACCGTAGACTGACTTGGGGATATCATATCAAAACAAAACGTTTGCAACTAAATAACCGTACAAAATTACTTTCAAAATTCATCAACAGAAAATCAACTCTATCATTAAAATTTAAATTATTAACATACAAAGCCTATTTACGACCGATATGGAATTACGGTATTGAAATTTTTGGGACCGCAAAGAAAACTCACATTCAAAAAATTCAAACTCATCAGTCAAAAATACTTCGGACGATAACGAACGCCCCATATTACGTAACCAATTTAACATTGCATTCCGATTTGAAAATCCCTTTTGTAACAGAAACTGCTAAAATGAAATATTCCAAATTTAACAGAAAATTAACAGATCACATCAATCCCCTAATACAGCAAATGTCAAGACGAAACTTACCACACCGACGCCTACGAAGAAAATGGAGTAGAGATCTATTGATATAATTGTTCTATATTTTTATTAACTTATTTTTTTGAAATCCACTATACTTTTGAATTATCCACTGGGATGCATTCTTTAAAAAAATATTTCTGTTTATTTATCAAGTCATTTGTTTTTTTCAAAATTTAGTTAAGCTTTTGGATGGTTATACTGTACTGTATAGTTTCTAAATAAAATTAACGTTAAAAAAAAAAAAAATAATTGTACTGCTGTTTACACTGTGAAGCAATTATAGTCTGTGTTTTACTTAGCAGTTTGTATAAATTGGCTTAATTAAACATTTTACGAAGTTAATGTTTGTTACACAATAATTGGTAAAGTAGTTAAAATTACTTTTTTACTTTTTCTTTTTAATGAAATTGGAAACTAATGTTAAAGAGAATTTTAAAGTTAAAATAAAGCTTTGTTTCATTTAAGTTAAACTATCTGACTGCGCTGACCTAAAAACACCCAGCTTTATTAGTTTATGCAGGTAATTTAATAATTTAAATTTCAAGAGTTTGGACCAAACAAAAATAAATTTTAAGTTTACATCAATATTAATAATTGAAATTTGTTGAGGTTTACTTAGGTCTATTACCAAGCGAAATTGAACGATTTATAGTCATCAATCCACGAATTTCGATATATTTTACTAATTTACTAATATAAGGATGAAGAACTACTGCGCAAATAAGAGAAACAACTAGGGATCTTCTATAAATCGACAAAAAAGCTCGAATGAGCAAGTCAAAATCTAAAGCAATGATGATTGTTTTTTTTATATCCATGGGATTGTGTACCTTCACTAGGTTCCTGAAGGTCAAACAATTAATAGATATTACTACCTTGAGGTACTTTCTAAACTACGTTAAAAAGTAAGGAAAAAACGCCCCGAAATGTGGAAGGACAAATCATGGGTTCTCCATGAAGACAATGCGCCAGCTCATTCCGCGTTATCTGTCAAGAGGTTCCTAGCCAAGTACAGCATCTCAGTGTTAGAACATCCACCTTATTCACCAGATGTTGCACCATATGATTTCTACCTGTTCCTAATATGACATCTGCATTAAAAGGTGAAATATAACAAATATATCTCATTAAACTAATTGTCATTTTATTTTAAAAAACAACGGTATTCTTTATATTTACAATCATATTGATTCATTTTCTGTCCCAATTATTAAAATATTTTCTATTCAATTACGCGTACAAGATTACGTACCGTCCCTTTATGATCTCCAACCTCCACTTTAGGTATGTCAAATTTGAAGCGTAGAAATATAAATATAGGGTGATTCAAAAAGAGCGCCGGTTTTGATATATCAAATTAAGAGATTTATTTTATTGAAAAACTGAAAATAAATACATCAACAAGTTCATCTTACCTTCCGATTTCATGTATGAAAAATGATGTCATGCATGTGTCCTCCTCTACTGCGCTGGCACGCATCAACTCTGTCCATGAAATTGGATATTACTGCACGACAAGTTTCGACTTCCATTTGCCCGATAACCCGTCGAATTTCCTCCTTCAAGTCATTGATGTTTCGGGGTTTATTGGCATACACCAATGACTTCAGATGACCCCAAAGATGAAAGTCACAAGGCGTCAAGTCACACGACCTTGGTGGCCATTGATGGTCGGAATTACGAGAAATGATGCGATCCTGGAACCGTTCACGGAGCAACAACATTGTTTCTCGTGCAGCGTGACAGGTGGCACCATCCTGCTGAAACCACAACTCGTCAATGTCCATTCCATCCAAATGACGCCACAAAAACTCCCTAATCATCGTACGGTATCGGTCTCCATTTACTGTCACGGCTTGTCCTTCTTGATTTTCAAAAAGGTAAGGGCCGATGACACCGCCCGACCAAAAGCCGCACCAAACTGTCACTCGCTGTGCATACATTTCCCTTTCATTAACCACGCGAGGGTTTTCTAAACCCCACATACGGCAGTTCTGTTTATTAACAAAACCGTTTAAGTGGAAGTGCGTCTCATCACTGAAAATTATTTTGTTTGCGAAGTTGTCATCATCCTGCCGTTTTCTCAATACTCAGTCAACAAACTATCGTCTCTTCTGGTGGTCTGCCACTTTCAAATGTTGCGTCAACTGAACTTTATACGGGTGATATTGGAGATCGTACCGAAGAATTCTCCGTACAGAAGAACATCGTAAACCCAATTGTTGAGAACGGCGACGTATTGATTTTGCTGGGCTAACAGCCACACTGTCACAAACCAACGCAACGGTCTGCTCAGTTCGGCCAGAACGACGACGTCCAGAACTTTTAAGGTCGACTGTTGAACCCGTCTCAAAAAACTTTTTCATGAGCCTGCGAACTGTTGATTCATTCGGTGCTTCATTACGTCCTAGAGTATCGCGAAGTCGCCTGACAGTAGCCGCATAACTCTCTCCACTCTGGTAAAATGTTTTGACGATTAACACTCGTTGTGCAATAGTAAACTTCTCCATGGTTAGACACAGACTGCGAGAGTACTACACTGCGAACAAGAGAAACTACAACTGAATCGTCAATCGGAATGTTCTCCGAAATAGAAATGAGGTCTAACAATGTTGCCAACCGATAAACAAAAATTTACCAGCCGTTTAAAAACCGGCGCTCTTTTTGAATCACCCGTTATATAAATATCAAACAAACAATTATTACTTTATTTCAATGTTCATAATTCATATTACTTCTTGTATTTATATTAAATATATAATTTGAACAATTACGCATGAATGTGATGACCTCCTCCTTGCTTTTAATCTCCAGGTCACACTCAATATTCCTACCTATTTCTTTAACAACTTACTAGCCACCTAGCAACCCGATTTTGTTTATAACTTTTTTCAAAATTAAATTATTTTTTATTATTTTATTTCCACCAGCTGGGTCTATTTACATTTACTTCAGACCAAAACATAAACAAAGCCAGCTGTTAATGATTTTGAGTCGTCACAAATTACCCCCCATTTAAATTTTGAAAACAAAGAGAAATTTAACCAAAATTATAATTTGAATTTTGAATTTGTTTGATAAATTTAAATATAATAAAACTTTACCGAAATGTTTGAAATATAAGTTGCTAAACAGCCTTACAATATTTAGACCTAACCAACACATTAATAGAACACAACATTTGCATGAGATTGTTCATTTGTTTCTCCTGCAAGCTGAACAAGATTTAATTTACTTAAATCTCCATTAAAATCAAATTATTATTATTATTATTATTATACCTCATTATTCACATCATCACTAAAATATTTATTAGCGGTATCTGAAGCCCAATTTACTGGTTGCGAGTCATCATTATAACCATGACACACCCTCCACCTGTGTCGCGACTGTCAACTTCTACATCATAAAGTACATTTTGTAATACAATTTTAGATTCTATTTCTTCTATTGATCCAGGTATTTGTTTAACTCTTATGCTACTACTTTTCTCCTTGTTTGTACATCACTTTTGGTTGAATGGCTGCTTCCTTTACTTGTCTCATCAGAATTATAAGCTGAACTGCTGCTAATGCTAACTTGTGTTGGTATTTTTTTATCATCCTCTGTTTCATTTAAGATTGATACCCTTCGATTTACACTATTTCTCTTTCCTTCTAGCGATTTTAAACCGTTTTGCCTGGCACTGGCATAACTACTTGTTTCTACTTCAACATTATCTTCATCTGGTTTAATATTTTCAGTTAATATTTCATCATCTTTACTACTTACTGATTCATTTTTTAATATACTTTCCCTTGTTTCTACTACAACACTATCTTCATCTGGTTTAATATTTTCAGTCAATATTTTATCATCTTTACTACTTACTGATCCATTTTTTAATATACTTTCCCTTGTTTCTACTACAAGATTACCTACCACGACTATTGTTAATTTATCCACTTTATTGATTAAATTTTCTATTAAATTTTTATTCACTTCATCCTGTTGTTTTATTACATTTTTATTCTGTTCAGCCTGTTGTTTTATTAAATTTTTATTCTCTTCAGCCAACAACATGAGTTGTTGTAACATGTTTGTAGATATAGTATTATTATCATTATTATCATTATTATCATAACCATTCGTGAATCGATCCTCTATTCGTGAATTGTTCCTCTGTTCGTGAATCGTTCCCCACCAGGGATGCCAAATTTGAAATATAACAAATATATCTCATTAAACTAATTGTCATTTTATTTTAAAAAACAACAGTATTCTTTATATTTACAATCATATTGATTCATTTTCTGTCCCAATTATTAAAATATTTTCTATTTAATTACGCGTACAAGATTACGTACCGTCCCTTTATGATCTCCAACCTCCACTTGAGGTATGTCAAATTTGAAGCGTAGAAATATAAATATATAAATATCAAACAAACAATTATTACTTTATTTCAATGTTCATAATTCATATTACGTCTTGTATTTATATTAAATATATAATTTGAACAATTACGCATGAATGTGATGACCTCCTCCTTGCTTTTAATCTCCAGGTCACACTCAATATTCCTACCAATTTCTTTAACAACTTACTAGCCACCTAGCAACCCGATTTTGTTTATAACTTTTTTCAAAATTAAATTATTTTTTATTATTTTATTTCCACCAGCTGGGTCTATTTACATTTACTTCAGACCAAAACATAAACAAAGCCAGCTGTTAATGATTTTGAGTCGTCACAAAGGAACAAGATTTGAGTCTGTGAAAGCTGTAATAGAGAAAGCGGCACGTGTCCTGAAGGAGCTGACAGAAGATGACTTCCAGCACTGTTTCCAACAATGGAAAATTCGCATGGAGCGTTGTAGGGATAGAGAAGGAGTGTATATTGAAGGTGACAATAAGTGATTATGTATAAAATAAAAATAAATTTTTTTACGACGTCAGTGTCGTTATTTAATAGCGACACCTCGTATATTGAAATTGTTTTATTCTTTGACTCTCTTAACTTACGAACCTTCCTTCCTTGCTCTTTAATGTTTCAATCAAATTGTTTGACTGCATGAAAGAAAGATGCAAAACAAGTTTCTGTAGTCTTAAAAACTATCAAGTTGATTGTCATTTGCTTAACTTCGCCAACGCATTTCTGTAAGTGATTTGTAGTACCCATACTAATATATTTAAAAAATTAATTGTTATTCATTGAGATAAATGAGTTTATTATAACTATGTACTTGAATAAATGAATTTAAGATTCACACTAAAGCAACTACTAGTGCATAGTAGTCAATACATATAAACATATAGGTAGGTTTAATATACAAGCGTAATAACATACATGTAGACACACTTTTGCAAATAAAGAGGTTAATAGACGGGAGTAATAAAGTAACGGCTGGTGTTACAAAACGGTGAAAAATAAATCTAATAAAAGTGTAATTTACTACCACTGGTGGAAGGCTGAAGTTAGGTACACAGATTTCTTTGTTGACCAAACCAACGGGGAAATGTAAAATCCGGAATATCTACAGCTTAATCGCCGTAGGGGCTTCCATTACTGAAAGACTAAATATTCCAATTTAAAAAAATTACAGTTACAGAACAAGCATCTGCAGCCGTCATATAATTTTTTGGTTTACTGAAACACCATATTTTTAGGAAATATTGAGCATTTGAACGACCTTAAAAGAAAATATACCAAAATTTTTGCATCGTATTATAGAAAAGGCCTAGAACAAATGGGTTACGTTTGACGAATTTAAGAAAAATCTTATGTCCTATGATTCTTGCCTGTAAACCAAAATATTGAAGATGCGCACAATATGACAGTCCAAACAGCTTACAAGCAACGCATATGTATGAATTTTAAAAAAAATTTTAATCGGGTTTACTAAATTTTGTAAAACATAATATTTAAACTTTCCGTGGCAGTTAAAGGGAAAGATAAAAATATGATGAAAAATTGGAAAAGTAAAATTTGATTTTTTTTCAACCCATCTGTCCAACAACCTACAGTTGTATTTTGCTTAAACATAATAATTTTACATTTTAATTCGAATCTAGTTTGCACAGGACATCTGGAGTTATCGTTTATTGTAGGCTAATTTATAATGGTCACGATGTCTGACTTGATTCTTTACAGTAACTGAAAAAACTGAAAATATCTAATTTCTAACACTAGGTGAAATAGGGGTGTTACTGCATTTCTTAAAGTTTGTCGTCATGAGTTTAAATCCCGGCTGAGATCTGGAAAGTAATTACATGTTCAAACCACCCGTTTCTTGACCCTAAATAGCCAATGGCAGATTTTAATGCAGCTTTAAATATACTAAAAAAAACCTGGTTTGAAATACTCACACGACTTCCTCTTGCCAATGCAAATAATGAACAATATAACCTAACATTAGTAATGAAACATTACAGATAAACAAACAAAATAACCTCAGAAAACATAACCTATTTTAATCATGAGTGAGTGTTGCAAAATGAAAGCCAACCTTAGTTAGGCTTAATAATGTAATAATTTTAATTCTCCGTAGCTATTATTATTTTCCGTCGAGAAAAATGCTTAAAATAAAATTGTAGGTTTTTTAATTTCCTATAAATTTGATTACATGCATTTTTGTCGTAAAATGGATACAACGAAATCGTAAAAAATTAAATTTTTTACAGATTTTCACGAAAAAAAACCAAAAAATCACTAACTACTGCTAAACTAAGCATTATACAAAAAAAATGTTTGAAATAAAAGTTGTAAAGTTTTAAATTTTCTATATTTTTTATTATATAAATTTCTGCGCTGAATTGCATATTAAAGCCGATATTTAAAAAAAGACAATTTCTTTACGAGAAAACACCCTTTCTAAGAATTTCAGCAGACATGGCGCCTACCCTATCTTGTAGAACATAAAAAATTTAGTAAATGAGGAAATTTTACAAAAGAAATCTTAGGAGCCGTTTTTGAGAAAATCGCAAAAAAGTAAAATATGACACGAGTAAACAACTACTTCCGGTTGACCGAGTTTGATGAGAATGTTCGTGTCGGGTCCTCTAGTAGTATGTAACTTATGTTTTAAGTTTGAAGTTCGTACGATGTTCCGTTCTTTCGATATTTTGTTCACACCACCCCACTCAACCACCCACCCACCCAAACACTCACACACACACACACGCACACACACACACACGCACACGCACACACACACACACACACACACACACACACACACACACACACACACACACACACACACACACACACACACACACACACACACACACACACAGCCCAATCGCTAAAAACATGTTTTTGGGTTCAGGGGGTCTGAAAACTTGTAGATCCGGTATAAACTCAATTTCGAAAATTTAACATGAAAACAGTACTTTCTTTCCTTTATAGCCTATTCATATAGGCAAGAGAATGTGAAAAATAACAAGCAAGATTTCTCTAAGCATATATAAATACTTACATTAATGTAAATATTTTTTTTTAAATTTAAAATTTTAACGAGATATTTCAGAATAAAAATTATTCATCGGATCACTGATAACAACCTGCTTGTCCTTACAGATTATTTCGACCCAGTGAAATAATACGTAGTCAGTTCGAAAAAATTTATTTAACAAAATTAATATATTTTAAGATTTCTCTGATTTATAAGCTTTACCGAGTCTCAAGGGAATACCAAATCCCAGACATTACTTTTAGGAAAGCAGCCTTCAGTAAAATTTCAATAAAAAAAAAAATATATATATTACTTTCTCTTGCCTTTATGAATATATAGAAAGGAAAGCATTGCTTTCATGTCGATTTTTCGAAATAGAGTTTCACCGGATCTACACATTTTCAGACCTCCTGAACCAAAAAATAATGTTTTTAGAGGTTGGTCTGTGTGTGTGTGTGTGTGTGTGTGTGTGTGTGTGTGTGTGTGTGTGTGTGTGTGTGTGTGTGTGTGTGTGAACAAAATATCTCACGAACGGAACATTGTACGAAGTTAACGTGAAACTTGGGTAGGCGCCATGTCTACTGAAATTAATTCTTAGGGAGGCTTTTTTTTGGAAAATTATTTTTTAAGATTGCAGCTTTTATATGCATGTTAGCGCAAACATGTATAATAAAAGTTGTAGAGCATTAAAAAACCTACAACTTTTATTCCAAACATTTTTTGTATAACGCTTAGGTTAGTGGTAATTCGCGATTTTCTGTTTTTTTCACGAAAACGTGTAAAAAAAATTGATTTTTTTAAGATTTCAGCCTTAGTGTATTTTACGACAAAAGTGTATATAATTAAATTTATAGGATATTAAACGATCTACAACTTTTATTTTGACCATATTTTGCAGAGCCTAGTTTAGCGTGAAAGAGTGATTTTCGGTACTTTAAGCCTAACTGAGGTTGATTCTCATTTTGCGTCTTTGCCTCTTGATTAAAATAGGTTATGTTTATTGAGATTAGTTTTTTGTTTATTTCTAATGTTTTATTACTAATGTTAGGTTATATTGTTAATTATTTGCATTGGAAAGAGAACGTTTTGTAAGTGTTTCACACCAGATTTTTTATACAGTATTATATAATATAAATATCTCCATTAACTAGCCTATATAATATAAAGTGAAAATCAGTTATAAATATCATTGTTATTTGATTTCATCTCTATGTATAACAACAGTGTTACTAAAAGGGGTTGATAATGTAATTGCTAATGTTAATTATAATTACATTTATTATAATAATTAAATTACAAAGCTCAATAACGATTGGTTTATCAAATTAATATTATTTGATTGAGTTTAGTACCTCAAAAGCATTTATTAGTACGGATCAATGAACAGTGATTGTTTAAATATATATTGTTGTTGTATTATGAAAATTATAGCAAAAGTGATAATTTTATCACGCAAATAAAGTATCTTTGTATTACTTTAAATTCAAATTTACAAATTGTTACTTTTATCATGAATACTAATATAATTATTATAGATTTTGCCATTAATTTTATTTTAGGGAACATCATTTCTGTTTTTTTAAACATCAGTCTATTTAATGGTTAATTCTCGTGGATTTTTCTCAGTGAATGTTTGAACTAGAACATCCAGTGGCTCTTATTCTGTCACCTCCCCCTCCATCCACATCGATAGGTTGGCCCAGGGGTGGACAAAAAACAAAAGGAAGCTAAATAAAAGAGAGTTGTTGTTGCATATGATTATAATTGCATAAAAAAAATCACAAAAGAAATATAATAATATTAATTAATTAGTAACAAATCCAAGTTGTTTCTTTTTAAAATAAAAGCAAAAAAAAGTAATATGAACACAATATAGATATATCAAAATTAAGTCCCTGAATAAATAACTTCAGGAAAAATTTTAAGAGAATATCACAAATGAATTTAAACAGCAAAATTTAAAGAATACTAAGATTCAGTTAGATATTTTAAGTTTTCATTGTAACAGATACAATTTTACCAGAATAATACAGATTTATTTATTTTGAAGAATATACTATAGTAAAAAAACTTTTTAATGTAAGAATTAATTTTGCATCAAATCAGATCATAGTCTGTTAATAGTATAATATCATAATAGTTGTTTTTAGAAATGCATTGCGTGCTTTTTCCATGGCAGCTTTTACATAATTATTAAAGACAATAATAAAAACAAAATATATAAAAAAAAATATAAAATTTGTAATAATAAACGCCAAAATTATAAATAAAGAATATTCATTATGAAATAGCAAAACATGACATAGTTCTGATTTTAAATAATTTTAAGTTAAGTAATAGGCAAGTTCGTTCACCAATATTTTCCGTACATGACATGCACAGTACAGGCAAACATTCCTGACGAGCGCAGAAATGTTCAAGTAGAAACAACAGAGATTTTCCCCAAAAAGAAAATTTTAACCAAACATACCGGTTTGCAGAAATCAAACCTTCCAGGATAGAATCGGTGATCTTCGACCAAACTAAACAGTAGAATAGATGAACTGCCAAATTTTCGGGATTCGGGAATCGAACCCGGGAGAGTCATCCTCCGGAACCAAATTGCAAGGTGAGGTGAGTGGCACTGCTGTCCAAACTTCAACCCTCCAAATTGTTTGAACAGAAAATATTCCAGAATCGAAATGAAACCAGTTGAAATCACCAATAGCCGAAGAACAGTCCCAGAGTAGAACACGAAATAAATTTATTCGATGAAACCAAGAAAATTTCATACGCCACATGGTTAAGCACAAACCCGGTAAAGACTATTACCAAAATACGTAACATTATAAAAAGTTATTAAAAAAAACTGCAGATAAAAGACGAATCATAAGTTCACATTTTCAATAATAAATATGCAACACTTTAAAAATAAAAACAACATTCTTTTACTAAAAGAATAAAAGTATAAATTCGGCGAAACATATTAATGTAAGCGACCGTTCAGTTTAACAATACAACCAAGAGTGTCCACGAACAAGGAAAAAACGTACATAATTAAATTTACTAGAAAATTCGACACAGGCTAGAATAGTACAATGGAAAAAAGACAGATAGCGTCAGCTTACGGTGAACAGAGTTAAGTATTAAAACAAACTGAAATGCAGCGCCAGATATGAAACAAAAACCCACAGTAACGTATTTCAACTTAGACGTTACAATTCATGTATCAGCGTGATCACCATACTAATTTGTTAGCCCAACTGTCGTAACTTAGCATTTAAAAGGAACTTTTTATGTGCTGACTCACTGAATTGAATCAAAGGGCGGAAAAATATATGTTCTGTATTTGAATAAACCATTTAACGTTATTTGTATTTTTAATCAATTGTACTGAAAACATAAAAAATTACGATTCCGGAAATCTCTATGAATAGATTCACTGTGTAAGTGAGGAGGAAGTGTGTAATTAGCATGGGGAAACTGACCTGTTTTTCGGTTAGGTTAGATGTAATCCCTGGTAATGAAATTTCCCTTACTCATCCCATAAATATAATAAAATTTGCGAGTGTTCATTTTAATCAACCAATCAGACACACAACCATACCAGTATTTGTGCGCCAGATTAATCCAGATTATCTCGTGTTTATTTTATAAAATTATGGTAGACTATATTTGAAATTTTGTTTGAGTATTTCGCAATATTTTTTAGGTAAATCCAATATATTGTTAACAAGTTGTACGTAATAAGTACATTCACATAATATAATGGATCTTCATTCCGAATTATGAAGGTAATAATAATTGTAAAGGGATTGACACTTCGTTTTAAATAATTGGTTTATTACAAAAAGGAATAATCTGTATTTTAAAAACTATTAGTTAAGCCTCCCAAAAATGTTTCATAATTATCACTACAACGTTCAAAAAAATATTTTATTGCGTTTTATTTTTGTAACTATATTCTTTACTTGTCTGTACAATCAATTACATTTACAAATGTGCTGAAGGAAACAATAATACAAAATGATAATATTAACGACATCAGGAAGATGAACATCTATCAATGTTTTGTTTTAGTGTTTATAACAACATTGTAGTCAGGTAAATTTTTACTTTCATTTGTTTCTCTTTTTTAGGGGAACAACAAATCTCTGTTTCAAGCCCTCCTTAGCCTTCAGGGAGGTTTGTCTGGTAAAGTCATTGAGAATTACATAAACGAGGTTACGTGTAGTCATGTTATTTTCAGATAATATTCAATTGTAGGGACTTTGAAAATTACTGGTTTAATAAATTTTTTCTCAAAGAAAATAGTTTTCATTCTTGAAATTTGGAAACAGGTATTTATTGCTCTTAATATAAGAAACTGTCTAACAATATTTTATAAGATTCGAACTCACAATAATGATTTCATTAGAAACCAATTGATTAATTATATTTCTATTCAAATAATTTTGACTTAAGAACAAACTATTTGTGATAATATGTATCATAATTACTAAGTGTGTATTATTGTGTAAGCTGATTAAATTGCAAGTGACATACAAAATTAACCTTATAATTCTGTCTCATAAGTGCAGTAGATGACGTTTTTCAAGGATTTGCTGGGTTATATTTGTTTAGAGTATGAAAACAAGAAAGAACCCTTAATTAAACAACCAATCTTAACGTGCACTTTATGACATGTAAATGATCACAATAATAATGTAATTTCCAAACATGGCGTAGGTTTATTGCGGTGTATTCTCAATAAACAGACAGATCAGAAATTTTCTTAGAACGGACTAGTACTATAGTCCTTTTTTAAAAATCAGTGTAAAGTAACTCTATTGAATAATTAATTCTGTTGGGAACAATTACAATAAAATATTTGCCGCAACTGTAGAAATTCTGTAATTAGTGACATAATTGCAACTATCAGGGTTTCAAACTTATTAAACGAAATTCAAACTTATACGCAATTTTAAGTATTTCCTGAAACTCTGTATTACAATAATACTTCTTAATAATACTGCAGACGTACATTCAATTTATATAATAAAAAATTGAAAGGTTAAACGTAGAGTCAAAATGAAAACCAGCTACCAGAATTCGAATACTCTACTTTTAGTTGAAGAGCTAGAGTAACAAGAAGGAGTTTTGTAATTTGCCTACATAAATATACAGTTTGACATACTGTAGCCTATGTTTACGAAAAAATACATTGTATTTTTTCACGGCATAGATCGCAAAATATAATATTTTATCCTGCAATTTACATTGACAATTTATACGTATTGAGGCTAAATAACTGCAAAATATAATTTATATGAATTGAAGAAAAACAAAATTTTTTGAATATTTGTAGTGAAATTATTTATTATTGTAAATTTAAAATCGCATCAACTTAGTGACTATGGTAGGTTGTCTAACTGGAACGGTGGATTTTTACTTCTAATAGTTTTCAGACCCTAGCCGGGAATTGAACCCGGGACCTCCGCATTGTAGGCTAGTTCGCTACTACTACGCTACGGAGGATGCTATTGTGTATTTTAAATGATCGGAAAATCCAAAATTTTATTTAGAACTCAGCATCATACTTTCTTTCGCATTCATTTTATTTATGAAAGATCTACTTGAATTTTACGTTTACAAAATCTTGGTCTCCTGGAATGCTAAATTTTTGCCTCTTTTCAAAAGTTCTTTCTAGGAATCTGTAATCTTTATAGGATATTCCGGCAGCAAAGTGTATTTATTAAACCCACTATCAAAAATACACAGTTACAGTCACCTAAACCTTCGAGCCACAATTTCGAGTAAAGCTTTTGAACTATATTACACTCGCTAATTTCTATTAGAATTCTGCATAAGGTAGCCTCAACTGACAACGAAAATCCTTGGTCAAAGATTATTTTTAGGTGGTACGTACTAAAGTATATTTTAACAAACGTTTAAAGAAACATGGTAAGTTTCTGAAATTTTTTACACAATAAAAACCATAGTAAATGTGATTTTTACGTCAGAAACTCAATGCTCAAGTAATTATTTTATTATGTAAACAACGTTTAGACGCACATTTATAATATTATAAATATTTAAATATTGTGGAAAACATTATTATCCTCTACGCTTTTTAAGTATCTCACAGGGAGAAGTGTTCGTTAACTAGTGGACAGCTTGTCACTGTCGTTAATTAATTTTGAATATTTTTCAACTACTGGAATTTAAAGATTGTCAAAAAAGTTCCAATTAGGATAGTCTACTTTGGCAAACATTTTACTGTTTAATTTTCTTTGTGATACAAAAACCTTAAATTAATAAAAATAATGAGGATATAAAGTCTTAAAAATCCTTTTAAGAATAATATTATTTACTCAAAATGTCAGTGACTGGTATTACGGCATCGGCACTCTGCAGGCCTGTCGTCGTTCTAAGTTATTAAAGTAAAATCAAAATTGTCTGTAATAAGTCACGTGATTGTAATGAGACAGTTAGTATTAAGTAACATTTAATTTTATAATCGGATCTAAAAGCATTTAAAATTTAAATTGCAGGAGAAATGTTTTTTAAATGTTTCTTAAAATCGGTAGAGACCAAGCAGTATTTTTTGGTTAAGTTTTGTACAATTATTCCTGTTCGGTTCTATGAATTCCTCAAAAAAACCAAATTTTATTTCTGTTAAATTTGAAACTGAAATATTTTCTCCCTTAAGAAATCACCCGATTTTCCAATCAATGAAGTTAGGTAAATCGGAAGATCGTAAATATGATGAATTAAGTGATAAGATATACTGTAGCACAACCATTTATGACAGAACTATAACCGCTTGTTCAACAAACGTGATAAAAATGATGTTTTGTGCAATAAGTCAATGTTTTCACAGTGTCTATTTTTATTTATATATTAGCAATCCCACGCTCTTTGCGCTTTACTGGGAACTGAACTTAAAGCCTTTAACTTCTCACGCAACCTTACACGTTGCAAGCTAAACCACGACTGTATAAACAAAACCCCGTAGTACTAGAAACGGAAATTCTGTTGACACTAATAATATAAATCACAAGTGGAAGCACAGAATTACGACCTGAGAATAACTGAATTTTATGTATTATGGAAAAACGTACGCGAAATCTGTTTCTTAAAAATGATTTCGCTGATTATTGTAGGTTTACACAACTTTTTCTGCAGACATCCGATGTAACATATTTTTTTAATCTGTACCGTAAATTTTCAACAATTTTTAATAAGGAAATAGTAAACATTTGGATATACATCGTAGGGTGGTAATGAACTGTACCTGATACCTGACTGTATGGTACCTGCCTGAAAGGCATAATACACTGTACGAGTACAGTACACTGTATTTTCGTATACAGTAGATGGTAGAATAGACTAGAATTGAAGCAAAACCTAAATTTTTTAACCAGCCATACGAAAAAATAAAATTAGACTTCATTTCACTAATTACAACAAATTTAAATAATTGCGTATTGCTATAAATATAGTCTATATTACTATGTTACTATATATATGTTATGGCATTTATATTACTATGTTATAGCCTATGTTACTCAGGAAGATCTAAACTTCCAACAGTGAAATAATTTTTGAAATCGGCTTGGTAGTTTCTGATATTATCTCGTACAAAAACATCAACAAACGTTACTTTTTTATAATATTAGTGAGAATAAATTAGTATATGTACTGCTTAGTTATCAGCGATGGTAGTGGGGTTTGAATTTATTCATAGTTAGCACGGTGTGTAAAGTGTTTAGACCCTAACACATAATCAAATTCGGGACTTTTAATTTAACTCAGGGGTACGTTATCGACTGATAAATTAACGCTTTTTAGTAATTTCATTTATGGGGAAAAAACTTTATTCTATTCGTATCAAAACAAAATTTTTAACTATCGGTCCTCTACATACAAAGTAAAATATTACTAGAAAATATGAGTACAAAACCAGTGGCAATTTATTGTAGAAAGATTTTAATTAATTTTAGCTTCTGGTATTAAGTTTTAAATTAATTTTAGTTTCTTTGACACTAAACTACTTTGATTTTCTTAGAGCAATATGCCTTGTTACGTACCATGATATTATCCTTACAATACTTGCAAAACAAAAGTTGATTGACTTCCGGAAATAACCATTAATTTCTAGCTGACTACTGTTAATAACCGTATTTTATATTGAATACTACTGTGTAAAATAGAACATAATCTCAAACGATATTAGTAAAACCTAAAGTAATAAAAGTATCAATAAATATTGGAAACAGTTTGATTAATTGTTTAGTTTAATACATAAAATATTAAATTTTGTTCTTTAAATTCCGAGACGTAATACCTATCGAAAGTAATTGAAAATATTTGTAAAACCTGTTACTGGTTTTTTACAGATGTTTATTGATGTTATATTTTTTGACGTAAATAAAAAAAGAAATATTTGTCGAATCAGAATTTTAAATTAGTAATTAAGTTTTGAAAGAGAAACCAATAGAAAATAAATGTGCTTTAAGAAAATATTCGAACCTAACTTCCAAAAATTAATAATAATTACTGTTTTACTTCTTGTTTTTGTCGGTAAATTTTCATTTTAACTTCTGAGAATTTTGAATAAAAACAATTCAAAGTTACACAAATAACATCGTTCAATAAAATTATTCTTTTTTGTTTTGATAATCAAAGGATATTTACTCTTCTACACTTTTTATTCTCGAAGTCAATATATACGACACATAAACTAATACGAACTCAAAATTTTCAAATTTTGAAAAAACTTTTCTCGTTTTCTCTGTTTGTACTTAAAATAATAATGGACAGAATAACTAAGTAAAATAAACCTAAATTTCATTATCACTATTATTTATATGCAAATATAACTAAAAATTGTGTAGTGATTTCGAAGTCGAGCTCTGATTTTAGGCCAAACTTATGTCATATTGAACAGATTTCGATTGGCAAATTTTTCAGAATATTCTTTTTGTTTCTCTGGTAAACACCTTAAGAATATTTATTCTACTCAGTCAATAAAGAAAATCTTGAGAAGGAAAAAGGATTAAAGCATTTTTTTGGTAAAAAGTGATAGTGTTTTATAATTTTAAAGAGGGAGTACAAAATTAACTTCCTAATCAAAATTTTTAATTTTCTTTTGAAATGTCGATATCAAAACGGCTCCCAAAAATATAAAATATTTTAGAAAAACTTCTAAGTTTGTCTAACCAGCTCCGACAATTTATAAAAGGAAACCAGGATAAATATAATATGTTTTACTATGTTAGTTCAGAACTAGTGTTCATTTTTATTATTTTATGAGATGACATTATTGCTTATTAAATTACCAATACTTAACAAATATAAAATGAAATAAATGTAGTAGACAACTTCTTCTTAAGTGCTAGTCATTCCTATCTAAAATTTTTACAAAAACATTTTTCATGTGATGATCAAGTCATCTGAGAAAAATTAAATATAATAGGTAAATACGTAATCAAGTTGTTGGTAGGGAATTTCATACATCAGAATATAATAAAAGGCGGTTCATTATGACATGGGTCATAAACACCCATTGTTAATATCTGCCCAATGAAAATTGTGAAAGATGGAAGCTAAGGTAATTAAAATTACTGTTGGTTTCCCTGAAGCTTGATTGATTTTATGAGTTTCTAAATGCCTATAAATAATACTTTACGAAGATTTAACATACGTTTATCTTTTCTTAACTTATGCCAATGAGTAATGTGTCTAACTAGTTTCTCAAACTACGAGCACAATGGACATTTTGTAGATAATCCTTTTTAACACGTCTTCCGTTATTAGAAAAGGAAAAATGGATAATGGTTAAGATTAAAAAATATCTTATAGTATTGGATAATCGGAAATATGGATTAGTCTAGTTTTAGATCTTCTAATAAACACTACTTATCGAGTGAATTTAATGAAATCAATTTAGAAATAATAATATCTTGGCTTATAGCTTGACAGGCGAACTTGGAAGCATCATCAAACGTTTAGAACTTAACCGCTGCCAGAAGCTACTCTTCTGGTCAATTAACCCTCGATCAAAATTGAACCTCCGTTCCAAAATTTGAATATACAAAACCCTTTTGAGACCAATCTGGACTTATGGTGTCCAGCTCTTTGGAGTAGCGGCAGAGAGTAATTTAAAGTTGATCCAGGCCTTTTAATCAAAATTCTTAAGACTTGCTTCTGGCGCTCCTTTTTATGTAAGCAATAAAACCCTCCACGACGATTTCAAAACTCCGACAGTAAAGAAGCTAACCGCATCCATGTATAGTAAATTTAATGAACGACTAGATGTCCATCCAAACCAACTACCCCGTGATCTAGCTACAAGGAACTTCCCACCTGTGCAACGTCTTAAGCAAAAATAGAGTAGAGACTTCTTGGTCTAAATTACCGATAATACCCGTAGTTATAAACGGAGAATGTACCACTGAGTACCTCTTCTCCTTAAAGCGGAACACCCCACAGCCATTTAAATATCATATACAAAAATTGTGCAGCTCAGTGTACAGTACCGTAATAAAAATTAAAGACAGAAAAAAGAAATAATAAAGTATGCTTTTTCTTGGTTCGTTGCTGGTCGACAAGTTTAGTTAGCAAATAGAATTTCGTGTTTTCTAGGTTCACTGAATGCAAATAATGAGATTAATTCACATAGCGTTGGCAGTTTTATTAGGCATATTTCATGAAACAAAATGTTTTATTGGGCTGGCGAACTGCCAGAGTAGCCACCTGGACAAGGAAACAAACGATTCATTTCTACAACCGCTAATAAAAGTTAATGAAGAGAGGCATACAGCCGTTTCACAAAAATCCTGCTAAATAAACTAGTTATCTTTCTTATGCAAATCACATCTGTAAACTAGTGAAACTGGCGAGAATACAGGACTGATTTAAGCCAAGGGAACATTCACAATCCCTTAACGGAAAATGCGTTTCGTCTGTACTTGGTATCCAATTTATTTCCTATACACTCGAGACTTAGCTGTTTTTACAGTACCCTCCTCTCATTTACCCCTTTTCCAGCTTTCAGTGCAAAGTCATTAGCGATTACTGTTTAAACAGACTAATAAATTTTATTTAAGAATCCAAAGTGAATGTTGGCAGTTTGCATGAAACTGTCACGTCTGTTATCTCTTTAGTATGTCAATTAATTCTTTAAATTAAATGCTTAGATTCTAGTAAAATTGCTTGTTTAATTATAGAACTAAAAGGGTAATTTATACATCTAATTAACATTCACCGGATTGTAATAAATAATTATTAATATTTAAATTTGTTCGCCTTAATGTGTTCTGGCATTATTTTTCTCGTAGTATTTAACCTAATTTTGGTCTTCAGCGATTAATTACTTTTATTGCCTAAATTTCCATTTATAACTGAAAAAATTTGCGAATCACGTCTGAGAAATCCAAAGAAAAAGGAATTAGTTCCGTGAATTAATGAAAAACTTATTCGGTTTGTTGTTTTACATAATAATTTATAATCGAGAGTTATTTCTATACGGAAGTATCAAGTTAATCTGAGGATATGCATGCATGAGTTATTGTATCGTTAGTGATAATTACGTTAATTCAAAAACCTCGAACAGGTTTTGCGGTTATCAGGAGTCTCTGCAATGTTGTTAAATTTCTTTCTAAAGTAGCTAAACCAAGAGAACTACAGAAATCTTATATCCCTTATCTACAGGACTCATTGCGATACTGTACTTATACTACGTATATAAATAAATAAATATATTATTATAAGGGGTCTAGTGTCAAAATCAGCCACATTTATTTCATTAAATTTTTCAGGAAAGCAAAAAACTGTTTAAATTGAAACTACAGTATCTACCGTCTTGGTTAATACCTCAAGTTATAAGTATTAAATCCCACATTAATGTGTATAAATATCATAAAAATGTCTTTTCAAAATCTAGGAAAACTAATTTTTCTTTTGAATGTGGCTGGTTTTGAAACAAAAGTTTACTGTTTTTTTGTGTGAAAAATCATGGTTTTATTTATTAAGGTAAGCAATGAATTTGATAATTTCAACTAATTTAATAAAGTAACTAGGTACTCCTATCTATAAATTATACAAAAAAATAACTTTTCATTGAGTTCTGGGCCGTGCTAAAATTAAAATTTTCAAAATCGATATTTTTCAAGCAATTAAAAGTCACTTAAATAGTACTCTGTCATAATAACAAAATTAAACGGTGTTGTAATAATATTGTTTAACAGAACTGCATTAACTACAAAACTGAGTTGCTTTTGATAGAATATAATTTAGTTCACCACAGAAGTGCACTAGCTAGTGCACCCACTGGCTATTTCTGTAAGTATGGATGTGGCTTGTTTTGAAAATAACTTCAGCATTTTCATTGGATATGGATCGTTTTAATGCATATTCTCTTGTTTACTATGTTCATAACATTGAAAACTTAAAAAAAAAACAGAAACAAAAAAAAGTTTTTGAATGTGGTTGGTTTTGATACTAGACCTCTCATATACAATATAAACTTCCATCCGCAACTTGCTAAACTATTGTGTGTGTGTATTAAACTTCCAGAAAACTGTTTTGTAATGTTTTTGTTGTAACGAATTTATTTAATAACGAATAAAAAGTTCACAAATTAATACACTCGCTTCATAAGTACTACTGAAGTATTCATTTTTACTTTTCTTCGAAGTACACATTTTGCATTCAATCTAAAGAAATGATGCTCTTCAAATATTCCATATGGTGTATTAATATAAATTTTCAGAAAGGGTTGTAAAATAGCAAATAAAAAAAGGTAACTAAAAATAGTTCACATAAGACAATATCACTTATTCACATAGTGTTCATTATAATTGATAAGATTAACATACTTCTGGAAAGTACCGTTTATCTAACAACCCCAATTTTATATGATTTATTCATTCAAAATTGTTTTTTTATGAGTGTGAGAATTTACAAACATAATGGTAATTGGAAAATGTATTTAAAGTATCAACTAGTTTGCTTATTAGCGACTACTATGAGTTGCGGTACTGAAACAGTGGATTTTAATGTGTACCCCAAGACCCTAACTGGAAATTAAACCCAGGACCTTCTGCTTAGCAGTCAGCACAGTATAGTGATCTAACTAATGGGCTATGACGTCAGTCTCTTGTTAAGTTTGCTTTTTGTGAATTTTATTAATGTTACTGAAAAAGTGAATAAATAACTGAAAAGTGGTAAATGTTTTTGTCTGAACTAAATGAATGCGTTCATGCAGAGTTTTGAGTGGTCATTTAAATGATTTAACTACCCCACTAAAGTACCAAGTCTCTTTACATTTATAGTACAATTACATTCATTGTGTTACGGACTGGTTAGTATAATCCAGTACGCAGAACTGCGGAGAAAAGTGGTCTGTATACATCTTCAAAATAAATTATGAAATGTTAAAATGTAGTAGTTTTTTTAGTCATCACAGCTCTCTATTTGAAGTTAACGTTATTAATGTTTACCAGTTAGTAAAATGCTGCAGTCGCTTACACAAAGCATAATAAACTACAGTGGTTGTGGTTCAAGCAAATCAGTGTTTATATCTAATAGATAAAACTTATTCAAAAAATATCTGGTGTGGAACACTCACACAACGTTCTTTTGCTAATGCAAATAATTAACAATATAACCTAATATTAGTAATGCGAAATATCAGCAACCTCAACTGGTTTGTTACTAATAAGGATATTCATGATTATCTAATTATGCCAACGATTAAGGAAGAAATCAGACGATTTTGCCCACAGTTATCAAAATCGTCTTTACGATCATAGTAGTCCATTGGCTATAAACTTGTTAAACAATCTGAATACTATAGGAGGTTGCAGAGAGTCCATGTTTTAGATTTAGTTGAAAGAGATTAATTTTTTACACCTTTAGAGCTAAGTTGTATGTAATACAAGTTGTACATAACGTATATAATGTATTAACTATACCGTCATAAGCAGTCATTTTTCAATTAATTTTAAATACACATTTTTTTCTAGTTACCATTAAAATGAAAATAATCTTTGTTTTCAGTTATTAAGTTGTTATTTAACTAATAATTTATTAATTTGTTAGGTTTTATAGTTTCCTAATATCATTTAATGTTTGTTTACATTTCTCTGTAAATAACTTTATGTGTTCTTTCATTTTCATAACTCTACTGTTATCAATACTCTTTTTGTGTTTAATTTGCAGAGAAAGGTCGCTGGATACTTCCCTACTCATGTCAGTGTTATTATTATATTGCATAATAACTATTTACCAAAAGCTAAACATAACTGATTGTAAATTATGTCAAATAATAAAAAAAACATTAGAAATTAACAAAAGGACTAACCTCAACAAAAATAACGTAGTTTTAATTGTAAGTGAAAGACGCAAAATAAAAATCAACCTCACTTTGGCTTTAAAATACGGAAAATCACTCGTTCTCGCTTAACTAGGCTTTTTAAGAAAATTTCTCAAAATAAAAGTTGTAGTTCTCTTAATTTTCTACAAATTTGATGATACTTTTTCGACGTAAAATGCATACTAAGGCTGAAATCTTAAAAAAGTCGATTTTTATACAATTTCGCGAGAAGAAAAATAAAACAGAAAATCGCTAATTTTACTGCTAAACTAAGTTATACAAAAAAATGTTTCTAAAAAAAGTTGTAGGTTTTTAAATTGTCTACAACTTCTATTATATACGTTTTTACGTTAAAATGGATACTTTAGCCGTAATCTTAAAAAAACATTTTTTTCTCCAATAGCACAGCCTTCCCCAGAATTTCAGCAGACATGGTGCCTACCCAATCTTGTAGAGTTTAAAAAACATAGTAAATGAGGCGATTTAAAAAAAATCGTAGGAGCCGTTTTTTGAGAAAATCGCAAAAGTGAAAAATTACACGAATAAACTTCTACTTCCGGTTGACCGATTTTGATGAAAACGTTCGTGTCGGGTTTTCTAGCGGTATCTAACTTAAGTTTCAAGTATGTACGATATTCCGTTCTCGAGATATTTTGTTCACACACACACACGCGCGCGCGCGCGCACACACACACGCACACACACACACACACAACACTGTTGTCGTGTGTGTGTGCGTACGTGAGTGTGTGTGTGTGCGCGTATGTGAGTGTGTGTGTGTGTGTGTGTGTGTGTGTGCTACAAACATGTTTCTTGGGTTCAGGGGGTTTAAAAACGTGTATATCCGTTGAAAAATTGATTTCGAAAAATCGACATGAAAACAATAGGTATTTTCCTTCCTAAATATATTTATATAGGCAGAAAATAATATAATGAACACTCTTAATATCAATTGACATGTTTATAAGTAGGATTGGCTAACGAAATCTCCTGTGAATTTTAGGTACCGATACAAGAAGACTAAACGAATGAATGTATTACTTTAAGTGCACTGGATGAAGTTTCCAAATTTTATCAAAGTGGTACGATACAAAGAAGTGATTATGTTAGTTTAACAAGTTTTTAGTGCTCTGTTATTTGGAGTTTGAAATTCAAAAAGAAATAGACAAGTTCTTATAGGTTTTCGTTTATATGTACCGTATTTTTTTATAATCTGTGGTAGACTCGAAGGTGCAATGTTTACAGTAATCTACTGTAGAGCAAAAGGACTTTGATTCAATTCCCGGATAAAATTTTAAAAGTTTTTTTTAAAACCAAATCTTCATGATAAACTGTAGTCGTTAAGTTAAAATGACTAAGTTGTTGGTGTATTTCTATAGTTCTGTTTCTGTATTGTCAATAATTTTTTTTATTACTAATAAACTGTGAATTCAAAACCGGTAAATTTCTTAATGTCAATGAAAATGACATAAGAAATTTCTTTAGGCAGAACAGTACTCAACAGCAAACCTCCGACAGGAAACATAAATTTATGTAGCTTACTCTGTAATATTTCTACTCCAACACACGAAGGCGTCTAGAAAGACGCCTTAACGGGTTTCGAGATAAGTTTCGTAAACTGAGGTCGCGTAGGCTATAAGTCGGTTTTCGTTTTCGGGGAGTATATGTTTAAAACGCCTATAAAAGCTAAGGAAAATATAGTTAATATAGGTTATACTATATTTATGTCGTTGTTCACCGTTTCGTTTTTGACGTGCCAGTGGACAATGGCAATAATGCATTGATATTTAGATTGGATCCGATGAAGTTTGTTGGAAAGAGTAGGTTTGGTTTAGAATAATAATAATACAATAATTTAAAATTAATTTCAATATTTATTTTATAAATATATATATTTATACAAACGATGATTAAGATGGTGTTTTTGCGCTCAATTTCTTGTAACTTTCCTTCCGCGCTTGCCAATCTGCAATATCATAACGGATATTGAGAAAACTTTTATTTTATATTTCCTCTTTACCACCATCTTCAATCTCCTGATTTTGCTTCGCAAAACTTAATACATTTTTGTTCAGTCTACCGGGGATCAAAACCATCATATTTTCAGAAAAGTTGTTGCTGTTGTTTTGGTATAAAAATATAGTTTATTGAGTTAATTTTTATTTTACATCTATAAGAAATGACATCGTCTATTACAAATTAAGTATAGTGAGCTACATAACAGTCTAACCGTAGAGCTTTACAATAATTTTACTTGTTTTTTTCACTAAACATGAACTTCGAAATATTAATATTTAAATTATTCCTCAATCTTCAAATTACTTTTCCTAGAAACATATCGAAATTTTTGAGTATCAAATTTACTGCAATACAAAAACAAATGTCCACTACACAATACTTAATTAAAAGAGTGAATTATTTACCTTATGAATTTTTCCCGTGGGGGTTTTAAAACTTTTTTTAAATTTTATTTACAAATTTTTGTCTTGCAGTGTTTGCTGTAGAAAACACACGCTTGCGCGCAATAATCTCATTAGTACGTACATTTAAAAGTAAAGCCATTTCTTCCTTAACCTCACAATTTTCTTATAACTCAACCCTGGTTTTCATTTCCTAATTGTATATATTAAACGTAATTTACGTTTTAATTTAATTGTTGGTGAAAATAGCTTTGACTATACAGGTTGCGTGTAACTTCAGTTCTCTTTCCAGCAAATAACAACTGCATTATTATGAAATTAATGTTTGCTATTTCAATCAAAGGAAAGCTCATACGCATCAGGTTTTCTTTTACTAGAATGATTTCATTAAGGATATTAAATTTTTTCCCATGTAAAAGTTGGTTTTAGGTAGGCTAATGGATTATTTTCTTCATTACTCTAATGGTAAAATAACGTTTGCTTACTGAAAAAAATTGACTCGGCTAAAAGTTTTTGATAGTTGATGTGTACAGGAGATACAAAGTAAGTCCTTTTAAGCCTATTAGAATAGGAGTACGGGGAATTTAAAGGGGATAGCGTTTGACGCGGAAATTAAGTTTCTTAGCTTGTCTGTTGATCGACTTCCACTTTTATCTAAACAACCCTTTACTAAAGAAATCTTGCTTGCAGCGTATAGCTTTCTGTACCATTAAATTAAATGATGCATCGTCTATGTGCCGGGAGCTGCGCTAAACTTGAAGCGTCGAGTAACAATTTTGCAAGGCTAAAAGAGAAAAAAATATCTTAAATTAGTTCTCCAGGTTGCATTCTATGAAAATTGAAGTATACTAGAGACTTAGATACCCTAGTGTAATGTAAACGATATTGTTAGATAAAGTACGTAATATGGCAACCAATTCACAAAATATAAAATTGGGTTGGGTAAAAAACTCAACATACACTTAATTTCTGTCAAATGTTTTTATTACCTTTTTTGTAACAGTTCTTTATTATTTTTGTTTAAGCACTTTATATTATTATTAATCGTATAATAACGTTCAAAACCTAGACGGCCATGCCTCTGAAAGAGAGCGCTTCCGTTCACTCTCAATATTCATTACTATTTACTTAAATTTTATTAATTTTTAAGGGGTGTTTTATTGCTATATAATTAACATTCAGATTTTACATTTTTAGTTCCGAACAGTTTTATGACAGAACATAATATAAACTGTGTAAATTGACAAACACAATTTATGGATTTTTGAGGATGAAGCGACCAGAAAGAAGTTCCAAGTTTGTTAATTGGTTGATGATGTTTTTTATTGTAGATTTACTGCAATTAGTTAATTGAAACTAACGAACAGTTTTTCTTTAGCGATATTATCCCCCCACCCTATGTTAATCTCGTGTATACACGAGATTGTAGTATATAATCGTGCAGTTACCTAATGGTGCAAGCACTTATTTTCTAATGACCTTGACAGTGTTCTATTACGTTATTCATTTCTTAAATCTCTAACTTAATCTTATTGTTAATTTAAACATTAATTTAATGAGTTTTTTTTAGTATTCTGAAGTCATGCCGATCAACGCTGGCACTCCACAGTGGAGCGTATTGGTCCTGTTTTGTATACGCTGTACACCAGTGACCTGCCGGTAAGTGAAGAAGCGAGTATTGGTACGTTTGCTGATGACACAGCCATACTGGCGTCAGAAATTCGATAGAGGATTGATGATTTAAAAAAAATTAATGTACGAATATCACTGAAATAAAAGAAGAACAAATTTCAAAACTTATCAGAACTCTTAAATGTTCAAAAATACAATTTTGGACTATCTAAAAATATGACGTTGCTTAAGTACTGTCTATAACTTATTTAATTGGGTAATATATAACGAAGTAAAAGTTTTGTTATTGAAGAAAAAAGAGTAATTTTTCAAATACATCGTCATTGTTTAACAACTATTTCACAGATCAACATAATATTTGGCTGGTTTGTTCTGTAACAATTAAGGGAAACGATGATGCAATCAAATTTTTTTCTAAGAGAGGATTGCCTCCCTAAGAATTTCAGGAGACATGGCGCCTACTCTATCTAGAAGAATATAAAAAAATGTAGTAAATGAGGTGATTTTTAAAAAAAATCGTAGGAGCCGTTTTTGAGAAAATCGCAAAAAACTGAAAAATGACACGAATAAACTACTACTTCTAGTTGACCGATTTTGATAAAAATATTCGTGTCGGGTCCTCTTGTGGTAACTAACTTAAGTTTCAAGTTTCAATTTCGTACGATGTTCCGTTCTCGAGATATTTTTGTCTCTCTCTCTCTCTCTCTCTCACACACACACACACACACCCACACACGCGAAAGGACATATACACAGACCAATCGCTAAAAACATGTTTTTTGGGGTCAGGGGGTCTAAAAACGTATAGATCTGGTGAAAACTTGATGTCAAAAATCGACATGAAAACAATACTTTTCTTCCTACATATTCATATAGGCACGAGAAAGTAATAAATACAAAGAATAACAGCAGTAATTGATCACTCAGTGATATTAATGATCATTGTTCAAATTATCGTTACAGCCCATAACTAACGCTTGTAAATAAACGTGTGGTAGAAAACTACAGAAAATCCTTGCTACAAATTGGGTCACATGGAAATGTCACTGAGTGATTCTACAATTGATTTCCTTATTTGGAACTGTACTCCTGTGCACTGCGTGGAGTGAATTTATTACCAACTACTAAATGACACTGATTAATTAAAGAAAGTTTAAAAGAGAATTTCCAGGTGTTTCTGTTTTAACGTACTGGTTTTTCCACTACAAAGGATTTTGTGTCATTCATCTCAATTTATTCTACTTTTTCCTTTCCATTACCTTTCTCTCCCCAATTTTTTCACATTCGTGGTAAGACTGTTTCACTACAGAATGTTTCACAAGTTATATGTGTCTAATCCATTCCTAAACTCGTTTTTCTTTACCTCCTGTATTATTTTCATTTTAGTTATTTTTTTCTACGGGTCTACTATTAATTTTTAGCACCTGAATTGTATTTTATAATCAAAATAAATTTAATAAATTTAATTATTAATAAATTTAATAAAAATAAATTTTACTTCGATTAAAATAATACCAACATAATTTGCTTTAAACAACTGACATTGTATTAAATTGATCAAACTATTCTTGTGTATTCGTAGCAACTTTTCAAATGAATTCCTCTAAACATTCAGCGTGCCAATTAACCGTTTACAAAATCAACGTAATAATTATTATTTTATTGTATTGGTTTGAAGAAGCAACATACTCGTAATATTTATAACGCAAAATAAATAGTTTCCTTTTAATAAAACATGTATAACAAACGATAATTAAAAATACCCACAATTTACATAAATTTACTCATAATGCTATTTTCCACTCATAAAAAATGGTGGACAAGCGAAGTATAGGATAAGAGAAGTATCTGTCAGATGACGTTGAATCACTAATAGTTTACTTCAAAGAGGTAGCCGGTTAATAATAGGGTACTAAAAACCAACAGACAGTATTAAATGCTGATAATGAGATTATAAGCACTAAATATATAGACTAACAGAAGAAACTTCCATAGCGACTTAGAAACGTCTAGTAGAAACTATAAATTGTCTAAGAAGCTAAAAAAGGAAAATTTGATATATAAATATAAAGATAGCGAAAAGTAAGAAGAAAACGTAGTATTAGTTTTCAGAGGAATACAAATGGGAAAAATGTTTCTTCTATTTTCTAAAAAGATGGCACTCAACATATATAACATGCTGGAAACATAAATAATTACTATCTCATTATCTAATTATGAAAATATGCGCTGTATATGTTTCAAATATCACTCGTTACTAAACAGACAGCTACAACAAGAACGTTTTCAAGTAATGAAATTATTGTTATCTTACTCGTGAAATCCGAGATATATTTAAATCTTTAAATGTATGTGATTTGCTTCGCAAAGTTAATCATATAACAGACAAAAATTTAAGATATTTTGAGTTAAATTCGTAATAGATGCTTCTTGAAATTTTAGTTAATATCTCTAAATTATCATTTAAATTAATAATAATTTGGGAATTTTCTTTCCCAATGAGAGTGCTTACTTTTAATCTTAAATGAAAAAATCCTACATCGAGAGAAATTAAGTTCTTTACTGAATCTTATCTTTATGAATTTAAGCTCAGATTCAAAAGAAGATTACTTTTCCTTCTCTTTAAAACAACAGTTGCCGGTTCAATATAACGGTTATAAAGCTGAGTTTGCTTTCAAAGTCTTTCAAATTTTGCGATATTTGTTTATGGCTACCCAGAGAGTGAAGGTCCTTTCTCAGTTTCATTTTTATTTCAATCGAGTCTTCGTTCATCAACATTGAATAGTTCACTCTTCATTTTAGCTGCTGCTGCATGGGACGCTTTCTTTCTTTATATCTCGTTATTCTCTCTCTTTTCTGTGAGTTCCTGTTATTTCAGAAATGAGTTCTGAACCCCCTTCCTGAGCTCTCTTTTCCGGTTGTTTACACTAGCGACGTGTGCGGCATCCGTTTCACAACGCCTGCAATAAAGTTGAAGTGCAATTCACCACACGGCATCAAAAGACGCGACTTTCGCGTTCCTGAACTTTAGCTGGCTGGAAATCAGAAGAGAGTACGAAAGACTCCCTTCTTCTCCTCTGCTTTTCGACGATTCCTCGTTTTGAACTCTTGTACCTTTGATTCAACAACTTCCAATAAATTCATCAAATAAAGTGTGCCGGTGTAGGTAGATTTAATTACATTTAAATTAATTTCAAACGTAAATGTAAATAAACAATTAAGTAATGTATTTTATCGGAGTATCAGATTAGACTGTTTTATAATGAATAATTTTAATCATGCGGGTGATGTGTTTTATAAAAAAATTTACACTCAGTATTAATAACGTATACAATATTTCGTTGTCCATGAAACTAATACTATTAATAATACCAAAAGGAAACGCTTGGATAAGAACCACCATTCTCACTGACATCGCATATTGTAAATATCAGCGTTCACATCTACACGAACAAACGATTCTCCAGTTGAAATTATTGTTTTGTGTACTGACGTAATGTGTAAGCAAACATAGTCTAAGTCATTTTGATTGTTTATTCTATAATAAATCTCATATTCCTGTCCAAACAATAAGTGATTTTACCACTTACATATCAATTATTTGTCTAGCTGATATCACACTGAATTACGTCCAGTTTTTCCTTTTAAAACTGGTTTTAATTCGCCTTTTCAAAAGGACGCTTTCCAAAAAAGTTATTTCTTGATCTAATTGTTACACAATAAAATAATTTTCATTAATGTGTTTCTCTTACGTAAAAAATGAGTATAATTATCAAACATTTGGTAAGTACAAAAAAGGAATAATTTGGTGAGCCCAAATCACGTGGTGTAGATATCATAAAGATCATTTAGATCAAGTGATAGGAAAATGTTAATAAAACTTTGAACTTAAGTGTATCAGTTTAACAAAATTTAGTTCATATATTTCAGTAAAATAAAATGTTGAAAGTGATAAATCTTACAGATTTGTAAAAAAATTATCTTAAGCCTATTATTAAGCCATAGATTTATAAAATTTCACTTTGGAAGGCAGTTAGGACTTCAACCTAGAAATATTTGAATAATAATCAGACGCACTCACTGGTCGCGGTAACACATCCAGGACTTAAATATACCGACAAAAATACATGTAGTTCTAATAAGATTTACCGCATCTTTATAGAGGAGAATAAAAATCACACGAACGCCTAATTATGTAAAACAATAAAAGCATCCAATCGATTGTTTCTAAAGAAGGAGTTGTTGGCATTAGAACTCAAATTATCAAGTGGTTATCCACTCGCTGCGCGAGTACAGTAAAACACCTATGAGTTACTCATTTGTCCATAAATTATCTCATGGAGGACACATTGTGGGTAAAATAACTGTTAGTTTATTTATTTCTAGAACAGTACTGTTGTAATATTAATTTTCCCTACAAGTTAAATGCAAAATATTAGTGGTGTTTTCAAGTAAGATTTAATATTTACCCAAAAACAGGATGTCATAGGTTCGTGACCACGACTCTATTCATTGTGTAGAAAAATTGAATAATAAACATAAAACAAATTAACACACAAAAAAACATAAATTTAATTGAATAAAAAAATAAATTTAACATCACAGGATATACAAAATTTGACAATTTTAAATTATGTTCAATTAGAAAAAATGAGCGCTTCAAGTTTTAATGTTCTTAAATATTCTGTACAGAAAACTAAATATTTTTACGGATACCTGCCATGATCTTTTTTGACGATTTTCGATTGGTCCATTGAATACAGATGAAATCAGTTCAGCATCCTTCTCTCCAGTTGTTCGGCTTCAATATAAGTTACTTGTTGAAAATAATTTTTATTTAATACACAAGAAGTTCTTTATTTTTGAATTGTTTAAAACTATTTGAATTGTTTGAAACTATTTAAATTGTTAATAGACTTTACATTACTTTAAATTTTAGCCACATTGTTATTTTTAATTTTTAAGTATACTGAGCACAAGTCTTGTTCACTTGATAGTTGAGCCAGGACTCTCCCATCGGTTTTATTTTTTTAAGCGTCGCTTCTTAATTTCACCTTGGAAATTATTTACAAAATTATAACATCCAATCACAGCTTAGGATTCGAATTTCCAACCAATCGCATTCAACTGTATTTTTACTGACTTTAGCTGTCTAAGTGCTTTGATTTAGTCACGTAGCCCCACACGAGTTCAAATTTGTAAAAGTTTACTTTTAATATTCCATAAATTTACGTAAAAGTTTGTTATTATGATAACGGTCTTTTCCCGACACTGGACTGACTTGACAACTACTAATTATAACCATTAATTTAACAATTTATCTGTCACATTATTTTTTATTTTTGACACAATGAATTAATTTATTAATTTAAAAATCTGGTGTGAAACACTCTCACGACTTTCTCTTGCCAGTGCAAATAATTAACAATAAAACTAACATTAGTAATAAAACATTAGAAATAAATAAAAAACTGACCTTATTTCAATCATGAGAGAAACACGCAAAATGAAAATCAACCTCAGTTTGGCCTAAAAATACGGAAAATCACTCATTCACGCTTAACTAGGCTCTGTAGAGAAAAATGCTTTAAATAAAAGTTGTAGATCTTTTAATTTTCTATAAAATTGATTATATACACTTTTGTCATAAAATGAATACTAAGGCCGAAATCTTTAAAAATTCTATTTTTCACACGTTTTCGTGAGAAAAAAAACAGAAAATTGCTAATTACCGCTAAACTAAGCATTATACAAAAAAATGTTTGAAATAAAAGTTGTAGAATTTTAAATTCTCTACATTTTTATTATATAAATTTTTGCGCTTTAATACATATTAAAGCCGTAATCTTGAAAAAACACTGTTTTTACGTGAAAACACCCTCACCAAGAATTTCAGAAAACATGGCGCCTACCCTTTCTTGTAGAGAATATAAAATTGAGTAAATAAGCGATTTTAAAAAAAAATCGTAGAACCAGTTTTTGAGAAAATCGCAAAAAAGTGAAAAATTATACGAATAAACTACTACTTCCGGTTGACCGATTTTGATGAAAATGTTCGTGTTGGGTCCGGTAAGGGTATGTAACTTAAGTTTCAAGTTTCAAGTTTCTACGATGTTCCGTTCTTGAGATATTTTGTATACACACACACACACACACACACACACGCACACACACACACGCACGCACACACACACACGCACACACAAACCAATCGCTAAAAACATGTTTTTTGGGTTCAGGGGGTCTGAAAACGTATAGATCCGGTGAAAACTCGATTTCGAAAAATCGACATGAAAACGATACTTTCCTTCCTATATATTCATATAGGCAAGAGAAAGTAAAAATGACAGTATATTTTTCATTCCCTACACTGTAAAGTTATGAAGTGAGATAAATCCTTGCTTGCTAATTACGAACACGACCTTAGTTGACTCAGTAAGTAATATCCATAAATTGAAAACTATATTTCTTGATATATGGTAAACACTTTTGAAAAGCTTCTATAAATTGAATCAGTTATGTTCTTTTACATAAAAGGAAATTAAGTGATAATGGAGAAATAATAATAATTAAACAGTTGACTCATAAAAGATGCACCACTATGAAGAATTAAATATATTCAGGTGGGTCATCTGACTTATCTATTACATGATGAAAGAGGTATAAAAGAAACCAGAAATTTAATTTTGTTTATCGGTCGCGGTTTCACGTTCTTCAGACAGTTGGTAAGATAAGAGACGACCCGACAATAAGGTTTAAATTTATTTTAATTTTATTTGCAACGTTTTCAAAAGATTGTAAGAAAGATTCACGCGTAATGAAGAAGTTTTATAATACAGTTGTATACCAAAAAACGTAGCAGGCACTAGGCATACACTAAACACACCGTTATACAAATTTATCATGATATTTATGATTTATTTTTGTAATCAGATACTTATTGTTTTGTAAAAAATGCTCCAGATAAAAACTACAATATACATTAAAATAATTGTGTTTCTATAGAATTTACGCAGAGTGAAAAATTCACTGTAATTTTACTAAAAGTTGTTTTTGCGAAAAATTTCTTCATTGTAACTCATCTTGATTCTCTACTGTCATGAATTAAAATAATGCAGAAGTGTTAGAAGTAAAGTGAAAAATCTTCTTTATTCCATTTATTATAATATTGTTTTGTCTTTCTATGCTACTGATCTATACCAGATATTAATTTGCGAGGACGTAATTTGTATTATGATCTAATTCATTATGGCATAAAAAATTATAAAGTTGATGGATGTGCTGTGGGATGAAAAATTTGTTTTATATTAATATTTTATAAAATGAGTTTTCAACTATTCAATGAAAATGCTGAGTTATCGATTTCTTAGTTTTATTCCGATCACTTGTATTTAGATTTCGATCACTTTTTGATCTCAGGTCATTCAGAAATATTTTTTTTAATTCAGTAAATATTTTTTTTAATCATTAAAAATTGCTTTAAAGAATATATTAGAGTGGATAATTTAAAGATTGAAAACGAAAGAAACACAAGAACATACATAAGACAGTTTTTTAACAATTAATCCAAAAACAAGATTTAAATTCCGTAATTTTAAATTACAAAAACCTGTATAATGGACAAATTGAAGTATTTGTAAATATAAAACCATATTCTTAACAAAAATTAACATTTGAACACAAAGTAAAACCAAAGTTTTAACTAAGCTTCGGAAAAATAAATGAGGAAAACAAATTTATAAAACAACATTCTTTAGAGGAAATACACTAGTTGATAAATCCAAGTGAAGAAACAATAGGTAAAGTTAATGAAATACAAGAACATGCAACAGAACAAACATAAGAAAAATTGGACAATAAAAATACATATAACAAGAATAATAAGTGGGATGTATTTAAAAAACATGGAACAATAATATACAAGTTCACTTAATCGATGAAACTATTTTCGTTTCATTAGAATAAATAAAATTGACAAAATGTAAAAAATAAAATAAAACGACAGCATTTAGATTTATTAGTGACTTTTTAGGCAGTCCATCTATTATTGAACGTATTTCAGTTCCTAACTTAAAACCAAAGTGTAGACTTTTGGTTTTTCACCCAAGTTTATTCCCCGATCTGATATCAGTGCAACCAGAATATAGTAAATTCAGGAAATGCATTATTATCGAAGGCTTAATTTTAATAATTACGTATACAATATGATAAAATTGAATTAGATAATATTTACTTTTTACTCCTATTATTACGTATCATCTCTTCTACACAAACAGTCGATTAGCACTCATTTTTCCATCGCACTGTTGTAAAGTAGAGAATAAAGTAAGGGACAGTAAAAAAATATTTATAGGAAGGTCTAAAGATAATCTAACAATAGTAATTCGTGGAAGCCAACAGTCTATGTTAAATTAAAAAAAAATTATTTAATTTAACTGATATATGGTAGGTAGCATTCAATTTATTAATAATTTCCAATAATTTTAAACCCGTGTGCAAAAAAGTAACTCAAATAAGAGAAAAAAATAAAACGTAAAAAGAAAATGTAAAATCAATACAAAACGAAAAATAGCCATGCGATTGGTTCCGTTCGAATTTTACATTTTGATGTTTATGTCATGATTTCAACATTTACTTTAGACTTTTAAACATACAATTTTTCATTCATGTTATTAGAAACAATCTTTTTTTGATAAACTGTTAAATTTTGTTCGCTGGTAAAATAGTTGACCAGGAAACTTATTTCAGTCGTAACAGTTCATTAAATTTCCAAGGTCTAACAGGTTCGTTCTCAATTCCAAAAACTTGGTATTCTGAAATTAAGGAATCACCCGATACTTAGTAATTATCAAATCACATTGGCTTGACGTAACAATTTAATTTTTTGTAGTATGTATGAAAACCATCAGCTTTACACAAACATAATTAAAAATAATTAGATTGACATCAGAGTAAAGATTTTGATAGGGTATATTGCGAATTAGTAAGCAAAAATTCTTCTCCAGTGTTTTCAATTCATTTATTTAAATTACTATTGTGCAACTATAAAGAGATAGTAAATATTTTAAAGCTTAATTTAAATTACTTAAATGATTTTGAGAAGAATACTATTCATTAACATATCTTCGCATTTAAATGTTATAATATCGGTTGTTACGTGAATGTTATAAACATACGTTAAATTGTTACAAGATAGAGTGTAAAACTAATAAAACTGAAGCCTATCGAAAACGTTTAAATATCAGAAGATTAAAATTTGTATTTACTACGAATAAATTAGATGGCCAGTAAATATATCCCAAATTTCTGTTCCACCTTCTGCAGAGCCAACGATTGGTACCGAATAAATGTATACAGTTCAGATTGAGGATTTGTTTTGAATAATTTCACTTGTAATTATACTATACAAAAATGACTTTCACGATCAGAATTACGACGTTATTGATAACCTAGAAATTCACGTAGGGGATTTTCAGTACTGAAAAAATGTCTTCCACTAAGATGCACTATAGCTTACGCAAAGGTTTGCTTAACAGCAACTCCAAAAATAGTAAAATTAAAATCTTTCTGCTTTTTACAATTTTTTTCTAATAGATCAGTCAAGAGAAGATTTACAATTTAAAAAAATTCGGAATCGGTTTATAGTATTAAAAAATATCTTCATTTAAATCTAGAGGTAGAAATTCTAGGAAATCAAGGATATCTGAGATAGACCGTAGAATATCTCATACATAAAAACGTAACATAGTAATTAAACTAACAGATTAAATAGCATTTAATCGGACATAACAAAACATTGCTTTTTATTTTTATTTACTTGTGTAAAATTTCGTTGTGTAAGATGATCCGGTGTACAAATGCGGGTCACCTACAACAGGACATGGTTCTTTCCGTTTTGCCCTGGACCGCTGCCGAAGACCATTTCTGAAATTTAAGATCCAGTACCAAGCCAGAAGCCAGTGTACGTTGACCTGTTCTGCGTATTGCTTATCTCTGTGTGTTTTGGCGTGTTGTTTTATTGTGGGGGGGGACTAGTTTATTTACATTACTTTTTGGCTTGAATTTTTTTGTCTTTAATTTTATATAACACTATACTATACACTAAAGCACAACCACTAGAATTGATTAATGTTATTATTAGGCGTGGAAGGAAGGGTCACACTCAGCAGCTTATCCTCCAGGATGACATAAACATGCTATGATAGAGATGATTGATCGAAATGAAAATAAAAGCTCAACGGTGAAGAAATTAAGAAGATGTGATGTTGATGATGAAGATAATGATAGAACGGTAACAGAATATTATTGAAGAAGTTTCCTACACCAAAGACGGCGAAGACGTCGAAAATTCGGAAAATTTTGAATGAGCATTTGTCGAGTGAGATCGTTTGGATGATTCTGCAATTTGCCAGAGAAACTTTTATAAAGTTGTCGTGCAATGTCTTTTACGTAGGGAATACGAAGGTCAGAATGAAGGGTGTCGTTTCTCACGTACCAAGGTGCTCCAATGGCAAACCTTAAATATCTAGATTGAAATACTTATATTTTGTTTAAATTGGTTCGAGGAGCAGTACCAAAAATCTGGATTCCGTACATTCAGAGTGGTTTCAGCAAAGTCTTGTACGTGGTAATGTGATATGACAATGTTTTATTGATAAGTTTTAACAGATAACAATATGTTTACATCAAAATTTATAACATTAGGTCTAAGCTAAATACAAAATACATTTAATTTTAGAAATTCATTTTCACCTTGCAACAAAAAGTTATAATTATAAGTATTAAATACACAAATATTATAATAGTTACTTAAATTAAAAATAAATTGTTTATTCAGAATCGTCAATAATTTCGTTCTGATTACATTTTTCACAGGAAACTTCTTCCTTGAATGATTCTTGCATACACACTCATCGCACTTACAACACCGTGCAGTAGTATTATTATCTTTTGATCGGCCACAAATTATCTACCCTTTAGTTTCTTGTTTTACTGGTTTGGCAATTGATCATTACCTCTATATCGTTTTAAAACAAAAAAAACATCTTATGAAAGGCAGATAAGTTTTGCACGCTGACTAAAGTGCGCATTCTACAGTTTTATTGTAGAGTTTAGTTATTGACCATATTATTTTGAAATCTTTTTCTAAAAATAAAATCTGTTTCCGTTTATACAATCACTTACGCTTTCATTTTCGTCAGAATCATAATCCATTTCTGATTAACTTTCATGATCAGAATGTATTATGTGTTCCTCTACATCTTCATCAATACATCAGGAAAATCGTCTTTAATTTCAACAACCAGATGATTTCCTTCATCATTAGATAATTTTAGTTAAGTATCCAGCACTTCATCTATCAAAAGTTTTTTTCTTCCTACGTGACAAAAGAAACGGTACTGTTACTCAATCGAAGTAATAAAAAATCTTAATGGGGAATGCAATACCCCAATACTGACACACTTCTATATAAAACTGAAACACATCGCCAATATGTGGAATCAGAGCTTCCAGTGAACTAACGTAAGTATTAAATTACGTAATGTCGCCGACTCCGCTACCAATATAGCGCCTGCAGACGGTCCCACCACCTGCCTGACGCGGAGAGCCTACAGCGGCTACCCTCCACCTTGAAGTGGACTCGTTGGAGGGATATTTAAGTGAACGCCCTGGGTCGCGAGAGTCACTCTTGACTTAACTCTTAACCGGTGAAAACAAGAAAGAAGAGCTCCCGACTGAAGAAGAAGAGCCTAGCCGAGACCGGACGCACCATCCCTGGTCTACGCTACCGGTGGCGGACGTTACATTCCCGCACCGGTCAGTCTTCGCCGGCCCGGAGAGAGCCGCCTCGGCCGCGCTACCGGCAGACGGCCTACGCCGACCTGACACTGCGGGGCTCTGGGGGCCACCACTGCCACGCTGCAGTGGGGATCCAACTGCCGCTGAGGGAAGGCTAGGCCTGAACCCGGTAGCCGAGTCGTCATTCTTTGGGCTCCGCTTTCATCACGCCGGCTCGCCGCTTCTGATCGCCTCACCAACAACAGCCCTTTTCAGGCCCACCAACACAATTAAACGGCCCTTTTCAGGGCCACCAATTTTCCAAACAAGATTTTGCCACGTGTCGTCAGCCCTGGTCGGGGACAGTAAAATGAATAATAAAACAGGAGCGTGCGTTACGGAGTGTAGCTAACAAAAAACGCGAATTTATCACGAATGGAGTAATCCCCAGTGCGTCTGCTCAAGGGTTGAAGGAATTTTATATTTCATTTATTTAACTACTTTAGATAATGAAATATTTTTATAGTTTAATATTTAAGTATCAAGGTCATGGTTTAAGTTCGTAAAAGAAATGGGAAGTGTTTTACGAGAAATTATTTATTATGTGGAACCACGCTCCGCCATTCTAAAACACAATAGAAGCATACAAATACAATATGTAATGTAGGTTACTAAATAAGAAAGTAACCTTGCAGAGATTTGCTTTAAAATTTTACAATTGATACTGTTACAAAAGTAGTCAAAAATTGAATTAAGTAAAGTAAAATTCTAGTGGGATATTTGCCAAAAAATGTAACAAAAGTTTTGGAGTTAAATTTTGTCGTATAATTACTTTTAACTGTATTCTTTTCAGAAAATTTAATACAAATAGTGATAAAATCGGAGAGAGAAGATCTAGGTAGCTGTGTAGTTGTTAGATGATATATTCAACAAGCCAGAACATATCATAAGATCAAGAGAAAGGGATATATCAGAGTGCATAGCAGTGGTTATAGTGGATGAGGCGACACCGTGTAAGGTGGTTCAGAGAAGAGAAACAGAAGGCCGCACGTGTGCTGAATCCTTTACACGTCCTTAAATCCAACCTTCTTCAGTATGATCCTTCTCTTCTCATACTCTTGAACTGGTTAGTGTGTTTCTTTATACCTCAGCCAATTTGAAGTAGAAGGTCCTAAAGATACAATTCGTATTTTAAGATTATATGTACTGGTTTGGGGAAATAAAATGCTGTTTTCTTATTAACACAGTTTTCATTTATTGCATTTCACGTATTGTAAAAAATATTTATTCTATCTTTTCTTTTTAATTTTAAAAATGAAATTAATTATTTTCGAAAACAACTGTTCCTTTCACGTCAGCACATCTGGCAACTATCTACACTATCAAAACCTGATAAATTAAGATACATTTCGGTAGTTTCAGATATTTATAGAGACAACTGCAGAATACACATTTCTCTTTTTTGGCCAAATCATGGTAAAGAGGAATTACCGAGTATATGCAAAACGAAAAATTTCTCACACAAAATTGAATAAAAGGTAAAATTTAAAATAGCCAGAAGTTAATTAAACTTTAAGCTTTCTTTAACTTTTATTATAATGTTAGATGTATTCGTAGAATCACTTTATTGTTGTTATGTAAAAGTATACACCTGGTGATTTATGATACAAATATACCTTTAATTGTTGTTTTTACTACTGTGAAATTTTCATAAAGAATTTTTCAAATGAACTAATAATTTAATTTATCAAAGTATTAATACGGCTTACAGCACACAAAAGAAATTAATGAGGTATAAAAATATGGAAAAGTTTGATTTTATAACATCCGCCTACACTATATAACTTTTAAGTAGACTACTTATAAAAGCGTGTATTTGAATGCCAGTGGTTTTTGTGTCAAGTTTATAAATTGAAAATCTTTATAAAAATATTCACCGATTTCTATGAAGCTCAATTTTTAAATCTTAAGTTTATTCAATGTAAAAGTTTAATTGCCCACCTCGTCCAGAAATAATTATATTCTACAATTGAAGATTTTTATAGTTTTCTAAGTTTCATTGCAAATGTGAAGCATATTTTAAGTTAATTGGATGGAGGATTTTAAAGGGCACATTAATGCGGTTACATTAGCCGTTACTCTTTACTTTGGTTTTGTAACATTTTGAGACATATTTATTTTTTACTTTCTCTTGCCTATATGAATACATAGGAAGGAAAGTATTATTTTCATGTCGATTTTTCGAAATCGAGTTTTCACCAGATCTACACGTTTTCAGACCCCTGAACCCGAAAAACATGTTTTTAGCGATTTGTCTGTGTGCCTGCGTGTGCGTCTACGAAGTGACTTCTGTATCGTTAATTTTCGCCAGGTTGGAAGTACCGAATGTCAAGAGAAGAATCCGAACATCATATAAAATCTATTGTTCAAAGTGTTTCTTTAACTAAAACGTGGACAGTTCATGTTTATCGCTTGTCAAAGCATTTGGTACAAACTGAGAGGAAATATTCAGGCGAAAAACGTTAACCTGTGCAATCAACTGCCCATAACATACAGGTGGAGTATCAAATTATTTACACTCAATCTGTTCACTGCAGGGCTAAAATAAATAGTTATGTTTCTTATAACATGGTCAGCCAATTAAATGACTGAATCATTTAAGAACAGAAGAGGTGGAGGTGTAAAAGGGACTAATGAGAGTTATCCCCTCTAAAATAATGAAATTCATTATACAGCCAGACCCTGTGGTGAATAAATTGAAGGTGTAATTTGCAGAGAGGAAAATATGTGCTTATCAGAGGGCCCGGCATGCTGATAAGTGTACTTTTCCACTCATTGAGGAAGGTAATGGTAAACCACCTCGTTTTACTTAATAAAACCTCAACAGGTTCAAACCAGCCTTTCGGCTGATGACCATAACAACACAACGACAGTGTAATCAAAAACCTTACAAATGGTTTCATTACTTACTTAGTCGTCACTAATTATCTAACTTCCCGATCACTTAGAAAGCTATACATTCAACACTTTTTTTCTTTTCATTTTGAAGGAAAAGTATCACTTGCCACAAGGCCTCAAACGTGGGTAACTTTTATAAAGTAGATGTTATTTTAATACCTTACCAAAATCTGCAGTTCTAAAACACTGCATGCATATTTTCTAAATGATATCTGGGGAAAAAGCATTTAAATTCCGGTCACTTGCTTCCAGAGGTATGGAGAGTAACTACCGTAAAGCAAAATGCACTATTGTTTGCTTCACCAAAGAGCTGAAATTTAAAAAAAAATCGTTAGCTTATTAGTATTCATTAAGTGATACCTGGAATTAGTAAACTGTGGAATGAAAGTTCTGGCTTAAAGAAAAGCAATAGCCTACTACAGTTTATTTTGTAAAACCTATTGATGCTAGCAATAAACCCACGTGAAGTGCGGGCGAAATCGCTAGTTTAGAAATATATTTTTTTGAAACATGCTCTGTGGTTTTGTATATTAGTAATAAATGTAAGCCTATTATTATTATTATTGTTATTGGCGAATTCTCCATGGATAGAAGACGTTAAGCATCATGACTCAGTTTCGTCATTTGTTTTTCTTATTGGTCCAGTAGGCCTTCATTGTTTCCGAGAAAGCTTTTTTGCGGTTTTCAGACCACTTTGGTCTAAACTGCTTCTCTCTTGAGGGCTCTGAAACTTTCCACTTGTCTACCTTGTGACGGAATAAGTTTTTATTAAAAATTTCAGTTTGATGTACATTTGCGCTTTTTAGGTCCTTACGAATTTCGTCCAGCCAAGGTGTTGAAATTTTAAGTGTTGTTATATATTCAATTATTCTTTTTTTTAGCCTATCCTCCTGCAATCTGTTAAGATGTCCAAAGAACTTCAACCGCCTTTTACGCATGTCAATTTCAATGTTTGAACAGCTCTCTGTTGTTTTGTTGGATTGCAGCCTATACCCATCTTCTGTAAGTCGAGCCCTTAGAATTTTTCTAATAATTTTTCTTTCCTCCGTTTTGATTTCTTCGATTTCGTGTTTTCTGTTAAGTACTAGTGTTTCGCTTGCGTAGAGGACCATTGGTTTAATAACTGTGTTGTAGTGCCGAATTTTAGTTTGTCTTGACATGGATTTTTTGTTGTAGAGATTTTGAACTAATCCTAGAGCTTTTTTCATTTTTTGGAGACGATTTTGTTGGGAAATTCTTTCAAGACCTGTTGGTTTAATGAATTCCCCCAAATATTTGAAGTATGGAACCTTGTTTATTCTACCATATTTTGTCCTCAAGCTTATGATATCTACTTTTGAGGATATGAATTCCGTTTTCTCAAATGAGATTTGTAGCCCTACTTTTTCAGCACATTCCTTTAATGTCTCAAGCTGCTTGATGGCGGTCTTCTCGTCATCCATTTATACAGCTAGATCGTCAGCAAAGGCGAGGTATGGTATGGAAAGGTTGTTTCTGGGAAAAAAAAGTTGTACTGGCTTCCACTGTCCACTTCTCTTCAGCTCTTTCTCCCATTCTTCCATGACTTTGTCTAGAAGCGGAGAGAGTCCATCACCCTGCCTTACACCTGTTCGAATTTCAAAGGGTTCTGAGATTTCTCCCATGAATTTTACCTTAGATTTTGTGTTAGTCAGCGTTTGTTCAATGAGTCTTCGTGTTTTAGTATCAAGTCCCCTTTCCTCCAAAATGTCAAATAGGGAGGACCTATCCATTGAGTCGTACGCCTTTCTAAAATCCACAAATGTGCATATCAAAGGTTTTTGTCTGAGGGCTCGCATTTTGACTATAATTTTGAGGTTCATTATTTGTTCTGGGCATGACCTATTTGGTCTAAATCCCGCTTGATATTCAGCTAGTTTGGGTTCTAATTGTTGTTGTGCTCTGCTTAACAGTATAGATGACAGGACTTTGTAACAGACCGGTAAAAGAGAAATCCCTCTATAGTTATTGACATCAAATTTTTTGCCTTTTTTATGTAGTGGGTGAATAAGTGCAATCTTCCAGTCATCTGGGATTATTTCGGTTTGCCAAATGTTTTGAATTATTTTTGTAAATTCCTTAAGAGAGTTTGGGCCTAGATTTTTCAAAAGTTCAGCTACAATTCCTTCCTCCCCCGATGCTTTGTTATTCTTCAGTTTCTTAATATGTGAATAAATTTCTTCTTGTGAGGGTAGTACGCAGTTATTCTCTATTATTTCTGGTGGAATTTTTGGAAATTTGTTATTGGGTTCTGGACAATTCAGTAGACGTGAAAAATAAGAGGCTAGTTCCTGACAATTTTCCTTATTTGTCAATGCTAGTTTACTATCTTGTTTTATGAAACAAAGATTTTGTGGTGAGTAACCTCTGATTTTATTTGCAAATATTTTGTAAAAATCATGTGTATTATAATTCTTAAAGTTTTCTTCAATTGATTGTAGCTGTTCATTGACATATCGCCGTTTGTTTTGTCTCAGGATCTTGGATGTTTGTTTGCAAACTTCAAAAAATTTGTTTTGTGTTTCTTCTGTTTTGTTACAATTATAGTTTTGAAACGCTTGTTTCCTCTCCTCCAGTGCAATTTCACATTCTTGATTCCACCAAGGATGTTTTGGTTTTTTGTGGAGGGGAATCAATTCTTTGGCTGTTCTGATTATTTTTGTCTTGAATTCCTCCCAATCTTTTGCAGGCTGTTCGTCCCATTTCTCCGGGATTTTGATTCTTTGATTTTTTTTTGTATATTGAATTTTGGGATCACTAGTGGTTGTTGGTTATATCTTGTCTTAGGTGTGAATTTCATTTTTATTCTTGTTAAATAGTGATCTGAATCTATATTTGCACCTTTTCGAACTTGTACATCATGGATTTCTTTTTGATAATTGTATGATATTGCAACATGATCTATCTGGAATTCCCCTAAATGATGAATTGGTGATCGCCAGGTTTTTTGCTTTTTTGGATTTTTCCGAAGAGAGGTTGACATAATTTTGAGGTTATTCTGTTGACACAGTTCAATCAACCGTGAACCATTCTTATTGGTGAACTTTTGTGCTGGTTAATGTCCAACTGTCTTCCTGTACTTGCGTTCCTTGCCAATTTGGGCATTGAAGTCACCAAGTAAAACCTTTACATCATCTTTTGGAACTCCAGCCATCTCTGTTTCCAGTCTTTCCCAAAATCTCTCTGTTTTTTCAGGCTCTTTTTTATTGTCACCATTTGTTGGTGCATGCACATTGATGAACGTGTAGTTTTTTTTGCATGTTTGATTCTCATAGTCATTAGTCGGTTGTTAATGGGTCTCACATCTTTTATTGAATCCAGAATTTTCTTGTCTACAGCAAATGCCATGCCAAACAGTGCTGCTCCCTTGCAAATCTTCTTAGTGGTACCACTTTTGAAGATTCTGTAGTTATTATAGTCCATTGTTTCTGAATCCGTAAAGCGTGTTTCTTGTAATGCAAGAATTCGTATTTTCTGTTTGTTAAGTTCTGTCGTGAGATTGTGTAACTTTCCTGTTTGAATTAATGTTTGAATGTTAAAAGTGCCAATGTAGCTATGTTTTTTCCGTGAATGTTTGTCAGAGCACTCCGATTTGCTCTCTCGTATAAGCCCAGGCTCCCCAGAATCCGGAAGCCTGGTTGCCGTTTGCCTACGGGTGGATTGGTTACCACCTGGGGTAATTTTGTTCTAACTTAAAAAGTTCTAAAAAGTTACTAAAGTTCTAAAACTTAAAAAGTTCTAACTTTCGCTAGGGGCGTAGAACCAGGGATTGTGAGTTCCTGGAGCATGTTTGCAGCCGCACCTCTTGGTGAACAGACGCTGACCATTAGCCGCTGGATGCCAGTACAGACGCTAATGGATTTATTTGTTTTAAATAAAGCCTAAAACAAGGGCCTGCCTCCTCCACCAGATCCACCGTATCCTGAGGTTGTCCCTCCACTTTCACTGCTGTTGAGGTCTTCACCCGTATCCCTGGGCAGGGGACTGCGCTATACCCCGCAGTACTGGGTCCTCAGTAGAACTTAGTCACCCCTGTTCCACAACAGGCAGTGTCCACCCCCACGACTTGGACGCGCCCACTGAGAGTTATCTATGTAGACTCAGAAATCATATCTGAGCCCCATAGACCGAGTTAACAGTCTTGTGTATGCCAAGACTGAAGGCAGCCTATTATTATTATTATTATTTAAAAAATACGAAAGCAAAAGCTGATCAGCGTAAAACAAATCGAATGAAAAAATCTTATCAAAGAAACCTTACCTTACCAGCAAAGATAATAAATAATAAACTGTAACACAAATTTATGGTGTATTGAAATAATTACTTTACGTTTTTCAAAGTTGATGAGCTCTGAACGTATGCATTGTCCGCTAACCACTTCATAGGTAGCCAATGACTTTCCAGCAACGTTGCCAATGCTTGCTCTCGTAGCTCTTAATAGCCATTTTTTTGGTTTTTCAATAACAATTATAACCCATGAAATACAACCAGCTGATTATATTATAAAGTATTGCATGTTAACGCGCTCTATAATCGAAGTGTTTAATTCGAGATGCAAGACTCGAATAAACTATTGTGGCTCTTATGCGCATGCGTGCGTAATGTTTGTTAGGCTGATACATTCGTACAATCTGACAACGCTGGCTAACGTTCTGATTGGTCTAAACGCGTAGAACAGCAGAGCTCATTAATGGTGGAAAGCATTATAGTTAAGTTTTCCAATGATTCATCTAAACGCTTCTTAAAGTCTTTTAATGTGGGTGCACTGACAACACTGTTGGGAAATAAATTCCAAAGATTGACCCCATTCAGCGAGAACAAAATTTTTCGGGCCGCATTGGTGTAGTTGGTAACGTGATTGCCTCTCATAATGCGGTCTTTGGTTTGAATCTCACTCAGTCACGGCATATTTTCATACGGTACAAAAACCATCATTTCATCCTTCACAGTTACAACCGAACGTCGTCGCTAATGAGCACTGTAGTTGATGCGACGTTAAATAAACATAGGAAAAAAAATCGTAATTATACTAATCCGGTCTTTTTCAATAGAGAAGCTGAGTGGCCGTAAGTCACACAGTCCAGAATCCCTGATGAACAATGTAAATGAATTTGATTGAAATTCATTTAATATGTTGCACATTTCGATCAGACAAAACCGATGATGACGGTCTGCCAGTGTAGGAAGATTCAAGGAGCAAATCTGTCTTCATAAGAAAGGAATCAAAGCGCAAGCCTATTTATGTCTGGGTTGCACGTCACTGTACTCTCTCAAACCTAATAACGTCACCTACTGTTACTGTCGTACTTAATGTTACGGTTAATACCAAAAATATACACTGAGGTTTGAAGATAATCAGGCCACTTTGCAAATCAAGCTCAACTTTTATGAAGCATACTAAGAGACCGTCCAAATTACTGTATCGTAAAATCTCTCAGCCAAAAACTCTACTTTTTTAGAAGCCATACAATACCGCAGAAAACTAATAAACTGTGCAAGAACAGCACAATGATTTTTATGTTGCCTTTGTGATTCTAAATCATTAGTTTTAATGTATTAAATTTTTCGTTTTAAAGTAATTATTTTAATGGAAAAAAGCCCACAGTGTTTAATTAATTTAAGTATACAATTTTCAGGTTAATGAAAAAGTTTATTGAACTGAAAATATGAATTAAATTCGGTTCAGATTTAATACCAAAGATTAAATAAGTAAAAGGAAAGTGTTTATACTGTATATATTTTATTACAGTCTTTTATGCCATACTTCAAGATTCATGTTCTTCATTATTAATATTATTTTTTTAATTACAAAATGCTTTATGGTAGTTCAAACGATTAAATATATTTACGGGATTGTATAATAAAGACGGGAAGAATGCAAATTTAGAAGAAATTCAATGTCTCTTACATTAGCTAAATCTTGGATGTACTTAACCAGGCGTAATGTCTTTTTTATGATAGGCCATTCTATTCAATAGTCTTAAGTTAATGTTAAGTGACAAAGATTTATATTTTATTTACTAAGTACAGTACAGAATAAAGTATAGGATGAGCTGGTCTAAGTTTTTTTTAACAATTTATAGAGTATTTAATTTTCTTTAACGTAAAACAGAGCAAAAAAATACACTTAAAATGTATTCCATGTGCAATGAGAATTTTGTAATTTGCATTTATGTCTAATAATTTAAAAGAAAAATATATAGCTTAGTTCTTTAACAAAATGGACGACAGATTATGAAGCATCTTTATTATAAGTAACAATAAGCAATGAAAACATTTTTTTTATATCAATAGGTAAGAAAGTGAAAATTACTTTAATTTATTTGTTAGTAAAGGACAAATAAATACAATATTAATTGTCAAGCAATTTCTTTTTAAGTTGTTTAATTCTCTAAAAACCTAAAATAATTATTATAAAAATTTTCTTTTATATTATTACTACTAGCGATATCAAACAAGAAGACAAAATACGAGCTACGAATAGAAAAAGCAGGACTACATAATTCCTTCAAAAAAATTAAGTACACCAAAGCCTCATGTCCCTTGAAGACACAATACAGATAAACTGGAGAATTTAATCGCTTCAAGTAGGCCTAATTCGGTAAATTAATACAATCGAAGACTAGCGAAAAAGAACCGAACAGCAAACGGGAAAAGTTGGCCGCTAAACTCCGAAGAACTCACACTTGTGTCAGCAGAATGCACTCTCGAGACGAGATAAGATCTGACTCTTAATACTGTTATAAATCCTTCGTATCTGTATGAATCTACAATGACCGGGAAGGTTGGTCTAGGAGAAGCAGAGGAATCTGAGAGGTAGATCCTATGATCTTAAAAAGCTTTGATCATTAAAAAAGATCAAAAGATCAAAAGATTAAAAGATTAAAAAAGCTTTGATCTTAAAAAGCTTTGAAAGCTTTGATCGTGAAGCTTTGATCATTAAAAAAGACGTTATTAACAAAACATGCTTTATATTCTAAACAGGAGCTCTTAAATTATCTTACAAAAATGCTCCTTATAAGGTTATTCAGACGGAATGCGACTGGTTCTCCGTTCCGGGCAAATGAACGCACTCCAATCTCAATTGCGATCTTCCCTGTCACCCAGAATGCGTTCAGTTCATTCGGTCAGTCGCGATGAGTCTTTATCAGAAGAGCAAGGAGCTGTTACACTATTGTTGTTATCTCTTAAAAATAAAAATAAAAAACATAGTGTGGGTACACAATATAAACAAAAAACAATTACAGTTTGGAGAGTATAATAAAATATGTAGAGAACTTTCATCACATGAAGACCGCTTTTACAGATATTTTAATGTCCTATGTCATATAAAAAACGACAGCAACGAACTGCCTCAGTGAATATCCGTTTCAGTGACATTCCGTTTCGTTTCATTTACTCCGTTTCGAGTGGCATTTAACACAACTGTATGACAAACTGTACAATTTGTATGACGTGTGGATCTAAATGCGTTCAGTTTCAAACTATCCTGTAGATGCGTTCAGTTTCTGCCCGCAGTGTTCTGTTGCCGCCCACACTTTCAGAACGCACTCTGTGTGCCACGCTTCTGAAATAACCAACCATTCAAAAAATATTTTGCAAGCTACGATTTTTACCTGTATTATATTGTAAACAAAAGTTGTTTAAAGTGTTTGTTCAAACAGTAGATGGACCGTCGGTAAGACCGTTCGTGGTAGCGAGCGAGAAAACCTGTACAGGAACGGTTAATGTAAGTCATCAGAAAACGAAGACTAAAGTTCTACGGACAGATCTATAGAAAGAATGACAAACAACTGACAAAACAATCTAAGACATTAAAAAATAGACCTAAGGAATCGGACAAATGACTTAAGGAAGTCACAAAGCATGTAGAAAAAACTGGAATAAATCAAAAAATATATAATGGACTTAGCTAAATTTTAGCAACTGTTACTGACCTCAAGAACTTCTACAAAAAACAAAAGCAGACCACTGGATGGACGGAAGAAATAAAAAAACCTACATTGAATGAATTCTGAAAATGTGGATCGGAAAAGGAGCTTCCAGAAAACTGTAAAGTAACTTTACGTTGTCTAAAACGGCTTTATAAAAAAAATTATATTTTGCTTTCATGGGAGAAAATGCACTCCACATAGACTCATTGGTAGCCTCAAAGAAATGAAATAAAATATAAAATAACTTGAACTGGTTTATTGATTTTCCCCACTTTTACTCTCTTTACGCTCTAATTTTTTCAGGTATCACATTAAGAATACGCATGACGATTTTTTATAATTACAACAGCTCACCAAAAAGGTAGAGAAATAATATTTATAGAATTTCATAGTTATTTATAGATAAAGAATCAAGAACTTAAAAATCGTATATTTTACTTTTCTTAGAGACTTGGAGAGTAGACATGCCGATTTTTAAAATTGCAGCTCTTTGAGAAAGTATAGAAGTACTGATATGTATTACTTTTGGGTAGTCACCCCATTTTACTTCGTCTGGGTAAGTTATCAAAATTCAAATACTTAAGTTTTTCTGTTTAATATTTGGGGAAACAATTTGCCAAATGTCAGCTCTCTACGTGATCTGGAAGTTCTAGAATTAGTGATCAGTAAATGAGTGAGTCAGATTGTGAGAGCTTTTGAACTTATATAAATACAAATAACTGTAACTCTATAGAAAATTTCTATTCATATTATATTCAAATTCTATCAATAATAATTTGGTTTAGTTGCTTGAAGACTTCCAAAAATTGAATATGAATTATTAAAAATATAACTGAGAGGAAGTGTAAAGATGCCACGTAAATTTTAAGAGCTTTGTTTCTACATTTCATAAATTTTTTACTAAATTATATTATATTAAAATTGACAATCTGCTTGTGTTAGATTTATGATGTAAATTGCTTGTAAATATTTAATGTCACCATTTTTTTAAAATTTTATCTGATTCCTTTATCAGTTATAAACAAATAAGCTATTACTACATAAAAATACTAAATAATTTTATTGTACTGATACTATCATTTCCATGTTGTTGTGTAGGTCATCAGCCAAACGGCTAGTTTGAACCAGTAGAGGTTTTACTAAGTAAAACGAGGGGTGAGGTGGTTTACAATCGCCTTCCTCACTAAGTGAAAAAGTATGCTTATCAGCATCCCGAGCTATCTGAAAAGCACCTATTTTCCTCTCTGCAAATGACACCTTCACTTCATTCAACACAGGGTCTGGCTGTATAATGGAATTCATTACTTTCAGAGGAGATAACTGCGATTAGTGTCTTTTACACATCTACCTCTTCTTCTATTAAATGACTCAGTCATATAATTGGCTGACCATGTGATAAGAAACAGAACTATTTATTTTAGCTCGCAACTAACAGATTGAGTGTAAATTTCCATAATAAAGTATTAAATTATTTAAAATGGTAGCTTAGTATTTAAAATACGTTTAATAAATAATCGTACAAAGTATAGCATTACTAAGCTTACTTTTTAATTCTCGCGTTTCAAGTTAGTTTAATATGGTAATTAAAACATTAGTAATAAAATAATTGTAAGCCTAATATAAAAAATTGTAATCCAAATATTAGTATAACATTAGGTGTAATCCAACTTGAGAATATTACATTTGTGCATTAGACTACAAGATTTCTTTGACATTTATTTACAAAACATGCTGTAGGCCCTATAGTAAGAGAACAGAGATAAACCAATTATCTTGTCGTGTGCAAAGAAAACAACAAAAAATCCTTTTACTTGACTAAACCTACTTTCAATTACAAGTGAACTGACGTTTCAGCGAAATGTTTTAGCTTTTTAGACTACCTACTTTTTGTTTTTACGGACTGATTTTATATGAAACTGTACAGAATTTATTCGGAAACGAAAATGTATAAACCAATATGATAAATTTAGTAGCCCACCAAAACGGATAAAATAATATTGAAATTATTTGGGGTACATGAAATTCGTTTGTTGTTTAACCAAATAGAATATATAAAAATAAATTTTCAGAGAGTTTAAACCAAATTATTATAATTTCAATAAATAAAAAAGTTTTCATCTACCCTCACCGTCAATTTCTATAAACTAATTTCTGGTGACATATACATTGGAAATAATAACCCAGAAACAAACCACTGTTTATAACTCATACGGAAGAGTGTCTGTTCATTATCTGAATTATTATAAACTTCAGCAACGAAAGAAAAAATATTTTGTAAATAGTTTTTGTTATTAAATATTTTGTCTTACGTTAGTTGCCCCCTTTTAACCATTAGCTAAACGATAAAAACCCGAATGCTTTAGTTTTACTGTTCAATCTTTAAGAAACAAATATATACAGAGTTTTCTGCGTGATAGTGTGTTAAAAATTAGTAACGATTGACTAAATGGATTCGTGAGGACTTCAACATTCATGTAAACAGAGATTAGATGGTTTGTTTTCAATGCACATAAAGTGGTAAAAATACTCACTTACAGGTTTTTATCTCTTCTTTCCCACACGTCCAAGTGTCTTAATTTTGAAAAACTTTTTGTTATGTATAGAATATGCTATTTTAAAGGACTAACTGGGAAATAGCATATGACGATTTTACTTATTAAATGCACCTGGCATTTATTGATTATGAGAAGGCCTTCGACCGAGTAGACAGAGGAATTTGTGGGAAATAATGGATAACAGAGGTTACCCTAAGCATCTTATTAACGCCATTAAGTCATGTTACCAAGATACAAGAATAATTTTGGACATAGGAGAGGAACCATCTGAAGAAATTTGTATTAACCAAGGGTTGCGCCAAGGCTGTCTCCTACACTTTTCAATATTTATATAGATGACATGGTTAGAAGATGGAAAACACGGGTAAAGATGGGAATTGCCGTGGGAGAGATGGAAAACTTGAATACTATTTGCTAATGATCAAGTAATAATTAAGGAAAGTGAGGAAGCTCTGCAAAGATCGATATTCCAACTAGAAAAGGTATGTGCAGCCTACAGTATGAAGATTTCCTTGGAAAAAACAAAATCCATGACCTTCTGGGGTAAATACCCAGTACGTACGAAAATATCTGTTCACAATAAAAATATTGAACAAGTGTCCCTTTTCCGATATCTTGGTTGCGACATCACTTATGTCATAGATACAGACATTGACTACAAACTTAGTAAGTTCCAGTCGGTGTGTGGAACCATTCGACGAGTTCTCTCCAAGAAAACTAGGAAGGAGACGCGATTAAAATTTTATAAGGTGATGGTAATACCAATATTACTGTATGGTTCAGAAACATGGGTGAAGAGTCGGAAACAATTAAGGAAAATTCAGGCATCGGAAATGAATTTTTTAAGGTCAGTAAAGGGCTGTACAAGAGTGGATAGATTATATAATGAAGATGTGCTTAAGGAATTGAACATCTTCAAGTGGGAAGAACGAATAATAGAAAACAGGTAGAGATGGCTAGCACATTTGGAAAGAATGCCTAATGGGCGTATACCTAAGGAAGTGTGGAGGTATAGGCCGGTTGGCCGAAGAGATTGTCACCGCCACCCCTTCTAATTAATCATTTACTGTGGTGCCGGCCTTGAATACTTCTTCCGGCCTTTGTCGGCGCGATGGGCTTTTTAGCGGCGAAGCGACAAAGCCCTGTAGCGGCGCCCGACAAACCTTTCGGCTGCGCACCGCAAAGTCCTTCGTCATCAAGGCCAAGCCAGTAGCCGCTCTCCACCACAGCGCTCCCGGCAGCTATATAAAGAGCGCTGCACTGAGCAGAGATTCAATTCCAATCAAGACACCGAGGGATTCATTTCCACCAGACAGCAGACGAGACGTCCACCACGGCACACGGCTGCCAGACTCCAGCGAGAACTAATCGACGACCCCGCAAGAGAGAAGATGATGCTTCCGCTCGCCGACCCGTCACCGTAAGTCGTCGACCGGACATCGCCCGCTGGGCATCGTGGGCATCGCCCGCTGGGCATCGTGGGCATCGCCCGCTGGGCATCGTGGGCATCGCCCGCTGACGCGAGCGATGCCCACAGCGGTCCCTCGACCGAGCCTTACGTCCACCGGACCCGACGAAGCAGCCATCGACGCACTACCGCGAGGGAAGAAGATGACGTCTCCGCTGGACGACGACACGCCGTGTCGCCCAGCTTCTTCTCGCAGCCACGCGCTGCCTACGCCGGTCTCCTTCGAGAACAGCACAACAGTCCTTCTCAGGACCAATTTAATAAGATTTTAAGCGGCCCTTCTCAGGGCCATCAACCTGAGCCACGGCTCTCATCGCAGCCATGCGCTGCCTATACCGGTCTCCTTCGAGACCGGCAAAACGGTCCTTCTCAGGACCAATTCAATAAGGTTTACATCGGCCCTTTTCAGGGCCATCAAACACCTCTGTGCGCCTAGGCGGACACACACACATAAACGGCCCTTTTCAGGGCCACCAAACTAATAAGGTTAGCCACTTAATGTCGCCATCCGGTGACAAGATATTGGAAGACCCAGGAAAAGATGGTAGCTGTCCTTAAGAATATTTCAAAAAAAAACTTTGAGACCGGAACAGGCGATTCGCCTAAACCCTGTAGTGAAGAAGAAGAAGAAGAAGAAGACTTATTAAATCGAGAATGATGAATTGGGGAGCTATAAGTACTTTTTATATTGACATAATGATAAAAAGTTCCAGCGTTATTTATAAATAGCTCTGAATGAAATCGGATTATATAGTAGGCCTACTTTTATTCACAAAAGTTGAAAGTTTTTAGTGTCTGGCTAACGAACCTACTTAATCTAACAGAACTAAGATCTAGCCCTCCATGTTTGAAATATGAACACAATGACGGTATGGATCAAACCCATCAAGTATGGAAGACTGCACCGGTCAGTTTTTTAACATTTTTACTTTATTTTGTTTATTTACAATCTGCTAATGCAATAACAATCAGCAAATTTGATATTTAATTTGTAGAATTAATCACTTTGCAGTAGATGGAGGACGGTAGGTGGCCAAAGAGGGTATCGGAGTGGACGCCAGCTGGTAGAAGAAAGCGGGGTATGGCGAAAGTGACATGGTTGGATGTGGTGCAGGAGGCAATGTCGTTGCGACGGCTTTTTAATGGGGACTGGCAAGATACGGCTGGGGCTGTAAATCCTTGCATGAATATATATATATATATATAATCACTTATACAGACTTATTGGTACTGACACCACCGTAGCAACAACATTAGTACCTTTGGGAAGGTCTCTTGCCCAAGGGCGCTTGAGCTTTCTTCGCAGATTACCTGGTATGTGTTGCAAATGCATCTGTGGTATGATCAGATTTGTGTGTGTTTTAGATCGAACGTGAAATGAATTTATAAAGTTATAAAGTAAAATTATGAAGCTCTTTGACGTAGAGTAGAAGTAGGTCAGTTTGTAGTTTGTTGTCGGTTACGTAGTAGGAACATAGCGTTATTGTACGTAATATTTTGTTCTGTATTGCCTGAATACGTTTTGTTTGTGACGGTCATGCAGAACCCCATAATTGTACTCCGTAACTCCAGACTGGTCTTATAACTGTTTTGTAAATTCGTATTTTCTTCTCCAAATATAATTTTCAGCATCTGTCCTATAAACGTTTTAGTAAATAAAATCGCGTTTTGAAATTAAGTCATGTTTTTACTTTATGTGTACCCCACGTCAGTCGTTTGTCGAGATTTAAATCTAGGTTCGGACATCATTGCTATGTGGAATTTGAATTTTATTATGACAGACAGACAATCGTTTCACCTAAGCGTAAAGATTACTTGTAAATATTTCAGTTCATTAATTTTTATTATCAATTTTTAAGCCAATCTTCTATCTTCTTCTTCTTCAAGTGCCGTCTCCGCGTCGGAGGTTGGCGATAATCATTGCTATTCTAACTTTCGAAACAGCTGCTCGGAACAGTGACGTGGAGTTGAGACCAAACCAATCTCTCAAATTCTTCAGCCAGGAAGCTTTCCTTCTACCCGGCCGGCGCTTTCCTGCTATCTTTCCTTCCATTATCAGCTGAAGAAGTCTGTATTTCCCGTTTCGAAGAACATGGCCGAAGTACTGCAGTTTTCGTCGCTTGATGTCGTATAGCAGTTCCATCTCCTTGCCCATCCGAGTCAGTACGTCCGTGTTTCGTACTCTGTCGGTCCACGATATACGGAGCATGCGGCGGTATAGCCACATCTCAAACGCCTCCAGCCTCCTTTCTAGAAGTTTCGTTAGTGTCCATCCTTCCTGCCCGTAAAGAAGTACAGGAAGTACGTAGCACCTCAGAATTCGGAGCCTCGTGTTGAGACTAAGATCACACTGGCACAATAGATGTTTTAGTTTCGTGAACACCGCTCTGGCTTGCTCGATACGCACTTTAACTTCCTGACCGTAGTCCCATTTGTCATTTAGGCAGCACCCAAGGTATTTGTACGTGTGCACCTGTTCAATGGCGGAGCCAGCGAGTGTGATTCCTGCGTTGACCTCCTCCTCACCGATCACCATGAACTTGGTTTTACGTATATTCATCCGTAGTCCGTATGCATTGCTAATTGTGTTGACGCGTTCCAGCAACACTTGGAGATCTTCCTCGCTATCTGCAATCAGCGCTGTATCGTCGGCATATCTCAGGTTGTTGATGCCCTCTCCATTCACTATAATGCCTTCTCTGCATCCATCCAAAGCTTCCGACAAAATGGCCTCCGAATATAAGTTGAAGAGCATCGGTGAGAGCACGCATCCCTGTCTAACCCCACGGCAGATTTGCACTTCCTCCGACAGCTCCTCCCCCACTCGCACCTTGGCACATTGGTTCCAATATAGGTTGGCGATAATTCTTATGTCGCGATCGTCGAGGCCCAACCTTCTATAACTGGATTTAAATTTTATGCTAAGCTTTTGGCGGATCAGCTGCCTTTGACCTTATTGCCATATCATCAGCAAACTTTGCTATACCCGTGTCATGACATGCAGGAAAATACATTTGCTAACCGCGTGTAATACTGGACAAAAGAAGCTACCATGTGGTTATACCAGCTCTAACAGAATATAACTGATAGCTTGTTTTACTTTAATATATTTATCCTGAATGTACGATTTAATTCTGTGCAACCCATCCGGAAGCACATGTTTTAGTTTAAATAGGAGCTCTGCATGCTGGACACCATAAAATTTTGTGAAACATCCAAAAACACACTCAAATAGTAGGCTTTAGTCTCTAGGGCAGATGAAATGACATCGGCAATTCTCTGACATTTCTGAATACAGGAGTGAAAAATTTGAAAGCTAAATTGATGAATAGGAATTATACTTTTTGAGTCTAAGTAAGTAGGTTATAGCTATCATATACATGCGTGGAAGGATTAATCTTTCAAATAATTTTGAAAGACGAGAGCAGAGTTATAGGGATGTATGAAGACAGCACATGATGCATTTTTTCAGGTTTGTGAAAAATAAATATAATCAAATAATTATGTTTATTGAATTGGAAAGCGAGTAGTACATAAAATAAAATTTTATACATTGGTCAAAAAGAGAATAGTTTTTCGCGGAAGATGATGTAACAAAGAAGATGTGATAAGGTCGTAACCAGGTGTTTTACCAAAAGGCAACGCCAAAAAGTGTTCTACTCCGGGTTTAATTTTAAATTATTAATTCCACGGATGATGAATATTCCTCTTTTAAAATGATTATTTCTTTATTAATACTGCTTTGACCTGCCACTTATTCTCAAAAGTTGCAGTATAGATAAATCAGTGCATTTTAAAAATTTACAGAAGAATATAGATTACTTTCGTGAGTTAAATACTCATTAATTTTTGTCTGCAGTTTTAATTTTTGCGTAAGGCTTTAACGAGAAATGTAACTTTCTTCTGCGTAAAGGCTTTCTGTAGATTTTATAGTGAACCTGAAACTTTTGATTTATTACATCGGGATATTTTATTGACCTATTAGTACAAAAGTCAGCGCAATAGGCTTCTAAGCTATAGACATTGGGTTCGATTCCCTGTCAAAGCTGGTTTGTTGCACCACTTATTTTCATCTATTATTTATCTATCATCACCTTAGTTTACATTAGTGTACTAAATTGCCGAACCTAAAAACAAAAACGTTTATTTGGTACATTACAGTTTATCAAAGTCTTGGAGATCTAATTGTAGTTTCAAATAATTGAAGTCTCAAATAATTAGGCTAATTTAATACGAGAAACTGATAAAATTAGGGTGCAGTCTGACTTTTATGTCGTAACAACTAATGAAAGATAAATGGTAGGCACACATATTTTTGTGATTTATTTCATTCAGGAAAATATTAAACTAAAACTTTCCTAAGTGCGGAAATAAAAAATCAAGCACAGAAAGAAATGCATGATTAAGTTTTTATTATACTTAATTTATTTATATAGGTATTATGCATGTGCATACACAACCCCTATTTCCAATTGAGGCATTTATCGTTCATATACCGTTCGTTCCTTATATCAAAAATTCAAACATTCGCAATTCCAGGCACGACCACAACTTTTCTCTTTCTTTGCCATACATCTGCACACTCTCTCATTCTTTCTCGTCTGTTCTGTCCCACTCTTCTACAAAACCTTTCAGATCTTCTCCTCTCTTTAAAGGGATGGTGTACGTTTGGAAAGTAGAAGAATAAGAAGAAAGATGAGGAGTTAGAGGAAAAGAAGGGATGGTTTAGGCGGTGGTTGTTGCCGTTTAAATCGGTTTGAGAAAACGGAAGCGATAAATTGAAGGTTTCCTCTTTCTACCACCCATAATTTCTTTTCGACCTTATTTTCCCGTTTTCCGGTTGAGAACTGTATCGAACATTTATATTAAAATGTTCTTCCGTCAGCATTATATGGTTAAATTTTTTGTAAATTGTATTTTTATTTGCCTACGTTACTAAAAATTAAAACCTATATTTAATTAAATTACAATCAAATAATATTTTACGGCCTCCTACATAGAAACGATAACATTTTAATCAAATTTAGATACTGGTAAACTCAGGTACTGTACTGAAGTTACAATTCACTGAATGAACTGTTTGTTTTTATTAATGAAATATTTTAATGTATTGCCTGCGAAATAATCTGCTCTATTTCTTTATTTTTTAATATGAATCCGACACTAACTACAACACCAGATTCAAAATTGAGCAAATCATGATTACTCAGGACTAAAAAAAAATTCAACTGGGATTTCAGTAATGTGCTCTACTGCTGATATTTTACTACTGGTGACCTCGTAGGCCTATCTGTGTTGGTATTATTTACGTAAGGAGGCGATTTTTTTTGTTAGAAAACTACTATGATTCGTTTTGTACGCAATTACAAGATATTGGGTGCGACTAGAGATTGTATCAGTACAATGGGAGGAATAGAGTATATTCCTTCTTCATATAAGTATTTTAATTTTATAGATGCCTATTTAAAATTTTGTGTTTTCACTATTTTTTGACCTTATAATTTAACTTCATATTAAATAAAGGTTTTCTAAGTACGTCGAAGACCTCCACGCCAACGCTATCACTTGATACGAAGTCGATTTAAAGTGACTTAACTCGTAACCAGGTGAAAGGCGTACATGAACAAATATGGAAAGAGGTATCCCTAAATAACTTTGAACTCATTCCGAAAAAGTTCAATAAAATCAACAATCGAATTGAATGATTTGAAAAATAAAACAGTACCTGATAATAAAATAAAGGCCAAAACAAGATACACTTCTAGATTCTTTATTTATTTTGTATTCCTTTTAGATTCAATATATTAAAAAATTATAATAATCAACAATAGTTAATTTATATACTCACCACTCCAGCGGCGCTTCGCGCCGCTTACGTATCTCGGCCTCAGAGGGGTAAGTGGATCAGAATTCATACGTGGATCAGAACCATTTGCCACAAGGTGAAGTTTAGCCGCCAAAGGGTTTGGGTGGATCACAATATTTTGAAATTTGAAGATATGAAAGTGTAAAAATTAAATTTGAAGTTTCAAAATTTAAAATTTGAAGGTTTTGAAATTTTAGGTTATAATGTTTAGAGTTCCAAAATTTCAACTTTGAATGTTGAGGTTTGAATGTATGATACATTGAGTGTTTCGTTTTCTCATGCGACTTGGGGTTGGGACCTGAAAATTTTCGGGTTACCAAATTTTTATGTAATTTTCTTCGCTAAGTAACATGCCGTTAAACATTATTTGTATTACGAAAATTTTAAAATTTTTGTTGCGGTAGCAATCACCTTTGGACCCCAACCTAAAATTTAATAAATTCTTCGTGACTCTAGGGGTATGTATAGCGTTTTCTCAGAAAACATTTGCGAAGAAAACCGTTGTGAAGGTGTAAAGAAAGAAAAACATGAAAACGGCAAGCCCTAAAAGCCGAAATGCTAGTGTTTCGAGTTTTCTCAGCGAATAGGAAGTGGTTCTTTTAACCTAGCCGCTCTACATGCACGCTCGTACTTCTCTTCTCTGGTTAATTATAGAACTCTGCCGCTATGCATGCACGCTAGCACGGTCAAGGAAAACTTTAGATACATGGCCTTGAAGTACTTTGGGAGAGGAACAAAAAGATTCTATACACTTTTTTCTCTACAAAGCACCGTTCAAGAGGTAAAAGATACTACCCCCTACCAATGGTACGGGTTGAACCTGAAAGTTTTCGCGTTACCAAATATTTATTTAACTTTTAACGTCAAAACCATGCCGTTAAAACATATTTTGTATTTTGAAAATTTAGAAATTTCATAATTTTTGGATAGGGGTAGCAACCCCTATTGGACCTCGATCTAAAATTTAAAAAATTACCGTGATGATATAAGTACCTGAAACGTTTTGCTAATAAAAATTTGCCATAAAAACCGTTTCAAAGGTGTAAAGATAGAAAAACCTGGAAACGTCAAGCCCCAAAAAACCGAAATTTGGTTTTTGTAGTTTACTCAGAGAATCCGGTGTGTTAAGGGCAACTTTAGTTATATAATATTGAATTACTTTTTGTGGGGCACAGAACAGGTTCATGCATTTTGTCCCTATTATTCACCGTTTAGGAGATAAAGAAATACAACCCCAACCCCAGGGAAGAGAGTGCGACCTGTACATTTTCGGGTTATTAAATTTTTTCGTAACTTTAACGCCAAAAAACATGCTGTCAAAAGACTTTTTGTATTCTAAAAATTGAAACATTTCATATCTTTTGGATAAGAGTAGCGACCCCCGTATGACCCCGATTTAAAATTTGGAACATGACCCGTGATGGTACAGGTACGTGTAAATGTTTATTAATATAAATTTGATAAAATAACCTATTTTGAAGGTGTAAAGAAAGAACAATATAAAAACGGCAAACCCCAAAAAGCCGAAATTTGTTTTTTTGAGTTTTGTCACTAAACCGTTAAGTTAAGAGCAACAATAGCTATATGGTTTTAAAGTACTTTGCAATGGGTACAAAAAATATTCCATACAATTTTTTTCTACGATGCACCATTTAAGAGATAAAAAAATACAACCCCAACAGCAGGCTAGAGGGTGCCAATTGAAAATTTTCGGGTTATTAAATTTTTGTGAATTTTTAACGCCAAACAACATGCAGTTAACAAATTTTTTATATTCTAAAAATTTAAAATTTTCATTATTTTTGGATAAGGGTAGCAATCCCCGTAGGATCCCGATCTAAATTTTGAAAATTTTCCGTAATGCGGGGAGTACGGGTAATGTGATTCTAGTAAAGGTTTGTCAAAAATACCCGTTTTCATGGTGTTACAAAAGAAAACTTGAAAATTGCAACCCCAAAAAAGCCGAAATTTTGTCTCTTGAGTTTTCTCACCGAACCGGCAAGTTAAGAACAACGATAACTATATGGTTTTGAAGTTCATTAAAAGGGGCACAAAAATAATTCTATGCAATTTTTCTCTACGATGCCCCGTTTAGGAGATAATAAAGTACAAACCCTACTGCAAGGAAGAGGGTACAACTTTAAAATTTTCGGATTATCACATTTTTATTTAGTTTCTAACGCCAAACAACATACCATTAACAAATTTTTTATACTATAAAAATTTAAAAATTTCATAATTTTTAGATAAGGGTACCAATCCCCGCAGGACTTCGATCTAAAATTTGAAAAGTCACCCGTAATGCCGGGAGTAAGTGTAATTGGTCCTGATAAAAATTTGCCAAAGAAACCCGTCTTCATGGTATACAAAGAAAAACCTAAAAACCGCAACCCCGAAAATGCAGAAATTTGGTTTTTTGAGTTTTTCAGCGAACCGGCGAGTTAAGGGCAACGTTATATATACGGTCTTAACGTAATTCGGGAGGGGAACAAAAATTGCTCTCAGAGTTATCTCCTCTGAGAGCAATGACTTTGGGTATAGAGCCAGATCCTGTGGTGAATGATGTAAAGGTGTAATTTGCAAGGTGGAAAGTAGATACTTTTTTGGGGGGTCTGACATGCTGATAAGCATACTTTTCCACTCAGTAAAAAAGGCTCAGTAAACCACCTCACACTTCTTTCTACTTAATAAAGCCTTAATAAAGAGGTTCAAACCAGCCTTTTGGCTGATAACCTAAATAACAACAATAATTACGGATATTAAAATTTTATTTCTTTCTTACAATTTTTATCAAATATGATTACTTTTCGGGCATCACTGTTATCACCAGTAAGGTCACTAACCCTAGCCTGACATTTTATTGTAATTTTACATAGCAAAAATGTTTTTTGTGAATTCAAGTACTATTGTTGGATCTAATTTTCTGCTCGTGGAAACAGAGAAGTTTTTCTTGGTAAGGTACAAATACATAACACGTATCTCTCTCGACAAACGGACATATTATTGACGGTTATTGATGACACCTACTTATGATTAATACCACCTGAATCGATCAGCAATAGACATAAATGACCCATCACTGTTAGTAACAAGAAGGATTACGACAACAGGATTATGACTGCTTTAAATGGATTAGTGTTTATTATAAAGAATAATTCAAATACGTGTCAAAATTTAATGAAACCCTTTCTAAAAAATAAGTTTTGTTTTAGTTCGTAGCCCTGAAATAGTATATTACTAACAGGAACACATTTTTACAACATGAAACATACAATTATTGCGATAATAATAACCGACCGCCTCCGCGGTGCAGTGGTAAGTGTGTTACCATCCGAAGATGATTGCTGGCCAGGGTCTACCAAATTACATGGTCAAACCCACTGTTCTTTTAACTAAAAAAATCGATAATCTCCCAGCTGTTGATTCAAACCAAAGTCAATTATAATAACATTTACAAAACGTACAAAAATGAAAAGTTCGTTTCATGGGCAGCTGAATAAATTCTAGGCTAACGAAATTAACTGTCGGTAATTTTTTTTAAAAAAATGTACTAATAAATTTAACCTTTTATATGGCAGTACAACGAGAGAAAATATATACTATATTTATATAAATATAAATATACATGTTGTATAATGTTAAATTTTGTTTTATAGGGACTTGAATAATGCATTTCTAGTGCCAGAACAGTAAGATATTTTTTTATGTTAGGCCCTGGTAAGTATACTTATCAAGGAAAGTTTTTTGAAATGGGTATCACATAATATTTAGTGGTAAGAATGCTTATTAAAATAACGTGTAGTCCTATTATAACAAAAGGTGTGTAGAATAGCTTCTCTCAACTTTATGTTAGCACGAATGTTTGCTTTCCCGTAAAAAACTCGAATTTTCTAAGCACTGTACAGAAGTAACAACAAAACAACACGGTTGCGTATGCTGGTATAAATCCTTACCACATTTGTCTAACTCATGAAGCAAATGGTCGCTGCACATTAATTTCAAAATGTGGATAGCCTACTTACTAGAGAACATCTATAAAACCATAAAATGCCAATAGGGTTCAACTGCATAGCTTTTTCTTTAAAAAAATTGACCTTATTGCCAGTGGTAAGTACTTACCAAATACCTATAAAGGGTAAACAGGACCCAGAAAGCAAAAAAATTTAAAAATTAAGTTTTAAATTTTGGCGCCATTTGATAGCGTATGGTTTGCTGATGCAATGATATACAATACTTGCTATTTTGTTGTTAAATTTTATTTAAAACAAATTGTTTTGAAATAGGTTGCACCAGTTTTTTCACTACTTTCGCGACTAGACAATATAGTTATTATAAAAATGTTGTAACTTTGGAAAAAATTGATCGGTTTTCGTGTTTTTATTTTGTTTTGTTCAGTATTCCATGCTTTTTACTGTGGTAGCACTGTCAGTACAAAGTAAGCAATAAAGTACCGGGAAGTTTAAAATACGTAGTACTTATGTATGTACTTATATATGTACTTATGTACGTACTTATGAATGTACTTATGTACGTAGTACAGCAATGTACTAAGGTAAGTGCCGTTTATAAAGTTACCTATTTGCTATTTTCCAAAAATCTTAAATTTTAGTACAAAAGAAATATTCTCTCATGAACGAGTAAAGTTATTGACCTGAAATTTTTAGGATAGTTTTATGTAATAAGGACACAAGATATCACAGTGGAATTTTTTATATACGTAAGATCTGTTGAAATTATTTGCAATAGCGCATACAATTTTAAAGATCTTTTGTAACTTGATCTAAAAAAACTTACTAAAAACATGCAAATTTTTTTCGTCTTTGGAACCCTGAGAAGTTAAGTAATTGCACAATAAATCACTGGTAAAAATTTGATCGATGTATGTCTGGTAGAATTTGAGAAAATGTTCCTTATATTAACAAGCAAAAGTATAGGAATTCCGGGTTTCCTTAAATATAGGTACTATGCATGTACATATTTTTGTACATGCTCGGTTTAGTAAATTATTAAGTACCTATATATGTTTTAGTAAACAAAATCGCAAATCTGTAAGTTAAAACGTAATAAGATATTGCAATTGGTTATAGGAAAGTACTCGATTATCATAAACTCCGTTGCAAGGCTATGTTTTAGACACACTCAAATCATAAAAAAGAAACGAAAGCTTTGTATTTTCTAATTCCTTCATAGAGGGCAGACACAATAAATAAAAATTTTGTGTGAAACATTCACACGTCTTTCTCTTGGCAATGCAAATAATGAACAGTAATACCTAATATTAGTAATAAAATATTAGAAATAACAAAAAACTAACCTCAAAAAACATAACCTTATTTTAATCATGAGTGAAAGACACAAAATAAAAATCAATCTCAGCTTGGCTTAAAAATACGGAAAATCACTCTTCACGCTAAACTAGGCTCTGTAGAGAAAAATGCTCTAAACAAAAGTTGTAGATCTTTTAATTTGCATTTTACGACAAAAGGGTATAAATACACTTTTGTCGTAAAATGCATACTAATCGCAAAATAGTGAAAAATGACACAAATAAATTCCAGTTGACCGATTTTGATAAAAATTTTGTGTTGAGTCTTCCAGTCAAGTTTCAAGTTCGTACAATGTTCCGTTCTTAATATATTCTTTTCACACACACGCACACACACACAACACTCACGTAGACCAATCGCTAAAATGTATTTGGGTACTGGGGGTCTGAAAACGTGTAGATCCGGTGAAAACTCGATTTGAAAAATCGACATGAAAACAATACTTTTCTTCCTATATTCATATAGCCAAGCGAAACTAAAAATTGGCTACAACTTTGTTTAATTTTTCTTATTCAATTAACCAAAGTTGTAGCAAATTTTTACTTTCTCTTGCCTATTAACTTTGGTTAATTGCGCTCTCATAAACTACCCTCAAGAGAGTGCACGTAAGTGTGTGAGCGTAAGAGCCTGCATTTGTCCAGTCTCTAATATGTTTCAACTATGAGCTTTTTGTTTAGTCAGGCCTGTGCCTCACCTTTGGGATCGAGATTAATTAATTCTAAAATATGCATACTTTTCCCTCCTGAAAAAAACCGAAGTAGGCAGTTTCTTATTTTTGATTATGCTCATCAATTCACAACGGGAAATTTTAAGTTTAATAATTAGAATTTATAATTCATTAAAATTATATTCCAAAAACCCTTATGGATTATTCAATTATTTTTTTTTGAACTTTATTTAAAAGGTTTTTATTCATACTCGTATTTTACAAAATAACATCTTTTTAAGACACATAAAATTTATTTATTGCCATATTTTAATTCTGTTGTATCTCAGACAGTTTTCCGTATGGAAATGATTTTTCACAAGTGTATTTTTTATGATCTGTAAAAGAACAAAGTCCGTGTAGCAGAAAAATGCTTTTGAAGCCATTTCATTTTTTGCAATTAATTTATCTCTACCTGTATGTTCTTACAAAATATTTATTTCAGTAAATGTTAAAATATAAATTTTACATACAATTTTATATTATCATTTGCTTATTTTATTTATTTGCTTATTTGCTTATTTTACGTATAAATAATCTAAAACAAAATTACAAGATATTTATTTATTTTATTTATTTATACGTTAAATGTTATTTGAAAAGCAAAAACTGAATCCCCTTACTGGACCTCGTTCTATTAACCTCTAAATTTATCAAATTTTTCTCAAATATTTTGTTTAATTAAATTTTGTAAGCAATTGTTTATTTAAGGTGTTATTATTTAACGACAAATTTTATTGAAAAAAATTTTTCTTTGTACTTAGGCTTAATTGTTTCTATTTTATTACATCTATCATAAACTAATCTGTGTATCCAGAAACTAATTTATTTTCCTGAGAATGCAAGCTTCTGTCGTCGGCCAAGAAAGCCAATGTTGGCTTTTCCGTTTATATCGGTAATATTATTACTATAATATAGTCCATTATTATTACGGTAGGCATCGCTGCCAGAAATCTATAATTATTATTATTGTTATTATTATTATGGTTATTACAGTTGTTATTTAAACAAACAGGAAACTAAAACATCTGTACAATAATAATTGTTATGTGAATTTACTGAAATGCGCTTTACACCTACATATTCCATTATCAGCAGTGTTACAGCAAAGCAATTTAAATTTCTGAACAATGAAATTTAGAGAAGTAGACGGCCAAGTCGAATTGGTTATAGCCAAATTAGGTTGTACAGCGAAAGGGTTCACAAAACTAATTTTAAACTAACACGAGTGTTAGTTCTAACAGATAATGAGTAATCATTTATATATTCATTAGGCCGTAATGTTTTATACAATAGCTATTTAGGGTGCGTTCACGTACAAAACTGGCATCAAGCGCTTTGTAACTTGCAGCTTGCTCCAAGCGTTTACAAAAACTTATGTATGTCACGGTAAACGCTGGAAAAGACTACAGTCATCGAGATGTCTTTGTCAAGTGACGATGAACTATTTATAATAGGAATTGTAGAGTTGAACCTGCTTCAGAAAAGGCAACGTGTACGTGATATTAACCTCAAAAGAGGTTAGGTGATTACTACCATCTATTTCCTCAATTGAAATCCAATGACGTTAGATTTTTCTCTTATGTGAGAATGGAGTTGAGCACGTTCAACTACATTCTCTGAAGAGTCAAAAACAAAATACTTAAAAGTACAAACGTATTAATTCACTACTAAACAAAATACTTTAAAATAAAAAACGGAACTGTAAAATTCATTGCAACACATGTGCACATTGGTGTCCGCCAGCTTAATTAGCGCTTAAAATAATGTTTCACATATTCTTGTTTGCAGGTCGGAACGTGAAGCAATTGCTTGCATATCTGTACAAGCTTTTTCTGTAAACACGCACATTTGAAACAATGTAAATATTTACTCGCGCCTGTAAGTGCTTGTCAGCGGAAGTTTGCCGGCGCTAGAAACAAGCTTTGTACGTGAACGCACCTTTCATTCATGAAAACATAATTTCTTTACTGGTCAGTACAATGAACATTATTTTAAATTATTAAACCAAATTTAATTCATTTTAACAAATATATAAAATTATAACTAGGAAGTATAGGGTAATAGTTGAAATTTATTACACCTGAATGAATAATCTAATACAAATTAAATTAGATTATTCAGAAATATGTCATTTGCTGAGAACGTTACTCAGAAATAAATTCCTATTCATTGATTCAATTTGAGTGAGACAAGTAGCTGAGTTCATGCAGTGGTTTTCTTTACTGTCGTTTACAAAATGGAATTTAGAGATGTACTATATGAGTAAAGTTAGGGCGTCTCCGCACAAGGGCGGTTCAGTAGCTAAAAGCTGAAATTTTTATTGAAAAGCTAGAATAGTTTGAAGTTAATAGTTCAGTGCGCCAAATAACTTAAAGTTTGAATTTATCGTGTTGGTAGTGTTCACATATGGATAATATTTTATTTCTGGGGTTTAGTGTAGAATGTTAAGATACAATTTATTTGAGACAATTGCTTCACAGAAAATAGTATAAAAAGCAAGTTAGCTTCATCCTCTCCTATAACTCCTATACTTTGGCGCAAAAACAAACCTAGCTCCCGTTGCTCTGGTTGATTTATTTAATAAAAGCCATTCAGTACCTACGGGCAATAAATTAAACAACTGAATTTTACCAACATGAAAAACAATAAAATTTAAAAGAATAAATTTATTGGAAAATAAAATTTTCTTTGGTAATGCTTTTACATTCAGTTGTCAATGTAGCCCCAAAATGAGGATTGGCAGTTTACGCTACTTTCTAAAAAAATGTATAGCTTTGAAAACTGCTTTTGATGGTGTTTTCGCAAAAAAAAAATCGTAAAAGTATTTAATCCGTTTTTTTCTAGATCAACTTTAATTTGTCTTTTTCGTTAATCTTTTACAATAATTTAAGTGAAACATCAACAGAAACGGAATATCGCAAACAATAAGATGGCGCAAATGTATGGTTTGGTTTAACATTGGTACATCAGTGAAATAATTTTAGAGCCAACCAGATTTAGAGCTAAGTGGACTAAATGAAAGAAAACTGAATGATTTAAAAATATTTATAAGCCATGGCTTATGCATAGGTATGCCCCGGTCACTGATTTTTAGCCTTTCACTGTATGAAACAGTGAACCAGGACCGTTATTTAAGTTTAGGTACAAGGCTAGATTCTAAATGGTGGAAGAACTACTAAATGGAACCTAGAATTCTTTTCTTATAACCTGCAGCTCAATAACGTCCGTCAGACGTCTATATGTGGTGATATGCAAATGAAGAAATGCAAAACCTGACTGGAAATCGAGCCCGGGACTCCTAGTGTAGAAGCCAGTTAGGCTGATAACTTCAAAAAATGGGCCGAGAGATTTTATATTTTTTAATTTTGTGTATTGAATGTTTAAATAGTAGCGAACCTATTTATTCATTTTTCAGTTTTTGTGTTGATATCAAACATGCCTTGACTAGTGCATAGATAATGGTAACTAGTCCATAGAAAATGTATAATGGTACACTTTGGATAAAGTGTAAACAAAAAAGTGGTATGAGGTGATTCAAAGATACAAAAAACAACTGTGAGACTTGATCGGGAATCGAACCAGGGATCCTTGGCATAAGAGCTAGTTTTCAAGTAACAAATTCGGAAAGACATTGTGTCTTGCAAGGCTGTTAATAGCAATGGATTTTGCCAGGTACCATTTGACTTAACGTGCGTATAATCCATGTTTAATACAATAATTCTGCCTCTTATTGTTCAAAAAATATATCACACAATTTGTATACATGGAAAAATATTTGTGTTAATCAATAAACATAGCTGAGTAAGGTTGTTAAGGAAGACTAGCTATAAATTACGATGCAGGTATATTTTACGATGTATTATTTTGTAATATTCATTGTAAAGTGACAGCTTGGAGCCGGTAAATAATTCACGAAAAACAAAATTTTTGTCTTTTTTAAGATAAAATTTAAAGGATTAGCTTTTCTGTTGTTTCAAATTAACCAAAATATCTTTCCCCGTTCTTTTTTTTTGTAATATTTTTAATCTACTATTTCCATTAATCATGTGTTTTTATCGTTGTTTTTCACGACGAATATTATATTTCCACAAAATTTATGTTCTCAATTAATTTTAAATTAGATAGTGCAACATACGGTTTAAAAATATTTGGACATGTATACTGTCAAACCTGACTACTGTGCTACTTTCTGGAAATCGCAGATTGGTTGTGAAATCGTCACTTCTATGTCAAATGCAAACTGCGAAATACGCGTTTACTTCCTACATAGGCATGTTCTTGTGAGTTCGTTTAAAAGTTAACAAAATATCAACAATGACAATGTAATTAAAACGGATAAAGTGTAAACAAAAAAGTGTTAGCATATTGTAAATAAACCCTTTAGTATTCCAGACAGAGCATTTATTGGTTTTTTATAAACTTTTTCCTCCATTAAAGAAACTGAACGATAGTAGGCTATGTTGAGAATATAATAACATTTATTATACAATTTAAATTCAAAGGTAGTAGAAATGTTAAGTTGGAGTTTAAAAATGTAGACTATTATTTCCCTAAACCTCAGTACTAGAGAAAAATTATATTAACTTCCAGAAAATTTTTAATTTTATAATACGGCAAGCAAAGTTTTAGTAACGTCATTTGGTTGCTACTTTTTTTATCAAACGGTTACAACTTAACAATAGACTACTGACTCAGCATGATTCAGTAAAAACACCATGTTTTTTGTTTAGGATTTGTGTAATTTTTTAGCTTTTTTATATTAGTTGGTTATAGAACTTGGTTGTATTTTTGGAATTGTACGTTCTTGATCACACTTCCCACTGCAACAAAACTTATTTCTATATAAATTAACAAACACTAAACACAATTTAAATATAAGGGCTCTAGATATTTGTAACAGCTGCAGAAAGTTACACTTAATAAATATAACTTCTAATTAAAATAGTTGTGGATTACAACTGGAACTTCATTTTATATGTCTCAAATGCATCATTAAGTTACACAATGATCTGAAGATGACTCTTGTAAGGGATATAGCCAAAATTATGTAATCCTACATTCGACTATTTGACAAATTTTTCAGAGACCCAAACAAACTTGTTTAAAAATTATCAGCGTGGCAGTTTCTAAAATAAAGATGATTTCAAGAATAGTGGAGAAGAGACGTTTTACGTTAAAAACTTCAACCACAATCTGCCAACCTTCATTTCGTAACTATTCTGGTCACATTAAAACTAATTTTAAAATGCGTCTAAATTTAAACTAATTTGAATATAGCAAGTTCTTCAATGGAAGCCTTTTCATGCACCATGTCAAGCAAAAGCGATGAGGTTGTAAGGAGGAATTTGCTCTCACCAGAATCCCTACCTTTTATATACAGTTAAGCGATAAGTAGATTAAAAATGACAAAACCGTGGTGGGATCGCAATTAATTTCATGGCGGAAATAATCATTTAGATGCTTTTAAAATAGAAGATGGCGTGGGATTTATAAATTTTTTCCACTTTTCATATTGTTCATATTTTCGTGTTCGAGTTGAAATTATCAACAATTTATGCAATTTTTTTAATTCCTTCCATGGGTAGATCCCACAAACAACGATGGGAATGCATCTCCTTAATAAACTGTAATAATTGAAAAAAACAAATCAAAAGCAATCATTGTAATGTACCGGAAAATAAGTGCATGGCGGTGACAGTTGCTATCTTGTCGGATCCTTCTTCACACTAGCCAATGTTGCGAAACTGTCAATACCATGTCGGACGGGATTCAAAATACAAAGAAAATACCAACCCGCAATACACCAAATTCACCGCCACAATAAATAAAACTTAAAATATTTAGCGAACAGTTGTCCGTTGTATCCGAAGTTCGTTAAAACTGGTCTCGGTTATACGAAAGTTTACTGTATCATCTTTTTATAATTTGGTTAAAAAAGTGGCAGTAAAAAAACGATGTTGTTATTAAATTTTTAATACACTGTCGTTTAGTTAATTTTATGAAATTAAATATTTTGATATAGGCCTCATCAAAATTTAAAACTTCGTATGTCTTTATTGGTGTTGTTTAGTCCATCAGCCGAAATGCTGGTTTGAACTTCAAGAGGCTTTATTTTTATTTTTTTTTTGTTTAACGTCCGACTATTCTGCAATTACTGCTAATGCAGACGGTGATGGATGAAATTATATTTTGTAACGTATGAAAATATGCCGTGCCTGAATGGGATTCGAACCCGAGACCGCATGATGAAAGGCGAGCACGTTACCAACTACGCCAATGCAGCCGGCATTTTAGAGGCTTTACTAAGTAAAACAAGGAGTAAGGTGGTTTACCATGCCTTCCTCACTGAATTGAAAAGTATGCTTATCAGCATGCCAGGTCCTCCGAAAAGCATCTACTTTCCACCTGGCAAATCATTCACTGTAGGATCTGACCATATAATGAAATTGATTACTCTAAGAGGAGATAAATGTGACTAGTGTCTTTTACACCGCTACCTCTTCTGCTGTTATATGCTTCAGTCACATAATTGGCTGACCATGTGATAAGAAACAGAACTATTTTTGTAGCCCTGGAATTAGCAGACCGAGTGCAAATAATTTAAGACTCCACCTACTTATTATGGGGAATTGTGTGTATTACCTACTAATGTAGTAGGCCTATATAATCTCTGTACATTATCTCTTCTTTAGTTTACGACACAAACTAAAGACGCTCATATAAAAATTCAGTAAAAATGTTCTCAATATTTGGGGTTCACGGATATGGTATATTATTTTGTGCTGTGACTCTACGATCTGCTCTTATAGAACAATGAGTAGACGTGTTAGCTGTATTGGATTATGGAAAAGTGAAGGATTCTTATATTAAAGAAAAACATAATAGTTAATATTATTTCATACAGATCAGCAGGAAAACAAAATAAAAACTAAAATAAGTTTTCTCCTAATTTCCCTACGATAATTATAATGTTTTATTAACAATAATTTATTATTTAAATGTAACGGTTTTAACTTAAGAGTACTTTTAACGAACCATGTGGTATTCTAGAGGATTATTTAATTCTTTATGAACTTTATATTACATAACTAAAAAGGATGGCATAAAGAAAATCAGAAGCATGACTTATAACTGATTTATATATAACTAAAATAAACTTTAATATTTATTTAACTTTCAGGTCAAACCCTTCAACTTTACCTACAGCTATTAAAAAATTCATATACAATATTTTTCTTCTTCTGGCAAAGTAAATTTTATATTTTCCTAGCTTTTAGTTTTTGCGCATTATTGTTTAGCATTGATATTTATTCATGAATTGTTGATAGTCGGTAGTAATTACATTGTATTAAGTGTAATAATAATAAAACAAGTATTATATTTATTTGTTAACTTATGATATGTAAAATTATTTTACTCGGATTAATTAATTGTTCTTGGGAAGATGTTTACTACATGTAGTATAAGTAAAATATCCAAATAATAAAAGAAAAACGTATGTAATAAATTTGGAAAACCTTCAAACTTCTCCAAGATAATTTTGTATGACCAAGCTTTCAAAAACCCATTCTAAATCCGTAAGCACCGCTATCTCCGTACCCTTTTTATAGTCGATCTTCTTTTCACTCTCAGATGCTGTCGTTTTTCTTCTTTTGTTATTTTACTTTTATTTTTTGGTTTTTTCATCTCTGCAAAAATGTTTTGCCAAACATCGCGATTTGTTCTTGGTTAAAAGTTTTTATTCATGCAACTATTTCCATTGATTTATTCATACAATTAAACCACGTACTAATCCTAATCGTGTTAATCCTATCTTCACGTAATTACTACACGGTAGTAGGATAGAACGGTATAAAAGTAGAAAAGAAATTCACTGAGATTGAGTGAGTGCGTAAGCGAGACATCGTATGATTGGAAAGTCATGCGTGGATAATTTCGCCGTGACTTACTTGGGATAGGCTAGTGTTTTTCGCGTCGTACTCCCACTACACCAAGGTCCCTCCTACTGCCGTTACGATACAGTGAATGTCATAAGTTACGGAAAGTTAAATTAATTATACCCCAACGAACTAAAGACTGCAATGAGATCTAGCCAATAACAGCCAAGGTCGGGTGCGAGGTTGCCCCTTCGCTAAGTCACACTCTGTTCCACCGAACTTGAGCTGACTTTTTGTTAGGCTGTCATCCACAGCGGGATCACAACGTGACAACGCAGGATACGATTAACGAAAGTTAATTGGCTCTGTGCTGTGATCTAGGTCACTGTGCTCCGCCTTCATATGCAGTCTCTAGTTCGTTAAGGTATTAGTAGGCCTATACTAACGATCATCATAGCAATTTAAATTATTATATTTATATAACCTAAACTGTACCAAATTTGCGATCTAAATAAGTTGACAGTAAAAATTATTGTCATAATTGGCTGGCCTGTTGGTGCAGTGTCTAGCGCAACTGGTTTCTACGCTGCGGTCCCAGGTTCGATTTTTGGTCAGGTCTGGCATTTTTTCATCACTCATTTTTATACATCACCATTCTCCACCGTCTGCATTAGCAGAAATTGCAAAACAGTCAGATGTAAATAAAATAAATATTGCTATAATTTTGTCATGAATGACTTTTTGAAGTTGAAAGCACAGAAAATACCAGTATTCGTAACTATTCCAATACCCTAAACCGCTGGAAAAGAATAAATTGATTCCACAAAAATTTGAAACCTTCAACACCATTCAAGCTCCAAAAACTGATAATGAAACAAGTGAGTAATTGCTCTAAAATTGTGGAAATATTTTATTCAGTACACGTTTGGGAGCTTATATTTTTATTAATTTTGCAATACTTTCTTTAAAAATGAAATTTAACTTTTCTTAAATAAAATTGTTTTAGTAACAAGTTTACTATGTAAACTGCAAATTAATCATGAAATAATTTACTATTTTTTAATGAAATCTATCAATTAGGTAAGTATGATCTAACTAACTTATAGGTTGGTTCGTGGTGTAGTGTTAAGCGTTACTGGTTTCCACACCAGGGGTCCAAGTTTCGATTTCCGGTAAGGTCTGGCATTTTTACATCGCTTATTTTCATTTACTATTCTTCTCACAGTCTGCATCAGTAGTAACAGCAAAAAAGTCGGGCGTAAAAAAAATTTTAACATACCTACTAATATTTTCTTATTCATTACATAGGATAAAATATGGTTTTTCATACTTGTTACATTTCATTATGAATATTCTCGAGGTTTAATTTTTTTAATATTTGAAGGCTGGAAATTAATGAATTCAAATGCTGATATCCACATAAATAAGACTTAATGAAAACTAATATTCTGGATTAACTGTAAAATCAATAATATTTGTAATAGGTACCAGTGGATTGATTCTTTTGTGGATACGTAAGACTTTGTATATAAAGTAAGACGGAGACGTCTCTTGGAAGAATAACAACCACGAAATGTTCTCTAGAGGTTAGAAAGAGATCGATTACCGGTTTGATAGTTTTAGAGCTATGAAGGGCACACACCTATACTTAAGACTATAAGGTTAAAACATTTGGACTTTCGTATAACAGCCACGTACGTTTGAAATTTGAAAATTCATAAAGTAATTTTCATTGAAAACCCTCTAGTTTTGGAGTCACCTACAGAATTTTTTAATTCCTTTTACATAACGATTGAGTAAATTTTTGAAAATATAGAAATATTAAACGGCAAAATTTAATACAGGTGCATCAGTAATTAATTACTTTCCCTAATTGGAAACTGGAAGCTTATTCAGTTTTCCCTTACAGGTGTACAAAAATAAACAGAGATTATTATTTCGCGCACGTCCACGCACATTCGCACACAAACGTGTTTTCATCATACAACAAAGAGTCATTCAATCAATCACTCCTCATTTTTATAATTGCAAATTCATTTATAATTCATCACTTTGCTTTTTCATAAATCTAATTTTTTCACCTACCTATGTTAAATGTTTATTTAATTTTCTTTGAAAAAGCCGATTTACAGTTTAATAAATTATTTAAATTTATTTACATAAATATACCGCAATATATAATGTATTTTTTCTTTAAAATTCCTTTATTAATACGATTTTCAGTGAGTAGACATATTTACGATACGTCACGATTTTTCTTCTAAAATTTAGAAGTAAAGAATAAAAGTCAAGATTTATAGGGAGGATATCGGCACTCTGTAAACACCACTTGTGGCCTAATTGTTTCCGACAGGAAATTAAAAAAACGAACTTCAATACTAGTAATCGCAAAAGAACCCCCTTAAGGGATAATTCCTCCTGACTGAAAGCTTTCACAGTACCAAATATCCGGTATTTTAAACACTGTTGTAAACGTGTTTCTGGCGCAACCAATATACATAGTACTTATACGACGATTGTTCTAGATAGTTTGTTTATTATGGAGGTACTTTCATAACTGCTAATATAATAAACGAAACTTTCCTGTAATTTTTATTAGATATTATGTTATAATTACTTGAGATTTATTTTACTACTTTTGTTTACATAATATGACGTACTATTTAAAACATGTACATAATTATATCAGAGTATTTTTCTGAAACTTTCAGTATGAGTAATCATGGTTTCTAACAAAAACACTCAGAGTTATCGAACGTTACTGTCAACCGTTGACCTCACTAATTCGCTTGCCCATCCGGTGAAATTTAATTAGACGAAATTACTTTATACCTACAGGCTTACTGAGCTAATCTGGTAGACATTTGTAGTAATATTTTAAAAAAAGTAAACGGATATCAGAAAAGAACCTTTTTTCCGAAACAATCCAATTCCGCAAAAAACCAAACATGTTGCTATAAAAGCTCTTAATGAAATTAATTACCCTTAAGCCATATTAATATTTTTGAGTCGGTTAACGTTAAACTTCATTCTATTCCATTATATTATCCATATTAAACCAATAATTATAAAACCAGGACATAAACTGGAATGATTTTAAATTCACGACGTATTCTCGTATCACATTAGATTATTGGCAGAAGATTTCACGATCAAAATATATCGTGATCTGTTTGTCATGTTTTTCACAAAAATGTTTATCTTCCACATGAACTAAAATTTTATATGTTTAACAAACGATAGAAATATTACAATTAAACATTTTGCTCACAGTTTTTTTTCAAATAGTTATGCTCAGCAATAAACCGAAAAGTGTGGTTGAAAAGCTATGAAATTCTACCCATGCGTACGATTATTTCAGCCACTTTTAGTAAACCAGATATCTTCCTTGACTTTTGTAATGTTTAATGTTATTAGTCATTAAAAAAGTTAAATGTTGTTAATCTACAGAATTTATTTGTTTTCGTGAGTAAAACTAGAAATGAAATGATTCATCATGTTTGTCTAGATTATGTTGAAAAATGTGTTTGTGTGTCAAGATACCAAGTATTGTAAAACCCGTTTTTGCTTTCCTTTTCTGAAAATGATGCGTTCACTACAACGTCAAAGAATCTGGTTGTACAAAATGTGATTCATTACCTTTTGGAAGAGATAACAATGATTAGTGTTCCTTCCATCAACCCCTCCTTTACATAAACTCTAAGTTATTATCTACTTCACTAAAGAGGAAAGAAAACAAAACAAATTATTAATTTTCGAACATCTGATAATTTTTGAGTTCACCGAGGTTACAGAGATTTTTTTAACCAGTCTTAGTTTTAGCGGTTGAATATGGTCATTGTTGAATTTGTTATTTGTGTTTTAATTCGATTATGTGTCCTAAAAATTACTACAGCTGATGTTTGTTGTGTTTTTGTGCTGGTCATTTTTTATGTTAAATGTACTGAATTATTGAACATTTTCGTAAAAATAATATCGTCTGGTCTTCAGTTTCATTGTAAGTGTTTTTCAGAATTAATTTACTTTGTATTGAAAACTGTTCCAAGAAAATTACAACGAACACCATAAATTTGTTCGTTTAAGGTTAGGTTGCTATGCAACCGAGTAACAACGTTGGTTACGGCCCGTGTCCTACTATGGAGACTGTCCAAACTATCCAAACTAGTTCGAGTTTGGATAACGTAACCAAAAATAGTAATTCAGATAATTACGGCTCCAATAACACGGAATGGAGGCAAGTAATTAACAAACGTAAAATTACTGACGTTTCTATTGATGAAAATGCTATTAAAAAAATACATCCGAATGATCCACGTTCGAAAAATTCAATTTTATATGAAAACAAAACTCCTGTCAGTAATAAATATTCCTTACTTTCTGATATTTCGAACGACAACTCAGAAAGCGATAAAACTAAGTTGAACATTCAACGGCCCCCGCCGATTTTCTTAAAGTCAAACGTAAATTACGTTCCGTTATGCAACATTTTAAAACAGTTAGTCGGAGACAGTTTCAAATGTTCTTCGACAACTCAAGGTATCACTATTTACCTTTCCAATGGTGATGATTACAGAAAGTGTGTCAAATATTTGAGAGAAAATAATGCTGACTTTCACTGCTATCAGCTTTCTGAAGATAAACCATTCAGTGTAGTCATACGTGGGTTGCACCAGTCGATGGATCATAGCCTGATAATTTCAGAACTGAAGGAGAAAGGTCATACAGTACGCAGTGTATCGAATGTTATGTCCCATCGCACAAAACAGTATTTGCCGCTGTTGTTTGTAGACCTAGAGAAGGCAGAAAATAATCAACAAATATTTTATGTAACGTCTTTATTTTTTTCTAAAATAAAAGTTGAGCCGCCGCGTCCGAAACGCCATATAGTTCAATGTCTAAGATGCCAGCAATATTCACATACAAGACGTTATTGTAATCACGCTCCTAAATGCGTGCGTTGTGCAGGGGATCATGAGTCTTCCAGTTGTACCAAACCACGCGATACGCCAGCCACGTGTGGCTCTGTTCCCAGTCTCACCCGGCTAACTACAAAGGGTGTGCTATATACAAGGAAATCCAGAAACGTCGGGCACCCCTTCATAAAACAAGTGAAAATTCAAAAAATCAAAGGCACCCAGTACCTGACATTAATTCTTCATCTTTTCCACCGTTGCCTTCAATATCCACCGGAAATAAAATTCAAGCAGGACAAACTCCATTATTACAGGTACATTCACCTTCCATATTTTCATCTGCCCAAATTGCGGAATATAATGCTGCGTTGGGGCCGTCAAGTCAAATTAATACTTTTTTGTCGGAAATGAAAACTCTATTGTTTCCAATGATTTCGTTGATGACTCGACTTATACAAGCCTTAATGTCTAAAAATAATGCCAAATAATATGACATCTAATTCCCTTGTCGTCTTGTTGTGGAATGCTAATGGTATTTCACAACATTTCAATGAGCTAGAATATGTGCTACATGAGAAAAGAATAGACATCGCCCTCATTTCGGAGTCTCACTTGACTTCACGTTCTCGTTTTTACGTTCCCGGTTACATCGTTTACCGGACTGATCACCCGGCCGACCGGAGCCAAGGGGGCACGGCAATTATCATCAATGCGACTTTAAAACATGACTTCCTTTTCACTGAACCTCCAACAAATTTTCTTCAGGCAACTGTACTTTCTTTATACCTAAACCAGTTAAAATTTAATGTAGCATCAGTTTATTGTCCGCCACGATTTCGAGTAACTGAGGAGGAGTTTCAAAATTTTTTCGATGAGTTGGGACCAGCATTTATTGCAGGTGGTGATTATAATGCGAAGAACACTCAGTGGGGATGTAGAGTCAATACACCACGAGGCAGGCAACTGCTAAATGTAGTTGACTACAATCGATTTGAAGTAATAACGCCCAGGATGCCGACATATTGGCCTTCTGCCGTCACAAAGCTACCTGATATACTAGATATATTTATAACACGAGGTATAAGTCGATTTCACCATGCGGTTGAAAATTTAGACGATTTTAGATCCGACCATTCTCCGGTTCTGTTAACTATAAGTGCTACTCCTCTTTATAAACAGCAAGTACCATCGCTAACGCCAACCGGTAAGATGGATTGGGTCAAATTTCAAAATCTTGTAAATAACAATTTAAATGTTCACGTCCCTTTAAAAACTGCTCACGATTTAGAACGCGCCATAGACGATTTTACCTCTATCATTCAATCTGCTCCATGGGATTCTGCAATAACTGTTTCAAAAAATGAACGCAATGGACCTCATTATCCCAGATCCATACGGGAATTAATTACTCAAAAACGGGCAGCACGTCGTCGATGGCATCGTACAAGACTTCCGGACGATAAATCTACTGTCAATCGGCTATCCAACAGACTTAAAAAGGAAATCTGGGCAGTTAAACTCGACCGCTTTGAAAGCCGCTTGAATTCCCTGGACACAGAAGATGGCTCGTTATGGAGAGCAACAAAGCGACTTCTAAAGCAAGTTCCAGTTTCGACTCCTCTTCGGCGTGAGAACCAAACCTGGGCCAAGTCTGACCAAGAAAAAGCTGATTTATTTGGAGAACATCTCAGCAACGTATTTAAACCTCATGTGCAAACAGGAGACATTGAGTTTGACAGGGATGTACAGGAATTCGTAACGTGCCCAACTACGCTATCGTTGCCGCCTAAACCTGTGAGTTTAAACGAGGTCAAGAGTATTATTAAACGTCTTCCATTGCACAAGTCACCAGGTCTGGATTTGATAACTGCAGAGATATTAAAGGAGTTACCAGAAAGAGAGATAATTTTTATACGAAACATATTTAATGCTATTCTCAGAACTACGCATTTTCCTTTACAATGGAAATTGTCAACTATTGTTTTATTTCAGAAGCCGGAAAAACCATCTCACTGTGTAAGCTCTTACCGGCCCATTAGCCTTCTTTCAGTCGTGTCTAAACTTTTTGAACGAATTTTGTTAGATCGACTTCGATAATTGAAGCTACAACTCCAAATTATCAGTTTGGATTCAGAAGGCAGCATTCAACAACTCATCAGCTGCACAGAGTGGTTGATTTAATTTCTGTAGGGTTAGAACAAAAATTATACACATCGGCTGTATTTCTGGATATTAGTTCGGCGTTCGATAAGGTTTGGCATCCCGGGCTTTTGTATAAATTAAAATCTATTTTTCTGATACATATTATGGAATTCTGAGATCATTTTTAGAGGATAGATATTTTGTTGTGCGCCAAGGTTTGGAATATTCTAATATCTGGCATATCGAAGCAGGAGTTCCTCAAGGGTCCATATTATCTCCTGCTTTGTACTCCATATTTACGTCTGACTTCCCGGAAAATGACTTCACGACGGTAGCAGCGTACGCAGATGATACCGTTCTGTTATGCAGCAGTGAATCTCCAGAAGAAACTTCGATGAACATCCAAAATCACTTGTATGAGGTATCTACATGGCTCAAAAACTGGAGAATGAAAGTTAACCCGCTGAAATCTGTGCAAGTGACTTTTACTTTAAGAAGAAGAACTTGTCCAACTGTTTACCTGGATAACAATGAGACACCGCAAGAAAATAAAGTTCGATATCTGGGCCTCCATTTAGACCGTAGACTGACTTGGGGATATCATGTCAAAACAAAACGTTTGCAACTAAATAACCGTACAAAATTACTTTCAAAATTCATCAACAGAAAATCAACTCTATCATTAAAATTTAAATTATTAACATACAAAGCCTATTTACGACCGATATGGAATTACGGTATTGAAATTTTTGGGACCGCAAAGAAAACTCACATTCAAAAAATTCAAACTCATCAGTCAAAAATACTTCGGATGATAACGAACGCCCCATATTACGTAACAAATTTAACATTGCATTCCGATTTGAAAATCCCTTTTGTAACAGAAACTGCTAAAATAAAATATTCCAAATTTAACAGAAAATTAACAGATCACATCAACCCCCTAATACAGCAAATGTCAAGACGAAACTTACCACACCGACGCCTACGAAGAAAATGGAGTAGAGATCTATTGATCTAATTGTTCTATATTTTTATTAACTTATTTTTTGAAATCCACTATACTTTTGAATTATCCACTGGGATGTATTCTTTAAAAAAATATTTCTGTTTATTTATCAAGTCATTTGTTTTTTTCAAAATTTAGTTAAGCTTTTGGTTGGTTATACTGTACTGTATAGTTTCTAAATAAAATTAACGTTAAAAAAAAAAAATTCGATTATTTTTAGAGCTGGTTTGTTTGAATATCGTACAAAATGTAGGCCTAACTGCTATGAAATTGTTTCACTTTTGAGAAGCCATTATAATTTTAATCGAATGAAAAGTAAATTAACGTATACAGTGTACCTGCTTACTCTGCGGCAAATTATAAATACAACTCTACAAATTAAATCGCTGGTTAACTTTTTGAGGTACCATGTAAATAATTATAAGTTCAAATTATCTTGCACAACCTTTTTGGGGAAGTACCTGCGAAAAATTTCAATTTAGTAGGAAAATTAGTTCGGTTAAAACTGATGCAATGAAATGAAATGAAAAGTAATGTCAATCTTTTCTCGTTTTAGTAAAATCAAGTCATAGACCGATCTGTGTCGATATTCAATCCAACTCATCTGCTGGGAATTGATACGATAACGTTTGTGAAGATAAAGTGAGAAAGAAGGTTAAGACCGTAAAGGAATAGAGTAGAATCTTTGCAAATAACACAAGTGGAGGGGTGGGTAAGTGGAAGGGTGTATTGGATGTAGAGAAAAGTATTGGAAAGAAGGTATTCTTCGGAAAAAGAATGGTGGCGGTGTGTGAACGGACCGGAATCCAATTTGCACCAATCACAGACCAGCGTCTCTTAGTCGGGGACAAGACAAATAGCTCATCACAAAAGAAACATTTATTTCATTCCTTTCGTCTTCATTTTAACAATGTGTTTCTTCGTAATACAATTTAAAGTTTCAAGAAACAGCGTCTGCTAAGAAGTTATTTAAATATTTAAACAGTATATGAGAGAAGAATGTAATCTAAAATATACATGAGGAAGTTTTGTTTGCTGGTGAATCAGTTATTTAGCTTAAAATTTTAGAAGTATTGTGATTTGTCACCATCGGTGTTAAGATTTATATTATGTTAGATTTGATTAAATTGTTTATTCACAGTTTTTACTCAGGATTTCTAAATTTCAGTTCGTAGTCATGTTCTTCCCCCAGAAAATTGTCATTGTACAGTACATCCCGAACTCAATCGAATTTTTGTTTGAAATATAAATAGTTTCAGAACAAACTATAAAGTCTGGTGGTAGTCATAAGAAGATGGCCGCTATTTGGTGAATAGTTTGTAAAGAAAGGCTTTTCTTGGCTAAACAATCAATATTGAATATGTAAAATAGCAGTTTTTGTTCCAGTACGTCGTTGATCGATGATCTAAATCAATAACCAATTGTCAATTCAAGAAGTAATTTAAAAATAATCATAAATAATAATCAAAATTAAACAATTTCTAATTTAAATTTTTGAAAAGTAATTAAATATATCAAGATGGGTTATAAGAAAAAAATAAAATATTCAAACAAATTTATTCCAGAAATTAAATACTTCAAATTTCAGCAAGAAAAACAAAAGATAGATTTAATTAAATAATTTGAGAAAATAAGGAAAATTGTAAAGCATCAATAATCTAATTAATAATTATGGAACAAATTAAAATGAATTTGATATTTTTGGAATATAAAGAAACAATTTTTAATAAAATTTATGCATGTCTATAAAACCAACTGCAACAATGACTCGAGGCCACATTTGATCCCTGTCAATGGATGGACTAGCAGCAAGATGAAGACAATTAGTTCAATTCAAACCATAATTTTAAAATATTTAATTTTTGAGCTTATTGCTAGAATATGTCAACATTTGATTTAATATTGCAATAAATATTTATATATTTTAATAATTCATTTAATATACTTAATTTTAGAAAACAGTGTCTTCAATAAATAAGAACAAACATTTATAATTTAGTAAAACATTTTTCTTTGTCAATTTTCAATTTTTTACGTTTTCATTTCATTAAATTATTTTTCATTTCATTTGCGTTTACATTTATTTCGTTAATCTATACATTCTTTACAAATACCAGCTAAAAATCCTTGCAAAAACAGATGCATTTTTCAACCCTTATCTATATACTAACCCAAAAACATATAGTTAAATTTTTAATAAATTCATTTCTTTTGACAATTTTAATTTCTGTTGGGTTTTATGATACTTGAGAGGCATCAAGGCAACTTAAAAAGTTTCAATCAGAAAATTATTATTTCAAAAGAACTAAAGTTAAATCAGTTTTCGTTGTAAAACTGTATTCCTTATAAATTGCACTTTAAGCCTCCCGGCTGCAGCATTTCTAGGACTGTTTAGCCACCCGAAGAAGTAGTTACTAATTAATTGTTCAGTAGCTCAAAAAATATTTCAGTCTCTTAAATCAACACAAGTTTAGAAATTCCAGTCGAAGTATCTAAGTTCCTTGTGTTTTTGTACAAGTCTTACACGAAGCTAAGAATAAACGGTATACTTTGCCCTGCACGCCCAAGTAACGCTAATAATATCAAAAATTGCTTAGCTTCAAGCACTTCTTTAGAGCACTGTTCCTAAAAAAAGTCAAACGTCGGTAAGGAACCAGATTACTCCGAGGCCTGAGAGATAAATTATAATCTTGAAATCTGTACGTATTTACTTTTTGCGTACCAAGACAATATTATAATATATTGTTTACAGTATAGAATAACTGTACCCAAGTTAGAAATTTTTCATAAAACTACAATTTAAGTTTTCAATTGCAAATTAATTACGGTATGGATAGTAAAATTAATGCAAACGTGAAATATGTAATATTCAGTATTTGAGTTATAAATATTGTTGACATGCTACATTAGCTAACTCGTTTAATTTGCAAACAACTGTTTCAAAGTTTGTTAAACATCATTCTTTTTTCAGTGACATTAGAAATTAACAGCAATTATGTACATAATGAATGTACAAATGTCACACGTTTGGAATTACTTGCCTAAAAATAACTGTAAGGTTGTAATCATAATAAATCTTCAAAATTGCTCTGTTTAGAATAATTAGCAATTCAATAAAATTTTACTGCAATGTAGTACGCAGCAACTGTTTACGAGTAGCTATAATCAAATTACTTCATGTTGTTAATGATGGTCATTTAATTGTATAATAAGTACTTGAAAAATTTCATGAAATTAAACACAATATTTAATTAACGCAATTTCATATGCAACTGTTCATAAAATACTGATATCGTTTTGTTAGTATTATAATATACTTTTACTAATAATGCATCACACGAATGAAGTAATAAACCGTTAATATCTACAAAATATGGAAGTTCAAAACATCGCTAATAGTAAAGTATAAAATGATTTTATTCTAATTCATGAAATTTTCCTTCAATTGGATTCATGGCTTGGTTAGGTCTTAGAAAGAGTGATAATATTATATAATTTATGAGTTTGGAAAAGTTATCTGATACCCTAATGAATAGTAAAGGCGGAAAATATTTGAAGATTTTCTGAAAAGTAAGAAACAAACAAAGAAACTACGCTGTTTAATTGTAGGTAAAGCCGCTTCGCTGACTATACTTTCTTGTAACACTTGCATAGTTTCACGGAAAACGAAACAACACAACGTTTCTATACGATGTTATTTCAAAGAAATTAAATAATATTTATAGTATTGTTTTATCAATTTGGTGGGTCAATCGACAAGGTTCTGAAATGAAAAACTAAATCAAAATAGTTTCATCCGTTTGGGAGCTAAAATGCCACAGACAGATAAAATAATTAGTGTTTTGTTTTTTTCTCTCTTAAGATTGCGGCCCTAGTATGCATTTTAGAGCAAAGCTGTAAATAGTTAATGTTGTAGAACCTATAAAAACCTACAACTTTTATTTCTAACATTTTTTGTACAACGCTTAGTTTAGCGGCTATTAGTGTTGTTTTTGTTTTATTTATTTTTACTTTGTCTTGCCTATATGAATTATAGGAAAAAAGTATTGTTTTCATGTCGATTTTTGGAAATCGAGTTTTCACCAAATCTACACGTTTCCAGAACCCCTGAACCCAAAAAACATGTTTTTAGCGATCGGTCTGTGTGTGTGTGTGTGTGTGTGTGTGTGTATTGTAGTAGTAGTAGTAGTAGTAGTTTATTTGTGTCATTTTTCACTATTCGCGATTTTCTCAAAAACGGCTTCTACGATTTTTTTAAAAATCGCCTCATTTACTCAATTTTTTATGGTCTACAAGATAGCGTAGGCGCCACGTCTGCTGAAATTCTTGGTGAAGCTGTTTTCGCGTGAAAAAATTGTTTTTTTTTAAGATTGCGGCTTTAATAGGCTATGCATTTCAGCACAAGAATGTATATAATAAAAGTTGTAGAAAATTTAATTTTCTACAACTTTTATTTCAAACATTTTTTTGTATAACGCTTAGTTTAGCGGTAATTAACGATTTTCTGTCTTCTTCTCACGAAAACGTGTAAAAAAATCGATTATTTTTTAAAGATTTCAGCCTTAGTATGCATTTTATGACAAAAGTGTATACAATAAAATTTATAGGAAATTAAAAGTTCTACAACTTTTATTTAGAGCATTTTTCTGTACAGAGCCTAGTTTAGTGTGAAAGAATGGTTTTCCGTATTTTGAAGCCAAACTGAGGTCGATTTTCATTTTACGTCTTTCACTCATGATTAAAATTAGGTTATGTTTATTTGTTTATTTCTAATGTTTTATTACCAATGTTAGATTATATTGTTCAATATATGCATTGGTAAGAGAAAGTTGTATGATAGTTTCACACCAGATTTTTTATTTATTTTTAGTGTGATGGTAGCTAAGAACACTCTTGATCAAGTCACCTTTCAAACAAAAACAAAACTAAATCAAAATCGGTTTATCTGTTTGGGAGCTACGATGCCGCACACAGACACACACGTTAAACTTATATTACTCCTCTTTTTCCGTCGGGCTTTTAGAACTGAAGGTTCTGCGTTAGATTTCTGCGTAGGGTCAAAGATAGAAAGGCATAAAAAAATAAACACACTCTTACACGTTACTATAAATCTTGTGGCTAATTTTTCTAGAAATTAAAAACATTATACATTTTTATTACTTAAAAAAGCCAATGTCCAGTCCAGTCATCTTGTACTGAGCCACTTTGAATTGTACTCTAGATTTGTGAAGGGATATTGCAACATTGTACCGTGTTATTCTAGAAATGGTTGATGGAATTTATAGTTTATGGTAAGAAATTGTGTATTGTACGGGATGGAGTGTATTGAACAAAATTAATGGATTGCGATGAACGTTTTGAATAGGGATTCTCAGATATCTAAACTAGTTGAAACGTTTGTATTTATTTTGATTCCTTTAAATTGTCGCCGACCGAGGCGACAATATCTTCTCGATATCGGAGCTTCCTTGGTTCTTCTCCGCTTGCGAGTTGAGTGAAGACTGACTCTCACGGACGAGGTCTCTCTCTTAAATACCTCTCCGTCGAGTCAACAAGGTGGTGGGGAGAGGCTGTAGGCTCTCTGCGTCAAGCATGTAGTGGGACTGTGTGTAGACGCTAATATTGGAAGGGCAGGCGGCGACAATATATTGGTAAGGTTGAAAAGTGTTAGAAGGGTCTCGATTGTTTGAGCATCAATTAGATTGCACGTATAAAAACAATTAACGTTAACGTTTTTGTAGTGAGTTAGTTAACAGTTAAATTGAGAATGGAAAGTGTTGTCGGGCTGTTTTGAAATAGTGTCATTACGGGATCGGAATTAGGAGGACTACATTAAGATCTGAAATTCGTAGGCTAACTTCAATACCATGTGCGTACGGTTGTGAAAAGGTGAATCAATATTGTTTTAATTATTAAGTGACATTATTTTTACTTATAGTCATGTTTAGTTTAAGCTTAAGTTTTGTAGTAAATATAATTGAATTTGTTAGTAGTCTAAGTTTAACAATTAATTATAATTATTGAGTGAATAAATAATTGTCGTAAGTTTAAAGAAAGTTTCTTTCATTATTTATTACACCTTGATCCCGAACGAACCTAGGCGTAGTATACTGATCATTGGAAGTCATACATTATCAAATTACTGGGCCTGGTTGTCCTTGTTAAAATTTATAGCAATAAATACAGCAAATAAATAATAAACAATAAATCAAACCGGGAGATGTTGGGAAATAAATAATATCAGATAGGTAGGCCTACTTTACTCGTCAAAATTCAGAAAGTACGTAGAAGTATAGACTACACAGATGTGCGTTTGCTTAACTAAGCTTACTTAGCTCAACTTATACACATCTAAGAAAAAGAATAAAGTGGTGATCTACCGTGACCGGTTGCAAGAAGAACCTAGTCATTCATCGGCTAACCACCATTAATTCAAACTTTATAGTTTTTTTCTGCGTCAAAATACGTTACTCTGTGAACGATTTAAAACGTTAGGAGATTTTTGTTTTTTTTTTGTATGAACTGGGGAAATAAAAAATAGTTTCCTAAGATTACTACTGTGTGTAATAACCGCAAACAGTTTTAAAAATCAAGCTCGTTAGTAATCTAATGTCAATAACAATTCTCATGGTTTAAAATTGGTTATTTCAAAGTAAAGATAAACAAAATGTTCATGTTGGATTCTAACGTTGTTCAAAAATCGACGTTCAAATGAAATAAATCTTAGTACTGGCTGTAAATTAAACAATAATATAGCCTATAAAAATACTTTGGTTTGGTAACTTAATAACTTTATTTAAACAAAAAGATTCATTTAGTACAAGTAAAATGAGTTTATACAATACTAGTACGTGCATTTTGTTAATTTTTTTCTGCGCCAATAACTCCAAAATTTCAATAAATTTTTAGTTTCAAAAAGTCGTTATAAAGTAGGCCTATAATACTTTCTCTGTCAACTTGTGCTTTTCTTTTCTTAATTTTGATGACATAATTAACGAGAATGTTCTAATAAAGTTCAGTGTTAATAAATACCTCATTAAAAGTACCTCAACTGATACTCTAAACAGGATGTTACTAGAATTTCGCTTATCAAAGTGCTTAAGTGCAAAGTGTATCAATCAAATTAATGAGACTTCTCCCTTAAAATACTGAGAGCTGTTAAGCTACAACTCTGTTTAACTTTAAAGTGACATGAGAGTACAACTTTAAAGTGGATAGCTAGAATGATGTACACATTGCATAACTTTTTAAGAAATCGTATAAATATGATTTTGTTAGATGCTAATTCTGCAAATCAATATTCTACAGCTATGACTAGAAATAATTTCATTCCAAAAATAATTATTTTTGTATTCATTATATTATTTTATTTTTTAAGTGCGTATATAATATACGCACTTATTATTATTATATATATATATAATATATATATATTATTATAATATATATATATATATATATTATTATATATAATAATATATTTGGCTCGTATTGCTATAGCTATTCATTTGTGTCAAGAGTGTCAAACTGCAAACTTGGATTCTTTCGAAATACGCACATAACAAGGCTACGTTTTATTGTCTTTAATTTTTATTTAGTAAATTAGCTAAAACTTATAACTAAACAAATTATATATAGAAACAAAATATACGGAACTTACAACACAAAATAATGTAAGTTGAAATTATGAAACAAAGTAACTAACTTAGACAATAGTTACAGGAAAATAATATTTTCAAAGATTGACTGAAAAACAAGTGCAATAAAAGGAAATTTAATTTCTTTATGATTGATATAATTCGATTGTTTAAGTATATGTCCGATCTTCTCACCAGAAGCAAAGAGTAGTCCCTTTTAACAGAAAGAAATCTATGTAGACAATGATGGTCGATTTACGATTACCTCTCTTATTTCGTAATTTAGATCATTAATAATAATAATTTCGGCACAAATTCAAGATATTACTTTTAGCTATGTTGTTATAAAGTGATTCACAGCGGAGAAGATGGTTAAACTTATCAGCAAGAGGAAATGTTCTGTATTTATATTAATTGAATTCTAAGTTGTATAAAATGTATTAAAACCTATGCGGGTATTAAGAAATAAGATAGGATGCGATTTATTTTTTTTGTTTTTAGTAATAAATAAAAAATCAATAAGAATATTTTAAACTGTATATCGGCAAGAAGAACCTGTTATGCTACTTCAACGCAGGTAAAACTATGGTATTAATATCATAAATTTTAATATTTACTTATTCAAAGAAAAAATTGAGAACAAACTGACGCAAAACATACCACTTCAATCGAATGACGATCTTGACAAGGCTGTGCAACATTTCACGACCGAAGTACAAAAGGCTGCCTGGGAATCATCTACACCCATAAAACGCTACCCTACAACTCAGGATGTTCCGCAGTATGTTAGACGCCTGATACGAGAGAAAAAGTAAGCTAGACAAAGATGGCAAAATTCTCGTCTACCAGAAGATAAACAATATCTCAATAGACTCACCAACCGTCTGAAAAGAGAATTAGCCAGATTAAAAGTAGAGCATTTTGAGACTTTTTTAACATCAATGGATGGAAGCACAGACTCACTATGGCGGACATCTAAGATATTATACAACACCGAAATATTTCATTGCCACTGAGAAATCCAGATGATATTTGGGCGAAAACGGAAAACGATAAAGCTACTCTCTATGCAACTCATCTAACCAGTGTCTTCAAACCCCACGAGGATGTACAGGACGTGAGTTTTATACAAATCGTTGATGCACAACTGCAATCACCTCTCCAGCTATCACTGTCTCCACAACCATTTACGATCTAGGATGTCGAAAAGACTACTGCGTTTTTTACATGCCGTTGTACTCAACGGCTGCCAAAGAGAAAATCGCCGGGAATTGATCTCATTACATCTGAGATACTGCAACACCTACCGAGATGCAGCTTACGCTTTCCACTACTATTGTTAACGCATTCCTTCGTGTGGCGTATGTTACTGGACAATGGAAATTTGCCATTGTTAAACTTTTTTTGAGCCTAGAAAGCCATATTAGCTACCTTCATCCTACTGTCCCATCAGTCTCCTACCGACAACAGGGAAATTATTCAAACGCTTGTTGCTAACACGCATGTAGATACAATGTGAAGACGCCAATATTATTCCGCCTTATCAATTTGGGTTTCGGCCACTACACTCGACAACACAACAACTGCATCGAGTTGTGGACTTCATTTCGGATAGTCTAGAAAGTAAAAAGTACGTCACTGGCATTTTCTTGGATATCAGCTCAGCATTTGACAAAGTATGGCATGATGGACTTCTATTTAAATTGAAACGCATTTTGAGTGACTCATACTATTTGGTTATAAAATCATTTTTAGAGTATAGATGTTTTAAGGTCCAGTACGGTACAAGAAACTTTCCAACTATGCGTCGTTTAAAGCGAAAATGGAGTAGAGACCCCTTTGTCTGAATAACGGATAGTACCCGAAGTTTTGAACGGAGAATGTATCACTAAGTACCTCTTCTCCTTAAAGTGAAATTCCATTCCGCCATTTGAAAAACCAAATACGGAAGTTGTGCAGCTAATGTACAGTACCGTAATAAAATTTAAAGACAAAAAAAAATGAAAAAATTTTAATATTGAAAAAATCTCGTTTCTAAATGATCGTTTTTTTATCTTAAAAATACCATATTATTTATTACTGTTAGTTCTAATCTTTGTATAAAAATTGAGTGACCCCTTTTGTGTTTTTCTGAGTGATGTCAATACGTAACTGTTAATTCAGTAAACTGCTATACAAAATTCTAACAACAAGTGATCGTAAAATCAAATGATTCATAGAATTAAAGACTTATAAATTTACCTGTCAGAAATGTGTTTCAAATTTTTAAATGAATTAATTTCAGATAACCTACGAAGGAAGAGTAATATTTGCTTATTAAATAAGCAAAAAATGGTCAGAACTTAAACAGATTTGTCTAACTACTTTATAGATAGTATAAAATTGTAAAGTAAAAGAGATCAACATTATTTTCTTAACATATACCCACAAATTTAACACCCGAGGCCAGAAACAAGACTATGTTTGATTATGGGTTTTTTGTTATTTGCTTGTTTTCTTGAATTTCATCAGCTACGTCGGTATTTTAATAAATATGTCCTGAAAATGAGTAAATAAATTTTGAACACATTTAAGTTACCCCTGAAAATTTTTAATTACATTAGATCAAATAAAAAAAATAACTTTGTCAAATTACATAGCTGTTAAAATTGAGCCTAATGCTTAGGCATAGTAACACTAACACTAAATTATAACAAATTATTTTTAAAATATTTAACGTTTACATGTTTCTTTAATCCCTAATGTGTATTAAATAGAATTGGTTTAATTCTGAACAATAAACACCTCTATGACCCAATGAGATGAGGATAATGTGTATGACTTGTAAATGATGAGTAATATTGTACAGATCCAAGCCAACCATTACTTAGTTATTTGGACCCCCACCATTAAAGTACTCCGGTAAAATTTAAAATATATAACATAAATTTAATAATGAACGCTTCATGAGTTTTTATAATGTGCATTTGTTCTGTGCCTTTACAAAAGTAACAGAAAATACAAAACGAATTTTCGTTTAAAAGTAGCCAAAATCATAGTAATAAATATGAAAAGATAGTGTGTACGATAGTTACTAACAAAAGTATAGCAGTAGTTATAGTTGTAATCTGTTGTTTCCTGTTATAAAAGATTCTTGATATAATCTGAAATTTTATTCTAACTATAACATTGTTGATAACACTAGTTCAGTGAAGAAAAAAGTGGACCAGTATTTCTAATATTCTAGAGATGTTCGAGCGGAGGCACAACGGAGGAAAGTAAGTATGTAGATCGAGTTTTAAGATAAACGGCACAAGTTTTTCTTTATTTCTTGTACACTTTTAACCAACAAAGGCAAGGAAAAGAAATTTCATAAAGAAAAACATTAAATTAATTTTCTACAACAATCCATATAAATTACTGAAGTCAAGAAAAGAAATGCAATATTTTCTTAAAATAGTTAATTTTTTAAATGTATTTACTTCACTAAAATGTTTGTTCCAATTTGATAAGACGGTGTGAGTTATAACAAATAATAAAGTTTCAGCAACTGTTTCCTCTAATAAATATTAGTCTCTTCATATTGCATATCAGAATATTAAGAGAAAGTTGAGATTACAAAAAGCATTGATTGTATTAACGAGATATGGAAATCATTGAAAGTGGGTAAACTTGTTTATAAAATTGTGTATTTGTTTTGTTATTTCTAGTGTATGGAAAAGTGTAGGTAACATAAAACATACTACAAGCAGTCTGTTGTTTTCTCCACCCATTTAATTTTGTTCCTAGTGTTACGAATAATTCACTCCTTTAAAAAATATTGAATCATCTTAAGTTATAAAAACTATAACATTTAAGTTAGTTGATTAATTATATTCAGAATATTATCTTGAGTGCTCAAATAATGAATTATTCATTATTATACTTACATCAATCTAAGTGCAACATAGTTTTTAAAATTAATTTATTACAAAAGTACCTATCTATTTATTTAAATGTTAATACTGCGCCACCTAAAATTTTGACCCGTGAAAAAATTCTTTAATATGTATTTTAAAAAATATAATAAAAATAAATATTGGGCGCCAGCTGTAGCAGTAGAGCATGATAAAACTAAATAAATAAAACTATGTTTCTTTTCATTTAACTAAAACATTCACTGCATCAAATACTAACAAAATTATCCTTACCTATTACCCTAACCTATTTTAAATATACCCAACCTTATTCTTCCACAACTTTAATTAAAAACAAAACTTAAAAATCTCACGAAATGAATTTACCTCAAACTAAATATCTCTTACCTTTCTTCTTCTTCTCCTCGTTCTCCTGGTCACCTCTTCAAATAATTTCTGCTTCTTAGACAACTGTTTCAAGGTAAATCCCCAATGGAACTGATTTCGGTGTCCAATATTTGAAATCAGGAAACCTCTGGTCGACAAGCCTCCCTCTCCTACTAACCCCGTTTAACCAACCTGGAAAGCCAACATGAAGGAGAATCATCCCATTGATTGGCTGTAAGCTATCAAGTGGAAGAAAGGCCCAAAAACACAAAGGGGGATATACACCCGCCTAATGAATACTGCGTATCAAATTATTGACAGTTGGCTATACACATTAACCCCGTTAATCCGAACATCGCTAATCCAAAAAATCGGGTAATCCGAACACGCTCTGGATTTTTTAATTTTTATATCAAGCGGACAAAATTATTAAACAATGTTTTACAAAAAAGAATATTATTTTTTAAATTTTTGTGACAAAATTGAAAAAAATTAAGTTAATAGACACGCATAGAGCCAAACCATGCGAGGACAGCCCATCAAGACGCATTTAAATGAGTTGAATTCTTTAAATGAAAATTTTTTTGTATGATTACACTTTCCATTTCGATTAATCCGAAAATTTCGTAATCCGAACAAGGTTTGGTCCCAATTAGTTCGGATTAACGGGGTGTGATAGTATTTACAACTTACCGTCTAACTCTTACTCCAACGCAACTACTTCTAACAATAGGGTTTTCTCCCATACACTAGTTAACTTAATTGGGTTTACCTTAGTTCTGGAAATTACAGTAATTAGGGATTACCATAACTACCATTGTTTGTACAATTGTACTTTACAGTGGTACAATACATAAATATGTAAAACGTAAATTTTTAAAGTTTTTTAGTTGTGCTTACTAAAATGTATCAGAAGAAAAACAAAATAATTTGGATTAATAAGGCATATTATATAGGTATTACTACAAACAAAATTTTAATAGTAATTGTGGTGTAAATAATATAATTGAAGAAAATATGCAAAATAACCAGGTATAGTTACATTTGGCACTGATAACAACTGATACGATGGTTAAAGGTAATTTGTACAAAAGTGAGCGTTTAAACCTCTAATGTATTGAATCGACCGCTGGACTCTTGAACAAAACAACATAAAATAGATGCTATTGAAATGCACTCATTGAGTGTTTACGAATTCTTTTATCAAGCTGATTTATATACTGTATTTCAGAATAACAATTTGTTCAACAAAGAAAAAGTAATAGCTATAAAAGATGTAAACATTTTGTATTTGCTACTTGGTCTCTCAAAATATACAATTTGTTTGGTGCAGTGATCAATGCAACTGGCTTCTATGCCGGGTGTCCCGGATTTGTTTCGGATCAAGTCTAGTCATCAAGTCATTTTTCATATTTTTACCACCTTCTATCAATATCTACGCCCAAGTCACAGCTTTATATACATAATTACACAAAATTACACAGTTTATATCACCATTAAAAAGTTGAGAAAATGGAAATATTAAAAGTCAAGCTAATAAGCAAAAACTCTATATGATACATTTTTAGAAAATTACGTTAGATTAAAGTAACTTATTAGTCAAAGACTAGGTGCTATCATAAAAAATACCTGGTGTGAAACTCTCACACAGCTTTCTCTTGCCAATGCAAATAATGAACAATATAACCTAATATTATTAATAAAACATTAGAAATAAACAAAAAATTAATCTCAAAAAATATAACTCATATTAATCATGAGTGAATGATACAAAATGAAAATCAAACTCAGTTTGGCTTGGTAATACGAAAAATCATTCTTTGACGCTAAACTATGTAGAAAAAAATACTTGAAATAAAAGTTGTAGATATTTGAATTTTCTATAAATTTTATTATTCACTGATGTCGTAAAATGCAAACTAAGATGGAAATCTTAAAAAATCCATTTTTTAAAAGATTTTAACGTCAAAAAACCAGAAAATCACTAATTATTACTGAACTAAGCGTTATAAAAAGAACTGTTTCAAATATAAGTTGTGGATTTTTAAATTGTCTACAACTTTTATTTTATACACTTTTGCGCTAAAATGCTTTTTAAGGCCGCAATCTTATAAAACCCGTTTTTTTCTACGAGAGAATAGCTTCTTGAACAATTGCAGCAGACATAGCGCCTACCGTATCTTAAACAGCATTAAACATATAGTGATTGAGACGATATTTTAAAAAAAAATCGTTGGAGCCGTTTTTGGGAAAATCGCAAAAAAGTGATAATGACGCGAATAAACTTCTACTTTCGGTTGATCAACTTTGATGAAAATGTTTGTTTCGAGTCCTCTAGTGGTACTAACTTAAGTTTTAAGTTTCAACTCCGTATAATGTTCCGTTCTTAATTTATATTGTACACACACACACGCGCGCGCGCGCACACACACACACACACACACACACACACACAGGCTTATCGCTAAACACTCGTTTTTTGGTGTTTAGGGGTTTTGAAACGGGAATATCCTGTGAAAGCTTGATTTGGAAAAATCGACTTGAAAACAATACTTTTCATCCTATTTATATTTTTTTAGGCAAGAGAAAGTAAAAATACATAGTTAATAAAATTTAGGTTAATATGTAAGTTTACACATGCCTGCCTGGCGAGAAACGCGGTCATGGTGTTTGAAATGCGGAATACGTAGTAACTAAGTAGCACCCCGTTTAAAAGTAAAGTAAGTAATATGTAAAAATTTTAAATAAGTCTTCAAATGGTTTTAAGTATAAAAAAAAGGTGCCATTCATTTGACAGGTAATGACCATGACAGTGGGTGCCCGACAAATTAAAATAAAGGATCTGTAAAATATCTTCAATTTTAGTTTTTGATTTGTTAAGAAGTCGAAAAGAACGTCGGAACTTTTCATGTTTTTTTACAAAACATTTATATTTCTTTCTTTAAAATATAGCAAGTTTTTTAAAATATAGCGAGTTATTACCTCACTTAGACTATTATGTCATATGCGGCGTAACAAAATGCAGAAACTTATATTTTAGAGAAAAAAAATTATATTGTACCGAAAATAATAATAAAAAATATAATAATAATTTAAAAGGAAGTAAGAAAGTAAATACGATTGCCTCATGTATTGAACACTAAACTTCTATTATAAAACCGTTTAATACTTAACTTATTAAATTATATTTTGGAGTAACTTTGAAAAGATTAATTTGCTTTGTTTGATTTATTAGCGGAGAAATATTCATTTGCGTCATCTTGGTTATATTATTCCAATATGTAGATTATTTTTGTACTTTCTTCCTTTCTAAATTGTAAGAGATATAAATTCAAATCACGAATTGAAGACGGCAAAATTTTTGGGTATAAATAAAAATTAAAAAGAATTGCCGATAGAACCGTATAAAGTATAACAGTGCACTCAATAATAGTTTTAATAAAACGAAAAAAGTAAAGACGAGAAGGAAGTACTAAAAATATAACCGAAAAGTGGAAGATAAAAGAAAATTTTTCTGTGCCATTAAATATATATTATGCGGACTGTAATTTGTAAAATATATGTAAATATAATTTATATTTAATATTTTAAACTGAAAAATACTCTAGAGAGGGATATTTTCTTGGCATTTTCCAAACGGATCTTACTTAATAGACAGGACACATGCAACGGCACGATAATAGTGTGCATGTGCGTATGTGTGCGCGTGTATTTATATACCTATATAAGTTCCTGATCATTTACCAGTGTAGACAGAAGCGGATGACAATGGGGAGGGGATCATCATAAACCCATTAGGGAAATATTGTTTATTGCTGCCCACCTTATCTGCGAGGTATATAGGTGACAGAAAGGAGGTGGGTAAGGGAAGAATGAGAGGGGCAAATGAGTTGTAGGGAAATAGGGGTTCCAAAGTGTAGGAATTCCGTTATATTCATTGGAAAGGATAGTTATGAAAATTCCCGACATAGATGTTCGAAGGAGGTGTGCGAAAAGCTAATGTGGATCATCTATATTAAACGATCCATAGTTTTATAATTCACGAAATTAAATCCTTTGCATAATTAGTACTCGTATTTGAAAAATAACTTTTGTTGAATAAACGAGAAAGAGGTTAATTCAGGTCAACCAGCGCTAGAATGGGATTGTCTTGTATATAAGTTGCTTGGACTTATCGGAAATCATTTGATTAATGCGTACAGAATACGCCGGTCATTTTAATGAACGCTGAAAACGATGTGGCTACGTGACCAGAAAACGGCTGGGCAGTTATCTAGCCAGCAGTTACATGATGAAGCCTCGTCATTGAAACTGTCAAACATTTCACTTTACCACTAAATCTTGGTATTGGCTTAGCATAAATTAGATATCATGGAAACTATCGTAATTACTTATTTAATACTCACAATGAAAAATATTTAATTGGAAAATTTATCGATTGTTTTACTAATATTTACTATACAGAAGTTACTATTTAAAAAATTTCAAAACTCTTATTTAATATTGATATATGTGACTAAATTAGTATATTTTTAATTAAACTTTTAAACATTTAATTCGGCCAACTTATTGTTCCTTTTCTTCGGTTACTCATTTGAGTGCCAAATTTAAGGTAAGTACACGTTTCGATTTCTTGCTAAAATCTGGAAATTTTTCAATCGTTGCTCTCATGTAATGTTTCACAACCTATTGCATAACCATTTACAATCAAACAACGCTAAAATAACAGGAACTGGAAAAAATCCTTTTGCACCAGCTAATAGAGCTAAACACGTGAAATATCTTAAACGTAGTTCAGACAGATTTGCAACTATAGGTATTTTAGGAAAATACATATTAATCTTTGTCAACTACTGCTATAAAATTAAATTTGTTAAAATATACTGTAAATAAATAGAAAGTACCAGCAATAGCGCGATGATGTAAGAAAAGTTAAGAATCTCCGAATAAAATAGGAAATCAGAAAATGTACAACATGCTGAAGACATCACGTATAAAGTAATAGCTACATGAAATATTTAACTGTTAGATTTTCTAAATGCCGTCAAGATTTTGCCCTATTGTATCTACGTAGTCGCCGTGATGTAGCGAGAGTGTAAAACAAAAATAATTAAAAACAGAAGTGAAATGAGCTGGAAATCCTACTATAAAAAACACATTACCTTGTGTTGTGTTCCAGGATTTAGATGAATATTAGCTACGTACCGGGATTATAAAAAAAAAATTACTTAATTAAATTTTTAATTCATGTTAATTAAACAGCTATGTTTCGAAATTTCCTCCTTTTATATTCCTACTTTAATTATTAAATTGTTGCATTATTTATTTTGCACATACTTATTGCAAGATTCTGCCACACTCGCAGTTATAATTTTCAAGTGAAATGTTTTATTGTAAATGATTATTCCAGACTGAAACCGAATCACTTAAATCAAATACATGATATCTCAAATGACTTACAGTATGTAGCCGGACAGTGAATCAGCTTGTATTTATATTGTGACTTTGTAACAGTGATATTCTAAAACAGTTAACGGAAAAAATTTTTCATTCTAAGAAATTGTGATTGTATGAAGTGAAAAGAAGGTTAATAGATTCTAATGAATGAAATGCCTTGAATGGGAATTCTCGAAAATCTAAGCAAGGAGAAACGTTTGCTTTTGTTTTTTTTCTATCATGTTCTGGTAGAGTAGAGAAAGTGTTAAAATGGTATTGATTTTTTGAAAAACTGTCAGACCGCAGGTACAAGAACTATTTACGCCTTTGAAATGGAGTTAGCTGGAATTTTGACGGTGAATGGAGTCAGTGTTGCCGGGCCGTACCGTGTAATGTCGTTACAGGACCAACTTTGAATTACGTTAATAATGCGTATGCGTAAAGATGGTAGCAAATGGTTTTGGGGCAGTAAATCGTTGATTTTATTGTTAAGTGATATTATCTTATTCATAGACGAATTTAGTTAAGGCTTAAGTTTTGTAATTAATTTAACTCATGTAATCTAATTGTAATTTGTTAGTAGTCTTAGGTTTAATAGTTAATTGTAATCTATAGTCTTGTAAATAAATATTTGTCATACGTTTAAAGGAAATTTGTTAATTGTATATTATACCCAGATCCCAAAACGACCTTAGCTTAGGTGTTATATTATTTTCTACCATTTTAAAAATAGTTATGAATGCGACTTTTTTGCTGCGTCATCTTTGAGAAAACCTCTGCGATTAACTACTTTTGAATTCAAGACTTCTAGCCTAATAAAGAATAAATTAAGATTAAACTTACTAGGAACTAGAACATATTTATTTACTAATAGGAATTTGAAATCATGAGATTATTCAAGAGGATGATAATTGTAAGAAGGGTTAAGCGTATGACATACAGAGTAAAATTAAAAAAAACTAAACAACCAGAAACAAAATTTACAGTGGTGAAGTGGTTAGTGAGCTAGCCTATAAAGCTGATATTCCTGGGTTCAATTACCAGCCAGGTTCTGAAAATTCTAAAAGGTTAAAACCCACAGTAGTCACTAATGACCAAACGGTTATGAATGTGACTTAATAACTGAAAAAAGTAACTAAATAAAAGTGATTCAAAATAGATACGTTGTTTAGGTCAACAGCCGAAAGGCTGGTTTGAACCTGTAGAGGTTTTACTAAGTATAAACGAAGAGTGAGGTGGTTTACTCCACCTCACCGCTGTGGTGAGGTAGGTGAAAGAGTATGCTTATCAGCATGCCAGGCCCTCCGAAAAGTATCCACTTTGCACCCTGCAAATGACCCCTTCACGCCATTCACCACAGAGTCTGGCTGTATAGTGAAAATCATTGCTCTCAGAGGAGATAACTCTGACTAGTGTATTTTACACCTCTACCTCTTCTGTTCATGAATAGTTCCGTCATATTTATATTTTTTGGCTGACTATGAGATAGGAAACAGAACTATTTTTTTTTTTTGCCTTGGAACCAACCGATCGAGTGCAATTAATTTAACGTTTCACTTGCCCTTTGTGGGCATAAAAATAGATATAGAAAAGCTATAAAGGAGCCTGTGGAAAACAGCAACTGTTGGATGAAGTATTTTAGTAATACTGTAACTGTGTGAATGAAGAGAACATAGAGGTGTACAGAGTAGAAGAAAACAACTATGACCATCAACTAGAAAACCGGAATTTGATGAAGCATTGTATGACCTACCAAAACATTAAGCACCTAATGTTTATGATATTTCTGCCAAACTGCTAAAATGACCCAGAACCTAAATCCAAATCAGAGTGGAAAGTTATGTAAATTGAATGTGCCGTGGTTTGTAACAAGTAATATTTTAGCGTATCCTTAAAAGTATTTTAATTTACAATTAATCTTCATAGTTAGGTGTTCAAATATTTTCATGAGTAGGTGTAAGTGTTTAAATGATTAACCCAGTCTTCTATATCTATAGTTAACTACCCAGTTATGTATAGATAATCGAGTGTCTTCTTCATTCAGCAACCTCTGGTAGCTCAAACCACCTGGAATCCTACCCAATCACTTCAAATACTGCCTCCACCAGTTAGCCTTGAATCCCAGTTACCAACAACTTTTTAAAACCTGAAATTTTCTACGGAAGGTAATATTTTTTGGGGGCTATCCTAACCTTTCATTAGAACACTAATTTCCCTTTCTTTGTTTTTAGTTATAGCTCAGATTAATTTGAGAGCGACATACTTTGCTTTGAAACTGCGAGAACGGAACTCTGGATTTCAAATTTCGGGACCATTTGAACTGTGATCCGCAGTATGTATTTCAACTAGAGAGATTGACTCACATTTAGTGATCAATATGACATTTCAAAACTCTTTAGTCAAACACATTCAAAATTTATCAATAAAGTTTCACGTAGTAAAGTTGGCGAATCACTCTTCTATAAACATGTAATTACAGCCAATATGAGAAAGCATTCCTTTGTTCTAAAAATATTTAGGCAAACACAGTTCAGTGTTTTAAACTTGGAGATTTCTTTTATATCCTGCAGACATACATAGGCTTATGTAAGCATAAATAAAAAAAAAAACTGGGGTAAATATGTGATATTTTATTCCCCATGCAGTTACGGGTTGCGTAAAATATCCCTGCAGCCCTTCTTGCTTCTTGTAACTAATTGTAATTAAAGAAATTAAGTAACTAGGTAATTGAAAATTACATAACCTTCCTTATAACAGGGATTTTTTGCAAGCACGTAAAAAACATGCGTAATATACGTAACGCTTTATTTCGACAGAGACTCCAACAAGTAACAAAACAACAAACTTTTGTGTGATAAATATTTTTTAGAAAACAATTGGAAAATACTGTTGTGAACTTTTTTTACAATATACTTTCCCCAGTCAGTAACATGGGTAAGTGAGTTGACTCACATTATTAAATATTAGACACTATGTGTATCTCAAACAATTGTAATAAAAAGTGGTTTCAATCGACGCTTAGTTTTGAACTGTTATTAATTTTAATCAAAAGTAAGTGAGTAATCTCCTTATTTTTCTATATTAGAAAAATTTGTTGTTATACAATGTAAATATACCATCTATTAGTCTATCTGCTTGGAGATATTTTATAAAAATCAATGGAATAAACTCTTGTTGTTTACGTAATATATTTAATATTCAGTATAAATTAATAATACATATGCAAGTGTTCAGTCCACAAAACAGTTTCTTCTAGACCGCTGTTAACATATCTTTCTAACATAACGTGTCAAAATCCATTTAATCGAAATTTGAAAACGCCAACTTTTACATTAGCAATGTTGTCCATCTGTTTTTCTGTGAAAATTTCTTTTCTCAATAAGGCAGCATTTGCAAGCTGGAAGTGTCAGATGACTTATGAAACAAAAACGCAGATGTAAAAAAGGGATTTAGAAAATTCAGTAAAAAAAGTTTCTACACTACTGAACGACCGATCGAAAACTACCTCTTTATTTTAAAATTGGCTTTATACACGAAGCCTTTTTCTCCCATTTAGATGTATGTGCAAAACTTTTGCGTACAGAACACTTTTGCAGGAAGTTTTTCTTTGTTTATTGCATTTTGTTGTATCTATTGTTAAATTGTGGACTAATAAATTTATAAAAAGGAGTTTTGGGTCTTTATAATTGTTTTCTGCGTAAAATTATTGTCCTTTATTTCCCCTTTTTCGAAAATACTGAACGAAGTTTACCAACCGCGGTTTCTCTCAGCATTTTATCGCATTGAATCCTAACAAAATACACGATTTCAACAATGTTCGGAAACAATATTTCTTATAGTTTATCAAAATTTAAGATGAACCAACCATTTTATTCGGTTGGTTCGTTCAGTTATTGTATTTTTCATTAATGAATATGTGGTAAGTAAAACCCTAAGTGCTAATTATTTAATAAATACTACAATTAAATAATAATAGAATATATATTTTTAATTTTTGGTCTGATAACTCCTGTCATTTTCTTAAGCAAATATCGGAATTCAACTCTCTTAGGGTATAAATAGCTTGAATGAAGATTAAGGGTCAATCGGCTATTACTGCCGACTGTATAAGTACTAGCAGACATTGTAAAAACTATTCTTGATAAAAAAACGTTTACCCTAATTTTTAACCTTTCCATGTTGTCCTGCAATGACACTATAAGGTTATTTTGGGTACTAATTTCCAATATCGGACTGATGTTTACTCACTATAAAGTACCTACATATTTTTGTAATTATTTATTTTATTAAAACGATTTGACCATTAGAATAAGAAAACAATAATGATGTTAGAATTATGCTTACATTTTTCATACTTATGAAAACACCAACCGTAAGAACAAAGAAGTGTACTCCAGACAATATTACTTTAGCTGTTATGTGTTTTACCACCTGGGCCACTGAGGTGGTCTTACAACTTTTCTCGGTTTTTTAAGTCAACTGAACTTCGTAAAATTTTATAAAAGTTTTCTGAATGTTTCACTTTACTTTTTCTCTGATTTTCCGTTACCGATTTCTTGATGTCTGTAGTACTGGTTAGTAAACGTAGTGTGCTATTAGTTAAATATCTGCTACTTAAATATTTAGAGACATGATCAGCCATAAAAATGGCTGTATATGTTACAACTGGGCATTTTCTTGGCGCATTATAACAATATATGCCACTCAGTTGAGCTAAATGTAGGCCTACATTCATATGGAAATTTTAAATTTAAGAAATAGTATTTTAAAATATTGTTTAATAAGTAAAATTTTATTTCAGATGGTGTAAGTACTGTACTAGTACATGGTTGTCTCTTAATCTGTAAATATCCTGAGTAATTCAGGAAACAATAGTTCAAGAAACTACAGATAAAGATGGAGCGTCGTCTAATGAAGATGAACAAAGTAGCACCACCCTACTGTTTATAGTTTTATGTGGTTTATTGATCTAGTATTTGTATGTTTATCATTTTTGTTATATTTTGTACTTGTTAATATTATTAACTTTTATCATTAACTTTACAATTGAAAAAAAAAGTCTTTGTGCATAACAAAAGATAATCTTGTTACTAGAAAATTCATTTATTGCAGAAACGGCACATGAGTGAAATATATTTGTTGCCATTGCAACCATAAAAATTAAAATTACACTGTTGTCACCGGATGGCGACATTACGTGGCTAACCTTATCATTTTGGTGGCCCTGAAAAGGGCCGGTGTAAGCGGTGGTCGTCTGTCGTAGTCGTCGTGGCGGTCGGAGGCTAGGCGACACGGCGTGTCGTCGTCCAGCGGAGACGTCATCTTCTTCCCTCGCAGTAGTGCGTCGATGGCTGCTTCGTCGGGTCCGGTGGGCGTAAGGCTCGGTCGAGGGACCGCTGTGGGCATCGCTCGCGTCAGCGGGCGATGACGGTCCGGTCGACGGCCTACGGTGACGGGACGGCGAGCGAAAGCAGCATCTTCTCTCTTGCGGGGTCGTCGATTAGTTCTCGCTGGAGTCCGGCAGCCGTGTGCGGTGATGGACGTCTCGTCTGCTGTCTGGTGGAAGTGAATCCCTCGGTGTCTTGATTGGAATTGATTTGGCCGGCTCAGTGCAGCGCTCTTTATATAGCTGCCAAGAGCGCTGTTGTAGAGAGCGGCGACTGGCTTGGCCTTGATGACAAAGGCAGCCGGAAGGTTTGTCGGGCGCCGCTACAGGGCTTTGTCGCTTCGCCGCTAAAGAGCCCATCGCGCCGAAAAAGGACGGAAGAAGTATTGAAGGCCGGCAACACAGTAAATGATTAATTAGAAGGGGTGGCGGTGACAATTCCCCCCCACTAAGAACTGTGCTGCCGGGTGAAATTCGATGGCTGCAGGCGAGAACGAAGCAGTCCAGCCTCGTCAAGCTGCAGGCAGTTGTGTTGTGTTGGGCGCCATATCTTCTGTTATCTCAGGTGCTGGTCCGGTATGAAAAATCCTTTCCATATCCTTGCCCCACGTTCGGGCGCCACTTGTCACCGGATGGCGACATTACGTGGCTAACCTTATCATTTTGGTGGCCCTGAAAAGGGCCGGTGTAAGCGGTGGTCGTCTGTCGTAGTCGTCGTGGCGGTCGGAGGCTAGGCGACACGGCGTGTCGTCGTCCAGCGGAGACGTCATCTTCTACCCTCGCAGTAGTGCGTCGATGGCTGCTTCGTCGGGTCCGGTGGGCGTAAGGCTCGGTCGAGGGACCGCTGTGGGCATCGCTCGCGTCAGCGGGCGATGACGGTCCGGTCGACGGCCTACGGTGACGGGACGGCGAGCGAAAGCAGCATCTTCTCTCTTGCGGGGTCGTCGATTAGTTCTCGCTGGAGTCCGGCAGCCGTGTGCGGTGATGGACGTCTCGTCTGCTGTCTGGTGGAAGTGAATCCCTCGGTGTCTTGATTGGAATTGATTTGGCCGGCTCAGTGCAGCGCTCTTTATATAGCTGCCAAGAGCGCTGTTGTAGAGAGCGGCGACTGGCTTGGCCTTGATGACAAAGGCAGCCGGAAGGTTTGTCGGGCGCCGCTACAGGGCTTTGTCGCTTCGCCGCTAAAGAGCCCATCGCGCCGAAAAAGGACGGAAGAAGTATTGAAGGCCGGCAACACAGTAAATGATTAATTAGAAGGGGTGGCGGTGACACTGTATATATTACATTCACATTGACCAAAAAACTATGTAAAAACGATGTTTATAACTCAAAATTAGGTAAAAGAAACACAAATAAAAATAATAAGTTTTTATCGTTTCCCAAAAATTTCATATTTATCACATAATGCTCTTTCTGCAACAACCGATTATATACCTGCAAGATATCTTTTCTCTCACAACCCCTTCGGTGCAGTCAAAATACACTTTAACATTTGAGTAGGAAAAATTATTTATTTTTTTAGATATTCAGACTAGTGACAAGACAAGATATTCTTTCCCTCACTAATTTTTTAATCTTGCTTCACCAATTGCGGATGGAAAGATACAATTGAACGGAGATATTTTTAATACAACAAAAGTGCTATCTATTATAAAGAATAATAAAAAATGAGTTTGCTTTTTATATGACATGACCAAAGAAAACCTGCCAATGGACGAACTTCGTAAATTTATTTCATATGTTGTATTGTCATTTTAAAATAAGTCCATAAGGTGTCTTCGTTTCAGTCTGATGTTGTCGTTTTAACTATCTAAAAGTGAGATGGTGAGATAATTTGTGTGTGATTAAAGTCTTCTTTGGAATTTTGTACTAAAGTGTAGAGTTCTTGTTAATTGTAGGAATGTTTAATTCTCTGCATATTAGTACAGGAAATATTGTTTTGATTTGGCTATTCTGTTTTTACGTTTTAGGCTACATTTATACAAATACAAGTATTTTAATTCGTTAAAACTTATTCCGTTTCTTTTAATTTTAATTCTTCACATTTTATTCATTATTCTGTAGTGTTGTTATAAATTAGTTATCTTTTCAAGTGTTATAAGTTTATCATGTCAACCGTTCGAAAGCAGGGTAAAACAATTCGAAGTGCGGAAAGGAAAGTTATTTTAAATGTTATTAAGTGTTGTAAAGAAGAAGCAAAAAATAAACTATATATATATATACAACACAGTTACATGTTTTTAGAAATGTACATACTACTAACACCAACGCATTGCCCACACTGAGTCCCGGGTTCATCTCGTCATTACATATCAGTAGAATCCAGGTACATGTGTGTGTTGATTAAGCAGAAATTATATCATTTTACATGCCATTTTATGAACTAATGTGGTAAGGAAAAATTGAAAACTCACTTCTAACAAATGCTGGTACCTAATAGTTGTTTACTATGTAAATTAAAATTTTATACATACATGAACTGACTATTTAAAAAAAAATCAAATTATTTTTGAACCAACACAACAACAATTTTTGAACTAAACACATTGAATGTACTGTAATTTTTCTAAAAATATTCATAATAATTATTCGAGTAAGACGTCCATTTATTGTTTTATTAACAATAGATTACAGATAAATCTGTAAACACAAAAGAGAATTATAGCTTATTTATATTATTTTTATCTCAATTTTGATAGTACAACGACGGTTTTAATTCAGTTTATCCTGATTATTGGCAGGTACAAAATAAATTCTTATAAAACAAGACAACCAAATATAGAATCGGAATTGTCTGCCTTTAACCCCTAGATACTCTTTTGGCCTGTCTTGGAGTAGAACATCTTGATGTATTGCCACAGAGATAATAATATTTTGTGAGTTTGGGGAATTCAGCAATAAATCGAATAAGTAGTTTTTGAGGGATAAATTTTTATAAGGATAGGTACAATAGTCCGACCTCGAATATATATAAATTATCTTGACTGAACATTTTTATTTGCTTGAATAATTTATAATTTAATTGTCAATTTTAATACTAAACAAAGAATATTGTTTTTGAATAAGGAGAGAGTGTTTCTATTCAATGGATGTATTAAAGTCATTGTTTAAAAAAACACTACAAAGTCATTCAAAAATTAGTCTATACAAATGGAAAGTAATTTATCAAAAAAGTTTTTAATTTTCTTCATCGCAAAAAATTAATTAAAAGTTATTAGTTTTTAAATATTCCTTGAACACCTATGCCTTGTTTGTTCCCATAATATATTTATATTTTTTTATCTCGTGGCCAGTAAATTTTGATTAAACAATTTTATTCAATTAAGTATAAGCTGAAAACTGAATCATCCTATATCTATCTCCAACCATCCAGCAACTCGCTCGTTCGTTTATGCCTAAACAACGTACTTTGTTGTACAAAATGACGGGCCGAATGACGAAGGGAATACAGCCGTAAGTACTCGCTTTAATTAAGTTCGAAATAACCTTTTTTATAGCTCTGCGGTTTCTATAGGCTACAGTATTTACTTTTACGTGCAGGTTTATATTTTTATGCTACTTAGTTTAATGAATTATATTATCAATTTAATCACATCATTTGTTGCAATTATTATTTTTGTAGACAGAAAATTCAGTTGACTAGTTTATTGATTTCAATAAAAATAATTAAAATAAAAGTCAATATACTATGACATTTGCTTCGGGTTCTTTCAGAGATTTGGTTATTAATAAATAAAACACTTTATTTTAAACTTACGACAAGTAGCCTATTTTTCTACAAATTAATCATTTACAACAAATTATTATGGTTATTACTGCTACAGTCGTAAATTTAATAGGCAGCTGAGTATATGGTTACCTTACTTTGTTTGGTCCAATATTAGATCGTTTCCGACCTCCTCTATAGTACTTCTGTGTGATTTTTCATAAAAATTATTTTTTGCCGAAAATTAAATGTTGTTTGGTGGTTGCTCTTTTGCAGATTTATGTCGAATTTTGACGATTGTCTACAGTCAATTGAATATTAAATATTCTAGTATAACAATTTCCGCTTTTGCTGCACAACAAAGTGCAGTGGAAGTAAACAACAAGATTTCACCAGGGCAAAGGGTTAAAAGGCAGTTAAATTATGTCCTTTGAAACGATGAAATATGGAAGGAGACGAAGAAAATTTTATCATGCTATCCAGGAGAGTGTGTGTATCTACTCTTCCGAAGTGTGGATAGTGACAAAGAGACAGAAGAATCACCTAAAAGCGGTGGAGATGGATTTCTGGAGCTGTGGTGTGTCGCGGATCAAATTTCAAATTCCGAAATTAGGAGAAGAATCGGCATTCAAGGAAATATCATGGAGACCATATCCCGGAAGCAGTTAAAATGGTTTGGCGATTTGCAGAGGATGGAGGATGGTAGGTGACCAAAGAGGGTATGGAAGTGGACGCCAGCCTGTAGAAGAAGGAGGGGTAGGCCGGAAGTGACATGGTTGGATGGGGTGCAAGAGGCAACGTCTTTGTGGCAGCTTTCTGATGGGGAGTGGCGAGACAGAAAGAGGTGGTGCTTAGGAAGCGAGGTACGGCTTGGGCTGTAAATCCTCGCATAAATATAATAGCCTAGTATAACATCTTAAAATTTAACCACTTCATTTAAAATTAGATTAAATTGTTTACAAAATATTTATAAACTTAAGTAAACATATATGGTAATTTACAATACAACTGCGCGATTAGTCGATAAGTTCTTACAGTTTAACAGTAACACCTATTTCCCCATTCCGCATGAACTACTCAATGTACACGTGTACAAAACTGGTTTCCAACAACTTACTCAGTTTGGATTTCAGAACAATACTGACTCGTGACTGAAAAAACGGCCACTTAAATAATTGACTGAATTTCTTGATGAATAAAGAATTAAACAGAGCAATAAAAACACAAAGAATAAAATAGACTAATTCAAAAGCCAATAACGAAAGACGTAAGAGAATAATGAAACCTTCTATCAAGTACTGAACCATCAACTAATAAATAGCGAAAGGAATGAATAGAGTTGGCCGCCAGGTAAAACAAACCAAACCAAACCTGTCAAAACCCAAACAAAAGTTTTCTGTTGTTAAAATATTATCGTCCGTTTACTGATGTTTTATCTAGTAATTTTATGTACGAAATTACTGATGAACTGTATATTTCACCAAATTTATGTAGTTCAAGTCATAAAACCTTAACTGAAATCTAAAAATGATGGTCACTTGGTTCGTCAATTTGTTGAATACTAGTGAAAAAAATAATGTGAATCTAAGTCGGAATTATTACTATTGCAGTAAATTACATAAGGTAATAATTGTTTACCAAGAAACGAGTAGTGTTCTATTTCGGTTTGACAATAAATACTTTAAATTTGTAATGAAATTTTAAGTAAAAATGAATGTAGTGTTAATACAGAAAGAATATAAAATTCTTTACCCCACGTTTTTAGTGCAGCCAATTAGTATGATGGTCGACACAATTGGTGTTTACGCAAGGGATACTGGTTGTAATATTTTCTGTCAAATCCGGCATTTTTTCATCTCTCATTTTCACGTCTGTGAAAATCTCATATCTTGAATTGAACGAGATATTTAAAGTGGAAATCCTGGAAACCCTTCCAGATTAAAGCTTCTCTATACAGGTTACAAGAGAAACTGCCTACTTTTGAACCCGGGCGGCTACCTTTAGCCCAGGTCTAAACAGGCAACAACAACTAAAATCATGGTTTTCTTAAAATATACTATTAAAAACTTTAAGTTACGTACATTCCCGGCCGCGTTGGCGATGTTGGTAACGTGCTCGCCTCTCATCACGCGGTCTTGGGTTCGAATCCCACTCGGGCATGGCATTTTTTCATACGTTACAAAAAATTCATTTCATCCTTCACCGTCTGCATTAGCAGCAATTTGCAAAACAGTCGGACGTTAAACCAAAAAAAAAAGAAAAAAGTACATTCCCGCCCACAAATTTCCCCGCCATAAACCATAACTCCTATCTACAGCAACCATCTTACAAGAAAAATCGACACAGCACAGTCTACCTTCATGTCTGAAGAAGAGACATTAGCCTCGAAATTTACACAACATGTAAGAGATATTTTTATGTTATCTATTTTTTATGTAGCCTATTCGTTTATATTTTATTTACAAGTGTTTCAAATACCGAGTGGTTTCAGTTCGTTTTCAACTGTAGGCCTATTGATGTGTAGGCTACAATTTACATGTCTATAAATTTAGTGGTTAGTTTTTATAAAGTGGACAATGAAATAATCTGTTGCTTTTTGTTTCTACACAGTTGTATTAAAATGTATGTTTTGTAAACTGATAATAAAATTTCAAGATTATAAAAAAATAATAATTTTTAGGGTTGTTTAAGTTAACAAATTGAAGAACAAGTTATGTGAAACTAAAAAGGAAAAGTATACAAAGTTTCAAAAATATTAAAATGTTTAGGTTAGTTAAATTATAAGGCTTCTTGTTTTAGTAAAATCCATTACTGTTGTCTCACAAATTTTCTCGTTAAAACCACTTTTTTGACTTCCCTGAAAAATTCGTTTTTTTGTCTTTACAACATTCATTTAGTATTGATAGAATTTTTCATGCTTTAATGTTGTTTTTCAAAAATATTGACGTAAATAAATCAGGAAGAGGCTGTTTATTTAGTTAACGTTGTTGAGTAATTGTCACAGAATAATTTTTATGAATATTACGTACTTTCGTTTAAAGCACTTTTAAAATAACTAAGGATAATTTATTATTAATTTTAATTACTTTTTCAAAATTAATCAAAATTTATTTTTACTTAAACTTTTATTTAGGCTGAAACTTCTATAGGGAAGAGTTTTCTTAAGTTCACTGATTTTTATCTACTGTGACAATATTGTGTTGGTAGGCCTAGCAGTTTTCGATTCTGTAATTATTATTATATTTATTCAAAAACGCAGTTCCACCAAAAACTAAGCCTTTCAAAACAGTTTTATATTCAAGCGATTATTTTACAATACAAACATCAACGAAGTAAGCCTAGGAAAACAGCGAACCTTATAGCAACAATTTCAAGTGTTGATGCACCGCACGAGCAGTCACAATATGTTGTGAATATTAATGTTATCGCAGATAAAACAAATTTAACGTTGCTGAGTATACTGATATCATGACGTTCCATTTATAATATTGAATTGTTAATTGATTTTAAATTCCATGTTTTAAACTTTTGAGTACTTATTTTAGAATAAACACTTTCATAACTAAAATTATCACCTATTGGGAACAAAATATCTGGTGTAAACACTCACACAACTTTCTCTTGCCAATGCAAATAATTAACAATAAACCTAACAATAGTAATAAAAAATCAAAAATAAACAAAAAACTAACCTCAAAAAACATAACCTAATTTTCATCATGAGTGAAAGACGCAACATAAAAATTATCCCCAGTTTGGCTTAAAAATGCGGAATATCATTTTTCACGCTTAACTAGGCGCTGTAGAGAAAAATGCTGTAAATAAAAGTTGTAGATCGTCCAATTTCCTATAAATTTGATTAATTTTTTTGATGTAAATTGCATATTAAGGCTGAAATATTTAAAAAAATCGATTTTTTACACGATTTCGTGAGAAAAAACAGAAAATCGCTAATTACCGCTAAACTAAGCGTTATACAAAAAATAATTGAAATAAAAATTAAATTTTTAATTTTCTACAACTTTTATTATATATAAAATATATAACTTTTATTATATAATTTGTTTAAGAGAAAACAGCCTTACCAATAATTTCAGAAAACCTTATCTTGCCTTATCTTGTAGAGAATAAAAAATTTAGTAAATTTAGTAAAAAACTACATGTTTAGAAATAACCACCTAAGTGATCTATGCACTATTAATTTTTTATGTTAGTAGACATAAATTTGAACGGGTTTATTTACGGCAGTCAGTATACATTTTTACTTTTTCTTGCCTATATAAATATTATAGAAAGGAAAGTATTGTTTTCATGTCGATTTTTTTAAAATTGAGTTTTCACCGGATATACACGTTTTTAGATCCCCTGAACCCAAAAAACATATTTTTAGCGATTGGTGTGTTTCTATAAGTGTCTAAAACCCACTGAAAAGAAGTCATTAGAATTTTCTTTATTTTCATAAATAAATGTAGATATTTCAATTTCCCTCCATAAGAACTAAAATTTAGCATGTTCAACAAATCTTATAGGCCTACTCTAATTATATCATTTTCACACCAAAGATTTGAAAATATATAGGTGTATGTAAAAATCAAATAAATTTTATTTTAGCATCTTTACAGATCTTCAAGGGGAGTCCGACATCCTCTACAACTAAATGTTAACTTTTTAGTTATCCATGATAAGTATAAGAGCTGTAAAGCTGACGTTATTTTTTTGCAAATTTTTCCTTTAATTAGCTCCTTCCTTTAGCTTTGATAAATTACAAAATCATCCAAACGATCTCGCTCGACAAATGGCCATTCAAAATTTTCTAAATTTTTGACGTCTTCGCCATCTATGGTGTAGGGATCTTCTTCGATAACATTCTGTTACCGTTCTTTCATCATCTTCATTTCATTATCTTCAACATTACATCTTCTTAAGTTCGTCACCGTTGGGTTTTCATTTTCATTTCCATCAAGATCATCTCCATCATAGCATGATTACGTCATCCTGGAGGATACACTGCTGGGTGTGACCCCTTCTTTTCACGCCTAATAATAACTCTCATCAAATCTAGTGATTGTGCTTTAATGTATAGTATAGTGTTCTAGATTTTAAAATTAAAGATAAAAAAAAAATTAGCTCCTTACATTTTCATTTTGTTATTGATTGAAATTAAATAAGGTTTAAAAAAATAATTCTATAAGTGTCTAAAACCCACTGAAAAGAAGTCATTAGAATTTTCTTTATTTTCATAAATAAATGTAATATTTCAATTTCCCACCATAAGAACTAAAATTTAGCATGTTCAATAAATCTTAAAAATTCGGGTAGAATGCATTAATCACTTCTGAAAAATCTGGTATTAAAACTTAAAAAATTATTTTTGGCAAATAAGCAAATACTAATAAAGGAGTTATTCATAAAAATATTAACTGCAAAATTACATGAAATATTATTTAAATGTTTTTGTATGTAGCCTACTTTATTTTGTTTATCCACAATCTATTTACTGGAATAACAATTGCAATTATAGTTGAAGTTAAAGTTATAGAATCAATCGCCTTTACAGATTTGTTGAAGTTGACACCGCCATAGCAACCAACTAGTTCCTTTGCAAAAGGTCTCTCGGCCATCGGCGCTTGAGCCTTCTCCGCTGATTTTTTGGTATTTGCTGCGAATGCATCTATTGTCTGAACGGATTGTGTGTTTGAAATTGGGTATGAAATGAATTATAAAGGCTTTTTCTAGGTCTGTGACGTTTGGTAGATGTTTGGTGCGTCGTTGTCAAGTGTTCTGTTGGTTACGTAGTAGGGACATTGTCTTAATGGATTAATTGTTTTAAAATTAAAAAAAATTTTTTTAAAGAAACATTGATTTTGGTACCACTGAAAAGCGCTCAATTCAAATTTTATACAAGGGTTAAACTCTTAGAATGTATTTATTTTTCTCATTCTTCCAAGTCAAACTCCTTAATTTTTCAATGCAAAGGATTTTGAAAGTGTTAAAAGACATTTGTTTTATTACTGTAAAGTAAACAATTTTTTAAACAATTTAGAATTGGATGCTGCTTTGCATGCTCCGGATTATATCTTGTAATAAATCTGATATATATCACAATTCGTTCATATATTTAATTTTTAAATAATAATATTTAATATTTACCTTCAACATACGGTGGAGAGAAAACATTGCTATCCACATTACATACGAAAATTAATTGCTGAGAAGAGGCAAGCTAGAAGACAATGGCAAAACTCAAGACTACCTACTGACAAAACACGACTCAATAAACTTACGAATACCTTGAAATCTATCATACGTACAGTGAAAAATGAAAATCTAGAAAATCGTGTTAGGAACCTGAATACGAAAGATGGAAGTCTATGGAAAGAAACCGGTAAACTCCTACGCTATACTCCTCACTGCCCTCCTCTTCGGAAACTGGACAACACATGGGCAAAATCTGACAATGAAAAAGCCATCCTATTTGCTGAACACTTGGAAAAGACGTTCCAACCTCATGGTGATACTGTACCCGCTTTTACAAAATTAATAGAAGATAAAGTATCTTCACCTTTACAGTTGTGTCTACCTCCACTCAATTTTACTGACCAAGAAATAAAGACTGCAATTACTCAATTGCCACTAAAAAAATCTCCTGGATATGATTTGATAACGGCTGAAGTACTGCGTGAACTGCCACAAGCAGGAGTAACTCTAATTACGCAAATCAATGCTATTTTGCGGACCACCCACTTTCCTATACAGTGGAAATTTTCACAAGTTATCATGTTTCATAAAGAAAATAAACCAATCCACGAACCATCTTCTTACAGGCCCATCAGTTTACTTTCAACAGTTTCAAAATTATTCGAAAAACTTTTACTCCCAAGACTGCTTATATTTGTAGAAGACCAAGGTATAATCCCTAATCATCAATTTGGGTTCCGTCGACGGCACAGCACAATTCATCAACTACACAGAATCGTTGATCAAATTGCCTCTGGCTTTGAACAAAAAAAATATGTAAGTGCCGTCTTCTTTGATGTTTGCGCAGCGTTTGATAAAGCTTGGCATCAAGGTCTGCGATATAAATTAAGAAAATTCTTGCCAGATGCCTATTTCTTAATCATCAGCTCCTTTTTAACGGACAGATTTTTTCAAGTAAAACATAACACGGCTCTGTCTGACTACAAACAAATCGTCGCTGGTGTTCCACAAGGATCAATCTTGTCGCCACTGCTTTACAGCATCTATACATCAGATCTACCTGCATCTGCTAACACCACCTTAGCGACTTATTCTGACGATACAGTCATCCTTTCTTCTGATGTAAAGCCAGAAGCAGCAAGTAATAATTTACAAAGTCACATTAACTTTTTAAATTATTGGTTAAAAATCTGGAGGATCCAATTCTTCTTCTTCTTCTTCTTCTTTATCTCTCCCTTCTGCCTCTCAGCGTCGGGCCTTCTATAAACTTCTTATACTCCACTCTGTCCAAAGCCAATGCTCTCAGCCGTCCTTTGCTCTCTCCCCTTCGCCCCCCACACCCTGAACATACTCCTCCCACTCCATCCTTGGTCTTCCCCATCTTCTGGTTCCCTCCGGTCTCGCCTCAAAAATTCGCTTCAGTCTGTCCTCCCTATCTCTTCTCACCACATGACCATACCAACCCAATGCCCTTCTTTCAATCAGTTCTGTTACTGCTGTTTTTAAGCCTAACTCCTCCCGCACATTCACATTACGAACTCTGTCCCGTCTTGTCTTTCCTATCACTCTCCTTAGATACTTCATTTCCTGAGCTGTAACTCTACTGTCCAGTTTATCTTTCATGGTCCATGTTTCTGACCCATACAGTAATGTTGGTAAATATACTGACTTATATATTCTGAGTTTGGCGTCTCTGCTCACCTCTCTTTTTCCAATAAGTGTGTTATTTAAACTATAGAATATTTGGTTGGCCTTTCTGATTCGGTTGTTCATCTCTTCCTCCATTCCCCCACTCTCATCAATCACTGTTCCCAGATACTCAAAACTCCTCACCTGCTCCAACTCCACCCCATCCCACCTCATTCTCAGCTCCTCCTTCTCACCTCCAACCTTCATCACTTTACTCTTTTTAACGTTCACCCTCATTCCTCTCTCCTGCAGAGTACTGCACCACTCCGTTATTGCTTCTTGCAAATCCTCTGCTTTAGAGTTTATCAAGACTACATCATCTGCGTATATCAATGATTGCAGGTACACTGGCCGGAGATTCCAGTTCCCTACCTTATATCTTTTTGTTCGTCTCTTGCAGATTTTAGCAATAGAGTCCATGAAAACGATGAATAAAAGTGGGCTCAGACTGTCTCCCTGCTTCATTCCCCTCTCCATAAGAAATCTTCCACTTTCCTTCCCTTCCATTCTGATCATTCCATACACATTCCGATACACACTCTTTATCACCCTCAACAACTTCTGTGGAGTCTCTAATTCCTCCAATGCCCTCCATACCTCCTTTTTTGGAACAGAGTCAAAGGCTGCCGCCAAATCAAGGAAAGCCAAAAATATTGTTTTTCCCCTATTGTTGGCCCTTGTCATACCTGTTCTCAACACGTATATATGATCTTGAGTCTGCTTGCCCGGCCTGTATGCCGCCTGTTCATCCTCGAGTTTTCCCTCTACTTCTCTCCTCAACCTACCTTCCAGTACCCTGGTGTACAACTTAAATATCACCGATGAAAGACATATGGCTCTGTAGTTTTCAAATCTAGTTGTGCTTTCCTTTTTATGCAAGGGTATTACTACATTGTTCTCCCAATCTTCAGGTATAGTCTCTTCTTGCCATGCCTTTTGGAATAGTGTATACAACCATTTTATTAATTGGTCTCCTCCATATTTAACCATCTCAGGAGCTATGTTATCTGGGCCTGCCGCTTTACCCAATCTCATTTTTAGGACAGCATTCCGAATTTCCTGTTCTTCAACATTGACCTCGTTTGTATCCTCTAGCTGTTCTTCCCCGTCCCTTCTTACCAGCTCCTGGTTCTCCTCTTTGAAGGTCTTTTCATTGTACAATCTCCAGGTCTCAAGTACTTCCTTTGCATCAGTGATCAATTCACCTGCCTCATTCTGTATACTTCTTACCCTTCTTGATCTCCCCTTCCTTAGCCCCCTAATTGTCGTCCAAAACTTCTAAAAAATCTGGAGGATCCAATTCAACGCTTCAAAATCAGTGCATGTCACCTTTTCTCTCCGGAAAGGCGAATGTCCTCAACTAGTCCTCGACAATAAACCGATACCACAACGACAAAAAGTTAAATACTTTGGACTTCACCTTGACAAGAGACTCACCTGGGCGACTCATATAAAAACCAAAAGACTGACTTTGAACTCCAAATTGAAAGAACTATTTCGACTACTTGGACGCCGCTCTTCACTGACTCTAAAATCTAAACTATTACTATACAAAGTTTATCTCAAACCAATATGGACCTATGGACTACAAATTTATGGCACAGCTAAACCGAGCAATCTACAAAAATTACAAGCCTTTCAGTCAAAATGCCTACGTTTAATCACCTGCGCACCTTTTTATGTCAAAAACAAAATTCTACATGACGACCTTAATATTCCGTTCATAAGTGAAGTAGTTAAGTCCAGCTACAGTGTTTTTCACAGAAAATTGCATGATCACCCCAACGAATTAATCACCAAACTATCGGATGCATCACTACCAGGAAATCCGCAGCGCAGGTTGAAACGTCAATGGGCCAGAGATCTTCTATAAAGTGATTTATTTTATTTTTCTTTCTTCTTTTTTTTCTTATGTTGTTATTTATCATTCATGTATCATGAACTTTATTTCATAGAACATATACCAATGGGTATCACTGTTCTTTTTCATTTATTTATTTTTATTTTATTTTTTTTCCTTGTCATCCTTTGTTTACTGTCATCTAATTTGCTCGTTGTATCTTCGTATATAGTTGCAAATAAAGTTATTAAAGTTAAAAAAAAAATAATAATAATATAAATTGGAATGACAGTATTCATTTTCTTCTTAATGAATATTAACTAAATTAAGACTATAAAATCAGATATTACAAAATAAACTACAAAAAATTATGTTTTACTGATGTAACTCTATTTGGTAAGAAGAAATTAGTCTTCTGAGAGGTAGAATTTAATGTCGTTAAAAGTTCTTCATACACTTTGGAACCGCTGTCCTATATTCTTCTCTTTGCTTACAATAAGTGAAGCAACTATCTTGTAAGATGCGGTAAAGCAAAAGTGGAAGGAGAGGCTTCCTGCTTTACTTCAAATGAAGTCAGATTGGATGCTAATTAAGTAAGAGACTAGCTTTTAAAAATACGTATTTTTTCCTTGAATTTCAAACTCACCTTTCAATTTACGTATACGATACAATTATAATTATCTCATTTTTTAAACATATTTTGAAAGATATAATATTTAATTAAAAACGCTGGTTTCATACTTCTGAATTATTGAATACAATTTATATATTTTAAAATTTTACTTTACCGTAAAAAACTAGGTACATGTTTAGAAATAACCACCTAAGTGATCTATGCACTATTAATTTTTTATGTTAGTAGACATAAATTTGAACGGGTTTATTTACGGCAGTCAGTATATATTTTTACTTTCAAGAGAATATAGGCAATAATATAGGCAAGAGCCTATATTAATATTAGGCTATAGGAAGGAAAGTATTGTTTTCATGTCGATTTTTTTAAAATTGAGTTTTCACCGGATATACACGTTTCTAGATCCCCTGAACCCAAAAAACATGTTTTTAGCGATTGGTGTGTATGTGTGTGTGTGTGAACAAGATATCTAAAGAATGGAACATCATACGAAGTTGAAACTTGAAACTTAAGTTAGGTACCACTAGAGGACCCGAATTGAAAATTTTTATCAAAATTGATCAACAGGAAGTAATTAGTAGTTTATTCGTGTCATTTTTCACTTTCTTGCGATTTTCTCAAAAACAGGTTCTACGATTTTTTTTAAAAATTGTCTCAATCACTAAATTCTTATATTCTACAAGATAGGGTGGGCACCATGTCTGCTGAAATTCTTGGGTAGGCTGTGCTTCTGAAAAAAAATGTTTTTTTAAGATTGCAGCCTTAATGTGCATTGTAGAGCAAAAGTGTACATAATTAAAGTTGTAAAAAATTTGAAATATACAACTTTTATTTCATACTTTTTTGTGTAACGTTTAGTTAAGCGGCAAATTGAATTTTCTGTTTTTTCACGAAAATCTGTAAAAAATAAATTTTTTAAATTTTCGGTTTTAGTATGCATTTTACGACAAAATGTATATAATAATATTTATAGGAAATCAAAAGATCTTCAACTTTTATTTCAATATTTTTTCTTTGCAGACCCTAGTTTAGCGTGAAAGAGAGATTTTCCGTATTATTTAGCCAAACTTAGGTTGATTTTCATTTTGCATCATTCGCTCATGATTAAATTATCTTATGTTTCTTGAGGTTAGGTTTTTTGTTTATTTCTACTGTTTTATTACTAATGTAAGGTTATATTGTTCATTATATGCATTGGCAAGAGAAAGTTGCGCGAGTGTTTCACACAAGATTTTTGTCTGTTGTGTTTGAATTCTTACAGTCTTGACGGAAACGGTTTTTGCTTTATCTAGTTACCCAGAAGTACTTATTTGTAGAATTCTGCTCTTGCAGGCTAGTGATGAACACCTTTATCTTAACAAATGCCGTTACCATGGTTAGGCTGAGGACACTTCTACCGTGAGTATAACCCGAGAAGATTTTCAGAATGTTATTTGGCATACGAATCGTGAGTTGATCTTGGTTGGAGATCAAGAGTGAAGCAGATAGAATTATTTAACCGAAAGCGTTCCCTCTAATAACTCTATTCTCACTAAGCGTTAAAACATGACAGATTAGAAATTTGATCCACTCCAATAGTACTCGTGACTCGTGGTCTTACATGGTGGGAGGGGTTGCTAAAGCTGTGTCTTGGGAAATCGTAGTTCCTGCAAAGAGCCTAACATATTTTTCGTCGTTCTGATAAACATAATGATAGTCTAATAATATGGTATGATATGACTATGATTATGATATGGTAGTCTATAAATGATGATAATGATAGTAAATTTATAATGACATTCTGATACAGAATGCGACCGTCTCTAGAATAGTACTCATTGTTCAAGGTCTCTATTTACAAGTACTCATAAAATTTTAAATATGACTTCAAGTAATTTGGTTACATTTTCATAACGTGTTAATTTACAGAGTGTAAACAGCTACATTACGTAAACGTGATTTAAAGAAATATCTAAAAATTATTTAAAGCAAATTAATCGAATATATTTCAATAATTCAAATGAATACTGAATAGTAAGTGTAGAAGTAAAAGATTGTCGTCAAGTACAACTCAGGCAAATAAAATAACATTACAAAACGATGTCACCAAATACGATGAGACATACTCATGGAAACAACGTGAAATCAATCGATACTATTATGAGTTTTGTTTTTTACCATTCACTAAGCTAACTAAATCACTAAGCCCAACAAAATCATACAAAGTAAAAATAACTAAGCCAATCCTTAAAGAATACAATGGTTCAAATCTTTTCCTGCAAAAAGTACAATAAACATAAAAATACCAGAAAGTTTATTTTACCTTAACGAGTTTCAAGATATAAAAAAAAACATTCTGTTTACTTTGTTCGTGTACTGCCATATGTTTTTAAACTACATATAAATAAGTTAAATACATATATAAATGAAGTAGCATTTTGTACTTGTCATCCCTTCTAACAAATCTATTTCACAAAGTAACACCCAATGCCATAATTAACATTACATAATAGAAAAACATTAAAGACACTGTAACGCTTAAACTTGTAGCACATTAATTAGTTAAGAACAAGAAGACTTTAAAAGCAAGAAAATAAAGATATAACTTAAACTGAATAAAAAAATCTCTTGCTTATTTTACAGAACACAGTTTCAATTAATAATGATGCAGCGAAGTGTTTTTACAACTGTATAAAAGATTGGCGCTTTAGAAATAAAAATTAATTACCCTTAAATTAAATTGGAACAACATTATTCTTTCTGAATATAAGTAATGAAAACTTTTATGAGTTTTCATAATACTGTAATAATTATAAACAATTTTAATTTATGATTATAGGATAGAGACGTGACTCACTTAAGCAATTAAATTCTCTTATAACCAAGAATTTCATTAATCTTACGACCATTTCTGATCACTAGAAACAAGTATTATTATAAAAAAAAATTATAAAACAACCAGAAACGGTCAAAGAAATTAAAGCTATACCGAATTATACAATTGCTTAAAATTAAGTGTTTAATACAAATCCAAACAATACTACACTGAACAAATAGTGAAAATAAGGTCCTTTTTCCTACGGACGGTCCCATTTTTTCAAAATATATTGCCTCTGAAAAATAATTATATTATTTATTTGTTTTAATAATGCCATATGAACTCGTAAATCACAGAATTTTTGAACGTAGGTTTTAAAACTTATTGTAAAAAATTATTAATCAATTTTTTTAATCTTTCCTCAGCGATTTAAGAAGTGGTATGACACAAGATCTATAATGTATACATTGATTGTTGGAAGCAAGCAGTTTACGTAAACAAGTGTTTCAGCTAATGAAGGCACTCTTCACGTGATCGACTGACTACCACCATACCAGTTCATATGTAAATTATTATTGTGGTATCATTCAACCCAAAGTATGTGCTACAAATAGATTGAATATTAAACACAGTCGCCTGCAAGTCAGTACTCCGGTTCAAACGTTACATGCGTTACTGTCATCTCTTGTGAAATTACTGAAGTTCATCATACTCGAACGAATGTCCTCTCTATTTATGACAGTCCATAGGAAAAGATACCTTATTTTCACCGAAGTCAACAATGAGGTTATGAGTGTTTCTTACAAAAAATTCAATGCTGAAAACAATTATATTTTTACTTTTATTGTCGTTATTTATAAAAAAAGTTACATAATTTAAAAAATCAAGTTTAAGAAACACTTGTATTCCAGAAATTGCAATTAAAGTTGGTTAATATTTTAGTGCTCTCCTTAAACAAATTGCATTAGTAATAAAAAATAATGGTAAGGAAACTAATCTAAATAAATGGAAACATAATGATACTAGATAATAATAAGCCTAAACTAAAAATTTACATTCTGAGGATGATTGATTTTATTGTTCAGTGTAGAAGCACCCACGGTAAATAGAAAAGATTACCGTGGAGGCACCAAGCTTGACTATTTTCTTGGAAGGAAATTTTTCAGTGCTTTTTTATTTTTTTCAAGTTTTAAGGCAAAATTTTTAATTTTTCTTTTGCAAATCCAACAGAAAAGAAATTTTAACTTCAATAAGAAATAAATGGTGAAGCTACGGTCGGTTTTCCGTATTTTCCATACTGTCTGTTTTTGAGAATTTAATCAGGTTTGAAATTCAAAATTTAATAAAATAGGGTTATTTTTATACACAGAAAACAACAAGTAATATTTTAAACAAAAAATAAAACAGAAAATTTCATTTTTTGACCTAATTTTATTTTTTTCTCCTGAAAATTTTGTTTAGTGAAAATAAGGTCCCTTTTCCTACGGACGGTCCCATTTTTTCAAAATATATTGCCTCTGAAAAATAATTATATTATTTATTTGTTTTAATAATGCCATATTTACTAAACTATCAAGCCAGTTCCAACGACTGGTATTAAATTAACGAAGAAGATTACGCATTATTATTGAGAATACTTTAAGGCTAATTTATGATCATTAAGTTTAGTCAACAATTTTTCTTTTCACTCGTTTTATCTCAAAATACCAAATGGCACAAGACGAAGAAAGTAAATAAAACTGAATTTTGAATGGAGCTCAATTGAATAAAAAAGTGTTACAGAAATCAAAGGAAACACTCATTACTTTAAAAGAATCAATAAATTAAACAGACGATTTCAAAAGAAGGGGTAAGGAAACACTGAGACCACATGATAGTTCTTTTAAAGTAATTCGATAGTAGCCTAATAGATATTTCCAAATAATTATGTACTATTGTAAATAATACAGATAAATTAATAACTTTATAAATTGAAATAGCTTAGTAATTCGATTAAGTTAATAACAATTAAACATTAGAAGTTTCACGACCAAAATACAGCAGTATGAGCTTTGCTCCACTTTCTGGCTGTAAATTCCAAGTTTCAATATTACTAATGGGATACAAATGCGCCTTTGCCGATAATACTGTTCTTGTTTTATTGACTAACGCTACTAAATTCAGACATAACAATCTTTTATAATGTTCTCGATTGTTAGGGCTTTTGTAGTTTTCAGTATCTAGAAACACAGAATGTTATTAATGTAATGTACAAGTGATCTGTAATATAATATCATGTTGGATACAAAAGAAAAATACAGAGAATATACGTAGAACACGTTAAACCCACTGTTTTAAAGTTATATTTACATTGGCTAAAGTTGCTTCAATCGAAGCGATTGATGCAACATTGAATTAATCATTCCGTATTACTTAAAATATGGATTAAAATGAGTTTAAAATAAGTTGATAAAGACAAAGAAAACCGTAAATCATAACAAAAATACAGTGAGTTTTTAATACACAGGAAATCAAAAAATATTTTGAAGTACCGAATTGAAACCTAAAATTTGGCTCCCGCCTTGGTGAACAATTTCTGTACTCCGTGTTCAGAATTTCGTAAACCAGCACTTTGTAAAGTGTTTAGATACTTAACTACAATAAATACAATCAGCAGTTTAATACTTAATCAAAATTACCGCATGGTCAAAAAAATAGTGAATACTACGAAGCATTATTAATGGGGGATGACAGCTTCTGGAGTGAAATAAAAAAAAATAGTTAATTAAAATTAGACACTTTGCAATTCGTCAGTTTGGCGTTGGTCACAAAATTATAGAAAACTTCAGGATGAAAGATGTATTTTCCAGGCCGGCAGAAAAAGTTTTTGATTTGTGTTTAGACAGACTTATGATGAATCATTGTTGTCACTTCAATCTTTCTGACAGAACGCAGCGTTACAATATTTTTGGGTAGTTACAGTAAACGAAATTAAAATTTTACTTATCTTGTGAAATGAAACTTAATTAAACAATTAATTAAATAATCACTTACTATAAGCAGGCACTGGAAATTGCTACGGTACTTTGATATTGACTTACCTGAAAAAGAAGAAAAAAACATTTAAAAAAATAATAATACGAGTATATCGATAGTACAATAAGTCTTTCAACATCAGTGGCATAAAGCAGGGTACCTAAAAATGCCATTTTTTAAATTTATTTTTAATACTGTGGCAGTTTCCCTAAGAAACATGACATTTGAACAATTTGTTTTACAAAAGATAACGCAGTATGTCATTTTCTCAGCTTTTCTAATACTGTTGCATCAATTCCAATGATAAGATTTTATTTTTTCTAACTGTTTTACTGATATTGATTTGCTAACTATTTTGAAACAGCCAATTCTAAAGCTAAAACATAGCCAAATTAAAATGCTCAGGAACTACGTTTTTGTCGTTCTGTTAACAAATGACTAATTCATTAATTCGTAGAAAATATTCTGTGAAAGCCAAACTGGATGATAATATCACATGAAAAATTTTCGTGAACAAACTAAACGTTATAACGTTCTGGATTTTATTACATAGTGATAAAATAAGTTGAGAGTAAACAACCGGCAAACTACAATATAATATTTTTTGTGTGTTTTGCATCCGACTGTTTTGCGCACTACAGATAATACAGACGATGATGGGTGATAGATGGAAATGAGTGATGAAAACATGCCAAGCCTGACCGGGACTCAACCCATGACCCCTGGTGTAGAAGCCATTTGCGCTGACCACTACACCACGGGTTGGCCACAATTCAATATACCCTAGATATTTCACTCTTGAAAATTGGTTAATGAATCAAATTAGAATAAGTATAATGAAACAGTTGTTAAACTACATGGAAACAAAATGATTTTACATTAAAGTGAACGATTATTGGAATGAACACATGATATATGATAATGACAATCTCCTCGTCAGAACGCAGAATGTCAAAAGATCAATGGAACGACCAATAAGTGAAAAGAAGATTATGAGCCTAAGAAAATTATAAGAAGTTAGGATGAAGAAAATTAGAACACTTATCTAATATGCAGTATGGAACTATAGAAAAGTAAACTAAAAACCCATTCACGGTACCAAGGAGAATAAGAAGCAAAATGTATAAGTTTGATAGAAAAGATTAAATAGTATTTATCACGTATTTGTTTGTTTCCGTTATATTTGAATTTGTGTTTTTACTTCCTTAGATGATCGTAAACCAAAGTAAACTTTTCTTGTTTATTTTAAAGGGGTGTTTGCATTTTAATGGATCATTTGATCCGTGTCATTGGTTAGCAAATTGTAAAAGAAAGAAATAAAAAAGTGAAAATCTGTGGATGAATTTAGAAAAGTAGAAACTGATATTGCGTGAAATTAGTCTTACTATATTCCGCAGGCTTCGTTGTGCACATAACGAATTCAACATTTATGTTAGTTGTAAAAAATCCAATCGTGACCCTCTAACCCCTGACTCTATAAAACGATGGCAAATGTATTTACTGTACTTTCTAGGCGGATTTAAAACTGAACACTTTTAGACTTTTAATTTGGTTCCCGTTTTATAGAAAACCAGCTGCAAAATAAGTTTAACGTTTAAACCAATTTCTGTAAATCGGAGAAGAAGAAACGCGATCAACTCAATATTTAGCAGCGGTTTTTCAGGAAATATAATGGTTTCCATTTAATCACCCAAAAATTTATTGAAATCATAAAACACACATTAAAGAAGTAGAGAGAATACAACTATATGTGTTAAAATGAACTAATCTCTTATTTTTGTTTATCTCTCGTGTTCTTTTGTAGGAATTTGAATACTTTTAACTTGCTTCCATTGAAAAATTTATTAGAGAAAAACTAGTGGTCGTTTTTACGGTTGTCATATCGGTTACCTTGACAACTCCGAACTGTTGCTGCCATTGCAATGGCCCAACTGTTCCCGCTCAGTCTTAATCTGTATATTTTAAATAATAGTTCCATAATGCTTCAAACCAATTTCTGTAAATCGGAGAACCTATGAACCTATGAACCAATGAACTTCTCATTATGGAGAACCTGGGTTTATGACTTACTAGTCATAAAGCAGCTGGTAAACTTATAAAACACTTTGTTATAAAGCTTAGTTTTACAAAACCTAACTCGATTAAAACTAGGTACTGAATTGACGTAACGCAGATGTGATTCCAACTATAGACAATAAGGTAATTTAGCTGATAGTAGCCAGTAAAAACAATAATTTTATGCCAGTTACTGGATCTAAACTATCAAAAAGTTTAAACAATTATTCCCTGTCCATTCTTAAGAAAACTAATTTTACAAATGATTTTGGAAGTACTCAAAAATACAAATTACTCGAAAAATAACGAGTTCTTGAGTAACAGTGTAATTAGAACTAACTTACTGTTATCATCTATAATCCATAAATATAAAAATATCAAAGAATCAAACCAACAAATGTGCGACGAGGAAGGTAAATAAGAGTAAACTTCTGCATAAAATTCATTTGTCATGAAAATCAAGTAACATGCAAAATTTAAGGGTCTTGCATAAATACAACTGAAGGCGTTAACGAATGACTTATTATTTGTGTACAGAGTTCACAATAAAATATTGCCTGGAATATTGACTTTTGCTCTTAAAAGAAGCCGGTCAGAATAATAAAAAGGGTTACATTGTTTGTTTCTTATTATTCAAAAATTACTGTAATTACTCTCACGATATAAAATGATTTAAAAAGTGAAGCCATGACCAGACAGCAAACAGGTTAGAGCAGTAAGCAGGTTGTAGCTGCATTGAGCGTTTAAGCAGGTTGGAACAAACCAGTGTTAGATATAGGCGTGGCCACTCCATTTACTGGACCTGTTGTACTGCTCTACTGCTTACCGCTCTAACCTGCTCAAAAACAAACTGTATAAAGAACGAAAGATTTAGGCGGGCGCGTTCTCGAGACTCATCTTACGCTCTTTACACTGTTACAAGAAGTACACTGTTTTTACGTGTCACATTAAATAAAAGTAGTTTATTCACAGTACTTTTTTCATTTACTGCAGTAGAATAATACATTAATGTTAATAAAATAGGCCTAGAATTGTATGACAGGTATCCCGATGAGATAACTATGATATATAAAAATCAATGAAACACTGGGAAAATAACCACAGCCGAACCGAATAACTCTTAAGGATATAATAACCGAACTTAACTTCACGTCCAATAATTTTTTTAAGACTGAACGCTAACTGACCAACCTGCTGGTTGGTCAGTTAGCGTTACTTAGGTAGGTCTACTTGTATTGTTTTATTCTATATTGCTTTGTTCTCTATTATAATATTTTTGACTATCGATAATACTGCAGATTTATAAACTCATTATTGTGTGTGGTTATAAATGTACATAAGAAAAAATTTTTATCATTATAGCAGCATGGAAGACAATTTGATGCAGACAAAATCTTCCATGTCTGGGCGACTCGCAAATAATAAACAGCGTCCCGTATTTTATTTTGATTTTGATTATGCAGTCATAACAAACTTGTAAATTACATCATATTATAACAATGTTTAAACCATTTTTGTTTTTTTCGTAATTTTGAATCCACGCAATTGAATTATTTATTTTGAAAAGTTATATCATATACATTAATCGTAGGGTGTCGAAATAAATTTAATTTACATCTCGTTTCAATTTTCGTACGAAATATAAACTTTATAGGTAATAAAACATACGTGCAATAAACCTGTACTACTTAAATATAATAGGTGAAGTACATTTTCGGAGCGTAAACGGTGAAGTAAACTTTAAAATACGGTATAACATTCAAGTCAACAAAAGTAGTACGAGAGGAGAAATTGCTCGACTGGTGGGAGTTGGGAGGTGAGGAAGTGGAGAAGTACACGCAAACTCCCACCCGCCTAAATTTATCGTGCTTATTATAGTTTGATTTTACCAGCTTACAAGCTCACATCTCAGTTCAGTTTCCATTCTTTATTGTGTAACTTATATTAATTTTTCAATCATGGACTTTGATGCTAATAACTAATATCGGCTGTATATAAACGTGGGATGTGTCGGATAAGCATTTCAAGGTAAATTATCGACTGGTGCGTGGAATAAAGTCTGCAATAAATTACAAACTAATGACTGTGTACAATAATAAAAAGCTAACTGAAATAACTAAAAATAATTTGATAACTATTACTGTTCTTCAACTTATTTAGTACGCATTTAAAAATATTTAAGACAGTCAAAATAATTTTAAAAACAGATTAACATAGGGGAAGTTTTATTTAAAAAGTAGTAACTCCACAAACCGTTACAAAACAGGACGCATGACTGAACCATTTGACATGCAGATGAAAAGTGTGTTAGCTCACTGCTTTCTGTATGGCCATTTTACCAGCTCAGCTCAATGATGATTCTCCACTGCTTGAACTGCTAGCCTGCTCTAACCTGCTTGCTGTCTGGCTGCGGCCTGAGTAAAACCACTCATTGAAGTAAAACATAATCATTTTTGAACAAATATATAGGTTAGTGGAAAATATATTTTTCTATTTCATATACGGTACATTTGATCTGTACAATTTAATAAACAAATCCTACCGGCATCTAAAGATAATAAAAACTCAAATTTATTAACGTGTAATAGTACTTCAAGTTTTTTCACTTTACCACTACATTAAGGGGTATAACACATATCTGATACGATAAGTAAGTAAACAAAGCAGCGTTCCTTGATAAAAAATTCTGAATAAATAATGTATATCAACAAAATTACGCACCCTTTATTTAGAATATAGATTCACCCGTATACTATAATAGTATCTTAAAAATCCAAGAATTCTTACCTGAGATGCTCAAAAGTTTTTCCCTGTTGCTTAAACCATTAATATTAGCTAGAACGTAAATTTAAGAAGTTTAGCATTAATAAATATCTAAAGTAGAAACAATAAAAGGAAGTAGTCTTATAAGTTAAAAAATAAAAATGAATTGCAAATGGATATGTTTGAAGAACAGTAAAAGTGACTAAATGAAATTCGTAGTGGAAACTAATTAAAAGTCGAAAGTCTTTAAAGTAAAAGGAGTGTAAAGGAAGGAAATTGTGAGGGTGTATAAAATACAAAAGAGGGTTTTACAGTCGGTAAATTTTAGAGTCCGTGGGTTAGTAAATTCGTTTGTTGAACTTAACTTCAAATATTCAAAGATACTTCAGTGACAGATGTGATCCAACCCTTCCAATGCGTCTTTATGTCTTTTTACTCTCTTTCTACCAGATGAATTGTATATTTTAGAATTTATTATGTTTCTTTTCCAGTGTTTTTGAAATTATATACAACTCTGAAGAAAGTTTGCATAATATTTTAACACCAAATTTTGTGCTTTTAATAAAATAACTTTTCAGCAATAATAGTTTTTAATGTACTAATTAAGTTTCTATTACTCTCAATTCTCATTAAAAGTTTCTTTATACAATAATCGATAGAGTCCAAAAATTGTTTATATCGTTATGTTTCAAAAATCTTTAAATCTTCTTTGTTTCTTAAAGATTTTGTTAATATTGAAATTTTAATCTTTGTGTCCATCACGCGGGTCAAAATTAATATTCGATGATCATTTAGTAGTTAATCTCACGTAGCCTACACTCAGTAACCTTAGTTTTATAACTATGATTGAATTCCGTTAAACAAATCTTTAATCATGAGCCACAAAAAGTTCATTTTAGCGTAAAGTATGTTGAATGAACTCAATGGCAATGAAAGTTTTAGGTAAAGCTTTAATTACTTCCTTTTGGGTATATGAATATTAGGAAGGAAAGTATTATTTCCATGTCGATTTTTTGAAATCGTTTTCCACCAGATCTACACGTTTTCAGACGCCCTGAACCCAAAAAACATGTTTTTAGCGATTGGGCCTTGTGTGTGTGTGTGTGTGTGTGTGCGCGCGCGCGCGCGTGCGTGTGTGTGTTGTGTGAACAAAATATCTCAAGAACGGAACATGGTACAAACTTGAAACTTAAAACTTAAGTTAGAGACTACTACCGGACCCACACGAACATTTTCGTCAAAATCGGTCAACCGGAAGTAGTAGTTTATTCGTGTCATTTTTCAGTTTTTTGCGATTTTCTCAAAAACAGCTTCTACGATTTTTTAAAAAATCGCCTCATTTACTACATTAGTTATGCTCTACCAGATAGGGTAGGCGCATTATCTGCTGAAAGTCTTGGGGAGGGTGTTTTCTCGTAAACAAAAATTGTTTTATTAAGATTGTGACTTTAATATGCATTTTAGCGCAAAAACGCATATAATAAAAGTTGTAGAGAATTAAAAATTCTACAACTTTTATATCCAATAATTATTTTGTTTAACGCTTACTTTAGCGGTGATTCGTGATTTTCTGTTTTTTCTCACGAAAACGTGAAAAAAATCGATATTTATAAGTCAGCCTTATTTTACTACAAAAGTGTATATAGGGCCTACGTATAATCAAATTTATAGGAAATTGAACGATCTACAACTTTTAATAACAGCATTTTTCTCTACAGAACCTAGTTTAGCGGGAAAGAGAGATTTTTTGTATTTTTAAGCCAAACTGAGGGTGATTTTCATTTTGCGTCTTTCACTCATGATTAAAATTAGGTTATGTTTAATGAGGTTAATTTTTTTGTTTGTTTCTAATGTTTTATTAGGTACTAATGTAAGGTTATATTGTTAACTATTTGCATTGGCATGAGAAAGTTGTCTGAGTGTTTCACACCAGATTTTTTTTGTTTTATATTACAATGTTGGCTATACATTATTGTCTCACTTCACTGATATTCATCAATTCTACAAAACTTAAACATTCTTACCTGGCCTTCTCATGAGGTCCAAATGCAAGTCAAAAGGAACATTATTTGTGTTCTTACCGGTGATCATAAAAAAGAATTTAAACAGAAAAAATTATGGTGCAAGTAGACCTAAGCCTGATTATTTTGTTTTATCTACATAGTGATTCAATCTTGGTATAGTGGACAATGCAACTGACCCGAAGTTCCGGGTTCGATTCCCGATCAGGTCTGGTATAGTTTTATCCGTATATCACCTTCACCTACGCACTATCTGAGGCTTATGTAGGCATCATCACTCGAAAATGTTCATTGATCACACTTTAGGAGTTCAGGCTGTAGCACTGAAAGCTTAACAAATATGACTTTTAATCCAAATATTTTATTTTTTCTAATAAATAATAAAAAAATTTCATGCCCGAACAGACTATATATCCTAAGTCACAATGAAAAGAAAATGGCTCACATCAGACTGTACGGAAATTTCACAAATATGAGTTCAAGTCTACGTAGACGCCAAGTTTTCCCAGACACCTTAAACTTAAAACTCTTAAGAATAATTTTACCATTACTAAAACATAATACCCGTATTACAATTTCAATAATAATAGTAATTTATTTATTCCCATAATATTACACATTACATAAAAAATAAATTACGATAATACAATATTTCTTACAGTAAACTACTATCCTTTTACGCTAGAGGTTGTGGAATTATCCCATCCAACTATGGACAAAACCATGTACTAGGATGGGTTGAAAATTTTAAATAAATATCAAAAAACTAAAGTATTAACTATTAGCATTTCAATTCAATATCTACTATACTTACTTACTACACTTAACTAACTTAACTAACACTTTTCTATTCACTAAGATTTCGATTGTATCAATTAATTATGATAAATTACATTTTAATAATAATTAAACTTACACTATTTTTAATAAAATAAAGATAATTTAATACAACCTAAAATTTATTATTGTATTTAAAAAAACAAAAGAAAAAAACAATAAAAAAGTTAAAAAATATACTAAGTTATTTTATTTTCTCTTGTCTCTTTAATTACATCTACATTTAAATATTCGTAACCATTTTTGCTATTTTCTCTCTACCTGTTTTGGCTATCCAAATGTGTGTGTTTTGCCAATGTCTGCAATGTATGGACCAATTTTATTGCATTAATTCATAAAGCTTTACGTTTTATCTAATTCGAATTTATTTAAATGTTTTGTAAATTTTTAATGTAGACTTCCCTAAATCGTTCACCATACTTATTTTACAAGAATTCAAAAGAATTTCATTAAGAATTACAATTATTTAAATAAAATTAAGTAGAATTATTTAGGTAAGAATTTAAGTAATGAGGAAATATTTACTGATCTGACACCAGGAAAAAATTATTTCTGTAAGTAAAGCCGGTATTAATCAACTTGTTTGAATACTCATTTTATTTCAAGCACTTTTATTGTTTCATTTTTAATTTTTAGGATTGCTTAAATAAACGACAGTTTCTTAAAGCTAAAATCTATTTTAAGATTTCTGATATATGACCCAAAAATAGACAGGTATTCGTATTTTATAAAACTTTATGATGTAACTCGATTCCAAATATTAATTAAACACATCATAAGCTTTCGAAAAAGTACTAAGCTCCTAAACATAAGAATTAATTAAATAACTGAATCGAAACAGCTTCCTATACCTGAGAGAGATTTTAAACTGCTATAATTTGTAAAGCTAAAATAAACATCATTAGACTAGTCTAACATAACTCATATATAGTATTAGTTAAATTTGATGATGCAATTTTGAGAAAGTACAAAGAATATTTTTCTCCATCCTTAAATATATATAACTTAATTTTTGTGAAGGCGAACATAAATACTTTCCGATATTGTTGAAATATTGTAATTAAATTTTTAGCAATGAATTTCCAATTTATAGTATCACTTATATAATGGCGCAAGTTGGTTCAGAGTATTGGAAAAGAAATTTTATCAAACTAAATGTTTATTTGGCTACAGCAATTTATTAAAATATACGTTTTCTTAGTCAACAAATTACTAGAATAGTGATACTATATGAAGAAAATAATTGCTTTAAAATAAAAATAACTTAACGTTGCTTTTACAAAGTGCAGTACTTGCTATTTCAGCAAAACTTTGGAATCGTTAACGTCTTCAGTTTTGATCTGATTAATACGTGTTTACTTCCAACTTTAAAATGCTTTTGCTACTGCAATAAACTAAGTAAAAGTTTTCAAATTTACTTCACTTATTTAACGGTACATTAACGATAATATATGTTTTAGTCTTCCAATAAAATAACTATAATTGAATTTTTAATTATACGGTGTTTCGTAAAACTTGCTGAAATAAAATTATTGCATAGATATCCTTAAAAAACAAATTGTAAGAAACTTACAAATTCAGTGCATAAAATGTTGCTTTTCTGTCATCTCTGACGAGGTTGTTGGTCAGTTTTAAAGAAAGATTAATATTATTTCTGACGTGGTTCGATTTAAACTCAGAAGATCTAAGAATTCCAAAATATGTCTAAATTTTCCTCTCCTGTAAACACCGCTAAATAAATGTCATTGAAATTTTACGTCACTACAAAAATTATTTTTTGAAAATATCTATTATATTAATATTTTTTATATTTTCTTTCTGCGACGTTTTAAAACTTCCTAAATACTATTTAAAAGCAACAGGCATAAATAAATTATCATCCTGTTACACAAATTTTGAGAAATTTCAAAATTTTTTATATACTGTTTAAGAAATTATCGCAGATGAAAGAAGGAAAATATTTTGATACGGTAGGAATAAAATCACGCAGTTTCAAAACCGTTAAAAACTACCACAGGAAATGCCATCATGAAACTTTTCCGCGACATTTTGCGGATGACACGTATTTCTAACAAAATATAGCTAATATTTAGACTTACTTAGTATTTATGAGCCAAAATTAATTGACACTCCAAATGTCTGTACATATTATGATGCAAAGATTTCATTTCTACTGCGTAGATTTTCACAAGTCTACAGTTTTTGGTCAGTGTAGCGCTGCTATTTTCGCGCTAATACGTAAGCTCACAAGTTTACGTCACAGGTGGATACAATTGCAACTACAGCAATAAATTAGTATTGGTGAAAACTAGTATTTTGGGAGAATAATTCGGTAGAACCGAAATTTTTATAGATACTTCTATGACAAGACAAAATAAAATAGTGCTTTCTAGATGTCAAAAGCAAATTTTCGGAAAAATTTATAGTCAGCCTAGTAACAATATAGGGTCTACCCTACGGCAGTTTTATTCCAAGAATATATTTTTTAACTACATAGCTCTAGTGTCTGAAGTCTCCGAAGTCATGTATACTGTCAAGAATTATTAAAATGTACGTCCGCGTTTGGCCGGCCCGTAGTTTAGTGGTCAGCGCAACTATTATATATATATATATATATATATATATATATATATATATATATATATATATATTTCGGAGTCCCGGGTTCAATTCCCGGTCAAATCTAGTATTTTTCATCTGTATATTATCCAAGGAACCCAAAAGCGTAGGCATAACCACTCAATAAAAGAAAATGAAGTTAGTAAAAAAAACTATGAAGTTAATTTAGATGTGAATCGTAAACAAAAATTAAAAAGTAGGCCTACATAAAGCAATATTTAAACTAGTAAGAATTTGGATTGTATGATAGGTTGCTGCTTTTCTTTTGTTTTTATTTATGTAAGGTCGCATCAACAATAAAGTCATTAGCGACTACAATATAAAATTTTAATTAAAATGTCTTGTGTAACTGTAAGTCTGAGGTACGAAAACACGTTACGTGTAGTCTTGATGCCTGTTAGCATGAGTTTCGTATTTTGTATTACAAAACATATCATTTTATGCTATAAAAAACGTTTTATAACTTGTTACAAAATTTCAAAAAAATTTTGTATAACACGATGTTATATAACAAAATACTTGTTGATGTAGCAAGTTAAATGTTTCCCAACAGGTGTCGGTAAAGATTAAAGGAAGTCGTATACCATTGTTTTGTAACAAGTTACACACGCGTCCACATTTTTGTTACTCATTTGTATAACCAACTCCCACCGTAAGGCCACAGTTGCTCAGGCCATTTATCTCATTCAGTCAGTAAGTATTTTATCGTCAATTAAGAATTGCTGCAAAAAAACCAGTTGAAACATCAGTCTCTTTAAGTATTTTTGTGCGAGCCTAAAATGCCCGATTCGTAGACAAGTTATAAGTATTTGGTGTTGTCTTTTACTTTGTAATATTAATACTCGTACGTCATATGTATTTACTCTGGAGTCAAGTACTTTACTTTAATGTCCTTTTCAGTCATGATTTCACATTTCTCTTGTGTACAAATTTTGACAAATCAACATGTGAGACAGCATGATCATAAAAAACTCCACTTATTGCGCGCTTAGCAGCATTATCTGCCTTATGGTTTCCCAATATACCAACGTGTATCCGGGTCCTTTCAAATTCAATTGTGTAATTACTTTTATATTTAACTCTAAAAGCCTAATTATCGTTATTTATTACTTAAACTTGATATTCTACCTAGAACACTTTTATAAACTCTAAAAGTGCAAATTGTGAAATTTGAGACAATTTCCAGAGTTTTATAAATGCTTTTTTTTATAAAAAAAAAATAAATAGTGTAGGCTTTGCAAAAGAATATAAAATATATAAAATACATGTTTTAATAATTTATTCAAAGATTTTTATATTATTTTATGATATAATATATAATTTTACATTATTCAAAGTTTTTAGAGTAAAGTATTGAGAAATTTGGTAAATGCTCCTTGATATCTAAGAAACACTGAAGTACATGAGCACTTAAACTTTCCATTTGTTAAAGAAGAAATTAGAAGCCCCAATGAAAAATAACACGTTAAAGTGTCAACACATATAAATAATTTGGCTTTAAATTTACTAGATAATAGTCAAACCATTATACGTTTGAAACGGCATCATGTCTTGGATCTCCGTGACAGATTATAAAGAAACAAAAACTAAAAAAAGAAAGATTACCAAACTAAAATAATTAGCTCATACGCTAAAATATTTTATTGATACAAATAATTTTTAACAACAATTAAAAAAATTAAGTTAAATTGCATAAAATATATTTTATTTGCATTTTTACTGAAGGGCTTTAACAGAAGCCCTCTCCTTCATGTTATTTTGTATTCATTCACTCATAGTAGCTGCTTACTGGCTATATAGTAATTATTCAATAGAAAAAAAATTGTATAGCAGCTCTGATTCAGGAAACACGATTCCACAGCCACAACCTTAAGCTGTGAGTGAACCGTCTCAGCGTAGACTTTTATGATATTTCAATCTTGCAGTTGTTTTTTAAATCAGGCCTGAACACGAAAGAATGCCGGTTATGTTTATAAGAACGTTGTTTGTTTTCTTCATTTCTCGTAGTTTTAATTTAATTTTACAATTTGTAGTTTTAAATAATTTGTAGCTTTAACTTCAGTGTGTGATCTGACCCGCCATAGTTAATACCTTTCTATAACTGACTTTTTGTTAGCTGTACGATATATTATTTAACAATATCGGAAACGGTAATTAACTTTGTGATTGATAAATTATTAGACTTTTGATGAAGCAAAAAAATTAAAAGGATTTACCCGATAAAACTGCAAAATAACAATTAAGTATGCATAAAAGTTTCATTGCGTAAAAAGTGCTATTGTAAACTATTCCGGAATGGGAAATAAAAAAAATAGTTTACTACAGTAATATTGGTAAGAGCAATACAACTTGTAAATAGCTACTAAGTTTAAACTAACAGTATTGAGCCAGGATTATGAAAACTTTACGGAGAAAATAATATTGAAAGAAAAATTTTTTAATTAACTCTTTCAGTTATTAATGGATAAAAGACAATCCATGAGTTGGAAAATAGATATAGTATTATTATAAGAGCGGTTTTTCGTGCAGAGAGAAATTCGGAATATAAGAGTGTAAGAGTGAGAAAATGAGAGACAAGAAGGGAGAATTAAAAGGGTGAAGATGTAAAAGAAGGGGTGAGAAAATGAATAAAAGGATTGGGTGGGAGAACATACAGTCAATGAGACATTTTTAGTGAGAGTTACAGTTACGATTTAATCCCTTGTGGAATGAGTTACACTTTTATAACATCACTCCTTTTTTCAAAATGTGTGATTAAAGATAAAACATAGAAAACACGTGCCCCTATATGACTTTATCTTGTGGTTCTTTGGTGAAATGCTTTCATAATTTACACGAAATGTGTAGATTTAAAAGTAGCCGTTCCCTTACAGGGTTTGCTTTTACTTTGAAAGCGCTAATGTTATAGTACATCAACCAAATAGATAAATGATATACTGCATCATTATTACGCACTACAGTACGTACTTCAGTAAATAACGTAATGTGATATTTTCTTCTAAATTATCAAAAATCACAAAAAATTAGATATTTTATAAAATTAATTACAAATATAGCACCATCCATGGATACTTTCCATAATTATTGGCATTACAATAAAACATTATACACTCAATGGAAGGGTTTGAACTTTATAGTATATATATATGTACTGTATAGTTACTGAAGTCACGAGTTTGCCTTTGGTTTTAACGAGGATCAAATGGGGGAAAGCATCTGTGCGCATGTGCAACTGCTTTGGTATCAGTTCACCATCACAACAACATAAACTATACGTAGAGAAAATACAGTATACCGCGGAACCTTCTGTAGGTTAGCTGTACAAATATAACTGTTTGTTACCGTAAACGGAAATATCGGTTTCTCGTAAACTGTTCACCGTGCTGAACGAAATCAAATATGTAATAAACATTGCATATTATAATACTCATTGTTATTATTATTATTATTATTATTGTTATTATTACTATTATTATTATTATTATTATTATTATTATTATTATTATTATTATCATTATCATTATCATTATCATTATCATTATCATTATCATTATCATTATCATTATCATTATCATTATCATTATCATTATCATTATCATTATCATTATTATTAACCTTTTATTAATACTGTGAAGTTGAAGCTAAACAAAAATACCTTTCCGTGCCTCTTAACAAAAGCCGTGAACGAGCGGCTAAATACTGTGATGTTCTCTTTCTACAATTCGAAATATAAAGAAGAAAACAAAAGACGGTGAAGAAGATAATTCTTCATCAACAGTTTTTTGACTCTTTGTAAAAAAGGAAATGGTTATATCAATAAAGTGATGCCGACGTGTGAAACGTTATTACCGGTTTTGAAAGAAAGGCTAAATTTTAGTTGGAAGCTTTGTACGATAAGAAAAATTTTAAAGGAAATGGGATTTAGTGGAAAAAGTGTCAGTCACAACGAAGTATATTAATTGAAAGGCAACATGTGGTTAGATAACGGTGCAATTGCATGGTATAAAAATATAGTCTTTCATTGTTGAGGATGGCAGCACTGTCAGATTTCTCTTCCCTTCCTCTCAGGCCATCCCTATGCAAAAGGTATTCTCGTGACTCACTACTTGTACAAGGAAGAAAAAATAACCCATTTCACCTTACTCTGTAAAACACTGTACTCACACATATAATCAGTTTGAGAACAAACTTCATGATACTCAAAAATCATTATAACTAGAAAAGTGCAAACACTTACTACGCTAGGACTACAAGATGAAAACAATGAATTTAATTTAGAAAATAATTGAATTATAATGGAATTATAATTAATTGAAAAAATAATTGAATTATAACGTTTCGTGAATCTTGAAGCCAAACATTTATTTCAGAAGTTTTGCCGTGTTTGGGCATGCGATTGCGTGTTTTGGAGCAGAAACTCCTACTACTATTAATGGCGGTTATTATTTTGAGTAATTAAGAATAAATCAGAGGTTTGTGTTCTTAATGGAAATAATATTTGGTAGAATATTATGACGCAGGTGTGTTCAATTCACAATAACTTTAGTATGTAATATAGTCGGTAATATATTACAGTACTGCAGGACAGACAATAAAATTAGAATTAAAATATATTATAATATAGACGTATAAATCTTTTTAATAAAATATCGCAAAAAAGTAATAAAAGGAAACTTTTGATTTCTTCCTTCAGCAATTTAATTGTTCTGTTTTCCTATAGTAAAGTTAAATATAAATAATTATAAGTATTGTTTTCGTGTTCAAGAATCATGACTAACATTTTTAAGTTAAGTAAAGAATATGTATTATATGTATAATTAATACTCAGAAATCTATTCAACCGTCAATTATTGAAGATAAAAATATCAATAGTTAGCATATTTCAATCTTTTCCTTATATTTTACGAAACTTTTCTCTATAATTACCATAAAGTTGTTAAACGACCTCCCGTTCCTCGATTCAGAACTTTTCAAGTTATAATACACAACCAATCAGTATTTTTAAGGTAACATATATATCTAAAAGTCTAAACGATACAAGAAAAACATTTAATTTTAAAGTAAGAAAAGTTTTTGAAATTAACTAATTTTTACTTTCTTTGATAAGGTAAAGAAAATAATTTACTACATTATTATTAGATTCAATCAAACTTGTTTTATGAATGTTGGAAAATAATAATTAATAATATATATTATATAATAATATTCAAGCAAATAGTAATTAAAATAAACTGGTGAAGCGTAACCTCACAAGTTTTGTAATCTTAAAGTATATTCCTCACAATGGAGATGCCAATTTCGTAACGTGTTAATTATGTCCCCACATTAGAATGGTAATTTGATGCGTTATGAATGTTTAATATAAATTAATAAAAACAATTATTACTTTGATACATTATGATTTAATTTAATTCTTATATTATTTTCTGTTCATTACCGTATTTCTTTTATGTCAACACAACTTTTGATTTATCATTCTTAATCCAGTATTATTTATAATTCTTAAACTTTACTATTAATTCAGTATATTTCTTTATAAATTTACTTCATACATGTACATATATTTTAAATAATCAAGAACGAATGTAGGACCTACTACTTTGGTTGATTTTCAGTCCCACACTCAAATAATTTTTATAATTCTCCTTTACTCTAGTTGCCTAGCAACGAGACTTTTGTTTGGATAAAATTTTATTAATGTTAAAATAATTTTGAATATTTAATATCAACCAGCTGGCTCTATTTATTTTCATACTTTAATAGACCAAAACATAAACACATCCAGCTGTCAAGTCATTTTTGTATCATTACACTGGTTATTTATTTTTATTATTATTTTCAATATTTTTAACATTGTTATCCTTAATATAATGTATACATTGCAATCCGTTCAATTTACGAGCAATAAGCAACGCCATAACCCAGGGAGATGAGGATTATAAATGTATGACGTGTAAAAGAGGTGTAGTCTTATGAAGACTCAGGCCAACCATTCCTGAGACAGTATGGTTAATTGAACCCCAAGAATAAAATTACACCGGTAATTACTGTCTATTATTCAAATCCCTATAAAAGTAACAACTACTTATACTAGGATTTGAACGAGGAAGCTTTGTCTCCAAAACCAGTAAAAGTAATAATTAATTATTACATTACATTATTACTTTTCATATCACATAAAATATTTTATTATTTTAAAAAAAGGGTCTAACCACTGATAACAATCAGCCTCATACTTCAGTAATCCGACTGTACTAGGCTCTTATACAAATTTATTTTAATCATTTATCAAAAGTCCTCCCAATAGGGATTTCCACTTTTGTTTTATATCAGTTTTTATGATTAATTTTAAATCTATTTCTTATGCGTGGGGTTTGTTGTAATATATTATTTGAGACACACCCTGTTAAATTACAAAAGAGAGACAATTAAATTAAATAAAAATACGTGTACACATTTACAATTGATTTATAAATAACTGTAGGTTTTTTATTATTTTTTTCGTAACTTGATGTATGGTGGAATTGTGTACCGATCGCTTCCCGAGGATGTCTTGACCAGGATACCTCGACTGGTCGGAAGTCGCCAAATGTCCGGAGGGCACAAACTGAGATATTTTGTAGCTGTTAGATGCCGGAACAGGTCCTGCAGTATTTTATTGAAGATTTGGAGTAGAAGTGACTATCAAGGAGACGATGATGAAAAAGGAGAAGATGAATAAAGATAAAGATGAATAAAGTTCCGATATAGATGAAATGTTATTATTTTCGCGGAGATGCTGGAGAATATATGGTTGTTGTTTTTTTTTACTATTAGTCCGTGATATATAATTTACTATAATATTTTAATTTAACTGAAATACTTTAATATTTAAACCAACTGTCTGTCATTTAGCGTTTTGTCACCCACCAACCTCACTGTGCACCCTTCGATCTCTCATTTCCCACTAACTGTCCTTACTCCTTTATCTTCCCTTTTCGACTCGCTTCCTTTCTAATTACCATCAAAAATCCTCAAATCAGACACATGTTACGCATAGATACCCGTAAGCCAATGACAAATGTTTGACCACTCCTCTCCCTGGATATGTTCAAATATCAAAGGCTCAACAGGATCCCTTCCTGTCTTTTCCCTTAGGGGACAATCTACTAATTTTTAATTAATTTTTTTATAACAATTCTTAATTGTTTAGTTTCCATGAGAACTCTTTTAAAATTTCTACTCCCCTTACGATCTTCACACCCACATTCCTTAATTTGTTCAAGCAAATGATACCATTAAGTTAATTTATGTTACCCTTCTGAGATTTATGTATCTACAAAATTAGGCATGTCTCACCGACATTTTACATAGACATTCACATCGAGACAATTTACGGTACGATAAGGAAATTATATACGTCCTTCCATCCGAATTAATAAAACACACTAATTTCATAATTCATACACTCTCACTTTTCCTTTTACCACTCAAAACCAAAGAAAGTTTTAACAAATGTCCACTGATGGTGTTGTGAAGTTAACAGACAATTTTAAAAGTACGCTTCGTGCAGTTACTGAATCAAGGTAAAGCAGCCACAAATTATAGCCTACAAAAATTTTCAGTATTGTATATTTTAACTGATTTGATAATAATTACAATATTCGAACAAACTGTAAAAATTAAAATTTGTAACTAGTCTACTTTCTCAAAAAATGAAGAGAATCTGCTTAAACGAAACACATTTAACATTTGCCTCAATCGATAAATTTAAGTAATGTACTAGCCTATCTGATAAAAAAAATATTGTTGCTTTTTGACAAAACATTAAAAGATCCAATGTTATTTGGCTTGTACAGTCGGAAGGGTGAAGTATGTTATCGGTTTTTCCTCACCCTATTACATGGAGTAGATATTTAGAGAACGTTTGAAGCGAAAGAAAAAATCAGGATGTTGAGGAAATACTGCGCTCCATCCGGTCGGTATATGTTCGGCTTTCATCTCTATTTCTTTTTGCACTAAATAAAAAAAATGTGTTTTTCCAAGCCCGAAATATTTTCTTCTACTCTAGATAAAATTTATTGTCACTTTAATATATCAGAAATCGACAAGTAACCTACTAACACTTAGTTCTCATGTTAGATTAACCTTTCCATGAATTAAGTGGTTTAAAACTCAATTTAAAAAAAAAATTAATACAGTCTTTACAATTGACGCTTTGAATACCTCTTTCAAAATTAGTAAGTAATTTCTCATTTGTTCATTTTCTATAGAAGAAGGAAATTTAACGACAGCTCTTTTGCGCAATGTACAGTAGCAAATTAATTTGTAATTCCAGAACTATTCTAATTATCTGATCACACGGAGTTGTTTGTACCACTTTGGATGTTTACTTCAAGCATCCATTTCAGTTATAATAAAATAATAATCTAGTGTAAAAACAAATTTTCTTCGTGGGTATTAAAATTTAATTCCTTTCGTTGGAATTTTAAGATGATCATGAAGAAATTTTCTTGTACAAGCAGAAAAACTGAAAAATAAATTTTCAAAGTAGCCTACATATTCTTAAAAATTCTCTCTAGTTTTCAGTTCCTGAGGCATTAAAAACTTTAAGTTCTGGATTAAAAATATTTTCCTTGAGTTTCTCTAATTACTTTAATGCAACCTCTTCTCATAATATGAACCAAAGATTTACAAACTTTGTTTTCTACAGTATAGCTATTGATGAACTATTACGGCATAAAATAGTACGAATATTATAAGATACTGTAACACTCAAGAAAAGGCTACTTCGGGATCTGGGTATAATAATTATAAACAGACTTCCTCTTAACTTTTTTTAATCCCAAATACTATGTGTATGAAGCAATCTATAAAATTTAAGAATAATAAGCAAATCCTATGACCAAATGAGATGAGGATGATTTATATGAGGTGTAACCCTGTACAGACTAAGGCCGACCATTCATGATAGTTAGTTGAACCCCAACCATCAATGTACACCGATAACCACTGTCTACTATTTGAATCCGAATAAAAATAACTACCTCTACTAGAATTTGAACCACGAAACCTTTGTGGTTGAAATAAATAAAATTCTACGACTTCGCCAGAAAACCAGAAGGAATATAAAACATTGTAATGAGAAATTTTAATTTTCATTGTACCATTTAAGTTTCCTTTAACGATTTATTGTGAGCGTATTCCTAAAACAAAATAAACAGGATTTATTTTAATAACAGGGACAAGAAAACCTTTACCAACTTGTTATTTATAAAGCATACTTTTGAAAAACAACTGCTAAATCAAAATAATAACTTGTCATTCAAAAGGTCGTTTTCGATTTGTGTTGGGTAACATATACTGTGCACGATTGTAAAAAAGGAACAAGGTAAGTTTTTGCAATGCATACAAAAACTATAAATATGAAAAAACAGTAAATGTTTTTCCCATATTGTTTTTTAGCTACGAACCTTCCCACCCGGCTGCTGACGACAATTTTAGGTTCATTTAAAGAGCAATTACATACCAATATTATATGTGTATAACTTATATAGCCTATTACGAGTACATTGGAATATAAAAGAGCCATTTTTTTATTTCAGCCAAATGATTTTTTATTGAGAATCCAATAAAATGTTTCAGTAGGTAATTTTAACAGATTCTTTTCAGTTAGAACAGTCATCTGGAAAGTCGAACATTAAAATTTCTTGTTATGTACCCATTCCAATAAAGTTAACCTGTAGCTCTTATTATTAAGTCCATTTAGTACATATTTATAAGCTTTTTTATATTTAAGCTTCAAATAAATATTGTACATATGGTTTAATATATTTATTTCATAATTGTACCTACTTTTTCAAAAATGTATGAGTTAATTTGCATTGTTAATAATGAGGAAGAACTTAAATTTCTAACAACAAAAATTAATAGTGTATTCATCAGTACATTTATTGCTAAGAGACTTATGGGTGTTTTAGTGATCCGATATACGCTTAACTATTTAATAAATACATTTATTACATACTAGCTGAAATACAAGTACTACGAACGAGCTTCACTAGGCTATAACTTCGTGGTGTTCTCCTCTAAGCCCTTAACGCCACATTTTTAAAAATTTAATTAAAACGCATTCTGATAATTTTTGTTAGTTGCCTTAGCTCTATAACAAAATTAAATAAGTTGAAAAATTCAATATTTTTATATTTTATAAAATCTTTTTTAAATCCGTTATAATAAAGTATATACATAAGAAGCTGTTTAATAATCATTTAATACATTGATTTATTTTAGGATAAAGTGAAAGGTGAATCACATACATACCAACTAAGTCTAAACGATTTTAGGGTTTGCTTATTGATTAACGACCGACTTAAAATAGTCACTTTGACTCGGCAGAGGAAGTTTCGAGAGGCAACAGTAGAAAGCTATTTACATTACTTTTCAAAACTCTGGTCAAAACTCAACCACCACTCTAAAATATATATGTGTAAGTAATTACTCCAAACTATTATTATTAACTTAGCAACTGTCAGGTGATAGGTCTTGCTAAATACTAGGTATCATGAAAGTTTAAAGTTGTCAATCCAAGTGTACGAATGCATTATAGTATTGCAGACAACCATTAGGACGTTACAATGAACAGTTCCAAACACAACTTACAGATTCCAAACATAACTCGTGGTCGTTCATCACATTTACAGTCAGCTCAAATATGAACTTCCAGAAAGTTGAAATAAACTGACCAAAGAATTTTGACTCTTTATGCTTGCCATGAGAACCAGCACACCAACTTCAGTGGTGATCTTTAAAAAAAGTAACGGATAAAATTACTTTTCTCTTTTTGTGCACTTACAGGAGTCTCACTGTTATATAATTTATTTATACGAAGTAAAACTTATATGGGCCGTCTCCTTAGTTCAGTGGTAGCACGCTAGCCTGAAACGCGGAGGCCCCAGGTTAGACTTTTGGCTAAGGTCTGGAAATTTTCACAAATTAAAACCCACAGTTAAATAAACCATTATAGTTACTAATAACCAAACTGTTGATGCAACTAAAAAAAATACTTAATTTAATCTACTAAGCTGTACGTTTACTCGGTATCTGTAAATTTTATTAAAGCATGTTTGGTTACAGAATCATAAATTATTGGATAATCACAAACTTTCATGCTGCAATTTGATAGCGGCTGGTACAAATTTTTGAAATTGAACAAGGTATTACAGATTTTTAACAGCTAGTTATCCGAAGCTATTTTCCTAAATAAAGTATCTGAAATGACTACCAGAGCCCAGGTATGGTTGAAAAACCATGAATAATGAACAAGTTATGGTCTAAAGCACATAAGTCTAAAAACTGCATTCCCTAGAAGCGGTAACTGTCGATCTGAGCGACAGTTGTGCTGTTGAATACATGTCGATGTCGATTTGGTCGACAGATGCACCCACTCTTATTTTCAACCAGCAGGTTGTCCAACCTAGGTTATATAACTAATCATATGAAAGTATTTCATTTGATCTATTTAATTTCACAGTTTGCCGGTAGTTTCGTTCTCTCGTTCATTTGTACGAGTCTTTAAAAGTTGTTGTTTTGTAATGTCGTGTTTCACTGTAATGGCGATCTGTTTGTTAAGATAGATGTGTTGTTGTTTCATATTATTAGTGTGTTTTAATTCGTTTTACTGTAAATTTATTAAATATCGTGAATTATCTGTGATATTATTTTAGTATGTGTTCAGGTTGTAAATAAAACCTACGAAAATAAATGTGTACTCTGTAAATGTTGACATTGCGTAAACATAACCTAGATCTTTTCTCTACAGACCTTACCATTTTTTCACATATTATAATAACGAAAACAGATAAACTGATAATTCAAAAACGTAATTATTCTAGAAAGATTGCACTAAAAAATGTATATTTCCATTTTTACGCATTTGTTTAGGTAAATCTGTCGAGTAGCTAATAACACAAAACATATTTCTCAAATTTGTTATTATAAATATTTCATTAGTCCTGGTTATTTGGGAAATAATATTATCAGAAAACAAAAATAACAGTCAGGTAGAGCTATTCTTTCTGTTTAATTTGGTATATAATACGTACCTGATATGTGAAATACAAAAACAATAAAAAATTGTTTTCGTAAGCATGTTTTTTTTATTAAAAATGCTTGACACTTTAAGTTAAACCTATTACCGCTTCTAGGGTTAAGTACTTTTAACGATCAAAAAATTAATTAAACAGACTCAAAGATCAAATTAAATTAAAAATTAAAAACCAACTAAAAAAATTAAAATAATATTTTGGCTATTAAGACCAGAACCAACTTTTAACTAACATAACTGTTCTCGAATTATTTTCGATTTACGGTATCCAGTTAAGAGTCGTATCCTGTAAATCCAATATCCAAATAATTATTCACCGGTTTAAGCCAAAGGTTCTCTCCAAGCTCTAACAGCTGCGCTCGGTACATGACAAACAACCACAGTCACAAAGCTCTATTATTAGAGATAAAATTTCAAATTTTAATGTAACGTACGGAAACCGGCGTGAATCGCACAAAAGTGTTTGGGAAATTAAGTTATTGGACAATAATGGTACAAAACGGAAGCTAAAATGGAGACTTTATTATATTTTGTACTTAATATCAAATTGTAAACAAATTGTTTTTATAAACGATAATTATCTTTTAACCAAATCTATTCATTTTTCTGTAAAAACGAGATTATAAACAAATCTGTAAAACGGTTTTTATAGTACAGGTTGGCCTGACTATTGCTGTACAGGTATTATGAAAGAGCGGATACATATTTAGATAATTGACCTTTTTGTAACACCTTTTATTCTGTCCTAATTTATTTACAGTTGTTAACATTTATCCAGAAGCCGTCAGAAGGATTTTGTAGTTTATTATTATGTCAAAATTCCCTGTCTTTCTCGAAATTTCCTTAGATCCACTTATTTAAGCGACGCAATTTATTTTGTGAGTTAAGTTTCGTTTTGTCTGTTATTCAGTGAGTGAACTGCGTAGTGCTTGTAACAGTGCATTAGAAAAGGTCAACGTTACTGTGAATTACTGTGTATTGTTTGACATTATTTCTGTAAATTTTGTAAGTAGTATTTAGTAAATTGGTTAAGTTTATTTATTATTAGTTATTTAGTTTCTTATTCAATGTAAGTAATTTAATTGTAATTTACATGTAGATTTTAGTCACTTCATTAATTGTAATTTTTAGTTGTAATAAAAACTTATAATTTTAAACTTTAGTGTGTTAATTATTTAATTTACCCAGATCCCGAAACGGACCTTAGAGATAAGTTGCACAATATTATTAAAGTAAAAATTAATACTTAATGTTAGATCAATTATTAATTTGTTTAGTTAGTTGAAGATAAACCTGAAGTTTTCTTCCTGTGATCAGGTTTTGTTAAGTTCTTATTAAATTGTATACTTGTGAAAGGAATTAAACTATTAATACTAAAAACATTTTGTATTGTAAAGTTTTTCTACATTTTTTTTTAAATCTTTGAAAGAGTTTTACTACGGGACTTACCAGAATGCAAAATTAAATCAAATCAAACTTTTTTCTTTTATTGCTATTCTATATCTTTGCTCCTTTTTCTATTCACCTTCGTTTAAAACGAAGACAAAATGAAATAGATAAAATTATTTATTTATAAAGCGATACAACGTTTATAAAATATATTGCTACAAGTTCCATTGTTTCAATTACAAAGCAGAGCTAAACACAGGTTTGCTTTTAAAAACGCTTTTTAATTTATTTATTGTTTAAACTTCTCGTTCCGTCTTTCTCTTTCACCCGCTCTTTGCTACAGTTTCTTACATTCCCTACTTCGACGCTATATATTCCTCTTGTTTCCTCACTCTATGCACGACCGGAAAATTGAATTATTCATTTGAAGATGCATTGCGGTATCAAGTGAGCTCCTCTGAGTAAAAATACGTAGTGCTATAAAACTGTTGTAGGTAATTCATCTTCAGAATAGACTTCTGTTTTTAATGTAAATACTATGTACGAAATACTGTACTCTATACTTGTCGGGGTGAACCCTACCTTAAACTGTCAACATTTAGGTATGACTACGTGAGCGTCAGCATTTCGGGTGTTTAACTCTTAAGAAAGTATATAAATATATGGTTAATACTACATCATGTTTTCTTTAGCCTAGACTTCAGAAAACTAGGATATACATTTAACGACTTTATAAGAAATGATCTGATGCAAATTTTGTTCAACAAACTCATGACTTTCTAATTACTATTATTATTCACGATTGTTTGAAAAAAGCGAAGAATTTAATCAGTAGAGTCAGAAACTAACTGTGCGTACAGTCATTGTGCATTGCAACAATGGTTGCTGCGTTAGATGGTGTTAATACAGTTCCCAAGAAAGTATTACATAACTATGTAGAGAATTGATGTCATCATAGGTCGGGTTTATATTTTCATTTGTTTTTTCTTGTATAAGACTAATTTTTAGACCACGTGAGGTGAGTTTAGGTCTATTGTTCTTGTTCAGTGTCTTAGAAATTTGTTTTGTCAACCTGTTGTCATTCATTCTATACAGCTGTCGTAAAATTTAGTCTTCTTTTTCCAATCTTTCCATTAATCATTCATTTTCCTTATACAGGCTTCTTCTTGAACAGAGACTTCTTGTAAAGAGTTCTTCTCGACCTCTCAACCTATATTGCCCGTCTACTATTTCGGACTCATCATATTGCAAATGACCTTTCTCTCAAATTTCTCTGCTTCTCTTAGACCAGCTTTTCTGTTTATTCTAAGGCACTCATTCACATACAGACACACAGGTTTTATCACAGTATCATAATGTCTAATCTTAACTTCTCTTGAGAGTGCTTTCTTCTTATACAAGTAGTGAGTTTCTCTAAGTGCACCGGCCATCTTTCCTCGTCTGGTTTTTCTCGCTTCCTTTTCGCTGGTTTTGGTTAAATTATCTACCTGAGGTACGTGAAGCTATAAACTTCTCCAATGTTTTCGTTTTGTGTCTTCAGATGACACATGGCTGTTTTGATATTTGTTACTTTTTTATTTAGTTTTCTCAAAGGAAATCAGTAGTTCTGGTATTTCTGCTTCTTCTTTTAACCCACTGCGTATAGTAGATAGTTCTATAGCTGTTTCCTTGTTCCTAGAAACGATTGCTAGGTCGTATGCTAAAGCAAAATAGTTTATCTTTATACTTGTTTTTGATCTTCCAATTTGTACTTAGTTTAACAATTATTTATTGGCAAGTTTCATTTCCCATTCCTGAATAGATTTCTCCTGCACACAGTTAAAAAGAACTGGTGACATTCCATCGCCCTAACTAACATCAGTTTAATATTAAACTCTTCGGAGATTTTTCCTTGAAATTTTTCTTTTGATCGTGCCTGTGTTAATGTTTTATTGATGATTGCCGTTGTGTTGATGTCCACTCCAAATTTTTCTAAAATCCTGAGGAGCGTTTCTCAATCAATTGAACCATAAGCTTTCTTAAAATAAAAAAAAAACACTATCTCTTGAAACATAACTTTTCAGAATTCGTTTAAGGTTCCATATCTGTTCTGCGCAGGATTTTCCTTTCCTGAATCCGGCTTGATATTCACCGAGTTTCTGATCTACCTCTTATTCTAGTCTAGTCAAAAGTGCCTTGCAGAGTACATTGTATGTCACTGCTAATAGGTTAAATATAATAAGCTTAGGATTAAATGCTTTTCTCGGACTAGTAGTAACGTAATATTGTGATACAAGTATTGCTTGAGTCCCAGCTCCGTGTAGTTGGAAGGAATGCAGTGCGTTGTTATCGTAGTGGGAGAATGAGTGAGTTAGTAGTGTTTCACAGCTGATGCATTTGTAGTGGTAGCGTATACTAACTAGACCAAAAAAATATTCTTATCATCCGGCGCATTGATTTAACAAATACTTATTGGGTTATTAACTTGGTCGGGTCCATAATATTCAACTTGCCAATTTATACCAAAATTATATGTAAATAAATAAATGTAATATAATACAAACAAATATGTTAAATACGGAAAGTTTGAAAACAAATGTTTTGTATCAGAGTAATACAACAATCGTTCTCCCAGCATGCGTCACTCATTCATTTTACCTCACTCGTACCCTTCACTCCGCAACTACACAGAGCCTGGAACCGCACAATATAATTGCTTGATACCAAATGCAATTTCAAGAAAAATGTAAATATTGATGTCTGGATGAAAAATAAAATAATAAACGTAAATATGATGACAGTTAATCTAGAAAATCATTTAGAAATTAAAAAAAACAATTACGAGAAGAATCATTCGTTAGAAAAAATTAAAATGAAATGATTTTATGTAGTGACATGAAGTACGCTTAAACGCTATTAAGTCAATAAATCTTTAATATTTATATGAAAACAATGTAGGCAACATTCTCAGAATAATTTCAATCGGTGTGTGTTTTTGAATTGCACACACACACACACACACACACACACACACACACACACACACACACACACACGTACACGTACAAACATACATACATACACAAAACGATGAATTTTTCAAACAATCAACAAACCGGATTTGAGAAATAAAATTATTTGAAGTAGATTAGAAGTACCTTACATACGAGGAATTAAGTAAATACTTGACAAATTTGACGCGACGTAAACGAATGTAGAGAATCTATTAAAAAGGCTTATTCTACCATTTAAAACCGACTTAATAACTGATATTTGATTTAAAAAAATAGAATGAATGACAGTTTACACTAATTTATTTATAATATTTTTAAAAAACTTTGGAAATGAATCATAAGTTTATCAAAATATAAAGTAGGGATAGATATTTATACAGAGATCCTGAGAAAAAGAAAATAACTCACTGCACTCTAGACGCATACACTTGAAACGGCTTCAAATAACTTCAGTGTTAGAAGGAATAAGAAAGAACATAACATGTAACCGTTTATACAAGAACTTTTCTGAGACAAGAACTTCTGAAGACCAAAAGTAAGATTTTTAAATTCGTAAATATCTCTGAGAATTTTCATGGAATATCTTTTAAGTTGGCAACTGACATCTACATCCAAACCAGATCGTGGGAATAAATCTGTAAAACATTAAAATTTTTGAGTTTTAAAGTACTTAATATTCTCCTTGCATGCAAATTTACAATCCAAATCAGGACCAGGACCAGAACATTTTTCCACCCATAAATGTGAATTATGTTGATACCTCATATTTAATACAAACAGCAGTTGTTCTTGGAAATCTTAGTAAGACTTAAAAAGTAACTTGCCACATTTACTGATCGAAGAAACATATTATTTCTTCTTTTAAAGAAAATACGAATAAGATATTCCGCTGTAATAGGAATAAACTATGAAATATAATTGCAGTACTAACCACAGTAATAACGTTGCAGGTAATTTATAGAATGAAATTCTCTCCGATCGCTTGATAAGTGGTAGAGGAACTGATGACAAGGCTTCTTTGCGTGGTCTCCACGTTTACCCCGTCTGGACCTGTATGATTTTTATTGGGAGGTTATAAAGAATGCAGTGTATATACCATCGATACCTACTGACCTACCCAACTTCAGACACAAGATGAAACAGCTATCACATCAATTACTCCAGGCTTGCCGATTAAAGTATGGGATTAACTTTCCCGTCGGCTTGGTGTGTGCCGTGTGACAAATGGTGCTTACATTGAACACCTATAGGAATCCTTTAGGATCTATTTGAGTTGTTCTTTTACTCCATGTATGATTTGTCAATGTAAGTAAAACTTAATAAATATTAAATTATTTTAAAACCTCGATATTCGTTTTGAAACATATGGTATCATTAAAAGCTTACTTTCATAAAAAATATTTATATAAGTTTGGATAAGAATCTTCGCATATTTTTTTCTTTCACTTGAAGTCATATCTGATGTCCCAGTCATCTTAGTGCTCTAAACGGCCCCTTGTGTCACTTGAGTCTCTGACCAGCCCTGCTCTGCCAGCCCCGAAACCAAACGAATTAATTTCGGCAGGTTTAGAGCGTATATACGATTCAAAAAGAAAAGCAAATACTTTAGGAGTTGATTTTAGAGTTAAAATAAAACTTAATAATGTTCACGTAATAATCGGATCACATGTAATTCGTTATTGTTGATGTTGTTGCTGTTGTTTAGGTCATCAGCTGAAAGGCTGGTTTGAACCTATAGAGGTTTTTCTAAGTAAAAGGAGAAGTGAGATAGTTTTCCATTCCCTTCCTCACTGAGTGTAAAAGTATGTAAATAAGCATGCCGCGCTGTCCAAAAAGCATCTACTTTCCACCCTGCAAATGACAACTTTACTTCATTCTCCGCAGGGTCGGGCTGCATAATGGAATTCATTACTCTCAGACTATTGTCTCGGTAACTCTGACTAGTGCTTTTACACTTCTACCGCTTTTATACTTAAATACTTCAGTCATACAATTGGCTGACTATGTGATAAGAAACATCTATTGTTTGTAGCCTTAGAACCAGCAGATCGAGTGAAAAAACGTTAGTACTCCAGCTACCTGTTTTGGACATTTCGTTTTTGTTAGCAATATTTTCCCCTAAACTGTCTCTATCGGTAAAATACAGTCGTTCTGCAAATTTTTTTTTGTATGAGAAAATATTGAGGTTTTAGGCTTAAGTAATTTTCTACCAGAAGTTTAAAAAAAGATTAATAGCTTATGGGAAAACTGGTGTAAAACGCTATAAATTGTAGGCAAAAATACCAGTTTTAGATTTCGATTAAAATAACTTACTTAAAATTTTAATAGACAAGTTAAAACTTTTATGAATTATTATCATATCGAAACCTCAACATATGCACAGACTACTCGACCATTAAAAAAATTACACAAACCTTTATAACCTTTTTGGTCATAAAAAAATTAACAAATATTTAGAAAATTTAACGAACCCGAAGGTAACTACCACACCACCACACCAGACCAGACCTACTACCACACCAGACTACCCCACACCAGACCTACCACAGAATCCACAGCTAAGACAAATGGTATGCTTGACTGAAATTAAACATTTAAGATAGACATTGCTGCATGCATTTATTTTTATATTATATGAACTTCTCCAAACAAGCACAGCCTATGCTTGGATGAGAACATCAGTAATAAAGCAACAAAATTGGCTTACTATTTACGTATTACTTAGGCTGATTGTAAATAAATCAGTTAAAAAACCGTATAACATAAAAAAACAACTGTACCCTAATATACAGACTAGCAAAACCAAAATTACAGCAATAATAATACTACACTAACTAAATAAACAATACAAACCACTCATAAATATTAACACTGACACTGAAAAAATATACAGTTAAAAATATAAAAAAATTCTTTGCTTTGTTTTACGTAAGACTGTTTCACGTATTTCTGCAAATGCTGACGATGGAAAAGTTATAAGATGAAAAAGAGTGATAAAGATATGCCTGGCTGTTCTACCCGGGCGTTGAACTAATGAAGTCGAACTTTGGATACTTGGCACAGAAGCCAGTTGTGCTAACGACTACACCACTGGCCGGCTACAATAATAATAACATAAGTAACAAGAATAATAATAATAATAAAATAAGTGTTGGTTATGGTGAATCAGTTTGTAGTTCATACTACTTTTCCTGTAGTTATATTGAAATGAAGTAAAAAAAGAAAGCTAGTTAGCTTACTTTGAAAATCATGATTGGAGAATTTTGTCTTTAGTTAAGATCTAAAAACATATTTATTTACCAAAGACTGGTTATATTTACATCGTATAGAATATCAGGCAAAAGAATAATAATTGAAATTCCTGTTACTAAAGTGGTTTAAGTTAATTCATGTTATCAAACAATTAGCAAATTTAAATAAACTTTGAGGGTAAAATTGGATTTGATGGGTTTGTAAGGGTGGATAATTAATTGTTTAGCTTCAAAACAAGGCCTAAGCAGTGTTAATTACGCTTTGATTTCTAAAGTACTATCCACTGATTGATTTGATAGATAGATTTCTCACTAATTGGTCCGAGAGAGATAAATAATACACTAACCATCTAACTTTAATATTTATCAAAATATTGACTATCATTCTTGAATTTTATCCAAACAAACCGTAATACAGTTTCAAAACTATAGCAATAATTCGGTGGTGATTTTATTGATGAAATTTTAAAACATTTTACGGCGATAAATTATTTGGAATGATAAAATAAGATGATTTATTAATTTAGAAAACAGCTTTCTCCGACTCTTTCTATTATTGATACATCAAGACAAAACTTCTCTACAATAAGATTCACTATGGGTAAATAAATGGTTATGTCTAGGTCAGACATGGTCCCTGCTTTCTACTGTTTGTCTATACCTTGACGACCTCCGGCAGAGAGGAGCAATATACGGATTGTAAAACCATTTCAAAAACATTTCTAATTCTTTTTAAGTAATTTTTTCGCTTTGTGTGTGCACTTTTTCAAACGATGAAAAACGTTTTCCCGATGTGAGTTTTTAAGGCGCCCTCGAAAATATTACCGTTTTCTCCCTATACTTTAGGTCAGTACAATTAAAGTACAGCGTTTTTTTAAATCCTTGTTGTTCCTATACGGTTCATCCAATTTAAATAATTCTTGCACTAGAAATAATTGGTTTTTCTTCTTTATTTCGTTTCCTACAAGTGTACAGTTATCTTTAAAGACCAAAAAAGTCCTCGCATTCTGAATTTGTTTTTTGTCGTGTTTAGCAATTTTACAAAATTTATTTATGAAAATTAACTCGTATTGATTTTCTGTAAAATTTTATTGCATCATCGTTTTCCATAATTATTACAGAACAAATCTGTCAAATATTGTGTTAATCCGTGAAATAGTTGTTGAACAATTACGATGTATTTGAAAAAATACGGGTTTTTCTTCAAAAACTAAACTTTTACTAAATTATACATTATCTCATCAAGCGTAAGTTTTTCGGAATAATTTTGTAGAACATAAAACATTCGAAATACTTTGTTTTATAAAAATACGTTATAACCGACAAGTTTTAGTTTCTTAAAAAAAATTAAAAATGTTTTCTGAAATGGTTTTACAATCCGCAGATGCTATGTGTTTTCCACTCTTCTGTACGGAGTGGAAGCTTGGACCCTAACCGATTCAACATCTAGACGACTCGAGGCCTTCGAACTGTGGTGCTACCGCCGAATGCTCAGGATATCGTACACCTACCATGTCACAAACAACACCGTCTTGCAACGTACGCAAAAAGCCATGGAAATCCTGCCAAACATAAAAGTCAGGAAGATGGCTTATTTAGGGCATGTGTTGAGAAACAGTAAATATCAGCTAATTCAACTTATATTGCAAGGCAAGATTGAAGGTAGTCGATCTCAAGGCCGTCGGCGGACGTCGTGGCTGAAGAACATCAAGCAATGGACAGGAATGACGAGCGTACAATTATTCAGAGCAGCTGTAAATAAAGTCATGTGGACTAATATGATTGCCAACATCCACAAAGGATAGGCACCAACAGAAGAAAGAAGATATTGCTCTTCTCTGCAGGAGGCCATCAGCATATAGACAGACAGTAGATGCGCAGTAGTTCTAGAGCAACACAGTCGTGGTGGTTTGAGTAACCAGTTTGGTTTTGGCAGCCATTCAGTCAAGATTGTACACCATAGTAATTAATTAGAACATTAATTTACGACGTAGTGTTTGACGGTTACAATACATTTTCTAGGTACATTTATCAGTTATAATTTTGTGGGCTAATAAGTATCTTTTTTATTTATAGTTCTAGTTATTAATATAGTTTTCACTTCTAGTCTCATTCAAACTTATAAAATAATGTTTTTCAACTAGAATAGTACTACTTGTAAATTATTGGTCCGAATAGTATCGGACAGGTAGATTCCTTTATTCCCCACCGTTTCAATTTACCTCCTCCAAACGTTCGCGCATTCTATAACTTATGTACCACCTCACATACCAAACAAAATCTTGCAAAATCAGTCATTGCTACATGGTGAATATTTATTTATGTTAATTTTCAATCAATATAGTCTATAGTTTTATATTGATGCATTGACACTTTAAAAGTACACCTATCTCTATACTGTATAAATATAAAACCCTTCACTAATTAAATTCTTCAATTTCCCTGTAACTCAAATAGCTGAAATTCAGCATATTTGTTTTTTAGGTTATGAAAAGAAAGCCACAATAATTTCTATTTTGACCATTTTACCTCTAACAATCAAAAAGGGATTGGCAGCCCCAGTAATATCATCATATTAATAATTGTTGTTACTGTCCTTCCCCAAAAAAACTACGGTCTGAAACTGGGGATGTGTGTTTTCTAAATTTGAATATCGATCTCATGAGTCGAAGAGTTAAAAGGGTGGTAACTTCCTGTAAATAATAATCCCTTGAGTCACAATACTTAAACTGGAAGGTATTACTAAAGTAAGATGTGCGTACCAACTTACCACTGGTTTTATTCCGGATTGTAGGTAACCGAAGCGATGTTTTCAATCTAAATTTACTGGAAATTTTCTGTGGTTCTATGCTCTGAGACTGTGCAATCGTTAGTTTATATATTTCTCTTTTTAACCCTAAAGTGTGTACGTTGCAATCTCTTTAATTTAAAACTCTAAACAAACCGGTGACTGAATGAGATAAAGATAATAAGTAAATGAGTTTTAAACAGACTCAGGCTGACCAATCCTGAGAAAGTATGTTTAAATAATCTAACCATCGAAGCACAACGGTAACCAACGTATAGTATTCAAATTCATATAAAAGTATCTTCCTTTACTAGGATTTGAACCACGGAAACTTCGCCGCCGTACATCAGCTGTAAACAGCTGGCCTGCGGTGATGACTTTACCACTAGAACAACCCGGTCGTTATAGTCAATTTTTATCTACAGTGTAACAAATTTGTTGTTCACAGATTTGTTCCTAATTCACTTTTTAGTTATTTGACGTAAGAAAAATGTAACACTAAATTCTTTGATTCACATTTTAATATAAACATGACTATTTAAAAGTTCCTTATTAAGTAGAATAGCAGAACTTTGGTTTGCAGTATACTCACGAATGGCTATCGCCAGACTCTGTTTCACTTTGTGCCAAATTAATCTGATTTGTATTGGTAGAGTCTAAGCTGGATTAAATTTATGGAGTTTTAAAGAAAAATAATACTGTAGTCAATTATGAAGGTACGTTAAATAAAAATAAAAATGTAATTTAGTATTTTGTTAAATTCATTTATTATCCCATGTATTCAAAGAGTTTGCACGAAACTTCTAGTCTATTTACTAAGCGTCTTTAACATCAACAAATAATTAATTCGAAATAGTAATATATGAAATCGATAGGACTACTCTAATTTGTACATGAAGTCTAAAAGTTTATTTTCGTAGTAACAGTTTAGAAGTAGCTGACAAAATAAATTACATTAATTCAACTTCTTTACTTATTTTAATTTTAAATACACATAAGAATTTTTAATAACGAGTATTATAAGCCTATAATTTTTTACATTTTGTTTAAAATGTGGCAAAGTTTTTTAGTCATTTCTTAATTTGCACGTAGATTTAAGATTGTTGTTTATTTGATTACTACTAGCAAGCTGTAAAACTTACATATGCAGTATAGACGCGGCTCAATAATAACGTTCGCATTCTCATAAAGAATTTCTCGTTTACATGAACGTAAACACATCATAAAACACATGAAAGTTTGCTACATGCATGAAAAGTACCAGCGTTAAGTAAAGTATATTGTCGTTCAGATTTCGACAACTAGTTATTTTTTAATAACAAATCGTACTTCTCTGCAATTCACGCATAATACAGATTAATTACTAATCATGATTTTTTCCTTCATATATGGAGATACCTAATTGAAAATAATCAAAACGACTAACGGCATTAAGTAAAGTCTATTGTCGTTCAGAGTTCGATAACTAGTTTTTTTTTAATATCAAATCGTACTTCTCTGCAATTTACGCATAATACAGATTAATTACAATAATATAGATCATGATTTTCCTTTCATGTATGGAGATAATTGGAAATGATCAAAACGACTAGAAATACTAATATTTTCTTATAATTAATTAATATCAATGCCCAAAACGGGCAGGTGGAGTGTTATTTTAATTGCACTCTATCTGTTTGGTCCCGGGCTAAAAGAAATAGTTCTGTTTCTTATCACATAGTCAGCCACTTATATGACTGAACTATTTAAGAACAGAAGAGGTAGAGGTGTAAAAGACACTAGTCAGAGTTATCTCCTCTGAGAGTAATGAATTTTACTATGCAGCCAGACCCTGTGGTGAATGAAGTGAAGGTGTCATTTGCAGGGTAGAAAGTGAGTGCTTTTCGGAGGGCCTGGCATGCTAATAAGCATACTCTTTCAACTCAGTGAGGAAGGCATTGGTAAACCACCTTACTCCTCGTTTTTACTTAGTAAAACCTCTAGAGGTTCAAACCAGCCTTTCGGCTGTTGACCTAAACAACAACTAATATCAGTAAAAAAAAAATAACCACAGCATTTAGTTCACTCACTTAAATCCAAAATAGGTTGTGTTTTTGTGTTTAAATAGAAGCTTAAATAAAAAACATCAAGAATTACATTCTGTTCTCTAAATTAAAAGTTGGCGAATTTTCTTTTTTTAAATTATGTGGGAGGAACAACTTGTTACATAGAACAGGAGCTTGTAGACGAACTGACTGAGATCACTTGCCAATTCCACTACGATTGCATTAGTCGGTATTGAGAGAAAGTTATCAGTTTATCCTGACAAAAATTACGAGATAAATTTTTCTGAAAGTCGTTGAATATTGTTGTAGAAGCACATATGTGACACTTTAATAAATCTCTACCCCCACGCCTCCAATTCAGAACATAAAATATTCATCTAATTAATATTAAGAAATTCGCGCACTAAATTGCTAATACAAAACATACATTGTTGTTTAATTTTGGGAACACTGTAAATAATAAAATTTATTAAAGTTGCTTAGAGAGGGTCTAATAAAAACCTGGAGGAGCAATTTTTTCAAATTGTAAAAATACTTATACACAATAAATACATAATTTTTATATAACGACAGAAGTGACGGTGAATTTTCGAATTGTTTAATTAGTTTAAGATAATTGAACAAACAAAAAATTATTTTTACTAAGTATTCAACAAATTTTATAAGAAATGATCTCATTGGCTTTCGCTATAGTTATTTTTGTAAACGCGAGATTAAAATAACTTAGTTAGAAATAAATTATAAATAATACTGAAAAATAAACGTAACTCGCAGATGATGAAACGTTCATGAAGTTGCTCCATATTTAATTTAATTTAAGGATGTTAAATGAGGTCATTTAGTTATATCTAGTCCCTCATGAAATAACTACCAACGCAGTACTAACTACTGCAGCGTTTTCTAGTATCACTGACCGCGATTGTGCGTGCATGGCAATTAGTTTTTATCACAGACGTCGTCCCTTAAAACCTGTAATTAACAATCCTCTGTACATTTATTTAAAAGGTTAAAAATAATGAGCTAATTTATCTTAAAAAATATATTAAATATCTAGGTAAATTGTACTCAGAACCACAAAAAGCGTAATGTACCGTTATTTATATTGTAGTTAACCCGGTAAAACTTACCGAGGTGGAAAATGTGTTAATTTCCGAGTCACAAAGTATTTTTGGTATAGTTAATAAAATAAATTAACGATTTATAACAATATAAAAATGTATAAACAATTTTTATTACTAAAATGACATCCCATTTTGTAATATCGATAAGAGATTTTTGAAACAAAACAAACATTTCAGGATGGAAGTTAACTTTTAACTGGATCCTGGATCCCGTCTTCCATGTATAACAGGTGATGCCAAGTAAAAGGAATAATAGTTAGGGCCACAGCTGAAAAAAATGGCGAAAACTTTAGTAACAATGACATCGATTGCGAATTGGCTTCATACAGTGACATCAAAATATTATTTACCAATAAGATGCTAGAAGAATGAAATACCGGTTGACGTGTGAAGGGAAATGACAAAACAAACGAATAAATAAGTACCTTCAAGACAGCACAGACAATGGAATAGAAAATTTGAACAAGTTATTACTTTTGAAGATTTCAAATCCACCACAAATTTATACATGGTCATCTACTGTTTAAACGAAATTCAAAATTTTTCCGAAATTGTGATTTTCCGTAGATAATTTTTCGGTTGAGTGCTCGGTTTTCCAGTCTGCATGCGTTTCGTCAGCAGCCTCGATCGAAGCTTTTTTGAAGATGTTTGAGTTTAGATGGTGATAGAATTAAGAAAACATGGCGGTACCTTAGGAAGGGTGGATTAATGAAGGAGATTTAACTACTACTGTTGTTAAAGTAATTATGTTACTGTGCAGTCACTAATAACATCTAAAATGACGTGACTTTAAAAAAATTAAATATTAGAGAAATTTCTTTTTTTGTGTTTAATATCGTTTAATATTTTAAATGCCAGATGTACAAAGTATATAACAAACAATTTCTGAAAACCCCGGTAAAAGAGAAAAACTGTTTACATACACCTACTTACGTCTTTTTAATTTTAACGAATGAAACATCAAATATGTTTTTCATTTTCAGTTAGCGTTTAAAAATGATTCTTTGACACATTGCTGTTAAAACCACGCAAATTTGGAACACGAGCTCGTTTTCTGTGATGGTTCATGAATCTGACTTGAGTTTAATTTTATATTCTTTACTGTTCACGTAAAGAGATTTTTTTTCATTTAGTTTCACGCACTTTTCTAAAGTTCTGTAGGTTCTACACAATGACTAAAACATCCCAAAAATCATAGTATAACCTAATTTTATAGCGTTTAGCTGAAAATACGTCCTTACTTTTCATACTAAAAGAAAGTCAAAAGAAAGGTGATGAAAAATATTTATGAATGCAATAGCTAATGGAAAAAGCAAGAGAACGAAATATAAAAACTGAGATTGAAATTTTGCCCAAACTTAATTAGTTTTATGGTGTTTCTTCATAAGAATAAAATAAAAAGTTAGTCATTACTTACATTTTAAAATTTTAACATTTCTGACTCCACATTTACAGCCGAAAGCACGGTAGTTTATTCTAAATATATTAAAATATATTATAGTATAACTTAATATGACTAATTGCCATTTCAGACTATTGAAATTTTTTGAAAATGTTCGTACTTTGAAATTGTAATTATTATTTGTTTGTTCTGGAAGATTTTGTTTCATACAAAGTAGAAGAATTGTTACAAATTATAATATCTTTTGTTTTTTTTTGTGTTTAATTAACTGAGACTGTTTTCGATCTGTTTTGTGTTGTGTTTTAGTTATATATTTCCCCCGAAGTAATTGATGTCATTATTAGTGAACGCGTCGGATACTTTATAAAACTAATCAATTTTCAAAAACAAAGCAGCAAAAGAAAATACAAACAATATAATTTATAAAATTGCTGTTGATGAACACCCGAGGTGCACATCATGTGGATTACACTGTATTATTAATTTTCAAACTTCATTATCAGAGAATTGAAAAGTGTCATCGAATCTCCATTGTAAAGTACGCTAACTATCCCTTTGTTTCAAATGATAGGAAGGTAAATTTAGAGTAGGTGAATACGTGGGAGGATTAAGAGAAAATGTGAAAGAGGAAAACGAAGACAAAGACGGCGAACAACTGAGAGAGAAATTCTCTCTAGCGTGAAAGTGGACCCGTATATTGTTGGGCCATAGGGAGTAATGCTGACGTTGTTGTTTTGAACTATCACTCTCCTTTTGCTACAATTCTCTGATTTTAGATTTAGGGTGGCGTAATTTTTGACAATCGTTTTCAGGAGTTAAAAATTTTACATTCAAATAGCAATTACAATTCACTGACATCAAACTGCATTACTAGTATTGTTGTCAGCAACTGTTAGGTTACTATTTTTATTTGTAAAAAAAAAACAGGTGGTAAGTTTGACAGAAGCATGCAGTGCAAACGTTTTTGTTTTTGTTTTAAATTTTAATTTACAACTATACACGATTACAGCTAAAACACTAGTAAGCATGAAAGTAGTAATTGTTAGGCGTGGAAGAAGAGGTCACACCCAGCAGCGTTTGCTCCAGGATGATGTAATCATACTAAGATGGAAATCATTTTGATGAAAATGACGAAGGTAGGTAACGATTAGGGTTAAGAAGAGGTGATAGAGATGATAGTGAAATGGCAACACAATGTCACTGGAGATGCGTACACTAAAGACGACGAAGAAATATAAAACTTGGTGAAATTTGAATGGTCATTATATCGAGCGAGATCGTTTGAATGGTTTTGTAGTGTGTCAAAAAGTATTTTACAAAGCTGTCTTGCGACTTTTTTATATAGGGAATGCGGATATCCTAATGAAGGGTGTAATTTTTCATTAACAAACCTTAATTATCTTGACTGGAACAATTGGAACACCTGGTTCATGCAGTAGCACCAAATATTTGGATTCTGTATATTCACAATGGTTTCATTAAAGCGTTGTACATGATAATGTTTAGCTTTAGTAGTAGACATCGAGATTTAACCAGCTGGAACAATCATCTAAAGGAATTATTTAGTAATAAACGCTTGCATAAGGTGTTCAATTCACGTGAGCGGCCTGTAACCACAATCCGAGATATTTCACTTTGCTATCAGTAGGTTTGTTGACCCCATTCAGGGTTACCGGCGGACATCTTTCTCTACAAAAGGTAAAGGTGACTTCAATGGACTTTCTAGAATTGACCTTAATCCTCCACTTCTTTAGTCATTTTTCCAGTTTGTTCAAATATTGTTGAATCTTCCGTGCAGCATCTGGCAGCATGCATAATTAGCGATCCTAATTAACTAAAAATTTAATATATTCTAAATAAACGAAGAAAATAGTACTTATATTTAAAAATAACCGTTAAAAGAAAAACATCCGTAACAAGTTTCTATCACTGTCTCATAATTGTTAAAATTTATTAGTTTTTTGTAATTGTAGTTGCACGTTAGAAATAAGTGTATCAGTATAAAAATCTGTTGTAAAAATATAAGGATTAAGGTGATTGCGCCAAAGGTGGCCTATGCTCCTAAGGTGGCCTGTTACGGTTCCGATGCGAGGGATACCTTGGATGTTAAGACAATGAAAAATTACCCACGACGAATAATTATTGAATTTAGTGAAATGGCAAATAGAACGATTGTTTCCGGAGAACCAGATTGCTTTTATTAGATAGTTGGCAATCACAACTAAACGATTGATTGGTTGTAATGGGCAGTTTAAGGCGGTTAAGAACGACTTGCAAAATGAACAATAGAATGAATTGAGGAACATGAAATTACAGGAATTGCACCAATAAGTAACAGAAAATACAACAAAATTCAGCACTTACCTTGGTTAAGCCTTGAATAGCTTCGCAATAACACGTGTTGGTAGATTGAAACTCACTGAACATAATTTGCAAATTAAACAGTTATAAATTCACAATACACAAATGAAAAACACACAATAAGAGTTCTCATGTAGAGATCGAAACGAAATGAATGCCAACGCCTGGCTTACATCACAAAGAAAGGCCATAATACGACATTATGACCACAACGAGAGTGCATCGACTTGTTGCCTTGACTGTTAACTTACAAGTGCAAGAGTTTGGGGACGAAGGAAGTCAGAGAGCAGTGGTAGGGGTAGGAAGAATGACGTATGCAATGAGGTCACAGGAACTACTTTATTTAGGAATTTGAAATACTGGGGAGCGGGAATCTGAGAACATTACAGCATGAAACGTGCCTTAACATGGCCCAATTCAATTTTCTGATATTAATTCTCCTACAATTAGCTAGATGCAAACACTAACTTTAACAGAGGAGCAGTCTAGCGCCATCACTAGAAACTAACATCTCTAGGAGGAACGCCGGCCATATTATTATTGTTTGTGTACTCGAAGTTGTCGGTTGGCGTCGTACTACAATATTCTGGTAAGTAATTAGAATTTCTTTGTTAATTTATATAAATTATGTATTTATAATAATCTTTGCGTATTATATAACATTTTAAACTGCTGGTTTTTGGCTTTTATTACATGTTAACACATTAAAGTTTAACCTTACGGTTAAAACCATTGGAACCATTGGCCACCTTTGTAACAGGGTGTTCTAAAGGTGCCCCGCTGGTAAAAGAAGAATATTTAACTGAAAAATAATAAAATAACTATTGGAAAATGTTTAAATACAGGCAAGAAGTAAGTTCCTGGCACCAACAATCGATGAGAAAGTTTACAAAATTTAAAACGCTTTTTAACTATGTTTTTACATTTTTTATCCTTAACTATGGCCACCTTTGGTACACCTATCTTATGTATTAAAGTTATTGTGTTCGTATTACGGAAACTTACCAGAAAAAGTGAAGACAAAAGTGGACCGACTATTTTCTAACGTATTGTGTCACTTATCGCTAAGTTCCGTTTCAGGATCTACGTAATTAAAAAATTAATACACTAAAGTTTACAATTACAAGTATTTATTACAACTAAAAGATTTACAAAATAAATAACAAACTAATTATAATGAAGTAATACAATAAATAACTTAATAATTTACTTAATACTACTTACAACAATTATATAGAATGCACATACACAATGAAACTGAATACACAATGCACATACAATAAAACTGAATAATAATAGTTCATCAACACGATTCCCAGGTACGTTGACCTGATCCAATCGTACCGATAGCTCACACAAATAAACACTTGCCAAAGATCAAACAAATACTAACTCACTGACCGCCTCGAGGGCTCTTTATATAGGTGGATCAAAAAGATAATTCCAGAGAAGCAGAGAAATTCCATGCAAATAATAAAGTACAAAAAACCCTTTTAACTGGAAAAATCTTAACTGTTGTAAGCAAGTCAACTATAGAATAAAAGGTGTTACAGGTAATCAACCGACCCTTTCACAAATAGTTATACAACAAAGACCCTTTATAAATAGGTATCCTTTTATAACTAACCCTATTGTTACTTTTTAACTCTATTATATACTCTTTACCATTTTATGAATTAAGTACTAGAGATTTCGCGAACAATGCTCTTCTTCGATATTGTCACAGTATTTTATACGTGCTATCAAAAGCCTTAATTGAAGAAATTCTATTGGTTAAAAATAGAACAGGGAGTTATACTTATTATTTTAAATACCAGACGGCTAGACTGAAGATTCTTTTAGTGGTAGTTTAATTTCAATCGGTGTGAAAATTATTTTTGCTGTAGTATTAGTTTGGAAAGGCAGCATTTTCAGTCGGAATTTTCTGTCGTGATAATATATATTTTAATAGGGTAGCTATTTATATAACATCAACAAAGAACATCATTCACTAATATAAGGTTTTTATGTAAAAAAATTATGTAAATTTGAATTATTTTTATTGAAATTTTACTGAATTGTTACAGAATATTTTACATCCATTTGTTTATTTTTTTTCTTGCAACTAAGTATTACTAAAATATTGTTATCATATCATTAATTTATATTTATTTCATTTTTTTACATCGGATGAAATTTTCCATTCATTCTTAATAATTCTAACGATTCCGCGACTTTGGAATTATTTGTTTCATCCCATTGTGGGAATTAGAGTAGTTCAATAACTATTTACGTTACGAACCTGGCAATCCTTTGTGGAAAACAGCTCAGTGACTTCTTTAATGTAACGATCTTCTACTGTTTTACTTCTTGCCATTGTGGCATTATCATCTGCGATCGTTGCAACAAGTGCGTTGTTTCTTTCCGGCATATTACTGGTAATGATAGTAAAAAGAATCGGTCACAGGATATAATCATGAGGAACGCTGGCATTGATTGTGTGCTTGTTTGGAAAAGCATCTCCTACTACCTTGTAGAATCAATCTTCTAAGAATGATCACATAAGAAGAATATGCGTCCAAACGGATTTCTTTCGGCTTGTAGAGTAAACCGGCTTGCCACACCCGATCAAAATCAGCATTTATATGAAGAAAATACTTCAGTGGTGTATATCTTTCTCTGCAAACACTCTGATACGAAATCAAAACGTTCGAAAACGTTTCCTGTAGCGGATATTAGACTTATAGTTTTGTAAGAAGCGGAAGAATGAGGAGTTTTTCCCGGTAATCAAATGAAGAAATACAGAATATATCAACTAGAACCTGAAGTAATTAGCTGAAAAAGAGGAAGAAATCACACTACAATATTTAGACAGTTAAGACAATATACAGTATTTTCAGTTTCATCAACAGCCTGATCATTAGGAGTTATCAAGCAGCAAGAACCTCTAACCTACCTCTTGTCCTGCTCTAGAACATCTTGAGCACCTACCGAAACAACTCCCTCAGGAATTAGAACCGCCGAAACGCCGACCTTGACTGTTCTCGATAGAAATCCAGCGGCTAGCCAATAATGCACAACTATCAAGTTCACCTAAATGAAAATTATCTTCGGTCAATAAAACCACAACAATGAACTTCACAAGAACCGAGCATACGAATTAAGCCCCAGTCACTGCCAAGGGTGCCAGATTCCGAATTCAGGGACGAGTTACAAAATTAAACCAAATCGTTCTAAACACAACGGAGATATAAATTTTTAATTAACCCGCAGCCTTCCACTTAATTGAACAATAATCTAACCATATTTCATCACCACAAAAAACAGGTCAACAAATATTTACAATTTACAACACAGAAAAAGTTCTATCAAACCAATTGGCTATCATAAAGCCCCGTGCTAAACATACAATAAATTTAATAATACTTCAACGTCAGCACATAACTCAACAGCTCACTACACAATTAATGTCTAAACACCTAATAAACTCTAGTATTAAAATTTTTAAAAACTGTAACATAATTCCGAAAATCACTCAATTTGCCCGCAGAAAAAATAAATAAATACAAACGAATACCAGTTAGAAACAGAATTAACTCAAACACTGAACACAAAACAATCACACATTGTTAACGCACCTTAACCTGAGGGATCGTGTAACCCACCTTCGCACACTGCTACGCTGTCTACGCAATGATTATAACAAAAACCTTCGTCCCTCTACAGATTGGGTCTCCCGGTGGTCCTTACTTATTTAATAAAAGTAAACCATACTATATCTATCTCAGTCTACAGCATCATTTCATAGAATAGGCTACATCACCAAAAATTTAGTTTTCAATTTCATCACATAAATCAGAAATCAACTCATCAACAGAAATTCAACACCACAGGACGTTTTCAATTTTATCAAGTAAAACATCATAAATGTATCTCCACATGACAACATGTAAAACCTTAAATAGGTTCTTTACTCATCTTTTAGTTTCTCTTAACACTAGACTTAAGAGTAGTACATGTTAACGTACATATTCGGGAAAGGATTGATTTCCCAAAAATCTCAGAGGGAGATCAGACTAACAACTGATTAATGCTTTTACTACCGTTTCTCAAAGACCACTGCAAGATTGACTCTTTAAATTCTAACATGCTCGTACATGTATTTAAACTTTTAAAATTATAAAATAAAATAAGGGTAAAACTCTTCCAGTTATTGACTGCTAATAATTAATAACCTGTAAAAATTAGAAATTACTGGGTGTCTAACAAATTAAAATTAAATCTACTACTTAACTCTACTACATCCGGTAATCAGCTCGTCCGTCCTTCCACGTCACCGCTAGCCCGAAATCACAACCGAATGAACAGCTCACGTAACTTCATTTTAAACACTAGGCCTATTCCGACTACTGACATTATTTAACTCTAAAATTCTCACGAAACAACTCAGTACAATATTCGTTTGTTAATCCCTTAAAGGTTTGCGACGAATTATTACATCGGAAGCATTGTACATGAAAAATGCCAGGTGACGTAATATTACGTTTCTGTCAAAACACGAACTTATTTTTGCTTTAGAACGTAATATTTCGTTGTCAACAGCCGGTAAATGTGTACCAGTCTTTTTTAGTACTGTTTTCATCCCTTGGACGACCCTAGCAGCGCTTTTGTTTAATGTTAATCTTTTCACATTTAGTAACAGTTCCTTGGCAACTAGTTTTTATTACAGTCGTATAACGTAACTAATGTTGACCGTTACTTGCCGCATGCTTGTATTAGTTTTATCATCATGTTATAATAGTATTAATTTAATTTTTGTTTTATCAGGGTTAAATAATTACAATAATAGTTTTTGAACTGCTAATTTTTTTATATACTTATAGAAATGTCACATAATAAAAAATAAAAAAATAATCAAATAATTATTCAGAGGAGAAAAATTAAGAAAAAAAGCAGGAAATCACAAATGACTGCTAAACTAAGCGTTATAAAAAGAAATGTTTGATATAAAAGTTTCAGATTTTTAAATTGTTTGCAACTTTTATTATATAAGTGTACATTTTTGGATCTAAAATGCATATTAAAGCTGCAATCTTAAAAAAAGTTTCTACAACAGAACAGCCTCCCCTAGAATATTAGCAGACATGCCGCCTACCCTACCTTTTAGAGCATAAAAACGTTGTAAACAGACACACACACACACACACACATTTTTTTGGGTTCAGGGGGTCTGAAAACTTGTATATCCGGTGAAAACTAAATTTCGAAGAATCGACAGGAAAACAATACTTTCCTTTCTACGTATTCATATAGGCAAGAAAAAGTAAAAATTTAGTTTCTGTTATAACAATAATATAACAATTTCCAAATATGAAGCTAAGGTTACAAAACTTGAATTACTTGCCGGAGCCTGCAGTTGTCACTAAAGTCTTACAATTGGCCAAGAAAATCCCATGGCCAGAGGCGTTTTGAACATCTGTGCTGAGTACCCGTTATCGCCCTAGTGTAAATGTTTGGTATTAGAGGGTTGTCATGTATTTCAAATTCTTACGCCAGATTTTCAGAGTAATGTAAATATGTTTATGGATGCACCAAAGGGTACATTGACCCTTTATATGATGTATACTTTTAAGTACTTTAAAAGTTCAGGTCAAGCTGAACATAAAATGCAATTCAATTGTATTTCACTGAAGAGAATGATCATTTGATAACAAAGCATAAAAATCTGGTGTGAAACACTCACACAACTTTCTCTTGCCAATGCAAATAATTAACAATAATTCTAACATTAGTAATAAAACATTAGAAATAAACAAAAAACTAACCTCAATAACTTAACCTAATTTTAATTATATATGAAAGACGCAAAATGAAAATCAACCTCAATTTGGCTTAAAAATACGGAAAATTGCTTTTTCACGCTAAACTAGGCTCTGTACAAAAATATACTTTAAATAAAAGTTGTAGATCTTTTAATTTCCTATAAAGTATTATACTTTTTTGTCGTAAAATGCATACTAAGGCCGAAATCTTTAAAAAATAGATTTTACACGTTTTTGTGAGAAAAAAAAAATTGGTAATTACCGCTAAACTAAGCGTTATACAAAAAAATGTTTGAAATAAAAGTTGTAAAATTTTAAATTTTCTACAGCTTTAATTATATATTTTTGCGCTAAAATGCATAATAACGCCGCAATCTTAAAAAACAATTTCTTTACGTGAAAAACGCCTCACCGAGAATTTCAGCAAACATGGCGCCTACCCTATCTTGTAGAGCATAAAAAATTTAGTAAACCAGGTGATTTTAAAAAAAATCGTAGGACCAGTTTTTGAAAAAATCGAAAAAAAGTGAAAAATTACACGAATAAACTACTACTTCCGGTTGACCGATTTTGATGAAAATGTTCGTGTCGGATCCGGTAGTGGTATGTAACTTAAGTTTTAAGTTTCAAGTTCGTACGATGTTCCGTTCTTGAGATATTCTGTTCACACACACACGCGCGCGCGCGCACACACAGACCAATGTCTAAAAACATGTTTTTTGGGTTCAGGGGGTTTGAAAACGTGTAGATCCGGTGAAAACTCGATTTCAAAAAATTGACAATCATGAAAACAATACCTACTTTCCTTCCTATATATTCATATAGGCAAGAGAAAGCAATAATTTAAAAATCAACGACTAAAGAGCTAAATATGTAACCAAACCTAGTATTTTCATTTGAACCTCGTTAAATTTTACAGTTTGGAAGTCAGCAGACTACAGTAGGTCACTCCCTACCGTAAAACTACATAATGTTTTTACTCGCTGGTGACATACGTACACATTTGGTACTAAGAAAACGTAGGCCTACGTGTGTAGATCTATAAAACATAGGTGGACAAATATCTGTACTCTCGCATCCAGAAAATGGATATTAAGAATTTGATGCGTTCATCAAATGTAAAAGTTATTTGTCTAACATTTAAATTTAAACTCTATTCTTTGTATAAAAGAGTTTAATAAAATCAACTGTAATAATATTATTTTTTCATTTCAATAAAGCTTTTTAAAAAGTACCTTAATACAATCCGCCAATTTTCATTATGTTACAATACGTAGAGGTGTTTAATTTATAAAACACATTCGAATAAATAAAACGAAGCCAACGTGTTAACAATCATGTGAAGAATAGAAATCAAAGATACGCAGGAGTCAGTAATTAGATCAGTAACTACAAACACTTTTGTGAACTTTTGGAATAAGGAATGAATAAATTAACAATCTCATGACTATGTAACTGAACATAAAATCTTAATATTAAGAAATTTTAGCTAAACATTTTGTTACAAAAACAAGATAAAGTTAACGAGCACTTGAAAACTTTCAGAAGGAATTTGGTACAGATCACTGCCTAATCTACAATAAATTAACTTATTTCCAGGAAAACGTTCAAATTTTCTTGTATTATGATATTAATATTCAGATCATCAAAAGGTAACATAACAGTTCTGAACTTTTACTAATTAAAATGTTAAAAATACTAGGTTAAAATATTGTAACACAATGCTTAAAAATGTATTATTTCACTTACGTTAACAAAAATTAGAACACTCATTTTAGTATGAAAAAAATAAGAGCCCGTGAATCTGTAATGTGAAAGTTTATAAATCTAACCCTCGAGTTTGTTGTCTCTGTTAAATTAAAGTTGGTTGGGCAGTAATTAAAAAATGCATTCGCAATATATTTTATTTATTTCCCTTGACTTGGATACGCCAAAGGTTTGCTGACTTAACTTTTATCATAACGTTTTGTCTTAAATATTATATGTCTCTCCCATACGGTAAATTAAAATTTAATTTAAAAAATATATTCAGATATTTTACCAACACAACATTGCAGAAAATCACAGGTGGCTCCGATAAAATTTTTGCAGAAATTCTCTCTGAATAAGGAATGCAAACACGCAATTCTTAATAATAATTTTACTTTTTTCACTGTTACAAATTTTATTTACTTCACAGGAAATTGGCATATACAAGAACAAAATACTTTAGCAAACGCTCAAAAGTTTTGTTATATGTTAATAGCATTCCACCAGCTTGATCTCCTTTCAGAACGTACAACAATACAGCAGCTTCAGAAAGCAGATTCCATAGTATATCTCCGATTCACAGGTAGTACATAGTTTCTGCCTTAATTCGAAAACGGTGAGCAATTGTTTCATGATCTTCTATCAAAACTTCAGTTAAGTTTATTTACTTATTCTCAGTGAAACAAACCATGCCCTCTTTCTCCGATTTTATATTCTCTAGACTACAACTTTTATTATATCCATTTTTGCGCTTAAATGCATATTAAAGCCGCAATCTCAAAAAAAAAAGATTTTTTTCACGAGAAAACAGGCTCCCGAAGAATTTCAGCAAACATGGCGCCGAGCCTATCATGTAAAAAATAAAAGATTTAGTAAATGAGGCGATTTAAAAACAAAATTGTAGGAGCTGCTTTAAGTAAATCATAAAAAGTGAAAAACGTCACGAATAAACTACTACTTCCCGTTGACTGATTTTGATGAAAATGTCGTGTCAGGTTCTCTAGTGGTACCTAACTCAAGTTTCAAATTCGTACGATGTTTTATTCTTCATATATTTTATTCACACAAAAACACACATACACACACAGACCAATCGCTAATAACATGTTTTTTAGGTTCAGGGGGCCTGAAAACGTGTACATCCGGAGAAAATTTGATTTCGAAAAATCGACATGAAAACAATACTTTCTTCCTGTACATTCATATAGGCAAGAGAAAGTAAAAAATTTCTCATATTAAAGGAACATAATGAAACTATAAGTAGACAAATTAAAATTAAGTTATATAACAGAAGAAGTTTCATACATATATTTGGAATCAGTTAATTTTAAGTTAAGGTGAAACGTTGAATACTATGACTCGTTGAAATACTCGGTGTTTCACTCGGTGAAACGTTGAAACACTATGAATATTCTTATTCTTATTGTAATAAGGAAAGCCAAGTGTAGAGACAGTGTACAAGCAATCTTTTTACAAAAAAACAATACTACTGATAAAATTGTGTAAATATTTTTTCCTATCTTTTCTTATGCTGGAAGGTGAACACATCGCAGTAACAAATATTCGGTCTACTGTATCCCTGAAAATATCCGTTGAAGAGCAGCCGAGTTGCAAATTTAGATTTTTCAACCAGGTGTGTGAACTATGAATTTATAAACGTAAAGAAAATAGTTAATGTTTACATATATTTTTAAAAACTGGTAAACAGGAAGTTATAAAATGCACATTTAATTGAATTACAGAAATATAATTTTACACAATTTTAATTTCCAAGTGGAGTATTATTTATAAAAAACTACTTTAGATCTTGTGTCAATAATAGCTAAACCAACATGTAAAACCAATTTTTATAAAATTGAGTAGTATATTTGTGTAGTTACTGTACAATCTCTTAATAATATCTAGTTCAATTACTTCTGTAACTGTTTCCGTTTACTAAAATTAGATAAGTCAAATTTCATGGAATTTATTTTACAATTTGCTCTGATTGTAATATGAGAAACGTTGAAAAGGTCTGTAATTTGTTCTCATCAATAAATTCAACACTAAAGACCTAAAGACATTTCATTTCAATTCTTTCTTTTGTTCTTTAGTCTATTCGTATCCGTAAATCTCTTTCTCTCGTAGGAATACATTCACCTTCGCATTCTGTGAAAGACAATATGCAGTAACGAGCCTTGAAAACTCCGCTCCAGTGAAAACACATTCGATAATAAATTAAACTAGTATGCTCTATCTCTGCAATTACTCAACCACCATGCATTTTTGTTACAAGCTTTTCGAAATTGCTTTAAACCTTAGTTTACAAGTCATCTGTATCTTACGCTTATCTTATATTCTTCATTATTGACGCTGCAAATTTATTCGGAATATCATTTTTCTGTTTAAATGAAAATATAATGGCGTAGAAATATTATTATCAAAAGTATTTTTAGATTATTTTTGGGAAATCTGTTTTGAAAGTACTGACACCCAGGAAAATGATGTTTTCATAGATTATTTGATTTTAATTCTCTTTAAGAAATATTCTACGTAAATAAGCCACCCGTCACCGTGACTGGCTTCTATGCCAGGGGTCTCAGTTTTAACTCTCGGTGAGGTCTGTTATTTTTACTTTCTCTTGCCTATATGAATACATAGAAAGAAAAGTATTATTTTCATGTCGAGTTTTCGAAATCGAGTTTTCACTGGTTCTACACGTTTAAAGACCCCCTGAACCCAAAAAACATGTTTTTAGCGATTGGTCTGTGTGCGTGCGCGCGCGCGCGCGTGTGTGTGAACAGAATATCTCAAGAACGAAACATCGTACGAACTTGAAACTTAAAACTTAAGTTGGATACCACTAGAGAACCCGACACGAACATCTTTATCAAAATCGGTCAACCGGAAGTAATAGTTTATTAGTGTCATTTTTTACTTTGTCGGATCCTCTAGCAGTACCTAATATAATATGTTTCAAGTTTCAACTTCGTATAATATTCCGTTCTTGAGATATTTTGTTCAAACACACACGCGCGCGCGCACACACACAGACCAATCATTAAAAACATGTTTTTTGGGTTCAGGGGGTCTGAAAACGTGAAGATCCGGTGAAAACTCGACATGAAAACAATACTTTCCTACCTATACATAGACAATAATAATTATATGTAATCGTTTTTCAGTAAAATCGGTAGGCCTAGTCTATTTATTTTTGATTTTTGTAAAGTAGTACTGCTTTATGGAATATTTATGAAATTTTATTAAAACGTGCAATTTCAAAGTACGTTTTAAAGTTTAAATATTTTATATCTGTAAATCAAAACCACCTTAAAATTTATCGGTCTTTACAAATTTGAATTAGAGAGGTCCGACTGTATTGTGATATTGAAGATTATCAAAAAAGAAATTGTTGAGTAGATAACTGTTTCAACCAAATCGCAACGTTCAACGAAATGTGGGTTTATTGCACGGACATCAATTTCGACTCACCAAGTGTATAAAACGCAAACAGAAGCTTCAAAATTATATAATTAGGTTACGTACAAGGAACTATACAAACAAGTCAACCATGTGTGGGTACTGACTGCACTGTGCAAATATTTACCGAATCTGTTGAAAATAATATAGCGTAACGTAACAAACTTTGGTTTTAAATAATAATTAAAAGAATGTGCTGATAAACGTTTATCTTCGTAAAGGTACCATAATTTTTCACGCTATTACATTAAAAGAAAACTTAATTAAAATAGTTTGTAGCGCAAGGGATTCTTTAACTACTAGATATCTTAAAAATTTTTATCAGTTATATTATTTTAACTACTTCATCAACCTCACGTTTTCTTTAGTTTTGGTTTTTCATAAAAGTTAGAATTTTTGTACCGAAAATACATAACGCTTATAAATTTTCATCTGTCTTAAAAAAGTCCACTAATTTATAAACTTTTTATACATTATTGAGTAGGTACTTCTATAACTTCAGTTCTTTAGTTTCTTTCTGCTTTTTTGCTTTTTTACTAGTACTGGTAGTAGTTTTGAGCGTAGTTATTTAGTCCTGGGAAATAATCGACAGGGTGATTCAGAACTAAACAGTAATCTCTCAGCACCTCACTCTTTAGCTAAAAATAAGAATAAAGGTTCATAAACATAGCCCTGGAGACGCTTCAATAGCGAGTTGTACAGGGTCAAAGATTTCGCCGAGAATTTAATACGCTTGGTGATATAAGACCATATAGACATTTTGGAGACTGTAATAAAGTGACAAATCTGATGGTTTCTTATATATTTGTACTTGATAAATTGAATACAATTGGTCCTAGTAATATAATTTCGTCAGTTTCAAAGATATCTTACTTAAATACTAAAACTGGGAGCTGAAAGATAAAACACATTTTTGTCTTTAACGTGGAATTACTTTGGTAAATAGTAAATTAAGGTATACTTTTTATTAATTAAATTTGTAGAAAATTTAATTCTGAAAAGATTCATGTTAATTACTTAAGAGAAAATTGAATACTAAATATTGAAATTTAACTTTATTTGAAAAAAACGAACCTAATGAGAAAAAATAATTTAACTCCATAAAATACTTATTTTGTCCATAGATTGAAGATATGAGCTGATAGTTTATTCAATACTGTAGATTTACACAAAATTATTGAATTTTAGTTTAAAATCAACGTAAAAATTAGTTTTTAGCTTCCTACAAAAGATGCGTAAAGTGTTCCCCGTTTTGTTCAATACGCAATTTCGCTCGACGATTCCTTTCCTTTCTAGCACGTCTTCTAACGTTAGGAGTATTATTAATAGTTTTGGCCTCTTCTATTACGTGATTCCTTAACTCTACTTGTGTGTCAATTTGTTTTGAATAAACAATTGACTTCATCCAACCCCATACAAGAAAGTCTGTTGGCGTGAGGCCGTGAGACCATCGTGGCCATTTTAAGCCAAAATTAAAACTACATTGGGCGATTTAAAAAAGATTATTTTCTCAACCATTTACGATAACTTTTTTAATTATTTATTTGAAAAAACTGATATGTTATAACATTCTATTATATTTGCAGTATGAAGTGTGAACTATCGTCTAACAAAAATAAATAATGCAACTGCAACAGAATTAATTATTTAATGAGATTAATAAATTACTTTTTTCTGGTAAAATAATGAAAAGAGGAATCGTCCGAATGACAGAGAGAAAAATGGGTTAGGTAGAGCAGCGTGAGAGATTGAAAGAGCGATAGATCTATTTAGAGAGGGGAAGGTGAGAAAATTAACGAGAGACAAGTCAGCAGAGTGTGAGTGATGAAAGACAAATTTATGACCCGTGATTCTTTTCAATCAGTCTTCCAAAGGTTGTAAATATTAAAATCAACGCGGTCGACAAAAGTTAATTTTTTTGCTCAGAATTACAAATTCGCTTTTTAAAACTTTTTATTCATGAATATTTTGAGAAAGAAAGAAAATTATGAAAATTATTTTCTGTGTGCTGTAACAATTTTTTCAATTTATCAAAATCAGTGATTTGAGTTTGAGCACCGTAAAATTTATGTTGTGTTATAGTATCTACCTGTGAGGAGGTCTGTTTCACCCGTTTTACTTATTCAAATGTAATACATACTTTTTGTATTGGTCTGCTTCTCAAAATTAAATATTCAAAAATCTTGAGTCGAAAATGTCTGTTTTTGTCTATTTAACCATTTTCTGCATGAACCAATTTAAACAGGATCCAGGTGTTCCAATCTAGATACTTCACGCTAACCATTGGAGCATCTTAGTATGCCAGAAAATATACCTTACATTCGGACCTCCGAATGATTTCATTTCATTGATTTGATTCCCTACATAATTAGCGTCAAAGGAAGTTTACTGAGAGTCGCATCAACATGTGCTGATCTTCAGCGACTTCTGTGTTTATGGAACTGTGGGTTTTGACTTGTGCTATTTTAACAACCTACTCAAAAATCAAATCCGGGATCTTTCACTGTTGGTTATCACGCTAACCGCTACACCACGGTGTGGTCAGTGGCTGACACTATGAAAATATTAAATCACCAATCTTTGATATAATAAAACCCAGTGTATTAATCAGTATTAATCAGCGTGTAGGAGAGCTACATAAATATTTTGTTTTGTTATTGAAGGTTACTGATTCTTTAGTAATTTATTGGTAATAATTTTTATAATTAATCTATCATGTTCTCCGTTCATACCTAGAGGAAAGATTTTTCGTCGTTCTTCAAGGAGATGATTACTCCGAATACAGACAGATCTTAACTGGAGTGCCATAAGGGTCGATCCTCTCTCCGTTACTGTACAATATCTACTCATCTGAACTGCCAGAGACTGACGTGGCTATCATCGTTACATATTCACTCTTCTACTCTCATCCTCCAATAATCCACAAAGCACAAGCGCTAATTTACAGTATCATCTGAATAATCTACAAGACTGGTTTGAAAAATGGAGTAAACAAAAGAATCTAACCAAATCTGTTCAGGTTTCCTTTACTCTTTGAAAATAAATATGTTCTAATGTCTTTCTTAATAACGTTCCTGTACGTCAGATGTGTGAAATTCGATATTTAGGGCTTTTCTTGGACAAACGACTCACGTAGCAGTCGCATATAAAAACTAAAAGACTTCTATTAAATACTAAATTACGACAATTGTACCGATTTCTGAGTAAAACTCTTCCTTTACCAAATTCTTCAAAATTACTGCTGTGCAAATAATTACTTAAACAAGTTTAGACTTACAGAGTACAATTATTTCGCTCAGCAAAATCCAGTCATCTACAGACGTTCCAATCAAAATTTTTATGTTTAATATCAAGAGCTTAATCATCTACAGACGTTCCAATCAAAATTTTTATGTTTAATATCAAGAGCTATGTACTACGTAAGCAATGAAACTCTACCCTCCGATTTAGGGTCTCATATCTGTTATGGTATCTTAGTATGGGGTAATTCTAACATGGGTATTATGAATAGGGTTTTTAAAACTCAAAAGAAAGCTCTTAGATGTATAGTGGGGCCAACCATCTAACCTCATGCAGGCCCCTATTTAAGGAGCTTAAATTGCTTACAGTTCCCTCTCTTTACATTTTTGAGGTGATTATATATGTTAGGCAAAATAATTTTATACAGAATTTCAATGTTCACAATCATAACACGAGAAACATATATGATTATTTTGTGGCTGATCACTTCACAAAATTGTTTGAAAAAACCTACTTATGCAGGGAGAAAATTATGAATAAATTACCCCAATTTTTAGAATGTTGTGATCATTTGCTTCCTTTAAAAAAATCTGCAAAATTACGTGATCGGTGAATTTTTTTATAGCGTACAAGAATTTTTTTCTTGATAGTAGTGATACATTCTGTGATTCTTATATGTATTTTAGGTGTTATTTATATGTCCTATACTCCTCCTGGAGTCTCCTGGGCGCAAAAAAATAAAAAAAGGATTCCTATCATTGAAGAGGTAGCACAGTCCTATTATAAAAAATTATTTTCAAAATTACTACTAAATCTGAATTCTCCAATTCAAGGACTTCATAGCTTTCACCTTCCTGAGAATCCATCCGGGTCCCTGAAAAGAAGATGGAACGGAGATCTCTAAATTATAACTTAAAAAAAAATAAATAAAATAAAATAAAAAATCAACCAAATAGACTAATTATCATATTTAATAGTTAATTATATATCCAATTATACGCAAATGGGTAGGCCTACCAATCTTTGTCTTTGTGTTTCCTTTTGTCATGTTACTTTGTTATGTGTACGTATATCACATTTTATAGTAGTCGTATATTTGTGTACTGTTGAAAATTTCAAATAAAAGATAAAAAAATTGTTAAATATGTAATAAAGAAGATATTTATTCTTCTATCGAGTTTTGCTCTTTTATGCAGAATATCTCTCAAGTTCATCAAGTACTATCACGTTTTCGATAAACTTTTGCATTTGTGACCCTAGTTTTATTTACAACACATTATTTTCCGAATTCACGTTAGTCGCAGTTTAGAGAAAGTTTTATAAAAATAATTTCATTGTCAGTTGACACAGCTGCAGAACAATATCTGTTCAACATTCTGCTGACAAAAGTAAGAACGTATGGGATGTGTTGTACATACAGAGCGCATAACAAATGATGTACTTCTTGAATTAACAATACCTACAAAAGGATTTGAAGTAAAATAGCATGCTCTATCACTGCATCCGAAGTTATTTACCATGAATATAGTTTCACCAGATGTAACAGTCTACTGTCATTGACTTCTAAAGTGGCGCTTAGAGTGGTTCATATCACCATTGGCTTAAAGTTTCAAATTTATATTCAAATAACCTTACAGTATATTCAGTAGACGAAAACTTATATGCGTTGTAGCAGAAATAAATCAAATTTACATATTTCTATTTATCCTTGTAGTTTATATTTTTGAAGTTTTCTTCAAAGCATGAATGGACTACACATTGTCAACACGAGTATGTCATAGTTGTCTTTGTAACTTCTCCGGAAAGTATACTTAGATTCATATTCCATTTTATTGGGTTCCAGCTAAACGGAAGAAACAAGGACGATCAAAAAGAGAGTGGATGATGGTGTCACGAATGGAGAAGAGGAGTATAAGGGATAAAGATGTGTTCAGTAGGAATTATAGCCATTTTTGGTTGAGATAAATGGTTTAGTGCTGTACAACCACCGGTGTAATCAAAATTAAAAGGACTTCCCATCTAATTACGCATAATTATCGTTTATTTATTTATTATTAAGATATGGTCACAACAAATTTTTAGTTGTGAGCGACTATGGTAGACTATTAATACGTGTGGGAAGATAAAACGCTGAAATCTAAATAACCACTACCCAAGAATCAAACCTAAAAAATTAATTTAAAAATGGCAGTTCCTGTCTGAACAAACATTTTTAAGATGAAATAACTTTTTAAATAAATTTCTGTTGAAATTTAAAGTTCTAAGTAAATTTAGTCACAGGGTTAAAATTGTTACCTCGCATATTTGAGCTGTCTAAAACAAATATTGATGAGTATATACTAAAATCATTATTGTCTACGAAAATGTAAATCACAACCGGGTAAAAATAGAAATCTAAAGTCGTAAAAAAATAATAATTTGGGATCAGAAACTTCTCGATTAAATTTCAGACTATATAATATTAGAATATAAATTCTATCGCCTGTGATATCCATTGTTTCATTCATAAAACAAATATGTGGCTGAATAAACGATTGTTTCGGTAACTATGGTAGTTAAAAGAATGGACTCCCAATCTGTTAAACGAATTGAGAGAAATGACTGAGGGATGAGTTCAGTGAGAGGGAGCGCATGAATGACTCAGCGCGCGTGAAATAGAAAGAGTTCAGAGTAGATAAAAGAGAACCACTCGATTCAAGAAAAGCATTCGATCGTAAATCATCCTATGTTCCAACATTTTCCACATAACATTAGAGTATACAAATAAAATTTCCTCCGCTGCTTAATTTTATAAACCAAATTAATAATCAATTTAATTGCCTTTTTATTGTATTATCCCGTTTTAGTTTCACAGTTTTATTATATTTGGCCCGACTTAATTATTATTTAATTACAACGTATCCGTATTACCGTTTCCGAAGGGAATTGAAAGTTAAAATTCTCGAAATTAAATAAAGTGGATCTTTTGTGAACACATTAAATCACTTCAATTTTTTAGTTAATTTTCGTTCTCCACGAGATTACTAGAATGAGAAGAAGATTTATATAATCGTAAGCAAGTTTATTTGTCATACTATGTAGATGACATCCGGTTCTGAAAAGGATACAAAATGTCATTCAAAAGTTTTTAATTAATTTGTAATACGCTACACCTTTATACTTTGTTTTAAATTCAAAACAGCCATTATTTCCCATTAGACTCCTTTCTTTAGAACTGAGAAGAGGCTTCACAGTTAGTATTAGAGCGATAAATCTGATAGAATGAAATTTATAGATGAGATTAATGTCTAGCATTATAATGCTCTTCCGTACAATGCCATTTATATTATGATGTCAGAGCACATCGAAGTGGTATCCTTTGTATGTTTTGAAGTCCACTTGAGGCTATTTAGTCTAAGAGGTTGGTCCGTATTCTAGGGTCATTCAGATTTATTACCTATTAGTAGTTAAGGTACGTTCAAAGCACGTACTATGTACAGTCTGAGTAAATAGTACTCAATTTCTGCAACTCCTTATTTCAAATATTACTTTTAACGCTAACTGAAATTAATTTTTAATGGTAAATATTACTAAAGGAGTAAAAGTTTAAACAAATCATAATATAAAAATAAACTAAATTCCTGAAAAATATTATAATTTATTCCAACATTTCTAAAGTTTCATTTTGGTACAAGAATTAACTTTCACCCAAATACTTGTCAGTGAAAATCGTGAAAATCAGTGAAAATTTATCTTCATTAACTTATTTACGAACCCAAACTAGTTTCCTTTTTTACTCTTTCTTTCAGTATTGAAGAACAATATTGAATTTCTATTTCTTTCTATTTTTTTCTTTTTAATTTCTGTTTCTATTTCAGAATTTAAATTTATATTGAAGGGAAAAAATTTCTTTTCACATATTTCGGGTATTGTATGGATCAGATATTCCACAAATGGTTTTATGTCCATATATTCAAATATATGATGGAAATGCCGTCTCTTTTGTTATGAAAAAACTAGCATTTTGAAAGAAGTAGCCATATACAATTGACTACCAGACTGGAAGACAAACAGGAAGAGGTTTTAAGAACTATAAAAATACGCATATTGTACAATGTTGTATAATACTTGAGTCACGTGATGAAAGGAGGAGTACAGCTTTTGAATTATTACAATGAATAAGCTTCATGTGATATGTTAGTTAAAAGTTATGGGCAAAAGAGGTCGGGGTATAAAAAGCATACCAAGGCTGAAAAACTCGAGAACGTGATTCTGGTGCAGCTTTACTTATTTTTGTAGAGCTGCAGCCACCAAAGTAATGGTTGCCAGGATAACTGCCAACCTTCTTGAAAGAGATAGAACCTTCAGCCTAAAGTAAAAGACATACGACTACATCCAGCGGTAGCAAGCTTAATATTTTGCTTATAAACATATTACCGAAAAAATGAATATGTGGTATTTTATAAAGAAACAGAACATTGAATGATTGGCCTATACTTTCTCTGAATGACAATTCCCTGAACTAATCAACTAGCAACCCGGATATTAGGTTAAGAATAAAATCTCTGTAATACATAATAAAATACTCGTAACTTGGTACACAGCTTTCATCCCTTGTTTTGAAAAAATAACAAAATAACAACTCATTCTAGTTCTATGCTTTATAATAATTTTCAGCTCACTTAAGTACCCAGTTACGAACTATTAATATTTTGAACAGAGGGGGAAACAAAATTCATTTACAGCTAGTCATGTCCACAACTTAATTAATTTATTTATTTTTAATCTGATGAATAATTATTATTATAACTCTAATAACTGTAATAGTATTTTCTGTAAAAAGTTATGTAAATTGTTTAATCTTGGTAAAAATTTACTTGAATCAGTAATAATTATAAAGTATTTAAAAAAAATGTAAATTGTAAACTTTTGTAAATATAGTAATGGCTTGACCCAAAGTGATGTCTTTCTTCAAAAACCTGGATTTTAAAATTTGTAAAAATATCCCGTTAATAGCTATCAAAATTGCCAAGATAACTACCAGTCTTCTTGGAAGAGACAGAACCTTCAACCTAAAGTAGAAGACACACGACTACATCTAGCGGAGGTACATTTTTTTGTATAAAATAATAATAGAGGTGTACGCAAAAGGTCCCGTGTTGATTCTTAGCTCAGTTGCTTAGCTCAGCTCATGAGCAAAATAATTCATGCATTACTTTGAAAAAATTAAAGCTATTCCAAACAATGATGAAGAAAATCTTTCATCACAGACAGACCTTTCAGTTTTAATGCCAACCTTTCAGTTTTTAATGCTTACTGTATTAGTATATTCCATCACAAAATGACTATAGTATGGATATTTTAGCTTGTGTATTGAATGAACTTATTTCACTCCCTTTCTGTATCCGTGGAAATTCAATAATTCGTAACAATAGTTAAATTCCCTTGTAGCAAAAATTGTCCTTTTTATTCAACAGTAATAAAAGTTATCAACAAGGAGTAGGATAACTTGCAGGAGATTAGATGTCGTATTGGAAACCCAGAAATGTCTCCAATACAATGGCCTCAGTTTTCAAGAGCCACAACTTAATCATAAACACCAAAGTGCGGTTGGTGAGATGCTATTTGCTCTCGGTTCTATTGCGACTTATACCTTCCAGGGTGACTACCTACAAACTCAAAGCCTTTGAACTCTGGACCTATAAAAAAATCTTGAGGATACCGTGGACTTGAAAAATTTTCAATATGGAAGTTCTAAGATTCCACAGTAAGGAGAATGAATAAAGGCCTAGAGGTGAACACTACACTGGTGGACACTTTCCAGTTTTAGTGTAAATGTTTTAGTACAGACTGTTTTGTTCATTTATTTTCATAAACCACTTCTTTTACCAGTTTGTACGCTGCCTAAGTGTTGTGATACAATTCGTGGAGCTTCGTGTATTGCCTGAACGGCTGTGTCACGGTGAATGTTGCTATTGTAAAGTTGTCATTTTGTGAAGGATCAGAAGTGTATAATTTTATTATGGATAATAAAATAAGATACAATACGGTTCCTTGTGAAACATCAGCATGGGTTAATTTAAAAAATGATTTTATATTATATATACGCCTACAGTATATATTTATGTAGCTGTATGTGCGCAGCCCAGTTTCTTTTCTCCAATTTTAGCGCAGCAAAAGGAATTAAAAAAGAGTAGAGGAATAATTCGTATGAAGAAGATAATGGAGTTAGCGGAATAATTTGTATTAATTCAGTCAATTTCGTTTTATGATGATAAATTTCACCAACAACTAAATTATAAGTTTCCTGAATACACCTATAGCAACTTACACACTTACATAAAAAGTCAAGGCAATTTATTTTAATGATATAGTATTACATAAATGAAAAAGCTAGCCTGTAAAGAACCAATTCAATTGGTTCATTCAAGCTTTATATTATGTAAAACCAACCAATAAATAGGCCCAGTATAATCGGATATTTTAATTTAAAGAAGGAGCTGAATTGCTAAACTTGGGCTATTTCTAAAATGAATCAGCTGAATTCAACTGTTGTAAATTAAGCCTTTCGTAGGTATAAAATTTCATTGAAGTAAATTAAATATTTTCTTTTAATTTAAATGGAACTCGTGATACCCAATATGAAAAGTACACACGGCTAAATCGACTTTCTATGAAAACATTATCGAAAAAACTTTTGCTGAGTTATGTTCAATAAATATTTTAAATATATAGATTATATTCAAACTATTCAAAACGTTTGATACTGAAAAATTCAATGATGTTCAATTTCACAAAAATTTGATTTGATTACATTCATTAAACAAATCCAATTCAATTGATCACATGTTAATTAACTTAGTTATGTGTTTATTTTAGTTAATAAAGTTTCTGCTCTGGAATTTCAAATTTCATTTTTTGTGATGAATTTCATATTTTATAAAATTTATAAACTAATAATTACCTGTGTATAATGTAATAGTACTATAACGTAATAGTATGTTACTGAGTGTGACTGAAATTTGTTTTAAAGTTCAAAATATAATGAATACTCATTACTTTTATTTTTTAAAACCAAATCTGTTTTGAACATTTGCGACCGCGGCGCATTTGTACCGATTAGCGCATTTTTCACCGTCTTCAGAAAATGGGATACTTTGCAATAAGCTGTCAGCAATAGGTACAACATTCCTTTACTACAACAGTACTGGTTTTTTTTTAAATTTGTTTATCGTAAATCACCGCGTAGTAGTGTTCTACAATATCTTAACTTGTTTGTAATATAACAAATTTACTGGACATCTGGAGTTGTTTATTTTTTGAGTCTATTAAAATAATAAACATCTCCAGCTGATTGAAAAATTAATACTTTAGAATTATTTAATTCACATTGACAAAATTATTTAAAAGAGTTATTTATTTTAGTTACTAGGCAACTAAAGAAGAAGAAGCGATCTTTGTAATATTTTAATGGACGGTTTAACACCAAAGGAATAAGACGTTAAAATTCCACCGTCCATTCAGTCTTAGCAAATTAGATTGTTTTATTCTTATTTTATGTGCATATTTTACAGAAGGTTGTCTCAGATTTTAAATTGATACTGCGTGAAACGGATTTATAACTTAAACGAGATTGGTGATTGCTGTTTGTGTAAGGGGATTTTTGTTATTGGGTTCGTTTACCATTTTTATTCAATAAAATATAATGAAATATAAAATAATAAGTAATTAAAGAAAAGTTTTTTTTATTTTAAATAGGCATTCTCCTGTGTGAGGAATGAGTGATCACACTACAAATTTTTCAATTCTTGTTTGGAATAATTTAATTATGCACAAAAAAGTTTGAATTCAAACCCTTGGAATAAGGTTACTTTTTTGAATTTCGGCATATCCTTGTGGTGGGAAGCGATAGTTTCTTACATGTTCATAATAGAAAATTAGTTTAAATTCTGCAGCTGTGTTCATAAAATAATCATCATAAAAATAACACTAAAGTTAAAATTGAATTTGGTGCTAAATTTCCAGGTGTTCCAATTCCGATGGCAACTTTTACAAAATTTAATAAGAAATTAAAAAAAGGATGTGTTGCGAACGCACAGAAACCTGGTTGGCCAAGATGGATTCGTAATAAACAAACTCTACAAAAGGTTCCTGAAGCTTTTGCAGCCATTTCTGTAAATTGCCTCGGGAATTCTTCACAAAGAAATAAGTATATTACGAAGACGGTACAAAAAGTTCAATAAAATTTAACTGATAATTTTTTATTGATACATTATAATTTTTTTTAACAACAGTAATATAGATATCATCATCAGAAAAATACGGGTTAGGCCTCCTGGCCTGTTCCAACCTCAAACTTAGTAATCTGTTACTTCTTAAAGTTAGGATCTCGATCTTTAGAGTTCCTCCAATACCTCGTCGTCCAGTTGACGTAAATATCTGTCTAGACGTTTGATCCTCTGGCATCCACAAAAAATAATTATACAAACTCTCTTGGCTGTATTTCCGAATAGTTGGTGTTTCTCCTGGCTCATTAGGTTAATGCCTAATATCTTCATTTATTTTATAGTACAGAAATCAATATACTGCTAAAGATCTTAGCAATCACAACTCGGTAGTCTCTATTTTTAAAAATCTCCTGAGCAGGCAAGGTTCAGCACTCTGTATCATAAATAATTAAAACTGGTAAAATCAAGGTGTGACAAAACTTTAAAACGGCCTCCTTCCCCACTTAGACTAGACAACGAGCGTTTAGCTAAAAGTGTACATAAGCGTTTGGAACCTATTAAGTTTAATTTCTCAATCTTGGTATTAAGATATATTTGACGTTAAATTCCAGATGATTACAGAAATGCACCTGTTGTAAGGTGTTGTCATTCTAACTACTTTGCTTTCGAGATGTTCAGTATACTGAGACACATCACATTTTTGTTTCCCTGGAAAACTAGAAGGTTATTTTTCTCAGCGGTTACATTAAATACATACTACAATGAGCTCTGTAAATTATTCTTACAATCTGCAAACAACAACAAATCATCAACACAAGCCAAAATCTTTCATATGAAGATTTTGGCATAAATTGGTTTCGACTTCTTTGAGTTGAACTTATAAAACGCTTTTGTCACATGCTTTTAGTACAGAAGTAAGAATTTATTTTATTGTCTGCTAAGTTTTCGAGTGAATTTTTTTTCATTATATCACCAAATGCGATATCGTCTGGCAGCTTGACCACAACAAATAATGTAAGTATACTGTGACACTTATTGCTAAGGTCCGTTTCGGGATCTAGGTAATTAAATAATTATTACACTAAGGTTTACAATTTCAAATATTTATTACACTAAAAGATTACAAAATAAATAATAAACTAATTAAAATGACTTATTACAATAAATAACTTGTTAATCTAATTAAAATAAATACAATTAATAATAAACAATAAATAACTTAATAACTCACTTAGTTCTACTTACAATCACCTTTATAATAAACACACATACAAAACACAGAAATTGAATTCACAAAAACTGCACATTAACTTTACAATACACTCATAAAAAGACTTTACACAATACACACACAACAAAGGCAGTATACCAGTCGTCGACCAACACAATACTCGGAATAGTTAACCTGTATAACAACCCGATAATCGCTCGTCGAAGATCAAACGGATAGTACTGCTGACCGCGCTCGGGTTCTCTTTATATACCATTCACAAAGATAGTTCGAGAAAAAAGTAGAGAAATCATGCAAACAATAAAGTACAAAAAAATAACCCTTTATTAATGAGTGCTAGAAAAATCCGTTGTAAACAAGTCAACAATAGCTCTTAATAGAATAAAAGTTGTTACGGGTCCCCGACCTTTTATCCAATACAATAGTTATTACAATTTTTATGAATAGACATACCTTTATTGTCCTTATTGTCCTCACTCTATTCACTCTATTATCTACTTTTATTCTATTATTCCTTTTTTACTATTTTTATCTACTCTGTACCATTTTTATGAATGAAATTCTGGAGCCGTCGCGAACCGTCTTTTATCGATATCGTTACAATACGTACTCCCGCTTGTGTATGAAGATAATTCAATTTAATATATAAATTTTATTCTTTCATATTTTTTATAATGCGAAAATAAAATTTTTATTACCACACGCCTTACAGAAACCTAGAGAAAAACTAATTGGAGTATACAGCTAAAACTGCTCTATGTAATTGGTCCATTAAACACGCATAAAAATTATTGGTTAAAAAAATTATTCATTAACAAACAATGAAAAAATGTGATTTTACTTATAGTCTTTTAAACCTCATTACATTAATGTAGAAAGCATTATTTGGGTGAACAAAACAATAAAATAACTAAAAATACATATATTTTTTGCGTTCAATTTCGGAAACTGTTTTATGAAAGCAGAGTAACTTTTGATACCGATTTAAAAATTCAGTCCCTTAAAGTTTTCTCAGTAAATTAACCGATAATCTGAATGTATGAATCACATTCAAACGATCTCAGTTATACCTTATGAATAACTCTCTGGGAGTCTCAAAGCAGATTAAATTCTTTGTGGAGAATATCTACGTTGAGCAAGTATGGGTTTTCTATTTTTTTACGACAAAGTTCCATTGTAAGACTGTATTTTTTGTCTTTGACAATACTGTACATTTAGCTGCACGATTTCCGTTTTATGTTATTTTAAAGGACGGTAAGGAATTTTACTTTAAGGAGAGAGATATCCAGTGGTAGGTACGTTCTCCGTTTATAACTACGGTTTTTGTCCGTTATTCAGACCAAGAGATCTCTACTCCATTTTTGCTTTAGACGTCGCACAGTTGGGAAGTTTCTTGTAGCTAGGTCACGGGCTAGTTGGTTTGGATGGTCATCTAGCTTTTTGCGAAATTTACCATAGAAGGACGCTGTTAGTTCCTTTACTGTTGGAATTGTGAAATCATCGTGGAGGGTTTCACTGCTTACATACAAAGGAGCGCCAGAAGCAAGTCTTAAAAATTTTGATGAGAAGGCCTGGATTGACTTTTAGTTAATATCCGCCGCTATTCCAAAGAGCCTGAACACCATAATCCAGATTGGTCGCAAAAAGGTTTTCTATATTAACATTTTCGAACGAAGGTTCTATTTTGATCGAGGTTTAATTAAGCACAAAAAACTGTTTTAAAACAAACCAAAAATAACACAGATTACCCGGACAAGAAAATTTTGGGTCATTAGAGTAATATTTTGTGCTTTTTAAACGATCAGACTAAATAAATAAGAATAATCAAAAACTTACCTACAAAATAAGTAAGAAAGTGAGTAACTTACTCGTATATCAGTTGTTTTGCTCAATAATAACTTATATTTTTTTAATGAGTACTGAAAATATTTTTCCACTGATTAAATGTTAATTAATAAAATTTCCTCTGCTCCAATCTTTGCTTAACTTATGATGTCGTGTCTTTAAACTTTTCTTTGTTCACTAACTTAGTTTCTTCAATAATTTATTGGCCCCTTTTTTGTTTTGAACAATCTACAAAAATTATCATGAAATTTTTTTTAAACTACAATGAGTCTTTGTTTACTTCGTTCATGAACTTTATTTTTAATTAATTATAGTTACTTTATTTTCAGAGAAAGTATACAAACGGTTATCATTGTTTCGTATAATTATTCTTTACCGACGCATGTTATCTTACTGGTTGTAAATTATGATTGAAAAAAGAATAACAAAGCTAAAAAACTACTGTTTCTAAATTCTATTTTTAAGATGAATGGAGGAATCAAACAATTCTGACCGTCCGATGGTGCACTAGTTTTGTTACTTAAAGTCTTTGTTTTAATGTTAGAAATTTGAAGTAGTCTCATCCGAGCACGAAATAAATATAGCTACCAGTTATATCATCTACAAAAAAGTCTACTTAGTTCATTAATGAAGCGTAGTTTCATTCATCCTTTAAGCAGAAAAATGGAATTGAAATACAAGAATATAACTCATTGCCCGGTTTGAATTCTAACGTTTGATTGTAAAATAAATTATAGAGGATAATAACAATTAAGTGAGTGATTGATAAATTATGAATAGCTGACATCAAATCGAAAATTAATCGGTTTATTTATAAAAAAATAAATAAAAACACAGGTTCATTATTACTCTACAAAATAAGCAGTTGATTAATTTTTTTTTACATTTTTGGCCCATTTTTTTATAATCGACATAATATAATTCTGCATGAAAATGCAATTGGAAACAAGTAAGGAATCCCTACTGGTGTAAATAAATTAAGGTAAACTTCATATAGAACGTATAACATTTTGATTTTATATTCTCCTTTGCGTTCATTTTGCACTTCTTCCTCACTTCCACTGGAACTCGTTCCACTTATCGCGTATACGTACGTGGCAAAATGACGTCACAAACTAATAGGATTGGACCCCCTCCCAAATACACCCTACGGTTATATATTCATCGTTTTACGTACACATATGAAATAAACGATCTACTCTCTTCTTTACCTGCCTACAATCTAACTCATGAAACGTTACGGGTTCTCTCATCTTCTCTTGCTCACTCTCCCCGCAAATTCAAGCTATCTCGCTCCGCGACTGAATTTGGAAGCTTTGTTAGTGAAAAATCAGCCCTGAAAACACGGTATATAACTTTTTTAGTGTATGTGAATTCAATATGTGATTATTGAATCGTTTTTATGTTTGCTTTCTTTGAATCATTTCTATCCATCATACCTTAATCGTGTTCGTCCTCACTGCATCTCCGCATTCACAGTAATTCACTTCCCATTTCACTCTTTTCATTAATTTCTTTCTCTGAATCAGTTTTTATCGTTCACTACTTAAGTATTACTAAAACTTTACTAGCAAATATCTATAACTTCCATTTGTAATCATAGGATCTAGCATATGCTAGATCCTCCAAGAAGATACGTAATACAAATATATATTTGTATTACGTATTAAAATGTTGGCCTACCTATTTTTATTTGTAAAGTAAACATACAATCATTAGGCCTGCATTTAAAACGCAATATATAGTCCAATGTATTTTAATAGAAATGCTGTTTGTTCTAAAAGCCTATTCCCAGGATCCTAGTACTATGCCTAAGCAAAATAGAGTAATGGGAAAGAACAACTAGCAAATAGTTAAGATAAAGCGCTAGTTTTCACTAGCGCGCTAGTGGAATATGTTTGATTTACCTAGTGCTAGTAGGGGAGAAAAGGTCACGTGATTGATTAGCGCTAGTAAACTAGCTTAGTGTGAACCTTTGGAAACGATGCTTGTTGCTAGTAAGCTGTACTTCATACAACAATACAAATCACATTTCACGTATTTTTTATATCACTGGCATTATCAGCTTTGGGGAACCGTTACCTAAGCGCTAGTAGGTTCTGCTAGTAGTAGCAGCCAGTAAACTACTATTGTGGAAATATGCCTTAAAATACAGAATTCCACCTAACGGATTTAAATAGTTTTTACGTTATTGCAAAGAGGACACTTTTGAGATTCTGTAAAATAGAAATTGGTAAAAACCGTAACGATAAACTGCGAAGTAAATAAAAAAATAATTTAATTAAGATTTCAATGATGCTATTATTCTGGCGACAGCCTTGTACTTGTTTTGAAGGGTTGTTTATTTAGGTGCATAATATTAAATATTAAATTACACTGATTTAAAACATTGCAAAATAAGACTATAAGTGTTTCTGTAATTGTGAAATTTGTTATTTAGAATAAATTAGTGTTATTGTGCGAATTAATTCACAGTGGTCAGGAAGTAAGATTTTAATGTAGTACGAATAATTTATGAAAATAGTCTATCGAATGTTCAGTAGCATAAAATATTTATTACAGACATTCAGTTACAATATATTTAAAATTATTTCCACCCATTTTTTATAAGTTTAAATGCTTTATCATGAAAAACTTAATTGTTAGTGACAACACTGAGGTTTTTAAACATTCAATAAGTGTGTTATTGTATAACGATCTGTCTAGAAATCAAATCAGAGAACTTTAAATTGCAGTTATGCGTTTTACTGACTAAGCCACTCCAGCAACGTCCGTCTATTTTGTTTTATAAGTAATTAGTAAAGCTAAGTAATCAGTATAAGCAATCAGTAAAGCTAACTGATTAAAATTATGAAAACTCTTTTAAGTTATTCAGAACAAGCGTAAACTAGCCATTTTTTTTTATTCTTACAACTACGCCATTTTAACATTAAACAGTAACCTTTAGTAATAAAATAAAGCATTTTTAAAACAAACCGTTATGAAAGTTGATTTACAAGTTACGAAATTAAAAATGTACGAACTGAAACATAGATAAAAAATATAAAGTAAACAAATTTAAAAGATAAATAGTTAATGTGCTCTTCAAAATTGATATCAGCGTAAAGTTCGTTAGAATAATAATATTAGGTGCACTAAAGATAAGTACCTACTAATAACTTCCTAACATACATGATAGGCCTACAGCATTAAGGTAAGTAAAAAAGTACAAATAACTAAAAAAAAGTACATATAATCTAAAAATGCTACATTTTATAACGCAAAATATAGTTAAATTTAATAAATGAGTCGCATATAAATACGAGGCGTGTTCAGAAAGTAAGTAACGTTTCATTCTACTGTCGCCGTAGCGCTGCAATCGGTGTTCCGTGCATGCGCACTAGTCGTCCTTGTTCACTGGCTATCGACTCACGCCATTGTAGTTGTTCTATGTTGTTTTTTCAGTTTTCTCTGAACGTTTAAAATGTTTAAGACAATTAGTAATCCCGCCGATTGTTAGATTCGTTCTGTAATAAGATTTTTGAACGCAAGGAATGTGAAACCGGCTGAAATTTATCGTCAACTTCGAGATTTTTACGGGGAAGACGTGATGAGTGAGAGTTCCTATCCGTTTGTTCAAAACAAACGGAAAGGAATGCTCAGTAACGGAATTGTGTTGCTCCATGAGAATGCTCGGCCCCATACCGCTGGCGAGACTCAAACATTGGTTCGACAATTTCGTTGGGAGCAGTTCGATCACCTGCTCTACAGCCCGGATTTGGCACCGTCTGACTACCACTTGTTCCTGTACGTGAAACGCGAGCTAGGCGGCCAGCGTTTTGAAACCGACAATGAAGTGAAAACTGCCTTGGAGTCGTGGCTACATTCGTTGGCGGGAACCTTCTACGAAGAGGGAATAGACAAATTGATCACCCGCTACGACAAGTGTTTGAACATCGGTGGAAACTATATCGGAAAATAGTTTAAGGTTTGGGCTTTCATGTAAAAATAAAATTGTGTTGAAAAAAAATTTTTTTACGTGTTTTTTTTTTAAACGGCACTTACTTTCTGAACACGCCTCGTATTTGTCATCTTAGTGTGAACACGAGCAAGCTACTTATGTAATGAATTTAAATTAAAATTTCTCAAAAGAGTTCATTTACTTGTTACTATGCTTTTATAAAGTTTTGCATAATGTAAAGTTTACGTAAACAATGTAACTAAAATAAATTTATTTACTAATTTCATTTTATTTAGAAATACTTTCAATTATTTTTATAATTATTATATTAATTATGTCTAAGCTGCGCACATTAATGACTGGGTATTTCAACGGTTTTAATTTCTTAGAAAACTAGGTAGACAATACTGCTAATTTTGCTTGGTTACTGTATTTATGTTTTCGAAAACAATGTAGGTACATATTGCAACTGTTACAGTAACACATCTGTATAGTGGATATGAAACTGTAGCCGACACGTTAGGGACCGGCAGAAAAAGTGTATGGTTTTGAAATGTATAAAATAAATCAGAAATAAGATGTAAAACGAAATGTATTAACAGATTTCAAACATCATTTCTTGCCATTTTTTATTAAAGCACTTTAATTCTAAAATTCACTTATTTTGTTTTAAAAATGATGTCAGTCAGGTGATGACCCTCATTCTGCACGCATTCATGTAATCGTACTTGAAAATTATCAATTGCCTTCACAACCATGTCGTTCGGCATCACCGCTAGTTAATTTTGAATTGCTAGCTTCAGATCTTCAGTTGCTTTACGACATACACTTTCGATTAAAAATATCCCGAAGAAAAAAGTCACATACCGAAAGATCTGGGGAGCGAGCAGGCCCATGAAGGTCACCATTTCTTGAAATCACGTGTTCTGGAAACATTTGTCGTAACATATTCATTGACACTCTGGCAGTGTGAGCAGTAGCCCCATCTTGTTGCAACCAAAAATTTGCAGAGTCAATTTCACGACGTAACTCTGGTGCAAGGCAGTTATTTAGCATTTCGTCAAAACGACTTGAAGTGATCGAAACTGCTCGACCGTTCTCTTCGTAAAAATATGGACCTATCACTCCGAATTTAACCACTGCGCACCAAACTGTCACACGTTCACAATGAAGTGGTTTTTCTTGTAGGCTACGAGAATTTTATGCCGCCAAGTACCGGAAATTTTGTTTATTTAAACAACCAGACAATGAAAATGGGCCTCATCTGACATTATGATTATTGAATCGTTAGTTAAAATGTTCAGAATTGATTGTGCACATTCTCTTCGGTTTTGGAAATCATGTTGGCTTAGTTCTTGAACAGTTATGATTTTATACGGATAAAAATGAAGATCCAAACGCAAAACTCTTCAAACACTTCGATCTGATATTCCTAGCACAGTTGCGTGATATACATCAGGGAGACGTGGACTTCTGGCTACTGACAATCGCAAAGCATCTGTGTTCTTGGGAGTACAAACGCTACGTGGATGGCCTGTAGGTTTCCGTTTAAAAGATGAAGCCGTTTCTCTAAAATTTTTAACCCAACGCATTATTGGATTGCGACTGGGAATAGTACCGTGTCTACTTACTCGAAACTTTGTACGGAACAAACGCTGGGTTTTGACTACCGAGTAACCGTTACTAAAGTAAGTCTCTATGACGAAAGCACAATGTTGTGCGTTCCACGACTCCATTGCAACTGTAATGGCATTGAGCCGGGGAATGAAATTCATTGACCCGGTTCTCTCCACTCGCATTGCTGCGATGAACAGTCAAATCAAAAACCATCCACTTTTTCTTTTGGTCCCTGTATAATATTCTAGCAACACACAAAAGCATTGAAGTTAACAGTGAAGGTGATAATATCATAATAAAAAAACAAGTTCTGAGTAGCCCAAATGTGATGGTAGCTTATGAGAAAATAGTGATCTTATGTGTTTAGTTACTTGATTACGTTACAATTAAACATTCTATCTCTAAACTGCGATACATATTTAATTATTTGAAGAAATAAATCTTTATTTTTCATTTAAAATCAATTCAACAGCTTGATTATTAACGATTACGATGGGTATGATACATTTATTGGTGTTTGATAAGTTATAATGTTCGAGTCACTGGTCAGGGATCGAAACTGGTACCATCTGGTTTGCAATGCGATGTAGAGGCGGTTGAAGTAAAACATTATTTTCACTTAAATTTCAAAACAAAAAGTTGAAAATAAGAAAAATTCCATTACCTTTTAATTTAAAATATATCGTAGACTTGAATGAATCATCTAAATTACTTCTGTTGTTAGTAACAATTTAAATACTGTAACTTATATGATATTTTAATTTTATTATTAGCAAAGAAAAACTAATTACATATTTTTATTTACAGTTAATTTTACTGATTATGCTTTGGATAAGTATACATGTCATTTTATTTTCTTCTCTTAGCAATAGAGTAGATATTCAGACTAACTAACCGTTTAAAAAAATATTTTAACAGCAGATTTAAGTTACATAATAAATAAGAGACTATATTTCTTTTCTTTTCATTTTGTATTGCAGTTCTTTCTTTCTTATTTAATAACTTTAAACAATTATTTGTAATTCAATGTGTCTGTACTACCCAAGCAAGATAATGGGTCCGAAGATAGTAGATGGACACCATAGGTTACGAGGTCGAGAAGGACTGTAGAAGGAAAATGAACGATTAATGGAAACGATTAGAAAATAAGGCTAAAATTTTACGGACACGTATATCGAATTGATGACAACTGGTTAAAAAAAATCAGACACTAAACAATAGATCTAAAGTATTAGATAAATGGTATAAAGAAGTCACCCAGGATTTTGAGAAAACAGGAATGAACCGAGAAAATTTAATAAACCGAACCAAATTCAGACAAAAATTACGGACTTTAAGGGCTTCAACTAATTTGATTCACTTATTATAATATAAACAAATGTCCACATCACGCAAGGAAAGAACCAAGAAAAAATTATTTAACTTATCGAAAAACTGGTTAAAAAAATTCATTCAAGTTAAAATTCGTTAATTAATGTTTTTGTACAATTATTTTTATTTTTCTGAACAAGAAACCGATAAGGCTGAAGGAAACCGTCACTGAAACAAAACGTTGTAAGGATGCAATTCACGGGTAGGAGTTGCTCTCGATTTAAGAGCATTGGCAAACCTCATCCAGTAAACGTACGCCAGAAATTTGTCGAGATGTTTACCATTTGCGTTTACTTGAAACGATAATTAAGAAAGAACAAATAATAATCTTTTAGAAAATGTTGGTATTTAGTTCGTAGGCAAATAAAAAAATTAATAAAATTTAAAGAATTTGTCAACTAGAATGAGTAAAGTTTTATTTCTAGTATTAATTATCAATATTCATTTTTATTGTGAATTAACAAAAGAACTGAACTTCATTGCACGATAGAAAATAAATATAGTAATTGAGAGTTTCATGACGTAGGTCATTGAATTAAACACTGAGTACATCATAACCAAATGACCAAAATGATGTTGAAACAGGAGCAATGTAACCGTTCAGCGTTTACCTACTCACAGGCCATTGAGCATTAATTTCAACCAATATGCTTCTGACCTTTTACTTTGGTTTGGACATATTTGCAATGGCAGTGTTATATATATATATCATGCGTAATTTATATACCGACTGCATGATTAAATAAATTTCAGTTTAATTGAAATCGTAATTAAAAAAGTTAAAGTTATACGGTTTAATCAGTTAAAGCGAAATAGTTAAAGAGAGAATTAAACGGAAGTAGTAGACTAATTAAATTTTAGTTAAGTTATATTGCTGCTACAGGAGTTAGTACAGTAGTAGAGGTAAAGATAAGGGGGTCGAGGGGAGTGGAAGTTAACAGAACAATGGAGTTGTGGAAGTATCAAATTGCGTTTCAGGGTTTGGTTTAATACGAACGCGCTCCTGTAACTGTGAGTGTACGTAAGGCCACCTCCTCTTGTAGCGCTATTATACATAATTGCACGCTTAAGTGAGGATGACAGGTCGACAAGAATTTCATACCCTCTGAAGCAACCAACTACTCAACAAACATGGTGTAGCCCAACTGCGCTTGTCGTACTGCGTTTAATGACTAATAAAACAAATTTTCCACCAAAATATTGCACTTGTGAAAAGAAAGTTTTTGAGCCTCAATGTTGACGGGCTTCAAGTTTTGCTAAAAATATTAAAAACTCTTTGGATCTTAACTCAAAATGTTCTTGTGAATCTATTCAGTAATTCAGCCGTTTTTTTTATGAATCAAAATCTGTTTTTTTTTACGTAGAGGAACTCAATGTAGATTTATAGTTACAGTTAATAAAGATTTTATTCCTGAAGTGAGGCAACATATTGAGCATAGATTAATAGCTGAAAACAACATGAGTACGGATGTTCTAATCCAAACAAAATGTTTAAAATATCTGTTGATTGTTAACGGGCATACTCGTTTAATGTTGTTGAATATTTTAAATGTTCAATTATCCGGAAATGACGACTGTGGCAGGTAATAGCTCTTGATTTAATGGGACTGTACCCCAAAAAATATCGAGGAAAAATGAAAAACCTAGAGAAATAACCAAACTGTTCACACGTTGGGTGGAGTCGTTTCCGATACGAGTTATGTATACGCAGCTATACAGCTACGACTGGACGGATCCTTAATATCCTACAAATCTAGTCGTTACTGTAATTTGGCGCTATTGCCCTCGTACGCTCGCCAAACCATTAAATACACGGCAGTACAATCGTTATTATAAAATAAAGAGATATCAAAACTAAAGTTGAAAATTATTTAACTTTACAGCCAAATTATCGAACAAGATTCGTTTTATTGGCTATTAATTATTTCAATGTCTACTTTGACCGAAAACCAACCTGCCTGCCCACTGTACCTTATAACTTCCCTCACTAACTTCTGTTCAGATTCATGAACTTAAGCAGGTGAAAAGGCCTTCAACAAGTATTCACTTTGTCCCAGTCATCGATCCACTGAGAAGGGTCCAACCCATTTAGAGTTAAAACCCGTAAGGTGTTCAGTAATTTTATTACTAATGACGTGGTTTCTTCGAAATACCGGATCTCCTGGTTCGAAGTCTCTATCGTCCGTTACGTGCACCTTCCTCGCATGCTGTTATGTTCGAGCTGTTCCTTCGAATAAGAACTCTCTGGAAATTAACTAAGTGATCGTTCCGCTAGAATATAGAATCAATCCCGTTATTCCTACGTTAAGATTAAATGAATCAGTAATTTCAGAAAGCTCGTAAGTCAAAATTTTATATGGTTTTCTTTATGCATTTTCGGACAAACTGAACACACCATCAAAGCAAAAATCATACATTACACCTGTCTGGCTTTCCTTAAGAAACACAACAATAAGAAAAGGCTTATTCTCAACAGGTTGACTGCTGTGAGAAAAAACTTTTACGTCTAAGGTCACACTGCCGGAAACGCTTTGAAGCACATATCAGTAAATCTTTTTTGTCGTTTTTACTTACTCTGGTATTGAAAATTATGCCGACTTCAACAATGTCCTTAGCTTTTTATAAGTTTTTTTTTACTCGGATGTTATTTAATTTTTTATCAGCATTAATTTACGCGCTTTGAAAAGAATTGTCGCTGCCTCCAGACATAATGGTTAGCGCGCTTGCCTTCTAACGGAAAATCCCACGTTCGATTCTCGAATAGGGTTGGGAAATTATACATAAAAACCCATCGTTTCATACTTCGAAGTAGTCTCTAATAACCAATTAAAAAATAAAAGAATGAAATTAATTTTTTCTTAGAAGTAACACATTTTTATTTACGCATACTGCCTAAAATGAAAAAAGTTTTAGCAGTTCTGGCAAGACTAGTTATCAGTCGAATAGCAGTCAACCTGTTAAGAATATAAAATGCTTCCTTCTAATTAACGAATGAAAGTGGATCTTTTGAAGCTTCAGTTCTACTTTCTAGTGGAAGCGGCTATTCAAAAATCTTTTCAAGGGAGATAACTAATGTTTGTGATGATAATAAAGAACATGAGTAGTCTTCGAAACCAACATTTTTCTTTCTTAAGGTAAACAATTGCAATTGTTATTATTACAAAAAGCTATTTAAGTCACTTGTAAATAAGTGAAATAAATAAATTAATTAATACTACAGTACTACACAATTTTTTGTATGGTCTAAGAACGTTCTTTACAGAAAACAACAGAAGTTAGCAATTTATCCCAGTTTATATCTGAAACACCTTCACACTAAATTTACAATTTTTTTAACAGTGGTTTATATTCAAAAAGACAAAAGTATACATTTTATATTAAAGGGTACAGCTCTTTTTTATTTTTATTATATTTTATAATTATATTTTTGCTTTCGCTTGCCTGTATGAATACATAGGAAGGAAATTATTGTTTTCATTTAATATTGTTTTCTATTGAAACGTAGTTATTACCAGTTTTTTTTATTTTTCCAAAAGTTACTTTTTTACTTATGGGTTCTCTGAAATGAACGATTCACTGCTTTAAATCTATATTTTCGTTTGCAACATCAACTATAAAGGTTATTAGCGGCTGAAATGGGATTTTGAAATACTCAGGAGGTACTATTAGACCTAAAATTATATTATTACAAAAACGTATTATGTAATAATCTGATCTTTTCCATTTAGGAAGTCAGTAAGCTACCATCCTAGTAATTAGTAATCAGTAAGAAGTTATAATCAGTAACGGTTAACGATATGACATGTAATCATATTAGGTAACATTGGTTTCAGACTTACCTTATCTCAAATTTATTTTATATGTAAGAGTAGTGTTTTAATGTTATTTCTTTTTTTGAAAATACTCTCTCAGGTATGGTCGGCCTGAGCTTGTACAAGACTATACTTATTTACACGTCATACATATCATCCTCATCTCATTGCATCATGGGGGTTGCTTATTGTTCTTAACTGAACAATTGCCAGTACACACATTAGAGATTAATACAATTCTTTCTTAGTGGAAAAAAAAGTGTCACAAATGTCAAACTTATTAGCTAAAATGCTTTTAGAAAATAATTCGGTTATTTTAAATTTTGGCCTAAGAGCTCGCCAACTCTCCATCTTAGCTGTATACGTGTCCTGTAGTGAGATCCTGAGCACCATGCCTAATTTTTTAATATCGAGGAGTAGAGTACCTTCAGTAACTTACTTCTTTACTGAAAGTCTATCTTTTTTTTAATTTATAAATTCATGCCAAAGTTTTTATAAATTCCGGTCTAGTTTGGAAAGCTTTAAAATATCTTTAACATTATAACAATTATTTTTTAATGTTTTAACGTTATATATTATTTCAATAAATTCTGCTGTAAACAATGAATATGGAGCGCATTACCGGTGAACTGATCACCACGGATGTAAACAGTGTCTCACACTTCCGGTGTACTGACGCGAGTACGGCGATTTCGATTTGATATTACTCTATAAAAATTATTAATAAAATAATTATTGTTAGGTTTTAAAAAACTTTATTTAGAAAAGCAAATATAATATAAATTTACCTAACATACACTTATTAAGCATGAAAAGGATAATATCTATTAACTTAAATTCTATGGTACAAAATGGTGAATAAAATAGGCATATTATTAAACACTTTGAACACGTTGTGTTTATATTGTGACATTTATCGCTAAGGTCCGTTTCGGGATCTAGGTTATTAAATAATTAATACACTAAAGTTTACAATAACAAATATTTAATACACTAAAAGATTTACAAAATAAATAATAAACTAATTATAATAAAGTAATTCAATAAATAACTTAATAATTTACGTAAAATAAATAATGAACTAATTATAATGGAGTAACAAAATAAATAATTTAAATAATTTACTTAGTACTACTTACAATAATTATACACAAAGCACATACACAAAAAGATAGTATAACAATACCTCGGAACCGTTAACCAGATATAACGCCCTGATAGCACGAAATTAACACTCGTCAGAGATCAAACGGATACTAACTGACCGCGCTCGAGGTTCTATTTATAAAATCGGTCCAAAGAATCTTCCCGAAAGACACTGAAATTCGATACAAATAATAAAGTACTAAAAAAACCCTTTATAAATGAGTGCTAGAAAAATTAATTGTAAACAAGTCAACAATAGACCTATTGTAAATAGAAAGTGTAATCAACCGGCCCTTTCATAAATAGTTATACAACAATAACCCGACCTTCTCATACACCTTTTATAAATAGGTAGACTTTTATTGTTACTATTGCCCTATTTTTACTTTTTCACTCTATTATCTACTCTTTGCCATTTTATGAATGTGGGTACTAAAAATTTCGCGACCATCCCTTTCTTTGATATTGTCACAATATGAATTATTTACTTGCGCTTGCAAAAATATATAAAACTGAATATTTCTTGTTTTCAAGTAAAGTATGTCTTCAACAGTATGTCTTTAAAAACAAACTCTGTACCTAGCTAAATATTTCATTATATTTGCATAGACAGAAAGATTGAAACGATGAGTAACTCAGAAATTAATTCAAATTCAGCTGAAGGTTAAGCATTAGACCTACTAGTCTCAGTATTGTTTAGGGATGATAATCTGATAAATGTTTCTTTTACAGTGAATTTCTTTAATGGCTGCACAAAATCAGTCGTGAAATACTGTCACTGTAGTGAGAATAGATACTTAAAATTAATCAAAATACATAGAAGTTCAATTAATTTTTCTAGATTTATAAACTTGAAAACCTTTACTTCCTGTACAGTAATTTATTTTCTGAAAAATACCATCCTCTGATGCTTTTATAAATAGCAAAACAAAATAAATTTAGATGCATATATTACCCTCGGGGCGTTTGCATTTATTCAATATTCAAAAGTTTGTTACTAGGCCAACGTTGTTGTTTTGAACAGCTGAGATATAAATAATAAAAGGACCAGTTTTAACAAATCTGCATAGGGTATGTCATACAATAGGGAATTCAATAATTTTTTGAGCTCATATTGCTTTTATATCGAATCCAATAAAATTTCTAATTTAATGCGAACTATTCGTCCGCATTGATTACAGAAATTCCAGTGCGTATTATAATCGCTGGCACCCTATATTTGGTATATAATAGTTTGAAAATTAAACAAAATATTAAGAAATTAACAGTAACTGAATATTAATATGAACTAACTATACAAAAACTAAAAGCCAATTGGTAGAAATTGAGAAAATACTTAAGATGTGGTAAATAGAATTACAAAAATAGAACAATAAACATTTTATTATTATAATAATAAATTATATTGTGTTTTATGTCGTCAGCGCAGAAGAAGAGCGATGCATGATATTACTGGCTTTTGTTAAATGTATTGTTATTTTTGTTAATTTGACTGAAGATTTTTTTGGGTGTTATGACATCTTTAAAAACGCAAGTTTGTTTTCTTAGGCCTATTTGTTTACTAGACTTCATTTTATAAATAATTTGTATATAAAAATCCCTAATGGTGTACGTTGCAATCTGTTCAATTTAAGAACAATAGGCAACCCGTTACCCAATTGGATGAAATGCAAATGAGTTGTTGTCTTGTACAGACTTAGGTCAATCATTCCTGAGAGAGTATGGTTAACTGAACTCCGACCATCAACGTACACCGGTAACCATTGTCTAGTATTCCAATCTGTATAAAAGTAACTAAGATTATTTTGTAGTACAAGATTTTAAACATGAATCTCTGTCTTCAAACGTCAGCTGTTAAACAGCTCACTCGCGGTGACGACTTTACCTTTAGACCAACCAGGCGGTTTAAATAATAATGAATATAAGTGTCTTTTTATTTCGGTTTACATAACCAAATTTTCCTGATCACTGTCGAAAATTTTAAAATTAATATTGCGAATATCAATAACCATAGCCATTACCTTTACTGGTAATTCATTTGCTTTAATAATTATTTTCTGAAATAAAGGTATATAAATTTTTTTAAGGTTTCATACTGATAAACTATCCAAAAAATAAATGCATTTAACTTTAAAAAATGAAAATTATTCAGAACACTCTTTAGAAAAGAACATGAAATCAGGAGAGCGTTACGCAAGTAATTCATAGCACTCGTAAAACTACTCAATTATTTGTGACTATGAATACGGTTGTTTTAATTAAAATTTTGAAAATTAACAATATGAAGTTTCTCCTAAACAATGTATACTATTGAAATAGTAGTCCTTAAAATTACAAATAACTTTTATTAATCTCATTACTTTATGTTAAAAACCAAAACTATATTTTAGTGTACCTAAGTCCTTCCAACGATAGCACATAGTACATGAATACAGTATAGCCTTAAACAAAGCTTTCCCTAATCAGGTATGGAATATCTGTTTACAAGTATAATTTTACAAAATGTTACATTTAAAAAAATTAATTTTAATGTTAGTGCTAATATTATTATTAACTTCAGCAAATTTGTAGCTTTTTATATGCATATATTTTTTGTGTCCATGACAAACGATTATGATATAATTCCATTTTTAATAATATAGAAATAACTTACAAAAAATTATGAACATAGACAAACTATATTGTGACTAAGGTCTTTTCCGGTATCTGAGTAAAATAAATAATTAACTAACTATCAACTATTACCACTATAAATTACAATTAATAGTCTTCCTTAAATCCGCTAATAAGTTTAAATTAATACAATCTAATTGATAATTGTAATAAAGAATAATCAATGTTATTAAATAAACTTAACTAGTAACTAGATTATTTTACACTTAATTTAAGTAAATCCTACTTACAACCAATTATACGATGTATATAGTAAACTAAATATACAGTAAAACAGAATATACAGTAGACCGAATATACAGTAAACGTTAGATCTTCTCCAAACATAACTGTTACGCGGTACACAATTCACTTGCAGATGACAATTCAAGGTGACTCCTAAATAAATGGCAACCTCTTTAAATACATAACTTATCGAATTTACTAGACTAATACAGATTTTCTATTCAATACTAAAAATACAAACACTTTCTCTCCGGTTTTGGATAGTTCGTAAATATCTGAACAGAAGGTAAACACACTAGAATTGAATAAAAGTTAACAACACCATTACAACAGAGCTAGTTACGAGTATTTAATTAGGTACACCGACCCTTCTCAAGTAGCCATCACAACAATAGGCCTTATATATACTATTATTTTATTAAACATTTTATTTTGTTTGTATACACTACATATATGATACATAATGAACAGCCAAAACAAAACTAATTAAATATAACACTCACCACAGAGTATTATATCCATTCGAGATCTTTCGTCTCTCTCGGAGACATCCTCAGGAACTAAGGATTCGGCCGAATCATCGCGCACGACATGGCTGTTGCAATAGTTAAATAATTGACGTTGTCTTCGACCATATTTGTATTAAATTTTATATGTGTTTTATGTTTAGTAGTTCTGAGTGTGAGTAGTTCCTGAGGATGTCTCCTAGAGAGACGAAAGATCTCGAATGTATGTAATACTCTGAGGTTTTGTTTTGGCTGTAATTTATAAAATATATATAACATAATATTATATACGTTAATATGCCTAATATTATGTATAACCATTTCGTGGAAATAACCCGATTTATCGATATTATTATTATTTACATTAAGCTTCTAAAAACTCAGTCCTGCTGGAGAATTTTGAAGCAAACACTTTTCCCTTAGATATTGTCACAATATAGTTAAAAAAATCTTATTCGGAAAAAACCGTAAATCAACAAACAATAAGAATAAATTTAACCTCTTCAGTAACAAAGTCCGGAAAACAGGACGTCAATATCTTGAACGTAGTTATAAGATCCGGTTTACCGGATGACCGTAAGTTATGCATAAAGCGCCAACGTCCGGATAACCGAACATTTCTAAAAAAATTTTGAACAAAAATTAATAAAATAATGTATTTTGAAACCACCTCCGTGGCGTAGTGACTAAATCGCAAGCCTACAAAGAGCCCCCGGGTTCGATTCCCAGCTACGCTCTGAAACTTTTTACGCGTTAAACCCACGGTTGAGGTACCAAAACCCACAGTAGTTGCTAATGACCAAGCTGTCGATGCGACTTTAAATAACTAAAAATGACTATTTTGAATATTTTTAGTGTAAGAATGGTTTGTTTTTTATGAGCACAATAAAAATTAATTTTTAACAGGACATTTTACTTTTCTGCAACGTAGAAATTTTGGTCAGCAATGGCAGGCTTACTCCTCCAAGTTTTCGAAATAAGAGCTGGCAATTTTTGTACACCCTTATTGAAATTAAATGGCACTTTAGATCAAACAAATAACCTAAAAGTAAACAAATTAATCAGGTATTAAAATGAAGAAAACTATTCTTAAAATAATGAAAAGAACGATATAAAAAACAACAATAATTTAAATGCAACTCTTAATCGTTCTTCTGGTCTTTTCTCATTTAATTATATTAAATATTACTTTAAATGATAGAATGCTAAACCGATTTTTACACAAAATAACTTCAAGCTATTAAAAAGTTTTTGACGCTCTTTGAACTCAAGGGAGTACGAGATGAATATTAAAAAGTTTGTTGTTTTTTGTTTGTAGCAATAAAAACAATTCCTTGGTAATAACACAGATCAATGTCATTTTGTGGTTAAACTGTCTTCAAGAAAGCGTTGATTCATTTTCCATTTTGCAGTATGTTATACTTAGGGTGTAATATATTTTTTTTTAACTTGGTTACTAGATATCATGTGTGTCCTGGTCACAAGTCTTCCGTGATGACTACTGCAATAAACCTCGACATTTCCTGTTGGCTACTAAGCCTTTACCACCTTTTCCCACCCATCGTATTTTTCTTCTATCCCTAGGGAAGTAAAATGGAAACGGATAAAAGTTTTAGGCTCTTTGGTAACCTACGTCACAACTGTCACTAGATAAAATGTTGCGGCTTTTGAGATAGAAATCGTCTATGGGTAAAGTTAGCAAACGATATATTATTTTTTTATCTGTATCTGCACTTTTTCCTACGAATTGGTTTTGTTTATTGGAATAGTTGTCAACGATAAATTATTTTACAAACTTTTTTTAATAAATTGATTTTTCATCAGCTGCTATTGTGACATCTATTACAATTATCTGTCAACTTTTTTTATGATACTCGATGTTATAAACAGTAGCAAATTTTTTCTCCAGCACCGATAACACTATTAGATTATGATTTTTACCACTGCTCTTACACATTCATTTAATATATTCATTAATTTTATAATTATGTTTTTATTTCATTGAGGTGAGATTGCTATTAATTCTTTAAAAGAATCAAAATTACTCTAATTTGTTTACAGTGATTTCTCAAAATCATTTGCTGCAATAACAAACATTTAAATAGTGCCTAAAAATTAATGTTAATAAAACTAAAATTTATGGTTATGAAAACATTCATATTAATTATTATGAACTCGTTACGTAAATTAACAATAAAATGTGCAAAAACTATTTCGTGATTTATTAGTCTCCTCTGATCAATTCTTAAGAAAACCGGTTTATAATTTTATAATTTGTGTTGTGTACACTTAAGAACACTTTATCTGGCATTATTCGTACTTTTAGTTTAATTAGAGATTTTATTTGTCCTGAAATACAGATTTCTACCGAACGGATTTAATTTTTTATGTAGTAGGCCTACCTATGTATGGTTGTAAAGAAGACACGTTTGCGATTCTACAAGATATTTATAAAATGATAATTTGGTAAAAATCGTTACGAGTTTTGGGGAAGTAAACAAAAAATAATTTCAATTAAAGTTTTGATAGTGCTACTTTTCTGGTGATGACATTGCGAAGTTCAGTTTGTGATGGTGCCGGGAATTGTTTATTTAGGTCCATATATTTTATTTCATAAATTACGCTGATATAAAACATTTCAAAACGAGACAATAATAATATGTATTTTAATATAGGCTACTATGTATATTATAATATATTGTGTTATGATATAATTTTTTTATACATGTAATTGTGAAATTGGTTTTTAAGATCAAATTAGTGCTATTGTGCAAATTAATTCGCAAAGGTGAGCTAGTATTTATTAAATATTCGTAAATATATGTTTAATACATGCGCTTTATCCATACAATTGTGTAAACGTTTCTGTGGTAACTTATTTTTATTAGTCTAACCTACTTCTGTTCACTTCTTTTATTGGAATTTCTCTCGGAGAACCTAAACCAAAATTGGACGGTTCACGCAGCCTTGTTTTCATGATTATAAATGAAACAAAAAATCGGAGAAGGAAAGAAATTAAATTCTTTTGGTTGGTTGCTTTACCACAGTTCAAACCGTATTGAAGTTTTCTAACCAATGAAGCCTTTGAGGCCTTAAATCATTGATTACAAAGTCGCGTAATTTGTAATCCGTTGTAGAACTTGCCTCTTATGAACCATTATTCATACTCACTAAGCGACTTATATTATTATAGAACACTAAGGTACGTGCTACTTTTAAAATCTCATGTAAAGGAAATCAAGTATCTGTAATTTTGGGAATCATTTACTTTGGTCAGGGTGCTAGTTGAATAATATTGAAATATCTGTTTAAAATTTTATTACAGTTGTGTACAACATTATAAATCTTATCACGAATAAAAAAAATATTTGTGGTAAATAAATTTTAGGTAGTGAAAGCCTAACTCAAAGGAGGAAAATATTAGTCGTAAGCCAAATTTTAGCTTATTTTTGCTTTTCAACCATTGCTTTGAGATTCAAAATAAGTATAAAATATTACCAGAGGGTCAGTTGGATATAGTAGAGCTCCTATAGGGTACTGAACAGTATGGGTTGACTAAACAAAGGGCATTAAAGGTACCGCAGGGCATTGTTGCTCTAAGCATTGTCCATCGTTCTAAACTGGACGAATAAAAGGTTGGGTGCCCAATGGAAAGGGACAATCGGACATTACCCTTTCCTATTCTTTCGTCACCTTCTAACCTTTGTCAGTATAAAAAGGATTGTTGTTCCCTTGAAATACAAGTTTCCTTTTTTCTATTTTTTCTCGGAAAGCAATAAACTTTCATTGTTATTGTTTTACATGTTTTATAACTTTACTGCATAGTGAACCATTTCCAGTAAGCATTGTCCATATGGTTTGGTGCATTTCTGACTCTTAAAATTGAAATGAATATTTTTTATATTAAGTTGCCCCATTGGATATTCTGGTCTGTTTTCAACACGAACTACGAACTATTTATTAAAGTAGATTTCATAATAATAATAGAAGGTTAACAACCTTAACTGAATTCTCTGAGTCTAAATTACTTAAGATGTGAAAAGATGTAAAAATTTTAACAGCGTGCGAAGAAGTAAGAAGATTCAGAGCTGCGATCTGAACAATACAAAACTTCTGGTTAGGAGATAATTAGCGTACCGTACTGATTATTACTTTGTTTTAAACATGTGTTTACAACAGATCATTTTAGAAGTAGACGTTCCTCTGATATACAACTAAGTACATAGTCTAAAAGAAAATCAACCACAAAATTCTGTCTAGGCTATAACGATTTTGTTAGTACTTAATACTAAATGTAATAACTATTTCTTAAATTATTAATTTAACCTTTTTTTTTAACTTAGCTACCCTGAAAAAACATGGTATTAGTTGTTAGTTCATTTGAATAGTCACTGGGGAATTGAATACGGGACCCCTTGGCACTGGAGTCAGTTGCACTGACTAGTCTACTATGGACCGTTAGGTAGTTACAAAACAAATTATTTTCTTCTTTAGAGTATACAAGAGCAACCTCTTAGTTACAAGTAACTGGAGCTTAGTATTCACTCTAAATTCTTCTGGGTATAAGAGTTACAGACGAAACAATATATTGTCATTGTAAATTCATTCTTATTTATTTACTTAGGGGTAAACAACTAAATTAATACATATTTGTCTTAACAGAATTTACGTGTCTCGTTTATCAAATATTTACATACTTAAGATGGAAATATTGCTATTATATTTTATAACTAGACTATATTTATATTATACTATATTATATTTATAGTACTACGTATAAATTTATATTATATTTTATGATAACTGTGAACGTTCTGTCTCGTACTTGAGCGGTATGAAGCTTGAAATAATTGTAGTGGTCAAAATGATTATATTTTATCTCCTGAATTATGACAGTTACGATAACGTCAGAGACCCAAAATTTAGGTAGAAAAAATGATTTTACCAAATTGTATATTTTACCAACATTATCCCATATAATGATTTGTTATTGGTTTTTTGTGTGTAGTATTTGTGTAGTCGTTAATCCTGACATGTGTATTTTGTGTCTACAAGTAGTCTTTGGAACATTTTTACGATTTAGGTAGGAGATTCCTGAGACAGAACATTAACAGAAAGTGCATATTTTTGACTGTTTATAGTATAATCAGGTTAATAAAATTTATGTCACATACATTTTAATAGATTTTTGCTTTGCATTGCGAAACGTAGTATGATTATAAAGAAAGAACTAAAATACAAAATTAATAAAATTTAAATTCATATTACTAGAAAATATTTTATAAAGAATCTAAAGATAATGAAACGAGACTAAAATAGTAATATTTGTATCATCCACCGTTTTAAACTAGGGTTGTTTTCAGATTTTATCTTCACTTCGTAAAAAGACTGTTGAAAACTCTCTTTGTTAGAACTCTATTATGTGAGTTAATTGGATCGAAAACATTTTTCCATGGTAGAAAGAATTACTTATAAAAATAATTATAGAACAAACAAACTGAACTAAGATAAATTAGCCCAGTATAAATAAAATGAATGAAATAATTGTTGTAAAACACTATTATCTCCCTGTATGGAAGAAGAACTGTGAACTGTTCAAGAGTGCATTATATCAGAGAAAAGTAGTTTCTTTCAATTGTCGTAGAAAAATTCATGAATACGGTATTTGAGAAACATTATCTTCTGCATAACACAATGTAGTCTTTGTGAACTCAATAGATAGATAAGTGAGCGTATGGTTAATTAACTCTGACTGTACCTGTTTATGGTGTACTATTTCATCATTTTTTATATTTTTAAAGTACTTTAATTTTAACTGTGGCAAAAATTATTTCTTGCCACAATGAAATTGTCTTGCAAATGAAATGTCGCTTACAAGTTTCTCTTTCAAAAATGTATGTTACTGTTTGATTGTTTAATTGTAGTTTAACTGTTTAATTGTTAACTGCCTTTTGATATTACATACACTTATGTAGAAACGTAGTTATTAGCGTGGTGGAAAGAATGATATAAAAATATATGTATAAAGGTCTTGTTCAAAAGTTACACAACACTAATTCACTCTACTTTTACAAAACGAGAGAAAATGAATGAGCTTTCAAAAACGAGAGGTTTCATGAGGAACCTTTAACGTATAACTTGAGCGTTAAGTTGAAAACATTATAAATACACAGGAAAACTGGAAATGTTAAATTACTAACATCAACGTTGGTGTTTAGAACCAACCAAAGTTGATAATACTAGTTGTAATGATTAAATTTTATTTCGCCGAGTGTTTTATTAAACACATTTCAGTTAGGTAATATACACTAATTAATTGTACAGCTCATGTTATATGAGGTCGTACTTGGTAGTAATTAATTTTAAATTTCTTATTTTCATTTTATTTTAAAATAAACACATTCAAAAATCATTTTAACATTCTGAAATTGCATTAATTCACTCGCATTTGCTAACATAATCTTATATTTTTTTATATTTTTATTGTCTGTCAAATAATTTTAAGATTTTTCAATTGCACAGTACTATAAATTCATAAAATTTTGGGCCACTTTATGAAATTATACGATTAAAATAATATGCCATAAGACTAAAAAGCATAACGACAACGTCTAGCCTAAATCAAATATTAAAAGTTAGTCTCTAGAAGACTATCGTTAGAATCATTAAACCAAATTGCCTATTAAAACTAAATACAATAATACTTAAAGACTATTTATATCTCTTTAGGTTTTATTGCGTTTGAAGATTAATTTGAAGATGACGGTAACCAATCGAATAATTTATTCTACTTTAGTCAGTTAAACATTTGTTAGAATCTATTTCTGTTTCCTTTTTCACACGCCTATGGAATTTTATGTTAAAAATAAATTAAAAAATTTCACTTAAAATTATAGTCGGTTTACGTTCCAACAGACATTTTAATATTTGTGCAAAATTTCAGTTACAAAATTTGAAAATAAAAAGATTTACGTGTTTTCGAGAATTCTGTGTATAATTGTCATTAACTTAAATGCAGTGGTAATACGGTATAACAAAAACGAAATCGTTTTATATTAACATGATTTGAAAAATATTTTATTACTTCAATAGGAAGTTGGACGTCAGCTTAAGTAATATTGAAATAATTTTAATAGGACTTTAGATGTTGTTAAGATATTTTATTGACTGTATTTATCATTATACATATTTGTAAAACAACCAGTAATAATTCTGCATTATATAAAGTTTGCTGATAGTTATTAATGTTAAAATATATTTAATAATAATAATGTATAAAAAAGTATGGATGTGGAGCGTACAATAAAACGTTCTTGATAATTGTTGTAACGTTCCCTTCGTTGAAAATGTCTTTCTAGGAAATACATGAATAGCAAGATAAAATTATGCTTTTAAAATATTTTCATCTTTTAAGAATAAACACAACTTGACTATGAAACCTACTATTTCGCATAAAGTTTTCAGATCGTCTGCTTCGTACTTATCATCAGACTAGAATCCCCACAATATTTATTATATAAAGAATTTTTCATATTCCATCTTTTTAATACTTTACAAAGTATACATAAATGATAAACCCTTCAATTTTAAATTTAAAATGTTTTATGTTTATTTTTTGGATTATTTAGATTCGTATCAACTGCTTGACCAGTAGCGAATACAGTAGTAATGGGACAGAATTGCTGTGTTTTAAATTGATGCAATATCCTTTACCCTAGCAGGAGAACAAAACCCGTACTTTGCACCTAAGAGTACACCACGCTTAACTACTAAGAGCCACGACGGCGATAAATTTCAACTTTATTTCTTAAAGAGTTCAAAAATACGTTTCACGCGTAACGTAATTTTATTCAAAACGTTAAATTTACACTACATCGTCTTTGCGCAAAAGCGGTAGTATGTTCAATAAATCAAACAGGCTGTGACGGTACAAGTATCACAATTGTTACAACTTATTTTTAGACTCTTCCCGCCAATAGCCTACTCCATTTGAAGCAACTCTTTCTCAAATTATAATCATTTTAATTAATTTTTAAGCTGTTCATGGAGAAACAACTATAAGGTAATAAAATTCAGATGGAACAATAAAAATGTTTTCAGAAAGTATAAGAAAACCGAATGTGGTCATACCAATTGCAGCAAACAACCTGTAATTTGAAGGTAGAAATTGAAGGTTGTACTTGAAAAAGTTGAGTTCAGTGAAATTTATCATCGGCTTTAGAAATATTTCATGCAGAAAAATATGAAAGTTTTATTCTTAGCCATTTTATTATTTTTGTTTAGTCAAATTTGTGTCGTGAATTTTTACTTTCTCTTGCCTATATGAATATATAGGAAGGAAAGTATTGTTTTCATGTCGATTTTTCGAAATCGAGTTTTCACCGGATCTATACGTTTTCAGACCCCCTGAACCCAAAAAAACATGTTTTTAGCGATTGGTCTGTGTGTGTGTGTGTGTGTCTGTGTGTCTGTGTGTGAACAGAATATCTCAAGAACGGAACATCGTACGAACTTGAAACTTAAAACTTAAGTTACATACCACTACCGGACGCGACACGAACATTTTCATCAAAATCGGTCAACCGGAAGTAGTAGTTTATTCGTATAATTTTTTAGTTTTTTGCGATTTTCTCAAAAACTGGTCCTACGATTTTTTTTAAAATCGCCTATTTTACTCAATTTTTTATTCTCTACAAGATAGGGTAGGCGCCATGTTTGCTGAAATTCTCGGTGAGGCTGTTTTCACGTAAAAACGTTGTTTTTTTAAGATTACGGCTTTAATATAAATTTTAGCGCAAAAACTTATATAATAAAAGTTGTAGAGAATTTAAAAACCTACAACTTCTATTTCAAACATTTTTTTGTATAACGCTTAGTTTAGCGGTAATTTGCAATTTTCTGTTTTTTTTTCTCACGACAACGTGAGAAAAATCGATTTTTTTAAACATTTTGGCCTTAGTATGCATTTTACGACAAAAGTGTATATAACCAAATTTATAGGAAATTTAAAGATCTACAACTTTTGTTTAGAGCATTTTTCTCTACAGAGCCTAGTTTAGCGTGAAAGCGTGATTTTCCGTAATTTTAAGCCAAACTGAGTTCGATTGTCATTTTGCGTCATTCACTCATGATTAAAATAAGGTTATGTGTTTGAGGTTAGTTTTTGTTCATTTCTAATGTTTTAATACTAATGTTAGGTTTATTGTTAATTATTTGCATTGGCAAGAGAAAGTTGTGTGAGTGTTTCACACCAGATTTTTATTTATAATTGTCCATTATGCGTACATGTTGGTGACACTTCAATGCTGTTGTATTGGATTTGTAAATATTTTTTCTCAACAGACAGAAATTAAGGTTATAATAAAGTAAAACTTAAATTAATTATACGTGTTTACTGATCCAGATTTTTTCTGAAGAGAATATGTAATGTTTGTGATCGTTGCTTGTGTAACCAGTACAGACAGAGAAACAACGCTATTTCTCTTATTATTATAAAAAATGTGTCAGTAACATGATCAAATACACGTATATCAACATAAGCTGTCAATTTATTCCATTTTTCTTTGTTTTATTCATTATTGTACGATGTATTAACAATAACTGAATGACATTGAATGAGAAAATAATATTATTTAATAATGAAAACTATGTATTGGAGATAACACCATTCAGTGGTAGGAATTCGAAGGACTTCTACAAAATAACTTTTAATTAATATTGAGGATGATTAGAAAAATGTAGATTTGTTACCTAAAAGTTATTGCCTGCTTAGGTTCTTGATTCAGAAATGGCGGAAATGTCGAGGCGGGTTAATTACTTAAAAATTAGCTAATTAGGATTGTGTTATAAATCCTTCTAGAAAAGTTTGTATAATCATAGGAAAGTAGTGTAATTAGGCACAGTATTCGCAGATCATTATGCAGGATGACGTTAGTTACTAAAAAGAAGAGGCGGCAATTTGTTAAAATGTTTTCGACTAAAACGTTTGAATTTTGTAAAAATATTTTTAATAAAAATTAATTAAAATTTTCAACACTTAATTATTATTCTGGATGGTTTCATAAATTCAATAAAACCATTTCGTGTGAGTCACTGTTAGAAAATAAATGGATTCATAAAAACATGTTACTTTAACGCAGAAAAGGGAATCAATATTATACTAAATTTTAAATAAGTAAGAAATTGGAGAGAAGAATAACGATACAAAATGCTCACCTACTGCATTATCAAATAGATGTTGGCAGTTAAACGATACACAAATACAGTGACTGACGGGTAAAATCTCAGTTCTAGAGAACACAATGTTAATTTCTAAATTTACCGTAAATTACTTGTCAAAACTGAAATTTCTCTTGAGAACTTATTATCAATTAGCTGATCAAGTTAATTATTAGATAACTGCCGTTTAAATTTGCAAATCAGTTTGTAAAATTGTTATTAAATAAATAGGTTGTTACTACTATATATTTATTTTTTTAACTCCACCTGTTATAAACACACTAATACGAAAACAAAACTTTGGTAATGGATAGGGCTATATTTAGCAAAGGATGGTAGAAGCACAAGTGTTATCAAAAGTAGATTTGCTCAAGCTAGAAAAGCCTTTGAAATGAAAAACAGCTTACTGACTACAAACATTGACTTACAGATTAGGAAAATTTTTTTTAAACACTTTGTTTGGAGTGTAGCGTGTATACGGGAGTGAAACGTGGGTGACAGGGGCTGTAGAAAGGAAAAGGATAGAAGCTTTTGAAATATGGTATTATTGCAAAATGTTAAAGATTAGGTGGGTGGACAAAATAACTAATTTAGAGGTTCTTAGGCGAGTGAATGAAAAAAGAAGTATATGGACGCATATTACCAAAAGAAGGGATAGGCTTGTGGGGCATCCTAAGCCATCCAGGTATTAGTCTATCAATAATGGAGGGTAATACTGAGGGAGTGAATTGTAGGGGAAGGCAAAGGTTAGAATATATAAAGCAAATTACAAAAGATATAGGGTGTTACAGGTATGTAGATATGAAACGACTTGCGCTAGATAGAACAGCTTGGAGAACTGCATCAAACCAGTAGAAAGACTGATGACAAAAAAGGGCTTTTTTAATTTTTTTCAGATAGGCTAGTTGTAAGGAGCAAATAAATTGAAATAACTATAGACAATTTATTATTTAGAATACAAGATGTTGCAGAAATGTTGTATTTTTCAAATTCTTGAAATTCTTATCGATTTCACGAAAATTTGATTTCTTCGCTCAACTTGTGCCATCAACTGCCACAAAGAAAAATTTATCTCTGTTTTCTAAAATAAAGTTTCTGTAAAAGGGCAAGCTAGTTCAATTTTTAAGAAATCTAATCGCTATTGTAAATTATATTTAAAATATTTGCAGTTATCAGTAAAATCAAGAAATAAAAGTTTTATTTCAAATAAATATTTATCGCCTTACTGACCCTCTTTGAGGGTGCTAAACCACAATGCTAAAAGTAAGTTACATTTAATTGATTCGAGATTCACAGTTAGACTCTGGAATTACCCACCAGTACACTATTAAAATCCTGCAAATAGGAAAAATTGGCAATGATCTTAGCAATTTAAATGACCAGAAACTTTTTTTTTTCCGGGGTTCCTACGGCCGGCGCCGCTTCCCGCACTTCAATCTCCATTCTCTTCTATCCTCCCAATCACCCTCATCCATCCCTCTCTCCCTCATGGCTTCCTGTATTCCCTTTTTCCACGTTTTCCTTGGTCTACCTTTCTTCCTTCTGTTGGTTGGGACATAAGACAACATTCTTTTTGGCCACCTCTCATCACCCATTCTCTGCACATGACCATACCATATCAGTTGTCGTCTCTCTATCCTATCCACAATGGTATCTTCTACATGAGCTCTTTTCCTGATGTCGTCATTCCGGATATGGTCCAACCTGGACAATCTACATGAACAGCGCAGAAAGTCCATTTCAATTGCTTTAAGCTGGCTGTCTATTTTTGATGTTATTTGCCAGCACTCTGCCCCATAAGTTGTTATTGGCTCCACAATAGTGTGGTACAACTGGACTTTTGTATTCATGTGCATTTTTGCAGACCATAAAATCGGGTTCAATTTCCGGATTGCTATTCTCCCTTGCACAATCCTATTTTTAACATCCTTCCTAGTTGAACCGTCTGATGATATGTAGGTCCCCAAGTACTTGAATTCCTTTGTGCTCTTGATAATTTTGTTGTCGACTTGAAGATCATTGGGCTCTTCCCCTATAACCAAGTATTCGGTTTTGCTAATATTAATATTCAACCCCCATTCACAGTATTCATCCAAGAGTTTCCTTGTCATATAAGCAATGTCCTCTTCATCGTTAGCTATGAGCACTTGATCATCGGCAAACAGTAGTGTGTACAAACAGGTATCTCCAATTTCAATCCCCATTCCATTACATTTCTTGCGCCAGGTGCTCAGACCAGAAACTCCTTAGAAAATTAAAATAACAACAATAATATTAATGCATGATGTAAAGTAAACCAAAATTTAAGTACTGAAAAGAGAAGTAGCATGGGTTCCAGTTAATTCATCTAAAATCTTTGTATTACGCCCGGCGATTTGTCCATAAGTGATACCACGTTCTAAAAATTTATTTAACGTAATTTGAAGTTAAATATCTCATTTTTCTTTCTGCAGACAAAAATTGCAACCCGTACTACATAAAACAATAATTATTCATATTTAAACGAGCTATTATTTAGTTTTAAGTGGATAACTTTGCATCTACTTGACCCCAAATAAATTTTAACTAGCGCACAGTATCAACTAAACTTATTTCCTAAAGCAATATTATTAAATTTTGACATTTAGCAAAAGTACTTTTTCGTGACAGAATAATTGCTTTTCGAGAAAGTCTAAATTGAATTGCGTCTGGTCATACTTATGACAAAATAAATTTCGCCGAGTTATTTAACCGTTACTAACTACTCGTAGTTACAATTAAATTAAAATTAAGTGCTATATCTGTTGACTGAAATCAGTTTAACTAGATATTTAGCTAAAACCAAACAATATTTTAGTAAAACTCGTTATTTAGTTTCTCTCTAATCGTTACTTGCTTGTATTTAAATAAAACTAAAGTAGTACAAGTATATTTTTTTTGAGACGATTTATCTAAAAATAATGTTCTAGCTATTTTCTCTTACTAAGTAGATCTTTCATAATATAAAATCAAATTAAAAACACCTCCGGTTTACCTGTTCTATAAGGATGCGTGAACTGTCAGTCCGAAGGTAGTCAAATTTGGGCAAATAGTGAATGTTTAGACGTTCCTTTTATTATACTGTACACTATCAATTATGTATACCAAATGCATTCTTTGTTTACTTTGGGTTAATTATTCTACTTTTCACGGAAGGCTAAGTTAACCTAGTTTATGAATTATAACTACAGAGGTAATCCAGAATTAACATTCAAATTCAGGCTCAAAAGAACTACACTGTCTAAAAATTGTTATCTTAAAGAATATCATTCTTATATTAAACATAGGCTCAGTTATTTTTAAGCAATATATTAGTACAATTTTCTTTATTTAGGGAAAAGTAACCTGTTTAATAAAATTGTTGTGGCACTCTGGATAATTTTATGATAAAATGATTCAAAGTATTATAACTGAAAACACATTTTTTTAACTTTTCAATAAAATAAAAGTCTCTCTATCTCGTAAAAGTCTTTACTATCTCTTCAAGTCAAACGCAGTCAGTCAAAGATTACAGTGTTTCGTTAGGCGAGGTTAGAGTTGAATTTAGTTTATTCACATTGAGTTGATTTATGTGATGGAGGAGTTGCCATATATGTTAAAACGTACTAAAAACACTTTGAAATTTAAATCGTCACTGTCATGTATAAAATATTGATGCGTACAAACTTTACAGCGTTTTACTTCTACTTAATTGTTAGCCAGTTTCAGACAAAATTTAACAGAATTAAATTTCAAACACTAACTGTACCTCCGTATCTGAAATCTTGTTATTGTTTATTCATTTAATATTGTGTAATTTCTGTATCTAATTAGATGAATGATATAATTAAAATGAAATTATTAATGATTTTGTAAAGTTGTTATTGAAAAACGGATGGACAAACAGTTACCTACAGTGAAAACAGACTATATTCCATTAACAAACTATTTAATGTATAATTAGTCTATGCAAACAATTTGATTTGATTGCATATTAATGGTTTATAAAATTTAGTACAACATATATCGTTACAAAATAAAATAAATAAAAAGTAACATGTTCATTCCATAAAGAAACATGTACGAAAATAAAAATACATCGATAGTACAAAGTTAGCTACGTGTATTTTAAAATTGCCAATTAGAATGTTAACGAGTGAAATACAATCGCTTTGTTAGTTCAATCAGAAATGAAATTCTTCCAATAATCGGAAATACATTGAGTTGACCTCATCCGCCGGAAATGAGTTACAGACACAGGAAGGATAGATATACCGTCATATAATAGTAGGAAGGTTTGGGGTTGTTGTAACAGAGAGGGGAAGAGGGAGAATGTAGAGATATTGAGTTGGATTCTTGCCAACCATTACTTAGGGGAGTTAGAATTATTTGTAGGTGGAGAGAAAAAGAGAGGAGTTTTCAGATGAAGAGGGTCGGGCAAGAAAAAAAGAAAAGTAAAGTAAAAGGGGAAACAGCTAAGCTTTTTAACTTGGCAAATTCAAATCGCATTTGGAATCATTTTATTAGAATTATTTATTTGCATTACTCACTTATAGAAAGGATAATTTGATTTCTTTTCTTCTGCCTTCTAACTCGATCGATAATTTTTCCTTCTGTTATTTGTCGGTCAAACACACTAACACTAATGTCAATTTATTATCCATAAGGTACCTTTCCAATAATCTTCAACGGGGACGTTTTTTATTCTTAATGTAATATTAAAGATGAAATATGTAGGCTAATATCAACATAACTACCAAAGTGAAAACCCATTATAATATAATATTATTGCAGATGATTTTTTTAAGGATTCCAGAATCCGTAAAATTTATGTTTCCCTTTTCGGCTTATTAAAAAAAATTAACTGCTTGTGGTTTATTTACTTAGAACTAATTTCGCTAGTAATAATATTAACTAATATTTTCAATAATTGTACGCTGTTTGATATTACGGTATTGTTACCAAATTATTGCTGTTAATTTGAGAGTTTAGGATCCTAAGCGTTTAAATTTGTCTCTTAGACCCGTTACGCCCTGTCGACCAGTCGCCAGCGACCAGGTCGACGGTGACCACAAAATTGCAAAGGTTATACGCTTAAATACCCACTTAGTCGCGGCAACCAAAAGGTCGCCGGCGAACAAAAATACATGAACGACGCACGGAAGACCAGCTTGTCGCCGCAACCAGTGAAGTGCCTTGTTTCAAATAAGCGCATTCAGTATTTGAGAAACTTCGGTGGAAACGAGACCATAAATTTAGACACAGAAACGTTTATTTCCAAGGCTGAATCAAGCAGGTCGGTTTGGGACTTGTCCAATAATGATTACGCTGATCGTCAACTGAAAAAGAAACAATATTTTCGTATGTCTCGGAAAAATAACGCAAACATCCCTTTCTTACTACGTTTTTGTATCAAGGGATGCATATAGTATTTTTTCTTACCATTAAATAGATCACTGCTATAATTTGCTCTACGTCCGTACTGTTGAATCTTTTAAAAGATTTTGACACATTTTTAACTTTTGGTCGCCAGTTTGGTCTCTGTAAATTTGTTTCCCTGTTTCTGGTCAATAGTGCGTTACAAGCCTTAATAACTTTAGTAATCTAATAAATATACTTATTCTAAAACAATGGTTTCCAATGTATTACAACTTTAATTGGCTCTAAGTTTGAAAAGTTCACTTTGGTAAATATATATATAAGTAATTTGTCTGAAAAATAGTGAAATTTCATCGAATCCAATTTTATGTATTGAAATTCGGTTCATTATTATTTTGAGTATTTGTATTAAAAGAAAATGCACGTAGATCATACTTAGATTACAAAAATAGTCTGTTTCAAAAAAATGAGTTCATTCTCATTATTTAAGGTAGAATATAAACGAAAATTGTACAATAAAATATATTTATTTGAAAAGAAAAACTTTGCACAAACAGATATTAACTTCACGTAGCACCTGTCTCGACGTAGACTGGTATTCATATTAGTGAGATAACATTTGGTATACTTTATCAGAGATTCTGCAGTTATTGGTGCGTTCATTTTAGAATAGATAAAGCGTTATAAAATACTGCAATAATTCGGTTTATGTGAAAAACATACCATTTTCAATTTTAATTTCATCTGGTCGTTAGGTGTGTTGTTTTGTAAGCGATATAATTTTGATTTTAATAAATCTACCCCTCGATCTAGTTATTACCCTGGTTTTAAACGCCAATGTTTTCTTATTTTTATTTTCAATTAAAACGAATGTTTAAATTTAATTTTATTGTAAAATGAAAATTAAGATTCGTGACAACTGTGTTTTCCTAAAATTCTTGCATTAATTCTTCAGATGTAATCACTTATTTTTGCTGTTGAATCAGTCGACAAGTATTAGTAAACTTTGTGAAGAACCAATTCGTTCACGTTGTTTTGAATACATAAATTATCATTACTCTTATTTTAAGTGATGGGAAATATCGGAAACACCTTACATACGCATAAGAATTAGCTGGAATTTAACTAATTTTCACGGAGTTTTGACATTTTTTTTATTATTCTTACTGATATTATTGAGATAAAACGTTTAAAAGTACATTTTATTCGTATCTTTAAAAACATTCTGAAAGTTTTCAGAACACTTCTATTATATGAAAATATAGTTTACTTTGTTATATAGCAATTATAAACGCCGTAAAACAATTAGGTGAAGGTATAGATACTTGAAAGTCCATTGTCCTCCATGTTGGGCGTTTCCAGCGTGGGTTATGTGTATCTTGTGCACACACTTACAAGTTTTCAAAACTAGTAATTAGAAGTGCATTAGTTGACTAAAGACCCTGAAATTAATAAGTCTAAGAACTTAATGTAACCGTTCAGAAATATCATTTCAGATAAATTGTATCATTTTAGTCAAATTGTAAGGATGGTAAGTTCTACACTCCTCGGGAATGCATATTTCCATCACCTGTTGGATATTGTGACACTTTTTGCGACGGCTGAGAACCAGAGGAACGTAACTGCAAAAATCGGTTTTTTTGTTTTTTCACTATTCCTACATAACTTTTTATGCTGCACAACATGGTATTAACGACATTTCTCTACCTTCTAATTTAACGGATATTTGGTAGTTACGTTTTTCTAAAAAACTTTGTTAGCTCAGAACCAGAGAAACGTATTGGTAGATACGTTCCGTGTCTCGCATTGCGCTTCAGAACCAGAGAGACGTATCTGTCACTTATGCTTGTCTGGTTCTGATAAAGAATTGTTTTTAAAACCAGGGAGCCGATGTTTGGGTTATAATACTTTAATAAGGCATTATATTTCCATTCATGTGTGTTTTTACAAAAACAATAAACAAACTACTACACACTAATTAGCCTGTGTTTGTTGCACACACAAAATAATTGTGTACACGAAAAGTAATTTATGACTCATTCTTTCGTAATATGAGTAATTCAGTGTACATCAGCGTAGAACTTTTAAAAACGTATATTAGTTATTTACATGCGGCTTTAAGCTTCCTTCGTGGTTTGTTGAGTGTTACTTTTCTGTAATTGAATATTCTATACAAGAAAATTCCGTTCAAGGTTTTAGATAAAAAAACGTAATTTAAATTAAGAAAAATTCACAACTAGTAGCACCAGTGCAATTAAGTAATTGTTTGTACTGTAGTTTGCGCCAACGGTAACGGCATTTTAAAAAAAAAATAACCGAGGCACAAGGCATGAATATATTTAAAAACTTTTGGGGGTTAAAACACTGACAAACAATGACAATATTCTCATAATACTTCTCATAAAGGAGATTCCGACAGCACGGGTTACCAAAATTGGTGATTCAATTTATCATTCCATATCCCGCAAAAAGACGAATGTGATCATTGTTTTAATTTTTGCGGTTTGACATCTAATGAACAAGAGGTTGAGAGAATAATGTACGAGGAGCATTTAGCCCGAAAGAATTCGGCCAGAGATTTTTAAAACAAAATTAAAGAGAAGCAATTGTTGCAAAATGCCACCTTCTAGAATTTTATTTAGAAGCAGTTAGACCCTGTCCATCAGTTAATGCTAAAGCAATTGTTTATAAACGTAGAATAGTTGTATATAATTTAACTGGTTTTACTGTTGCTTCAAAAAGAGCAACAAATTACATGTAGCATAGAAGTATAGCTGGGAGAGGTTCAGGAGAGGTAGCTTAATGCGTTTTCAAAAAACTAGAAAAACTTGCTGATGGGCTGCCGGTTTATTTTCCGATACTTGTGGCGGACAAATCAGAAACAGTAATGTCTCTGCAATACTGGATCATATTGTTCAATCTTGCAACATTCATTTAATAAAGCACTGTTGTTTTGAACCTGGATATTCGTGCGATTCTGTTCATGCGAGCATTAAGAAGTGTTCAAAGAACATCGATATTTACGAACCCACTGGTTGGTACACAGTTGTCCGAACAGCTTTAAAAAACTATAAAACTTGAAGTTGTTGAAATCTGCCAACAAGATTTCCTAGATATTTCTAAATTTAAGAAAGAAAAGTTTAAAAACAAGAAATGCCGGTAAAAATCAGGTCCAGTGGTTAGCATTGGTAATTTTAAATACCTTAAAAGTGACTGTTAATATTTCTTTCCGTATATTCAAGGAGCTAACAAATTTGAATAATTTGCTACTCGCAGAAGGATATCGCAATCGAAATTAGATGAACGTTTTGAATTCAAACCTATGTACAGTGAACCATTGAAAATTGTTGGAGAAAAAATTAAAGACTTATTAGATCTCTGCGATTCTCGGATAATAAAAAACCACTACATTAACTTTTATAATGTGATAGAAAATGGCAATGTAATTCCAGAAATAAAGAAGGCGACACAAAAACAAAAATAGGAAAATTGAAGAAATCGGTAATATAATTCTTGCAAAAATACCAAGAAAAGCAAAGAAACCAAATATTTAAAGTAAACAAATTTTTTGAAAACTGACAGGGTAAATAATTTTGTTTCAATTTCAGATTGTTCATAAAAAACTTTAATTTGGAAATATTTTCTTGTGTCTAATGTATAAATTTTTGTATTGAAATTATGTTAATTGTAAGGCTTTTTTGTTTAAACTGTTTTATTTGTAATTACTTTATGTGTTTGATTGTAAAAAGTGGTCATTCTATTGACCGAGAAGTCGGTGGCCTCTAAAAATGTCAAAGTTTTAAGTTTTCATAATGTAAATATTTTTAAGTTTATTATTTTCAAAATTTCTAAAGTTTTCGTATCCTAATTATTACATTTCATATTTAAAATAATTTGAAAAATTTCTTGATTTTTAAATTGTTTATTTACAAGTAGGCCTATTCTTAGTTATTTTGTAAACAATTATATCAAGCAAAAATTTATACTTAAATTTTTTTGGGTTAATTCCGTCAGTAGCTAAATAAAAATAAAACGGAGTTTTAATGAATAGTAGCATATGATTAACATGTGTGTTGAAACGTATGAATACAATTCTCACTCTAAATTACTTTGTAGTTGAGAACCAGAGAAACGTATCTGCACAATCACTAAAAAAAATCGCAATATCAAGGGTATTTTCAAAAATTAATTTTTACATTAATTAAAAAGCATTAGTAAAGAGTTTAAATAACGTTCTATTGTTAAAGGTTTTCAAAAAATATAACAGTTTTCCCAAAAAATGATGAAATCCACGTTTGTGCACTTTCTTTTTGCTCTCCTGTAAAATCAGTAAAATGCAGATACGTTCCTCTGGTTCTCAGCCGACGATTGCTAAGGTCCGTTTCGGGATCTAGGTTATTAAATAACTAATACACTAAAGTTTACAATTACAAAGATTTATTACAAAAAAAGATCACAAAATAAATAATTCAACTAATTATAATTAAGAAATACAATAAATGATTAAATAATTCACTTAAAATAAATAACAAACAATAAATAACTTAATCACTTACTTAGCCTACTTACAATCGCTTTTATAGATTACACTAACATACAACACAAACTGAATTCACAAAACTACACATTAACTTTACCCAATACACACACAACAAAGAGACGGTATAACAATCTTGAATCACTACAATACTCGGATGTGTAACCTGTAAATACACACCCCGGTAATCGTACGGCAAAGATCACACGAATACTGACTGGACCGCGCTCGGGGGTCTCCTTTTATAATCATTCACAAAGATCGTTCCAGAACAAAGTAGTGAAATCTACTCAAGTACAAAAATAACTCTTTATTTATGAATGCTAGAAAAATCTTGTTAATAAGTCAACAAAAAGTCTTTTGTAAATAGAAAACGTAAACAACCTGCCTCCCTCATAATAGCTGTACACAATACCTAAACTTTATGATAGTTATTACAACCCTTATGAATGAATAGACACACTTTTATGGTTACAACTGTCATTTACAAAACTGATCTTATTATGTATTGTTATTTCTGTCTTTATTACTCTCTCTTGTTGTTACTATTATTTCACACTCTATACTATTTCATGAATGGATTTCTGGAACCTTCGTGACCAATCTCGTCTTTTATCGATCTTGTCACATTGCCCCCTTCTTAAGGCTGTTCGTCCCGAGTAGCCCCTAAGTACGGTGCCAATCGATCGAGATGAACTACCATCTTCTTGGTCCCTGGGCGTCGCTGTACTCGGTAGACCACGTCGTTGATGCGATCGAGGACAGCATACGGGCCTTCCCATTGATTTTCCAGCTTAGGGCACCTTCCCTTCTTCCTTCTCGGTCTGTAGAGCCATACACGGTCACCAGGTTGAAATCCCGTGGAGTTAGCCATCAAGTCGTATCTTGCCTTCATTCTATCACTGGCTACTTGCAGATGTCGCCGTGCATACTCGTGGATTTCGTGGATACTTGCTACCAATTGTGCGGTGTACTGTTGCGCTGGTTGTTCCTTGTCAGGCGGAGCGCAGAACAGCAGATCACAGGGCAACCGTAGTTCACGGCCGAACATCATCTTGGCGGGTGTCAAGCCGGTAGTTTCATGTATCGCCGCTCTGTAGGCCATCAAGAAAAGAGGAAGCTTTTGGTCCCAGTCTCGTTGATTTTTGGAGACTACCTTGCGCAGATGCTCTTCAACTGTCTTGATGTAGCGCTCGACCATTCTATCCGACTGCGGGTGTAATGCTGTTGTCCTTGTCTTGTGGACGCCCAATCGTTCCAGTACTTCTTGAAGTAGCTGCGATTCGAAGTTCCGCCCTTGATCACTGTGTAACTCTCTCGGTACTCCAAATCGGGTGAACAGCTCGTTCACTAAGGTTTCCGCCACAGTAGCCGCCTCTTGGTTCGGGATGGCGTATACTTCTGGCCACTTAGTGAAGTAATCCATGGTCACTAACAGATACTTGTTTCCGCCGTCTGTCACGGGAAACGGACCAGCGATGTCAATGGCGATGCGCTCGAACGGAGCTCCCACATTGTACTGCCGCATCTGTCCTTTACTTCGAGTCCGGGGCCCTCGACTAGCCGCACAGGTGTCACACAACTTGCAGAAATTCTCGACGTCGTCCCGTAAGTGGAGCCAGTAGTAGCGCTGACGAATTTTCTCCATAGTCTTTTTGACGCCGAGGTGTCCGCCTGAAGTGCCACCGTGTAGTTCTGACATAACGTCCTTGGTCTTTGTGCGTGGAAGTACTAGCTGCGGGACGCGCTTACTGCCATCCACTGACTGCCAGTCTCTATACAGCAAGCCGTCCCTCACGGAGAATGAGTCCCACTGCGCCCAGTAGCTTTTATATTCCGGGCTTCTCAAGCTTATATCTTCCCATGATGGTCGTTGGCCTGACTCCTTCTCGTTGATCAGGGGTCCTATGTCCGGGTCCTGCCGCTGCTCCTCGCGAAGATCGTGTCGCTCCAGCCATCTGCCGCCACCGTCGTAATTATCCGTACCTCAGCCTCTTCACCTCGCTGCTCGATTTTCAGACAGTGCTTACAGTCCTGAGCACACGGCCTTCTTGACAAGGCGTCCGCGTTTGAGTGTTTTTCCCCAGGGCGATGCTCGGCTTTGTAGCTGTACTCCTGCAAGCGCTCGACCCAGCGCGCGGTTTGACCTTCCAAGTTCTTGAAGTTAAGAAGCCATGTCAGCGCTGAATGATCAGTCCTAAGTGTGAACTCCCTCCCGTACAGATATTTCCGGAAGTGTTCGATCGTTTTGACGACCGCTAACAGCTCACGTCTCGTCACGCAGTAGTTTCTCTCCGGTCGCGACAGAGTTCTGCTAAAATAGCCGATAACCTTCTCTTCACCACCTTGGACTTGAGAGAGTACGCCTCCGATTCCAACGTTGCTGGCGTCCGTGTCGACGATGAAACGGTCTTCTGAGTTTGGGTAGCTCAGGATTGGCGCGGAGCATAGTTTCTCTTTCAGCTGCTTAAAAGACTCTTCTTCCTCTCGTCCCTACTGATAATTCTTCTTGTCTTCTGTCAGGCGTGTCAGAGGCTTCGCAATGTTTGAGAAACCCTCAATAAACCGGCGGTAGTACGCGCATAGTCCTAGGAAACTTCGGACTTCGTGCTTGTTTCGTGGTGTAGGCCACTCCTTCACGGCCTTCAGTTTGTCGGGGTCTGCGGCGACGCCTGCTGCTGACACGACATGGCCCAGGTACTGTACTTCTCGCCGAAACAGATTACATTTCTTCGGATTCAACTTCAACCCGACGCCTCGCAGCCGCTGGAACACTTTCCTTAGATTCTGCAGGTGTTCTTCTTCTGTTCGCCCTAGCACAATAATGTCGTCTAAATAGACGAGGCAGGATTCAAACGTCAATCCTCGTAGAACTGACTCCATCAATCGCTCGAAAGTGGCCGGCGCGTTGCATAGTCCGAACGGCATCACTGTGAACTGCCAAAGCCCTCGTCCAGTCGAAAACGCAGTCTTCTCCTTGTCTTCTGGATGAACCGCAACCTGCCAGTATCCACTTTTCAAGTCGACTGTAGAGAACCATTTCGCTCCTTCAAGAGTGTCTAGTGTATCGTCAATCCGGGGAAGAGGAAAGCAATCCTTCTTGGTTACATCATTTAACTTCCTGTAGTCAACACAGAATTTTAACTCCCCGTTCTTCTTCTTTACTAGCACTACAGGTGACGACCAAGGGCTGTCGGACTCTTCGATGACGCCTTGCCTCCTCATGTCTTCCACCATCTTATCAACCTCTCCTTTTTTTCCTAGCGGTAGTCGTCTCGGCGGCTGGCGTATCGGTTGAGCATCTCCAGTGTCGATTCGATGGTACACTTGATTAGTACGGCCGTATCCTTCTTCTTCGGTTGCAAATATATCTCGGAAGTCCCTGATTAAGTTGTCAAGTCCCTTCCGTGTATTATCGCTGAGCTCAACGCCGGCTGCCGCTGTCAGTTGCTGTAGTTCCGGGTTCTTCCGGCGCCTTCCCTGATTTAGTGCTCTTGGCGGTTCAGATGTCCAAGTTACTGGTTCGCAGTTACCAAGAACGGTTCCCTTCGGTAGTACCTTATCCGAGGAATCCAAATTCGCTACCCGGACGGAGATCGTCTTGCTGTTCGGTACTACAGCTCGCCCGATGATCAATCCTTCCTTTCCGGTTATTTCACCAGCTTCCGTAACGCCGCTGTTGGTGCCCAGATTTTTCGAAAGTGTAGCCGTTACAATCCTCTCGCCTCAGGCAGGTATCACTTCGTCCGCCTTTAGTAGAGCTTCAGCACTGCTGGGCTTGAGGCGAGGACTCCATAATGCTACTTCACACCGCCCCATCTTCAGCAAGTGGCGCCCGATATCTACTGCAGCGTCGTGCGATCTCAGTATGTCAAGCCCTAATATAAATTCGTCCACGATGTCGGCGACAAACACCCAGGCTTGTAGTTTGTAACACCCGAGTGTTATATTAACTAAGGCTTCGTCCTTAATAGGCAGTGTGCTGCCCGAAGCGGTCTGCACGGCGTACTTCTGGTTTACTTTCCTTCTCTTGCAGCGGGTTGCCTTGTCCGGCCGAATTACTGAAATAGAGGCCCCCGTGTCTACGATAATAGAGCATGGCCTGTTATTTAATAATCCGTCGGCGATGAGGCTGTCTGACCCTCCTCGTACGGTGGCTAAACTGAAGATGGCTGGAGGGGAAGAGATCTTCGGCGCCGGCGGTCCCCTCTTTACGCCGGCGTTTCGTCGTTTCCCTGGTCGGATGTCGGCTTATTTTCTCCGCAGTTCCTTCTAAAGTGGCCTGGCTTTCCACATTGCCAGCACAGCTGCTTTTCGCTGGTCGGTGTCCGTCGATGGTTTTGACCCGGCGTGTTTCGGTTAGGCCGGGCTTCAAATTTATTTAAGCCGTTGTATTCGTCGGCAGTCACCCTCCGTATTATTGCTGGTTTTTCTGTAGATGCGGTGACAGCTTGTATACGCAGGGCCTGAGTGAGAGCCTCACTGAGTGTCTTATGGCCCTGGAGAATAAGGTGTTTCTTCATTTCGGCGTCTCGAACCCCATTGCCGAAACACTGCGCCGCTTCTTCCTGGATAAACCCGACAGGCTGTTCAGGAAAAGCCTTCTGCGCGAGTTGTTCAATATCCAGGGTGAATTCTTGTAAAGTTTCGCCCGGCTTCTGTCTTCGTCCCCGTAACTCGCTCTTGTAGATGGCCGCCAAGTTATGCTCGCCGTATCGCCCTTCCAGTGCTGCGATGATTTCTTCGTACCCTGCGGTCGCCGGTACAGCGCGTGGAACTTCCGCTGCCTGGCCCTGTAGCGAAGTCATCAGTACCGTTGTTTTCTCTGCCGGTGACCATGTGTTGAAGTCGGGCGCCGCCTCGAACTGTCGTCGAAAGACTTGCCACGAAGAACTTCCGTCAAATTTCGGCGCTTTCACACTAATTCCGCGCCCGGACGATGTACTGTCGGCGTGAATTACCGGGCCGCGATTGTCACTTGATTTCACTGTTTTAATAATGTCCTTAAACCTAATATCTATAGCCTTATCTACTTATTCTAACCTAGATTTTACAAATTCTACAACGTCTTTTCTCACTTCCTTAACATTTTCTTCTAACTTAGATTCTACACATTCTACATTTTCTTGTAACTTAAGTTCTACTGAATCTACCCTATTATTTAAGTTATCTACATTATCTCTAATTTTGTTTAACTCTAGTTTTAATTCTGTCTTTATCTCATCATTGCCTGACTGAATTTTATCATAAATTTCCTCATTTCCAGATTTTACTTCGTCTTTAATCTTTTCATTACTTGCCTTAATCTCATTTAACATTTCCATTAATAAAGTCATGTCTACAGGGCTCGCCATTTTGACTAACAATTTACAATTAATTACAAAACAAAAAAGCAACAAAAATTAATTATAGAAGCAAAATAGAACTATTACAAACAAATATAACGATTATTTATGAAACAGTTTACAAGCAATGATAAGAGATTCTAGAAACTATATAAAGTTACTACTACACAAAACTTTAAACGCTAAATTTAAAACAACACAACACTAATTTACTATACGAATTTTAAAACATTTAACTGAATTGAGATTTTACTAACAATTATTTCAAAACAAACACTAGATCCCGCACTTCTGACACCACTGTGATACTTATTGCTAAGGTCCGTTTCGGGATCTAGGTTATTAAATAACTAATACACTAAAGTTTACAATTACAAAGATTTATTACAAAAAAAGATCACAAAATAAATAATTCAACTAATTATAATTAAGAAATACAACAAATGATTAAATAATTCACTTAAAATAAATAACAAACAATAAATAACTTAATCACTTACTTAGCCTACTTACAATCGCTTTTATAGATTACATTAACATGCAACACAAACTGAATTCACAAAACTACACATTAACTTTACCCAATACACACACAACAAAGAGACGGTATAACAATCTTGAATCACTGCAATACTCGGATGTGTAACCTGTAAATACACACCCCGGTAATCGTACGGCAAAGATCACATGAATACTGACTGGACCGCGCTCGGGGGTCTCCTTTTATAATCATTCAGAAAGATCGTTCCAGAACAAAGTAGTGAAATCTACTCAAGTACAAAAATAACTCTTTATTTATGAATGCTAGAAAAATCTTGTTAATAGGTCAACAAAAAGTCTTTTGTAAATAGAAAACGTAAACAACCTGCCTCCCTCATAATAGCTGTACACAATACCTAAACTTTATGATAGTTATTACAACCCTTATGAATGAATAGACACACTTTTATGGTTACAACTGTCATTTACAAAACTGATCTTATTGTGTATTGTTATTTCTGTCTTTATTACTCTCTCTTGTTGTTACTATTATTTCACACTCTATACTATTTCATGAATGGATTTCTGGAACCTTCGTGACCAATCTCGTCTTTTATCGATCTTGTCACAATATTTTACTTTACTTATGTTTTAAGTTGTTAATTGTCATCTATATTACCAATGCGTTACTATTTCGAGTAGATGGGAAATAGAAAATATATAAAAAAGGATACAACATGTAAATACATTTTATGATTTATCCTTCAGGGTATAATTAAAACTATTTTTTCAAAATACTGTAGTTTTTACTAACCTTTTACAGCTGCTTTTTTACTCGTTTTCTTCTTCGATTTTATTTTTTCTACTTTCTTGTTTCGGGTGATCCACCATCATCAAAGTAATAAACTTTAAAAACTTGTCAAAATATTACTATAAAATGACAGTTTTATGCAATAAATGAAGTACTGTACAACATTTTCTAGAAACGTTTACCAAATTCAGTTTTAATGTTTTAGATTTATACAATCTTTTGATTGTACCCTAAATACACCTGATTGTACACCTAACTAAGCAAGATTAAAAAATAAAATAATAGAAAAACCGAATAATGTAGCAGCTGTAAAAGGTTTAAATTGAATGATTTACAATAAAAATAGCTAATCGAAGGCGTTGGTGAAGTAGTATAAAAAAATGCTTACTACTATTCCATTCAGCAGCCAAAGGTCATATAAGGAGATTGTTATTGAAAACTTAGTGTTAAAGAAAACCTTGGGCAAATTTACAAACTTAGAGCAGATCGTTTTTAGTACCTTAAGGAAGTTGATAATACGTAAATTATGATTCATCACAATCCAAGATATAAATGTATATCGATCAGTAAAGTGCTGGTGCAGAAAAGCTGTAAGAAGGTAAAGCAGGAACATAGAATAAGCTAAATGGTAAGTTGCTGAAGTTTGTTAAAGAATTTGCATACTTAGTAACTGTTTACTCATTATTTTTTTACTTTATTTTTATTTTTGAAAGTTAGGCCTAGTATGATTAATTTCATCTCAGTTTTTGTATTGATTACAGTGATCTTGCAATGATTGTTTTATAAGTAGGGGGAGGAGAACGTTGAAACTGTTTAATATTTTTGAATATGTATTAAGTGATAAAATTATGAATACAAATGAGCATAACATTCTTCTTATTCACTACATAATTTTATGGTAGTGATAAAAAATACTTACATTAGATCATGTCAAATATATTTTATTCATTCATTTAATTATACATAAACACATAAACACAAAAACCTATTATGTTAACAAATTTTATTACACGACTGCAAAAATTATACTATTGAGCTTCTTAGAGACAATGACGGAGAAACTCCCTTGGAAACCACTTTTCCTCTGTTTACAAATCTCATTTTCTCCAGTTGACGCCCAACAAGATGATCGGAGTCATTAATTTTCTCATTACAAAATCAAAAAGCTCTCAACTCTGAAGAGGAACATAGGTTGTCAAACTTTTAAAATAGCAAAGCCGTTTTTTTAAATGTAATTAAGTCAATCTAAAAACAATTAGTTACTGAACCACACTCTGTAAGTCATACATTTTAAAAGACCTTTTCCTGACAAATTAATTTTGCATTTTTCAATCTAGTAAAGTAAAATAAGATTAAAAGTTTGCCATGAAAATCACGTTAACACACGACAAGTAATATCTTGCGTGAACTTAAATATTTTAGCAATCGTGAAAATAAGCAAACACTTATTAAGAATGCAAGGAACCTATCGTTACATTTAGTAGAGTATCACTAAATGCTGTTAATTATTTATTCATATTAGTAAGATAAATTATCTTTACTGAATTTGGTTTTAACAAAAGTTATTGCTCTTTTAAGTTAGAATGAGGGAGACAGATATATTATGAATGATTTAAAAGAGAAATTTATAATTTTACAAAAAATATAAAATAAGAATACAATAATAGCCCGAGATGACCAAAACAATCTGCACTATTAGCTACTTAAATGTGTTACTGTCAAAATTTCAGGGTATGTTTCCTGATGTAGTGGTTTTGATTATTAGCTAGGACCAGGAAAATATTTACACCACTAAACTTACAGGTAATGTTTCATAACAACCGCGCTCGCTCCTTAATAAACAAGTAGACCATAGATTGAAAAGTATGAATAAAAAATAAAAAAATATGCAAAATGTTTGGAACTGTTAAGTAACTCAACAATAGTATTCGAAATTAATTTTCAGTAGCATTGGAGACATTCTGAAACGTTCAAAATAATTTTTTCTCAAGCTGTCTCTTTTATTTTACAAAAAGACAAAATTTTAAATTACAAAAACAGATTTATCTTTGTTTTTGTGCATTTATTTTAGTACTTATTTGTAGAAAAATACAAAGGTTTCAGGATTAGTTCGAAAGCTTCAAGGGTTTGATTCTAGGTTTTCGATTTTTTAAATTTTTATTAGCCGATTTAATGCGTTACTTTTATTTGTGTATTACGAAAATTTGATCCACTCTTACCAAAGATCTTAATAAAAGTCTTCCTACTCCTTTCTTTTTGTTTTGTTTAAGGGAAAATATTTCCACATTATCAGAATATTTGAAGCCAAAATACTAATATGTATTATATTAGAGAAGACTAAAAATAATTACGGTAGGAGCGTTTGGCTGTAGGGTAATTACACAGATTTTTGATTAAAAGTTATTTTTAAAAGGATTTCTTTTTAGATAAAAATTAATTCATCCACTCAGAAAAAACAAATGTGTATGTAAATAATACATCGTCTGTAGAGATTGGTATCATACCTCTTCCTTTATTCTACTTCGGATTTAACTCTAAACTTCACTACTTATTCCCGGGGGTAGTACTTTGCAGTTTGTTTCCAGATCAAATATTTATCAGCCCTTTCGCAAGTTCCGTTAAAGTATCAAATTTCAAAACGCAAACTAAAAGCACTCACTTAAACACTGACTTTATTAAAACATGACAAACACGTAGATCATTATTTATTCCCATTAAGAATGTTCAAAACATCATTTTTAATTTTTACCATGTTTGATATTTTGTTAAGTTATTTTGCTTAAAAATTCCTTAATAATCGGGTCACTATCGAATACAGTGCGTTGTAGGCTACATATTCTTTTTGAAAAAAAAAATTAATTCTGCTAATTTTTTAAAATAATTTTACGTTGCTTCTACAATCAGATCATTAGCAATATAGTTTCTTACAGAGTATTATGTCTGTGTAGAAAGTAGTAAGCACTTTTCTATTCTAGACAGGGAATCCATAACATTCGGCACTCCAGTTGGGCACCTAGTGTACTAAGCTACCGAAAAATTACTTTATTCTTTTTCTTTATAAATAATATCGATATAATAAAACGAATTTCAGTCACTGAGGCTTAAATTTACTTCGATAAACCATAGTCACTTTCCATTCAACAATCCACCTATATTGGCTGGAGCGGCCAATATTTCGTAATTTTGGTTGTTTTTTTTTGAGTCCTGTAAATTAATTGCACAGTGATTTTTTTGTGTTGTAATTAATCTGAAATATTTTAAAATAAAAACGAATTTCAGGCAGTTAACAAGAGATGACTTCAAACAAAATGTGTTTGCTGAATAAACTGAATTAAAAAATAGTTTTTTCATTTGCATTAGTTTTAGAGGCTGTGATATCAGAGTTTATTTTATCAAGAGTATTCTCTCAAAATTTAAAAAATATCTTCTATGCAAAACCGAAGGTTCAGATTTCATTTACTGGCTAGAATGTATACGTATTAACGTTGTCAGTATCAAACTAAAAAGTTAATTTGTTTTGTTAACATCAAGTAATAATGGCTGATGAACTGATCATAAAATAATAAATATATAGTACAGTACAGAAAGAATAAGGTATCGGAACAAAAACCATTCGGAAGATCAAATAATAGCTATTCTGCTTGTTGTTTAAAATAAATAACACGGGAAGGAGAAAATAATTGAGATCTGCAGTACATACTCTCTAGTATTTCAAGCAACCAGTGGTGTAACAAGTGGAAATTCAAACTATAAATTGTTGAAATAAAGTGAATGTAATTTATTATTCTTCAAAAGGTTTTTAGTTAGTTTGTTTATTAAAAAACGTAACGAGTGCGATAACATTTTTAAAATTTATACTAAGTACGCATTGCGCGTTTTTTTATTTTTTTGGTAATTTACTTTAAAAGAAAATTTGAAATCGCATGTGTCATTATATGAGGATTACTCGGCAGTGGCATTATTTCTCACCTATTTTTTTACCGTATTTGTTAGTTCCCTCTATGACATGCAAATTTTTCATTTATCACACACCCTGACATTTGAAATTTTTCAGTTTTCTTTGTAGTTTCATAATTTTCTTTCTAAAATGGAGTTTTATAATGAAAACTACATATTCTGGAAACGTCACTGATTTTACTCGTATAATTGAAACTAAATAGTATATCACTTTATTTGCTGCCACTTATTCGTTCACTTCGCAAATTTGTCGTTCTAATATTGTTTTACAAAATTAAATATTATACGAAAATACATTTTAAATTAGTGAACAAAGCTGAAGGAAGTATTTTTTCGTCCTGGGTTTGGTAATAAAATGTTTCGGATTTAGAATTCTGAAAAGAAATCATTTACCAATAACTTAGAGGTTTTCGAAGAGGACAAACAGACGACTGCGCCGACATTAGAACTGAGGCATGAAACTTAGATAAATCCTAACGTTCATGAACTCACACTGTTTTGTGATCTTTAAGATTCCTGGCATTCCATATCTACACAATATGCGACCCGCACAAAATTTGATTGTATATTTTGCGACGATGAAATTAATGTTCCCTACGTTTATTTGTAGCCACCCTTTGTTTGATTTTGTGTAGTTATTTAAAATTCACTATTTTTAGACGATGAACTGATTAACTATTTTAATACATAATCGTTTCTGAATATCATATAATTCTCTCTCAAAACGTAACATCTGTTAATTAAAAATAGAGAAATTGGACGAAGTTCAGTTTGAAAATGTATCTCCTCAAGACGAGATGAACATTTTGTGTTATAATACAAAATTGCATTAAGAGGATCAAAATATTGTAAAATAGATTTATTTCAAAATTGGGCAAATAACAAAATGGAAATGATTTACGTAATAACTAGTAAGTTTAATACAATATTAGCGTTGGAAATCACTACGAAGTTGCAATTTTATAACCTAACATTTGTTTGTACAACACTTTTATTATAACACAAATCTATATAAATAAATTCATTGTGATTTTGTCTACAATTTTTCGAAATGCCCCAAATTTTGTTTCTACGCCAGATCTACCAAGCAAACACTGAAAAAAGTTCAGCTGAATTTTTGTCTGTTTGTATGTTACGGCATCACGCAAGAACCGCTGAACCAAATTCAATGAAATTTGGTATTTAGGTTCTGGACATAATCGAAATGAAAATAGGCTATACATTTTTTTAATAACTCCAAGTGGTGGGGAAGTTCAGAGGGAGAGGTAAACAAAAAACTACGAATATCTCTGTTAAAAGTCACCGTATCAAAAAATGCTATAATATAATCAAAATTACGAAACTTTAAAGACGAATAAGTTTGATTATGTAGGTTATCATTTTCATGCATAACAACGGAGATATTACCAATTTTATAAAAATAAACATAGCAATATTATAAGAACGAAATTTTCCGAACAATAAAATTAAGCCTACGCGTTTAGTTACCTACCCTACCCCTTCCACCACAACCCTACAACACAAGACACACCCGTTCTCGGTCACATTGTCAAAAACGAAGACAGTCACCTTAGTAGTTAACCATTGTGGTCTTCCTATTGTGATTTACCTTTCATTTAGTGGTATCATAACTGCAATTTTTATTGCTCTGTAGCTCATAATTAAATATCCTACAGTTACATTACACACAGAGATTTGTGTGAGTAAATCTTCAAAACAGCATTTTTCATTGCTCTATATAAATAGTAATTTATTTATTTGTGTAAAACAATAAAAATTAATTTTTGTGAAAATATTTTGATGAATTGCTATTTTGCTGAATCTGTTTGGGTTTTGCTCTCTTACATACACGAGACCACCAGTAAACAAAACGCTGTCTAGAGCTCCCAGCCTCGATTAACAATTGCATTACTGTTGTACATTTTGCGTTACGATTCTTTCAATTTTATCTTATTTTAATCCTTTTATTGTTATTGGATTTTGAAGTTTTTACAAGTACTGGTATTCTTATTTAGTTTGTTTCCATAACTTATATATATCTCTTAACTCCGTACGCTGTTTTTTCTTATTTCGAAGATAATTATGTCTTTGCGGAAAAGGTCATGCTTGACCAAAGTTACAAAAAGCCAAAATTATAAAATTAAACAGGGTTAACGGGAGCCGTACAGTTTGTATTGTGTCTAACAATACTATGTGTATTGTTTCTCTGTAAAATGTTTTAACACTTTTCAAGACAAGCACGTTCACTAGAAAAATAGTGGGTTGACAAAGATTTTTCATTTCAAAGAGATAAGTTACTTATTGTATGTTTATATGTTTCATACTATTTCAAAATATACAAACTGTTAAATTTCCATTAGTAAATAAACCCTGAATATGGATACACAAACACATCTTGATCAAGTCATTATGTCACTAACATAACAAAAAAATTTAATTCTGAATTAAAGTTAACGAGAGCCGTACAGTTTGTATTGTGTCTAACAATACTACTCGTATGTGTATTTTTTCTCTGTACAATGCTTGACCAAAGTCAATTTCAAAGTACGTACTTTTATTTTTTACCTACGCTGTGTAACCTATAATACAACCTGATTAAATTGGAAAAAATTTTGTCACTAATTTTTAATAACTATTACTTCACTGCAACAGTAAACAGCTTTTGAAAGATATGGTGATCTCTATTCATTATCCACCCGGAATGGGGAAAATTAAAAATTTTCACATTTCCGGTTTGTTACACATTTTTAAAATTCAGAGTTTTCTGCATCCAATGATATATTATTTGTTGGGGGTTTTGTAGTTTTTATCCCTCAAAAGAAATAATTAAAAATATGTTGAACCCTTACGTTATTTTCTAAACGTTACCAGTTTGCATCAAATCTTTATTTTTTGGAATGAAAACGATAAATTCATAATTTTTTTATTTTGTACGATGTATTTCTGTTTTCAAATTTAAAGTTAGCATTTGTCTATCTGTGAATATAACATTTTTGAGAAATTTCCAGATTATGATTCTGGAATGTATAAGAGGTAACTATTTTACAGTACTGATAATGTGTTCTCTTTTAGTTTTTCCTTGTTTCCCGAAAAAAGAAATTTTTGAGACATAAGAAACATTTTCTCAACCAACTGTGAATGGATTTCAATGAAATTTTCGCACAGCCTTTTATACCTTAATCTTAAAATACTGATTTAATATTATGGTAAAATAATGGTTTTAAATATTTATTTTTCACTTAAATAGAGAAAAAATTATGATTTCCAAAAGTGGTCATTTCAAAAAAGAATTAATATCTTCCTAACAATATACCTATAAAGATGCTACTATTACTGTGGGTGTAGAATCGTCTGAAAAGTAACCACAAAATAATTGGACAGGAGAACTCCAATAGTTTTTAAGAAAATGTTCCTTACATTAATATTACGGAGATAGGCATTCTGGCTACTCCTAAGAGCCCCATAAAATGTTAATACAAGATATCTGCTCGCATATCAGTAAATGCGAGCATACACTTGCAAGTAACGTACTTCAGGTAATTGGAATCAAAAATCAGTAACTTTCACTAATGAATAATCAATTGAAATAAACTAAAACTAATCTTTTGTACATTACAATGAACTTATTTAATCAGTGAAGGCAATTTTTAATTATATAAAATACCTACACTGTGTAACCTATAATACAACCTGATAAAAATGGAAAAAATTTTGTCACTAATTTTTAATAACTATTACTTCACTGCAACAGTAAACAGCTTTTGAAAGATATGGTGATCTCTATTCATTATACACCTTGAATAAACAAACAAATTTTAAATGTTATAAAAAAGTTAGGAAATAAGATTAGCCGTTTTGTTCTGCTGGTGCTACTGCCACTGAACTTAAATTTCCACTTTACTTGTAATATTACAGCTTACTTGAAAATTGTAAGGGTCCTTTAGATTACAGTTATTTTCTTCTTTCGCAATATTCCTTCTTATCGCGGTCAAGTGTTCTTATTGTAAAATTCCTTGAATTGTTACATTTTGAAACAATTCTTTACAATTTTTTTTTTTCATTGTAGCCATACTATTCTTTCTAAACACTGCTTTTAAATTTAATTCTTATTATTTTTCAAGTTTTAATTCTACCTTCCGCAATATCACTCAACAGATTAAAAATCTTTTGTTTCTCAATTGATTTACTTTAAAATAATTAATATTTGGCCTAATAATTTATTTGCCGACATAAAATGTGTACGGGCTTGATACTTAATATTGAAGTACATATTTTAAAAATCATTGTATTTTGGTATGTGGTCATTATAATTATAATTGATAATATAGGTATATCCTAATGATGTTTGTTGTTCTGTGCACTGTCTTATAACCGTTCTATCTGTGATTTTACCTAAATTTATGATTAGAAATAAAAAAATTATATCCTTAATTTAGTCTTCTATTCAAATATGGAGATAAAACGCTACTTTTAATGAGCGTTCTTGCATTAATTGAATATCGATTTCGATGTAATAATGGCACCAGTAAGTACAGATTATGTCATAACCTCAAAGGGCCACCAGTTTCAAATTCTAATGCATGATAGATAATTCAATGTACAAACCTTGGAATTATCTGTTACTATGTTATATCTGCATGTTGTTGTATAGGACATAAGCCGAAAGGCTGGTTTGAACCTGTAGAGGTTTTACTAAGTAAAACGAGGAGTGAGGTGGTTTACCATGCCTTCCTTACTGAATGGAAAAGTACGCTTATCAGCATGCCGGGCCCTCTGAAAAGCACATATTTTCCACTCTGAAAATGACACCTTCTCTTCAATCACTACAGGGTCTGGCTGTATAATGAAATTCATTACTTTTAGAGAAGATAGCTCTGATTAGTGTCTGTTACACCACTACCTCTTCTGTTCTTAAATGATTCAGTCATTTAATTGGCTGAACAGGTGATAAGAAACAGAACTAATAATTTTAGCCCTGCAACGAACAGATTGAGTGACAATAATTTGACACTCCGCCTGTCTGTTATGGGCAGACTATAGCAAATGAAAAGATTAATGCACGTTAAAAGTTGTCACCGTATTGTAGCTTTAATTAAATAGAGGTGAAAAATTGATTGATTTCTTGTCTTGTATGAATCAAATGATAAAGTAATTACATTTACAATCTCCCTAATTTTTTAAAATGAGGTCATCGAGTCAACAAATTGAACCGCAGATTACGAGTAAGTTTCTGCTAAAATATACAAAACGGGATTTCAAATTTATAATATAGTTTTTTAACAATGCAATTACTTTTGCGGAATCTCTTTGCTTGATTGATCAAGTGAAGTGAGTAGGATTAACTTGTCTTGCAGTTGGAGGCTGGGTTTTCGTTTCTAAACAGCTTTTGTATTTTAGATCGCCACTAAAATAAAAAAAAATTAAATTGAATATTGATTTTATCATTTAGCAACTTAATGTTTTATTTTTAACGAGTAGTGTAGCTAAAATCGCTACTGAAGTAATTAGTTACATCTTATGAATTTGTGTAAAGGGGAATGCTAGTGTTCCATATTAAAAATATAGCCTACATGTACAAAAAAATGCTGATAGTTTTAGGAAAAAAGCCGACAGAACAAGAAATGTTTGATTTTTAAGATCAAGAGATTGTCTAAAATACTTCTAGCTCTATCTTGTTACGGTTAATAACTGTGCAGTTTTACCTTCACTTCATTATGGTATGAGTTTTGGAAATCCCTTTTTTATCAGACGATGAACTTACTTATAATCAGATTTACTTTAAAATCACACCTCATATGAAAAGAAAAACCACTTGGCCAGATAGTTATTATAATGTTATTATAGTTAGTAATCTTATTATAATAATGTAGGCTACTGGTATATTAATGTGGTGCACTAATAAAATTGTTATGGTGGTTAACAGACTACTCACCACGTTTAAATTTTTTTAGTCAAAATGTTTTGGCTGAGCTTTCATACTTAAACGAGTGATCATTCATACAATCAAATAGTATAGCCTATAAAAATAATATTACGTTGATAAATAAAGTAAAAGTTTTTGTACTAAAGTGAACAAAGACAATTTAAAAAAAATTAAAGCTCTTGTTTTTCTTAGCGAGAAAGTGCCGAAATCTTATGTTAAAAGTAAAAATATAAATGGTGAAAATACGGAGAAAAATTTTGAAACGTTATATAGGACAAACAAAATACTGTATTTTGTTTTAAGGGAAACCAAGGTTTGAAGAGATATTAATTTGAAAGAGCAAATTTTTATGAATATTCTTTTCATATTTTTGTAATTACGAAAAGACGGGAAAGTATTAAATACGAATGGAGGAATGAATATAACTGGAAAAAATAATTTTTGTGAAAAGGGCTATTATTGTTTATTATGAACAGGGTTGGAGGTGGCTTGAAAAGCCAAATACAAGCAAGTTTTCTTGTTCTTATTTCAAAAGCTTGGTTGTGTTTCGCTAAAAAGGAAATAAGTTATAACAAGTCTAGCTGTAGGCCTACATTTTTCCTTATTACAACAATTATTTCCTTATTTCTTTTACGGTGTTTTGTTATTAATTAGTTTTCAAGAAGAGTTGAGTATGTTAACGACGGACTTATTAAATTTCTTGCCGTTGAATGAAAAAAGTTTTCCTCTAAAATTTTATATATAAATTTTAAATTATCAATATGATAATATTGAACCGATGATCATATCAGTGTCAGGAACTAAATTGTAAGTGACTTGTGATAATATGATAACAGAGTAAAGTGTTTTACTATATGTCAACTTCTCCAGAAAAAGGAAATTAAAAGGAAGTACTTCAATGCATACAGTAAATGTACTGTTTTCAAAATACTAGTAGTGAATACAAAATGCACTTATATAATTGGCTTATTGCTTCTCTCAACTAGTTTTCTTCACAAATGTTATCTTACATAATTTATGTATAAATTTAGTCATATTGCATGTGGAGCACTAACTTTGCATTGAGAGTGATTACATTGTTGAGGGAAACTAGTTAATATTAAAATAATCAATGGTAATTTAAATGTTACTTAGTTTATAGTGAATTTTACATTATATTAGCAAAATAACTCCAATATCAGTTTACAGAACTCAAACTTCATTACTACATTTATATAATGTCAACAAATTGTAATTTATCTAAATAGCTTTTAACTAAACAACATATCAAATAAATAACTAATCATAATATAGTTTGTATGTTTGTTAATTTTCCTCCTTAATATCATTGCTTTAATATTTCTTGTACAAATCTCTCTAATCCATCTGATTTGACTTTATAGTGCACCAAACTTCGGAGCATATGACAAAAAAATTTTACACATTCTTCAACGGCACCAGTTGAAAGCTTTTAAGAGTTATGATTAAAGTAGCTGTTTATGTGAAAAACAATACACTGCATAAAGATTTAAAATAGTTACAGCTTCAGAGATCGTTAGCGATATGAACAATGTGTTGTACAACAAAAACATTGATCACAATAAACCAAACGTCTTGTCTCTCTCTATATATCAACTCCCTGTGAATAGACAGGGTCATAAGAAAGTGGAATCAAGATTTACTCCGACTTCAGTAAGGGGCTATAATTTGGTGCCATACACATAAATTATATTTTATTAAAACTTCTCATACCTTCTCAACCGACCTTACATAACCCGCAGAGCACATTCCATAATTTCATTATTACCGTTAATTTTATACCCCAGTCGGTCACTGTACTTACTTTTCACGTCATCCTTTTTTTTCGTTTATCATAATCGATAGTTTTACTAATACAATTAATACAGTGTGAAAAAAGCATAAATTTAAAAAAATTATACAGTGTATTAAATTAAATTTTAATTAAAACAGTTGTTGAGAAAGTTAAAAAATCTTTAAGGCGTAAAATCCTAAATTATTAGTTTTAGAAATACAGGTTGTAAAACCTTAAGCTGTATTATAAATTCGTACTATTTTCATAACTCTAAAAAAGTTCCCTACTATTAGTACAATTAATGTGGTGAAACGTATCAGTGATTTAGATAAGCAAGCAATGTTAATTAAGTCTGTCAATTGTATTAGAAATCCAAATAAAACGAATTTTGTAACCGAGGTTTGCACTGAGTTGAATTCAAGAAACATCTGTGTATATTTCCTGCCCCGTAGCAAGGAGAAAATCAAATTTGTTTCTCCTGGCCTGTGTACACAGAAATGTAGAATTATTAATAGTGATTAGAATAGAATACAATACAGTAAGGTGTTCACCACCCTCCATTATGAAGGACAGACTTTAGAATAACATCAATAGCTAAGCTAAGCTAGAATGCAAAGTGTAGTGCACTAAAATTTTCATGTAGCCATTAAATTCATTGCAGATTACATCGCAATAAAAGTAATTTCAATGAGTATTCTTTTGTTAATAAAATTCGACTTATATTTTTAGTAATAATTATTTCTAATGGTGGTAACCAAAATCACATAAATTGCAAACAGTAGTTATCGTTAGTACTAATATAAAAAGTAGGGTAATTGTTTCCAATCCAGTTCTGGATTGCAATCAAGTTATATTCCAATATTGGAGTTCAGTATGTAAATTAATTCCTTAGGTTTAAACTTTATTTCCAAATCGTGAGATGATATTTCCATGAACTCGTACAAAGTTTTAATCCCATTCTTACACATATGCTTCAGTTTATAAAGCAAATGAATGCAAAACGAACTAGTAAGCTTTGGCTTACTTTGACATCAGTATATAAGAGGAAGCTATAAATTTTATAAGAAAGCAATATTCCGAAATGGTATGTTGACTGTTATTTTATTTCCAATAATCTTTGTTACTATTTTGGCTTTGTAATACAGTATGGTAAACTAAGCGTACCGTTATTAAAAATAATATTAAATACGTAGTAAATATATATATTAATAGCTTTATGCTCAACTTTGATTCTACTTTGTGACATATAGTAAACACCGTGAAAATTCTCATCTACTAAATTTGCTTTAAACAACTGGAAGTAATTCTTTAAAGATTCTTTGTCAGAGTTGAAAGTAAAGTCGCCTTCCTTTTTGTGGCCTTGCATTATTGAAAAAATTAAACTGAACTCTAAAAAAATATTTTTACGTCTCCCACTGTAATTATATCTGATGTACTTCACTTCATTTCAGGGAAATTTTTGGAAACTACTAATCGAAAACAATAATACACCGTTACAACCAACAGTATAATTGAGGCTGACAACTCTGGAGAGCACATAATGTACGTGAGGGAGTTTAAACGTTTTAAAAACACTAAACAGAAACTACACGCAACTACGTTTTCCTAACAAACTTACGGAAAATGTTTTCATCCAAAGAAATAAATATATATTTTATGAGTGCACCAAGAATTATGAGCTATGTTTTGCATTATGAGCTATGTTTGTTTAACAAATCTATTGCAACTTGCTCAACTACTTTTTAACAAACAGATGGTATCAGATTACAGAAAAGTCTAAACCAGTGATTTCAAACAAAGAAAGCACTTTTTATCCATTGTTTTCCATTTCGAACTGACGATGAGGCAGATTACAAGTTAAAAGGAAGAGTTTACATTACACGTATTTTCACAAATGTATTTTTAGAAGTAGGTAAAACACAACTACAACTACATAACATGATATTCTTTAAGTTATTTGAAATTTCAGTTTTCACTACAATAAAATAATATTACTATTAAATTAATAACTAAATAGTATTTTGTATTTATTTCCAAAATAGGTCATATCCACACTTGTGGTACAGCAGTAAAATGTTATTGGTAAATGCCTGTAAAACGCTTACAATTCTTGGACAAAATAATTCTTTCTTTTATTCCAGTAACACATTAACAAGTCATAAAAATTAAGATACAATTAAAAATTTTATTCTGCATATTTGAAAACAGTAAGAGAAAACTTATGCCGAATTTTCTGTATCACTTACTTGAGACTATATGTGCTGCAAATATAGCTGAAACGCATGCGCAATACCCGAAAAGAAATGTATTGAAGGCCATGACCTTGAATGAGTTGTGGGTATCATCACTCAGTTGAGCCTTTCATGTTCACACAGGCAACCTGTAACATTTTAAGCACTATTAATGTCATAACACATTTTTATAGTATACATAAAATTTTTGTATTCAGACATTAGCCATTTTTAAACCCAATAAAGTAAAACCTAACGCACAAAACTGGATACATGATACTTAACAATACTGTATTATTACGGGTTGTTTACGGCGTGCCAAATAAATTAACCTCTCTGCACTTCATTGATACATTTGATACTCTTTTATTTTCAGCTAATGAAGCATGTTTAAGAAGTTATTTTAATATTAAGTGACAGTTAATGTTGGAGTGTGTTAAAATCATCATCATCATTGGCTTGTTCCAACCTGACACTAACTAATCTGCTGCTTCTTTCTTTTCCGAGATCGCCCAGACCACGGTTTTCGGTTGTCTTGTAAGTAAAAGCCTGTTTAGGCGTTCGATAATCTGGTATCTGCAATGACTAAATTATTTCACATTATTCTTGTTTTTTAGAATAGTCGATATCACTCCTAGTACCTTAATTCATGCATATTTTTATTTATTTTATGTTACAGCAATCGATTTATGTTACGCATCATGTAATTGGAGATATTTTTACTTTAATGTGCTGACCGTATAAATGACCGTATAAATGACCCTAGTAATGACATTTAGTAGATGAAATTTCATTTCATCTCAGTATCTTCTATTGTTGAAGTCTGCTGAGCAGTCAGAGTCTAGCACTCTGAACCGTTCTTTAAAACTGGGAGAGCTAAGTTATGATAAAAATTTAAAAATTCTCCGTCCGCGTATTACCGACCAGTAAAAGTACTGGTCGAAACTTTTCCAATTTAATTTCTACATCTTGTGATTTCCCACAAAAGACACCACATATTAAATAAATAAGTTGATGCACTTGTTTTAAGGTCTTGTCATACAGTAATTAAAAAATAATTAAGTATTAAAATAATATATTAGGAAAATGAATAGTAATTGAATGAATGAAATAATAAAAATATCAAGTATATAACTTCCATCATTAAAAATTTCTTCCCTTAACACAGTCTCTTGTACAACGAAACATTTTATATGAAATGACATTACGTAAATACATTTACCATTGTACAAGTGCTAGAAAGAAAAACGTTCGTATTGACCAATATGTGAGAACTGTGATACATTTCTCACAGTAAAGCACATGTGCACCAATATTTCTCACCTACTACAGGAAGTAGTATTAGCAGTAAAATGAAAATAGATTTAGTAAAGAAAAAAGGTAATTGATAGCATTTTCAAGAGAAAGCATCTTGATTTTTACCTTGTAGTGAATGAGAGGTTTTGATATGTTGTAAATTAACTTTTAAGTTTTTGTTACTTTCAAATGATAATGGATGCTCTTTTGTTTCATATCTTACAAATTTAGCAAACGTTCTTTTTAAAAGTTCTAAGCACCTTTACACCTTCAGCGGTTTTGTCAAATAACATTTATTTAGTGTATACAATGCATGTGTGTGTAAATAAATGCGAAAGCCCTCACTGATTGACTAAATCAGTCACTGACTCACACATCATTAATTCTCTACATCACCTAGAGACTTGACATTTGGCATAATTGTTTGTAAGAGACTGAACAAAGTAACTAGAGCATTTGTATCTCGACCAGTTATATTTACGAGGTAGGAAGGAGTTACTTCCCTACAGCAATATAGTTTCTATATCCTTCGGAGAGCTTCAATTTTAAAATCAGCATCCATATTTGTAAGTAATACTTAAAATAAATAAAACACTTTAATTTCGGTCACTTTCTCCGATAATGTAGAAAAGGGTTCTACCCTTTTCGACAAATACTATAAAAATATTTCTAAGATAAATATAGGCCTAAACTATTACTATAATTACGATAAATATATTTACTACCATAAATATTATTTATGTATTTTCCTAGAGTTGTAATTCTAAAAAACGGCGGTAGTATAACTAAGGTGATATAACGAAAAATTAGTTTTTAATTTTAATGCAGTCATACAGCTTTTGTAAGTGGGTTTCTCCGAGATTAGTAATAATCCGCCTAAGTGCACAAGAGCACAATTGTTACATTATAAGATAATTGGAAACCATTACTATCTACCATTACTATACTATTACTATACAACAATTCTATCGCGAGCTAACGGCTATTAACTTCAAGGCTGCAGTAGAAACTTCAATACTTTTAATCGCATTAGTAGGGATGGTTAATTGGTAAATACTCACCTTTGTCGAACGATTCAAAAACTATTTTATATAAATCCCTTTTAAAACCCACGTGGACATATATGGACTTCAATTGTGGGGTACATCCAGCACTTTAAACATAAACATATTCGAATGTTTCCAGTTAAAATTCTTGCGGCGGGCCCTGCTAATTCCGTGGTACATCAAAAACACCTGTATCTTTGCCGATCTTAATATAGGCACTGTAAAACAAACTATATCAAAATTTCAGCCTTAAGTATGAAGAAAGACTCAACCATTATCCAAACTTCCTGGCTCGTATCTGCTAAACAACATTGATACCGGGTTTTCAAAACTGAAAAGACACAGTGCCTTCGATTTAAGTTATAGGTTTTAATGAACATTGTTACAGTTATTATAATTTTTTAAATTTTAAATATTAGGCCTACTAATTTCAATTTCATTAACAGATGAAATTATAATCATGTTAATTAAAATTTATCAAAATTACTGATTGTTCTATTTTATGTGAGATTGTAATGTGGCAGATTTGTAAAAAAAGTAGGGATGCTGGCCAAGGAAATGTAACCTGAAGCAACGTTATAGCTAAGTCACAAGTCACTGGATGAACGTAGATGCAACTCTATGATTGGTTAGTGAACTACACACTTCTGACAAATTAATTACAAACATGCACGTGCAATTGATACTTTTCGATCGTCTATATTCTATCTTCTGCAAGTTGTCTGTTATTACTCTTTTCCCAAAGAGTAACACGATTAACAAGTGACAGAACTGATAACTGTAAGTTTTGTTATCTTTGAAAACCTTTCAAGTTTGAACAGTGTGCATAGGAGTTCATATAAATAGTCTTGCAGCCACTTTGGTAATCAATGGACAATGAATCTGGTATCAAAAGCAAGGGTATTCAGTAACTGGCTTGATTAATGTTTTACAATTTATTTATAACTTTACAAGATCCACCATACTTGTAAAAGACCAAGACGTAGATGTGGGTTGAATCGAATTCAATGCGAATTATGAATCTGATTCAGTTTGCCTTCTCTTAAATTAACAATACCAGTAATCTAAACTGCGATAAATCAATCGCTTAAGTATTTCAGATTAAATATAAGATTACATTTCATTTCCCTTATTTTACGCTTGTAATTGCATTGACTTTTCAGTGTAATTGCTTAATTCTCGTAAAGTAAAAGGCGGTAAGAAGATTAGATGTCAGATTTTTCTAACTCGTGTAAGTTATTCTGTTTCTCGCAACGACTTGTTAAAGAAGTAATACCTTGGGGAGATTACTCATTCGTATCTCGTTTTGTATAATTTATTTGTTCATGCAAATTTGTTTTAATTGATCTCATGAGACTATTTGACAGCGTTTTCTGTGTTGCCAAAATGACATAATGTTTGAAATGTTTTGTTAAAAATGATTTCTGGAAACTATATTCATGTAGTCAATAATTTTGGTTTCTTTCTTCAAAACCAACCAAACTTATGCGCGAGTAGCGCAGATTGTATTTGGCTAGTAATATTCATAAATGTAGAACTTCTCGAGAAATTACAAAATCTCATTTTGCTTAAACCAGGGTTCCAAATCGAAAAGTAATTTTTTCTACATTACAATAGTTATAATCAATATTTTATTGCATATTATTTAATTTCATAATTTTTTTGCCCTGATTCCATAATTTCTCATCTTTGTGTACTTTCAGAACATTTTTAAACATATCACAGCAATTTTCAGTTTATTGAGAGTATTCTAAAAAGCATACTCGTAATCTACACCATACCAATCAAGTTGGTTCTTCGGCCATGATAGTTTTCTATTATGTAAACCTCGTTTACCTGTAATTTTTCCTTGCACATTCTGCAATAATCTATATTTCTGACTGCTCGTCAGGTGTCCAAAGTACACCAATTTCCTGATTTTACTGTCGTTACTGTTTCCTTATCCAATGTTGTTTAATGTCCTTGTCCAAATGATGGAGAATTTTGGAACTACAGTCTTTTCTATCCAAGAAATGTTTGACCTCCTTCTGCAGCACCACATCAAAAATTCCTCAGGTTATTCCATGTTATCACTACCTATTAAAAGTTAATATGAACCCTCACATTTTGGAATCCAAGCCGCAAAACAAATATAACATATTAACTACGTACATCAATTTGATACGTAAATATCATAATTATATCACTACCAAACGTTGTACACTTTTTATCATTGTACGAGATATTGCAGAAATTTTACTTATCGTTATTACAAATTGAATTCAAAAAATTATAGCAATCTTTATAATAGCTAACGATATTTATACCAAATATTGGAGAAACTTTAATATTAAAATTAGAACAAGTTATTTCCATCGTTTGAACATAGACGTTCTTTTTGAACGCACGCTCTTAAAGGGAACTTGAACTGATGAGAACTCTGTTTCTACACTTCACATGTTTTAAGTTTGTCTTGTTATCACATTTTACGAATGAATTAATCTAGATTCTGAAACACATAAAATGAAACCTTTCAAGATTACATCAAAGTATTTTTTGTCTTGCAAACTTTTAAACTTGTAGGCGTTATATTAAAAGCGTTATAATAATGAGTACTATTAGTATTGTAAAGTGATTTCAATATCCGAAGAGAAAAATGTCTCGTTGCTCCTATTGTATTGATTTGCTTCCTTAGCACGATTATTAGTTATAAAAACAAGGATTTTCTAATTTTTAAATAAATCTACCAACATTTATTTCTCGTACAATTGCTTTTTGGGATCAACTTTTTTTAAGTTATTTATTTAAGGTCGCCTCACCAATGCAGTCATAAACTACCAATTACTACAACAAAATATTTACAATACCTATCCAATAGATTACTGATAAAAATTACAAAAACCAATTAACAAAAATAACAACAAAGAATTACTAGCAAAAATTAAAAACATTAAATAATAATAATGACCGATCGTTTAAAATCAACCGGTGACAGAAAATACTGTTATCATAATTGGTAGAAAAAACACACACAACTCATTTACATGCACAAAAACACTATTTACAGTGTTTTATTTAAAGACAGCATATAACTTATGTACATTTATACAAATTCAGGCTCTTCATCACTTGCAACACACTTTCAATCTTGTCTTCATGGCGGTGTAGATTACTTAGAGACACATCTTTAAGCTGAAATCTTCTTCTTTAAGCTTCTGTGAAACAACAATCACATAAAATGAGTTCACCGCCAATGGGTCACTTGGCAGAAATGACAGATCGATGGGATTGCAGAACTTGAGAAAATGTAACCATGCGTTAATTGAGTATGCCCTATACGTAATCGTGAAACGACCACCTGATCTCGTCGACTCTCCAATTGTATGGGTTTCTCAAAGTTGGCGTTTCTAATTTCGTGTAACTTTGATAATTTTCAAGTCTAATCATCGTTCCAGTTTTCTTTCATACGTTATAAACAACAGATAGTAACGTCTGCCAGTGTAACATTATGGTCTTCTAGATGTTCTGAAGCAGTTCTTTTAGCAGCACATCAGCCTTTTAATTGCCGTAAAGGGATCATCTTTATTACTATTGTTTATATTATTTTCACATTTAAATTTTTTATATATGTTGCATTGATGCGATAAGGATTATCGAACAAAACATCGTTTTGTGTAAGTTTCTTTAGTAAATAAATCTACCCTAAATAAAATTGTGCGAAGAAGAATTAAGATAATGTAAAGGGAAAGGATTTTTGATAGGTCACGGACAATCTTGAATGAATAGACTACTGCGTTATAAATCTAATAAAAGAATGGAAAGAAAGCAAGTAAATTATAGAAATCGATACGTTATATTTTATAGGTGTTGATGTTCTCATAACCTCACCTACGCTTTTAAATTTATTTTCTCTTTTTATTAAGTATCATGTACGAAAGCGAAATAGGCTAAAAGTAGAAGCAAAATATAGTGTTTTATTTATCGTAGCTATAGTATTTAGTAAATTTAGTGATCTATTTTGAAACTGTTTAATATTATTCCGTTAATTTCATTTAAATTATTGTAAATATTAGGTTAAAAACTAGTGAAAAAAAATTAAAATCGGGCGTCTTTATGGTCTAGTGGTTAGCATGGCTACAACGCAAAGCGGAGGTCTCGAGCTCTGTTCCTGGCTAGAGCCTGGAATATCGAAATATCCATTCCTTAACCCAAAGTAGTCACTAATGACCAAATGATGACGCAACTCTAAACAAGCTAAAAGAAAATAAATAAAATCGTTTAAAAAATAATTTAATACACCCTTCATATTTTAAATAATATTATTTTTACGTTTTTGGTTTTATTATTGCCAAATTTATCGTTTCCAGAGCGTTTTAAACTATTTTTAATAACCAGGATTTGTTGTAACATATTTCAGAAAATCTTACTGAACATTACAAAATTAGTCGGAAAATTACATTAGTCGGAAAAGACAGTACAAGTAAAAAGTTTTATCACCGTAACTATCCAATTATTGTACAGATATAATTCAAGAATATGAGAACTCCAAGAGTCAGACATCATTTAAATTGCACATTAAGCTAATTTATAGAAAACATTTACCAACTGGTTGAAGTGAACAAAATTCTCGTATTTAAGTACACTCCATGCTTAATACTTATCGGTGTACATAGCAATATTCAAAATTTGTTGCTGTTACGTTGAAACCGTGGAGACAGACGAAGAAAAGAAATATTTGTTAGTATTGAGCCTCCGGAGGTGATAGGGTAAAACCTTTATATAAATTTTAGATAAAAATAATTTTTATCATTACGTTTAAATTGATTTATAAATTTATAATTGTTGTACGTTTAAATTGATAAAGTGAAAATCTTTTACAATTTTTTTCAAAAAAACCTTTTGGTAATAATTTAACAAATTAAAATTTTACAACGCTCAGTATAAGCAGAACGATGGATCTTTCAAACAAAACAAAAATCACTCAATTATCTTTAGCAGGCTCTGAGAAAAATGTACAAATGTGGTAAAAAACTCAAATTTTCGGAAACAGTCATTTTTTTTTGTTTCGGTGTTAGAAGTTGCACCAGCTGTAGAGGTTAACGATAAAGATATTTAAACATATTATAATTATCGCAGAAATAACGTCCTGGACAAAATTAACGCATTATGTAAGATTTTGGGCTAAGTGTAAAATAAATCATTTTCTTCAATGTGCCAGGTTTATTTCTGTTACTGTTATTCTTTGTATATTCATTATTTCTTTGTATATTCTTTGTTATTCATGATTTTAAGCAATATTTAATATTTTTTAACAAAAAATCACAGTTATAAATTTGTTTTATGGTAATTTAATGAAAAATTTAAGATAAATTAGCTTTAAAAACAAAAAGTTTTTTTTAGCAAAAATGGAAGGGTTACTTACAAAATTGAAGGAAAGTTTTACCTGTACATACCTTTACCTGTTTTTGTACATACGTTTTACCTGTTCAATTATAAACGAGAAAATTAAAAGTAAGCGATTATTATGTGATTTATAATGAATTAGTAATTTAGTAACAAGTACAGCCTCCTCTTGCCTTAATTACAACTAGCATCCGTCTCGGTATTCCTTGAATCAAGTTTTGGATTTCTTCCTGGTAGATTTTCTACCATTCTTCTTTCGCCATATGACACAGCTATGAAGATTCCCTGCATTGTGTTGACGAACTCTTTTTTTAAGCATAAACAAATTGTGCTCAATAGGATTTAAGTCTGGGGTGTTGGCTGGCCAGATCATACAAATAATACAGTACCTACTTCATCAAGATACTGTGAAACCATTTTTGTTTTGTTTTTAGGAAAATTTACAACTGTTCATAAAAACGAGTGAATGAAATGATTGTGAAATGGGATAAAATGCGCTTTAAGACTTAGAGGAGATCACCACTCAACAGTGGGCTTCAGCTGGAAATGTTCTGTGAATGGATTACATAATTGTGTGTAGTATCGGAAATTACTGATTACAAAATGATGTCCCTACTCCATCGTCGGCGTAGACTTCTGCGGGGATTTCCGGGAATGATGGTAGGTATAGTTTGCGTACAAGTTCGTTGCTATGATATGATAATTTCATAAGGAATCTTGTGTAAATTTTACGAAATAAGTCGTTTACGTCCGGAATTTTGACGTCATTGTGCAAACAGTCATTGGTAACGTAAAGGGAGCATTGGTAGTTTGTCGTAAGAGTTTTGACTTAAATCGCTGGGTTTTTGAAATTACGGATGCCTTGTGTTAGGTCATCAGCTGAAAGGCTGGTTTGAACCTGTGGAGGTTTTACTAAGTAAAACAAGGAGTGTAGTGGTTTACCATTGCCTTCTTATCTGAATGGAAAAGTACGCTGATCAGCATGCCAGGCCCTCTGAAAAGCACATATTTTCCACTCTGCAAATCACACCTTCACTTCATTCACCACAGGGTCTGGCTGTATAATGAAATTCATTACTTTCAGAGGAGATAGCTCTGATTAGTATCTTTTACACCTCTATCTCTTTTGTTTTTAAATGATTCAGTCATTTAATTGGCTGACCATGTGATAAAAAACAGAACTATTTATTTTAGCCCTGCAACGAACAGATTGAGTGTAAATAATTTGACACTCCACCTGTCTATTATGGGCAGACGGATGCCTTAGCAGTTCCACAGATTTGGCAGGCATACATCCAAAACCATTAAAAATCTTTTAAAGTGATGTTTTAATTTTGTCTACGACTGTATAATATTTACACCATTTTTTAGAGGAAATTTCAAACTACATTATGAATAAAGAAACACAACAAAAAACATAACTTTTCAAATTTTCCGATACGTGACCCCCTTAAGGATTAAATTTACTAACTTCTCCTCTTACAAAAATAAACAGTTATTTTTAATGATTAATTTACAACTGTAAAAATGTTACAAGTATATGGTTTTGTTAAAGTGCCATGATAGACAGGAAAGTCCCATGGGTAGGTTCCGCATTAATGCCTTCCCAAGAATTCTTATTAAAAATCTTCTAAATTTCAAATAAAATGTATTTAATTAAATTATTGGTTTCTACTACTTTTTAGCCCTGTAGTGGGATTTCCAGGAAGATGTAAGATGGAAAGTGAATGTACAAGTGGGTTATCATGTTCTTATGACTTGTGAAAGTGTTTGTAAAGGTGTAGGCCTACTATGAAATGTTGGATAAGGTATTTGCAAAAGTGTGTATTTGATAAATGTGTGTTACTTACATAAAGGGATGTTTGTACTATAAGCCTTACCGTATTTGACTGAAATGCCTGTATCTGTTGTAAAATAAAATCTTTAGTTAAACCGTAAATTTTGGAGCTGTAAATTTATGTAGGTTTCAAAAAACAACGATAAATGCGTAACTTTTGTTCCACTGGAAAATTCTTTTGTAGTTTATAAAATAGAAAATATTAAAGTTCAAGTCTGAAAATTAGTAATAAATGTTTTTGTTTGGTATACGTGCAAAAAGTCAGTCTTTTAATAAAATCACGCAAGATACTTGACAGTTTCTGTCTTTGAGAGAGTTGATTGTCTACATATGTCAGTGGACACTCACTATGGCAGGGTGTGAAACTTACATAAAGAAATTTAGCCTCATTAAGTTTTATTTTCCATGTTTCACACCATTTGTGTAAGATTGAGTTGACGTTTGAGTGTTAGTAAAGAGTGTAAAGGGTTTTGGTCTTGAGTTATTATCATTGTGTTGTCAGCATAACAGTGAGAGTCTAGGGTAAAGTTGGCAAGTCTGAAGTATATACTGCGACAATATCTAGAGGGAATGTGTGTTCAAGAATTTTCGAGGAGGATCGAAATTTTTAAAATGTTAACATAAATAATAAGTGTGATAAATAGGGTTTGCAAGAAAAAGGTAGAAATATTATGTACGATAAATGTTTATGTATAGTATAGGTATGCCTGCCTATTGTTGTACGGCTATTATAAAAAGTTCGGGTACCTATTTAGATAATTGGCCTTCTTGTAAAACCTTTCATTCAATCCTAATTTGTTTACAATTTGTTAAGATTTATTCAGAAGCCGTCAGAAGGATTATGTATTTTTATTATTATATCGAAAATCTCTGTCATTCTCGAAATCTTCAAAGATTTACTTATGAAAGCGCAGCAATTTATTTAGTCAGTCAGTTTCGATTTGTCTGTGATTCAGTGAGCGAATTGCGTAATGCTTATCGGTTACGTTTGGAGAAGGCCAGCGTTACTGCGTATTGTTTTATTTTTTATTCTGTATCATTTTCGTAAGTAGTATTTAGTAAATTGGTTAAATTTATTTATTGTTATTAGTTATTATAATTATTATATTGTTATTTATCATAAATTAATTGTAGTTTACTTGTAGATTTTAGTCACTTTTAATAATTGTAATTTTTAGTTGTAATAAATATTGTAATTTTAAACTACATTGTGTTAATTATTTAATTCACCCAGATCCCGAAACGGACCTTAGAGATAAGTGTCACAATACAGAATAGAAAAAAGGGCTAATATTGAGCCCCGTAACACGCTAGCTAATACAGGAAAGAAATTTGAGTAGGACGACCCTAATCTAACTTTGAAGAATATTTTGCTTAGGGAGAAATTTATGATAAGTTAGTAAGTAAATGGTAATATTTCTTTCATTTTGTGTAAGAGACCTGAATACCTAACTCTGTCAAAAGCTTGAACAACATCTAGGAAACCTGCAAAAACACACAACTTTTGTTCTATAGACGAAGCTAGGTAATCAATCACTCTGCTCATTTTTTGTGTGATAGAGCGTTGTGTGAGAAACCCGAATTGATCTGAAAGTCCGGAAATTAGTTAGCTTTTTATTAATAATAAATATTTTGATCATCTTAAATGTATTTTTTTTTAATACATCTTGAACTAGTGGAAGAATGCGCTTGTAAAGAAGTTTTTCGAAAAATTTGAAGGTACTGAAAGAAGCCTAGTAGGTGGAAGGTAAATGAAAAGGTTTCTTGGGTGTTTTATCACTATTATTTCTGCATACTTCCATTGAGTAGGGAAATGTATCGTGCGCCAAATATTAATAAAAATTGTAGTAAGGAAAACGAGCAGTTTCCGCTATCAGGGTTGAAGTATTTTAGCTGTTATTAAATCATCACCCAGGGACTTTTTACTTGACAATCTAGAAATTTTAGTTTTTACTTTAGGAGGAAGAAGATATTTTGGCAGGGGGGATAATGAACTGGTTCATCTAGTGACTGTGCAACGTGCAGGAGATTTACGGATTGGATGTCATGGTGAAGAGTGAATGTTTCAGAAGGATGATATAAATTTGAAATGTACAAAACAGATAATTAAATTCTTTAACAATAATTACAAAATAAAAATAGCTGTGTAATGAATAAAAATAGGTTACAGAGAAAAAAGTGAAAACTTTAAATATTGATCAATCTATGACGAAGTAAACTTGGTTTTGGTCACTGATTTCAGGAAAATTGTTTTATTATTTTATACGTAAAAGTTCTATCAGTTTTTATTAACGCGTAAAATAACTGTTACCTTGTTGTGGACAGTTATATTAAAATTCTTTATTCAATTTTTTTGTACATCCTGCATATTAAAATTCTTTATTCAATTTTTTTGTACATCCTGCAGCTATTGCGCAATTAAATAAATTTAAGTTTGCTGTATTGATACAAAATTTTTACACTGAAAATGTTCCTCTTAATTGATGAAAATAACTTTTCGCTTACACCGGTTATTATAACTGAGTTTATAGATGTCATTGTCTTAAGCGATATTTTTCCGTAATCATCTCTGCCGGTATAAGGATTAACTTAAACTGTTGCAAATTTTGTTATTTATTTATTTTGAGACCAAGCATCTATATTTTGCTACGTATCACCTATCACCCGATGTTGTCTCCCAATTAACAATTATTGCATACGTATTTTATTTATTATTTTTATTTTTTTGGAATAATTGATATAACTCTTTACTGAAAATTTATGGTTTTATTTAAAATTAACAAGGACTTTTAGGGAAAATTTAACATTTTTGAGGAACAAAAATATGTTTTAGAAGGAAATTTATCCTAGGTTTCTTATATTAATATCACGTTACATGTAAAATCTAGTAAAATCCTATGTATTTCATTTCAGTTAATTTGCATCAAACTCTGTTCTTTCTGGTTAAAATATGTGCGATTACCACCACTGTACTGTTCCTCATTTTCTTATTTTATAAGTGTGATAGAAAGTCTTAAAAGTACCTACGTATATTGTACATTGAAGATCCTATGGTTGAAAAGACTTTTTCGCCGTAAACTGAAATTTTTGGGGTGGGTAATAAGAGTAGTACGGGTTAACAAGGCAAATACAAATAGTTTTTATGTGGATTCCGTTTCATGTGGGTATTAATGAAAATAATATAGCTGGCCAATCTGCGAAGAAAGCTTGGTCTAATTAATTAGCGAAAGCTAACTTACTCAACCAACGTTCACACAGTTCAAAATATAATTCAAAGTCATCAACATCTTGGACTAAAATATACTTTAAAAAATGGGTTAATTCTTGGAAAAACATATCTCGTTATAAACTTCAGAATGTAGAAAATATTATTTTTCCAGAACAACCAACACAGTTCACCAACCGACGTGGTCAGGTCTTCTCAGAAGACTCACATTAATATCTACATTTTTCACACATGAACACTTCCTCACAAGAAAACCTCATAACAACTCCAATCATTGTCACACTCAAATCACAATTCAACACATTTTTCCTGGATGCCTATCGCTGAAAACGTTTCAGAGCCGATTTAACTAACCTCCCAGTTAACATTAGTGTTTTAAAGAAATAACTACTATGCGCCTAAATTGATAGACTAATCAAATGCTTACACTGAGATGGACTAATTTAAATTTTTCGTAATAATTTTATTACGTTTGTGAATATTTGTTAATTCAAAAAAGAATTAATTTCTTAAATTGTAAAGTTTCAAGAAACGATATAAGTTTTCCGTACCAAAATAACTTACTATAATTATAATAACTTACTACTATTAGACTATCAGTAAATTACAATATTAAATTACTTCGACTAGATTGATAACAAAATGTTGTAACCAACTTTAAGCTTAAAATAAACTTAACTAAAAAAATATGAATATTTACAACCAAAATAATGTTTTGCTAAAATACAACCGCTCACCATTATCCGTACGTATAGACACATTCTAGTATCGTACGCACAAAACAGGTCCGGCAACTCACTTCAGACATCAAAACCGACTGCTTTGATTTCAAACGGTTTGATCGACTGATAATACCTAATAGACTAAAATACTTTTCAGTTGAGAGTGGTACTTTTTTATATCCTGCCTTAGAATTTCTACAATGTCCAGAAAGGACTAAATAAAAAAACGAACAGTAAACGTTAGAATTATCCAGAATAAAATTTTAAAAAAATGATTTCTACTCTTTTCTGGATAAAAATCAATTGAGTGAAAAATGTCTACTGCTCTGAAAATTATAAACGTCACCTTCAAAACTAATACAAATGCTATTTTTTGTTAGAATACTATTGTCCAAACGTAATGGTCTCATTTACGTTAGGTATTACATTATCAATACGTATCAATTTGCTTCATGGAGTGAAAACAATGCATAGGAGTTCTATTGTTGCTCAATTTATTCTTAATTCACAACCATTGGAAATTTTTTTTTTGTAATTGTTACGAGTGAAACAGTAAAACGAAACGTATAGAAAATAATGTAAAAGCTAATTAATTCTGCTTCAACAGTTTATGAAACGGTAGTTATTTTAAATATTTAAAAAAAAATAATACTGCTTATGTAAGCATATGTCAGCTGTTACAAAATACGAAGGTGAGGGTATAAAACGGTTCATAATAATTTACATTTTCAAGAACTATTCTGTTTTATTTCGTCTAATAATAATATTCTAACTTTTATTTATCCTAACATAAATTAATTAAATTCTATTTACGTAAAACTAGAGTAATTATAATGAAATAAAAATTTTATTTTACAGCATCAATTAAAAACTGGAGGCATGTTGATAAAAAATTTGATTAATTAAAAAAAGAATGTACAAAGTTCAACCGTGTAATATTGGTCTAATGTTTTCTCTTTTAACAGAAAAATACACGCAGCACATGTATTCCAAACTAACAAATTAAAAAGGTTAATATAAAATATAACATTAAAAATATCGCAACTTCTTACATTTACTTTAAAAATTATGTTTTTACATGTATTGTGTGAGTGGTAGTAAAGAACTAACTGCTGTTTACATTTTAGTCAGTTTGTAGGATATAGTCTACAACATTTTTTACTTTCTCTTTCTTATATGAATATACAGGAAGGAGAGTATTATTTTCATGTCGATTTTTTGAAATCGTGTTTTCACCGGATCTACAGGTTTTCAGACCCCTGAACCCAAAAAAACATGTTTTTAACTATTGGTCTGTGTGTGTGCGCGCGAGCGCACGTGCGCGCGCGTGTGTCAACAAAATATTTTCAGAATGGAACATCGTACGAAGTTGAAACTTAAAACTTAAGTTAGGTACCGCTAGAGGACTCAACACGAACATTTTCATCAAAATCGGTCAATCAAACGTAGCCTACTACCTAGTTTATTCGTGTCATTGTTCACTTTTTGCAATTTTTTCAAAATTGGCTTCTACGATTTTTTTAAGAATCGCCTCATTTAATACATTTTTAAGCTCTTAAAGATAGGGTAGGCGCCATGTCTGCTGACATTCATGGGTGGCTGTTTTCTCGTAGAAAAAAGCGGTTTATTTAAGATTCCAGCCTTAATATGCAGTTTAGCGCAAAAGTGTATATAAAAAAATTTGTAGACAATTTGACAATCTACGACTTTTACTTTAAATATGTTTTGTATAACGCCTAGTTTAGCGGTAATTAGTGATTTTCTGGGTTTTTATTTCATGAAAATCTGTAAAAAATCGATCTTTTAAAATTTTTGCCGTATCCATTTTACAACAAAAATGCATAAAATCAAAATTATAGGAAATTAAAAGATCTACAACTTTCATTTGAAACATTTTTCTCTACAGAGCCTAGTTTAGCGTCAAAAAGTGGTTTTCTGTATTAAGCCAAACAAAGGTTGGTTTTCATTTTCCATCATTCAGTTATGAAATAAGGTTATGTTTTTGAGGTTAGTTTTTTTGTTTATTTCTAATGATTTTATACAAATGTTAGATTATATTTTTCATTATTTGCATTCGTAAGAGAAAGTGTTTCACACCAGACTTTTATAACATTAAATATTTTACACAAGTAAGAGTAACGCAATGAAGAAACTTGGATACTTCTACTAGTAGTGTAGCCCAGTAAGCTAATATCATTTGCAGGCTATTTTTGAAAATAATTCATAGCTTGTAAATTTGGCAAATACCACCCTTGCTGCTATCTAAATGACATATTGAACCTTTCCACGCCTATGATTTGAGTAAGCTTCGTCCACTGTATTTAACAATTATGAAAAATTTGTGTTCAGCAGCTAATCAGCCAGTCGTAAGTTTATTTAAATAAATATTATTGTAGTTTTTTACAAATATAATTTATTCTATTCTGTCATCCAGATATGTTTCATATTTGAATTTTAAATTAAAATAATTCTATATAATAATTGTAATTTTCATCAGTAATATAGTTTTTTGGTCAGCTCTTGTGTTACGCTGTATACTTTATGCGCTAAAGGAATGACAAGTTGTTTCTAAGGACAATGGTTAGTGACAAAAGAACACTTAGTGAATTTAAATCTTCAGATTTTCTTTTTTCTTTGAATACAATTTCACAAAGTTCTTAGGTTGTAGTCACTCGAGTTGAATCGATTAATCTTTCAGTCTCCTTAACCAAATCTTGGATTGCGTTCGCCTCTTTTAAAGGTTCTCCATTTGTTTTATTTTAAAAATACTTGCCAATTTAGTTATAAAATACAACTGTGCGTTCTTTTCTTTTTAGATTTTTTTCTACATGATTGTAGTTATTATGAATATTATAGAATTTAAAGTAAAATAATAAAATATTTATTTTTTAATTTTTAAAATATAATAACTAATTTGGTTTTTCTTTTGTGTGTTTTTTTTTAGTTGAACTGAAAGTATAATGTGACAATCTATTAAATAGCAATCACAATTTATTTTCCCGCAATCAACTTCTAAATTAATTTAGTTTGATGTTCAAATTACACCAATTATTCACGCAACGTTATAAAAATTATAAACACTTACAAAAATTCAATTGATCAGTTATTTTAATCAATAATCTTAATGTAGGTATTAGTAATTTTTCAAATTTGAACAATAAGAAGGAACATATTATATTTCTAGCTATTTTCAACGGTATATTAAGTAATTAGTTGATTTTAAAACTGTGATCTTAACAGACATAATTCCGTTAATGTAAAGAAAATGTGCATAAATCCGTAAGTGTGAGAATTACTATTTGTAGACTCGTTATATTCAGATACGATAGATGCTTTTGAAACGACCACAAAGATTTTATAACATAACTATCTGGGCTAAAGTTGTATTAGGTATGTATAAATATACCGTATATAACCATACAAGACGTAATGTAGGCCTATAAACTTTTCTGGGGGTTTACAGAAAATCCATTTAAAAATAATTAACTTTTTTATAACGATTATCATCGACAAAATTTGTCTTAATGAAACGATAAGTTCAATACGCAGCATTTCAATTAAAAAACTCTCAATGCCGGCCGCATTGGCGCAGTTGGTAACGTGCTCGCCTTTCATCATGCGGTCCTGGGTTCGAATCCCACTCAGGCATGGCATATTTTCATACGTTACAAAAAAAATCATTTCATCCTCATTACACACAGTTACACCCCAACGTCGTCGCTAATGACCTTGTAGTTGATGCGACGTTAAATAAATAAATAAAAAATAAAAAAAACTCTTGTTGAAAAAATAAACATTTGCGATCTACTTCTCGTGTGAATTTGATAAGGACGTATATTTCATCAGTCGTTTTTTATGATGGGACTAATTTCTTACTAAGAATTAATATATTTTGTATGTTCTTCGTTAGAACATTTTATTGCATCCAGTTTCAACTCGAATAACTAAGGTATTTTTAGTTTTTATTAAATTTGAATAAAAATAATAAAGAATTGAATTAAATTTAAACAAATTAAAATCCCTAGATATATTTACTTTAAATCCGTTATAAAACATTCTAGTGCTGCAGAAAAAACAAAAAATTGTTTATGTACATTTATCTTAAAAACAGTTTAATGTTTCAGTAAAAATAGAATTAAAAACAAATTAAAGTCGACTGTTAACAACGAATGAATATAATTAAATTACTTTCATCGTGCAGTTGGGGAGCTGACAAAAGTATAATTTTAAATACTTACACGGCTTTAATTAGAAAAAAATTATAATTATTACGATTCGATTATTTGTGACCCTGGACCGAAATTAGTAAAAAATGCTATAAACTTTATTCAAACAACCAGTTTACTAGTTTTTAGCTAAGGGTGCGTTCAGGACCAGCTTAGTAGAAAGTATCATTGCCGAAAGCAATAACTTTGCTTTATCACATCGTATGACATTCTTATGTATAAAATTTTCAGTTAAAATATATTGAACTCAATCTAGCTAGTATTTAGTGTTAAATCCTAAGAAAACCAATGACATTTCAGAAAAAGAGCAAGATTTTAAAAGCTTTAGGTAAACGCGTAAATATGTACCTCAGAAAGTTAAAAAATATACGTGTTGCAAATGGTTTTGAAGTTCGTCAACCCGATATACCTCCATAGCTTGTACAATGTCCAGCACCTGATTTAAATCGTAGTGTTCTTAAAAAATAAAACCCCCATTCTGCTGTATTCAGGTCTATGTTTCAAGAAATAACAGCAATATTCAAAGACCATACAAAAGTGTACACAGACGATTCATGTTCAAATTAAAAATAATAATTGGAATCGTGTTACCTGATTCACAGCTCCGTTACGGGCCTGTGAAGTTGGCCCCTATATAAAAATTTTAAAAACTTACGAGTGGAATTGATTGTTCTAGTTTTTTTCCGGAATGTTCAGCAAATATTTTTATTGTTCTACTCAAATAAGCGAAAAATTTTAGAAAAACGGCGGGAAGAGCTAATTCACGCTGCCCCCTCTCAACGTTTAAGAAGTTTTTTGGCCTAAATCGAAAGACCATCGTTTGTGCCGGATTGTTCAAAAACATTTTGGTTTCTTCTGCTCAAATAACTAAGATATCGAGGAGAAAAAGGTGGAGTTAACTTCCTACTAGCCCCCCACCGGAACCCATAGTAGTAAATTGGTCCGATGGACAGCGAGACGGTTTTCTACTTGTAACTTTTAAAATTAGTTCCTATTAACACATTCATTCCAATAACTGAGGCGGTGGAAATTAACATATCCAACTATGGTTAAAAAACCATGTGCCAGGATATGTGAAAAAAACCATTATGCTAACCTTTAAACTATTTACCTTAAAAATTTGGTGAGTGAACTTACAGTTAATTTTGTGTTTTACTTAGCATCACTTCCCCTTTTGACAATAATTATCCATGTATGGATTTCATTTTTTTTTCTCTTTAATTCTTTATTTACAACTGTAAAACGTTACAACAAGCAAATGTGATGATTATAATAAAAATGTAAATGACATGATAGGCATGAGAGGGGTAGGGCCCCCATTGGTGCCTCCCCAAGAATGAAATTTGTATATCAAATTATCAGGTCTCTACTCCAGCGTCTTTTAAGGCGTCTAGGGGGATTATCAGGCAAATGGACGGAGGAAAGTAAACGCACCAGGGGGTTCTCGTGTTCGTGTAACTTGTCGTGAAAGCGATTGTATAGGTATTCAATGGAATTTTGTACAAGCGGTGTTTTCAAATCTGTATGTAAGGTTTTGTTGCTAACGTAAAGAGGTGCTTTTGCTATAAGGCGTAATGTTTTTGACTGGAATGCTTGAATTCGTTGCAAGTTAGAGGGTTTGGTTGAACCGTAAATTTGGGATCCGTAGGTCCAAATAGGTTTCAAAAGAGAACAATATATGCGCAATTTTTGTGCCATTGGTAATTTTGATCGTTTGTGAAGTAGGGAATATAAAAGGTTAAGTCGGGAATTCAGTAATAAACGTTTCGGTTTGATATGTGTGCTCCAAGTTAGTCGTTTATCAAAAGTCAGACCGAGATACTTGACCGTATCTGTCTTTGTGAGAGGTTCATTGTCTATGAATACTGGTGGGCAATCACCATGACGGAGTGTGAAAGTTATGTGAAGGGATTTTGTCGTATTAAGTTTTATTTTCCATGTTTTACACCATTCGTGTATAAGATTGAGATGATGTTGGAGTGTTAGTGAAGCGTGTATAGAGTTTTGGTCTCGGGCTAATATTGCTGTGTCGTCAGCGTAGGTAGCAGTGAGGGTCTGGGGTAGGGTCGGTAGGTCTGAAGTGTATACAGAATAGAGAAGTGGAGCTAAAATTGAGCCCTGAGGCACGCCGGTTAAGACAAGAAAGAAATTTGAGTAGGACGATCCTAAACGAATTCTAAAGAATCTGTCAGATAGGAAGGAATTTATGATAAGGTAGTAGGTAAATGGTAGTATTTCTTTCAGTTTGTGTAAGAGACCTGTATGCCAAACTCTGTCAAAAGCTTGAGCGACATCCAGGAAACCTGTGGACACATACATCTTTTGTTCCATAGACGAAGCTATGTAATCAGTCACCCTGTGCAGTTGTTGTGTGGTGGAGTGTTGAGTGCGGAACCCGAATTGATGTGGAGGTAGTGTATCATGAACCAGCGGAAGAATGCGCTTGTAAAGGAGTTTTTCGAAAATTTTTGAAGGTACTGAGAGGAGGCTTATTGGTCGGTAGGAGGAAGGTAAATGAAAAGGTTTGTTCGGTTTTTGTATCTTTACTATTTCTGCATACTTCCACTGAGTGGGGAAATGTGTCGTGCGCAATATGCTATTGAAGATTGTAGTAAGGAGAACGAGCGCTTTCCACGGTAAATGTTTAAGTATTTCAGCTGTTATTAAATCATATCCCAGTGACTTCTTACGTGGTAATCTCGAAATTTCAGATTTTACTTCGGAGGGGTGAAAGTATTTCGGCGGGAGGGATAATTGAAGCGGTTCATCTAGTGACTGAGTAACGCGTTGGTGATGTACAGATTGAATGTCATTATGGGGAGTGAATGTTTCAGAAAGATGTCTACCAAAGCATTCAACTTTGTCGTCATCAGTTATTAGCCAGGGTCCGTCACCCACCCTAAATGGCATCGGTGTCGTGTGATGTCGTAGTAGGCGTTTTGTGCTACGCCAGAGACTACCATCCTTCTCGTTCAGAGTTCCAGTATAATTTTCGTATAAGCAGGTGTTGTGTGTTTGAATTTGCTGTTTCAGCTCGTTCGCCAGCCGGTTTAAGCGACGTTTATCAGATGGTAGGCGAGTTCTCTGCCAAGTGTTACGGGCGCGGCGTTTTTCACGAATAAGTTCCCTGATATGGGTGGGATAGTGAGGGGCGTCTGGGATATTTGGACGGTATGGCAGTGATGCCTTCCATGCACACTGTTGAACAGAGGTAGTAAATAAATCAACAGCATCATCTACCTCCGTGTCCGTTTTAATTGATAATGGGATATCTAAGGCGTGTTCTAAATTGGACTGGAAGAGATCCCAATCTATAGGCCCGGGAGTAAGACTCAGTCTGCGTTCTGTAGAGACTGGTTGGTCTGAAACCGTTAAAAGTATGGGGGAATGATCTGATGAGAGGTAATTTACTGTGGTTATTTCAATAGGAAGGTGTGATAGATTCTTACAAACAAAAAAGTCAAGGAGGTCTGGTAATTTGGTACGCGCGGAGGGCCAGTATGTTGGACTATCTGGAGAAATATAATGTAGATGATTTTCTGTTATAGCTTTTAGTAAATTTCTGCCCCTGGGAGAACATACACGGGATCCCCACTGTATGTGCTTACCGTTCCAGTCTCCTCCAATAAGAAACCGATTACCTAGACTATTAAAGAAATCTGTAAACATTTGGGAATTTATGATGTGTCTAGGAGGACAATACACTGATCCTATGGTAAAACTTATGCTCTTGCATTGCAAATTTATCAGAGTCGCTTGGACATGAGGAGTGGAAAAAGGTGTTAAAACATTGTGTGTGATTGAGGATTTGACTAGTATGGCCGTACCCCCATGGCTTGTACCATCCGGATGATCGGTCCGATAGATCCTATAGTCGCGAATATAAAATCGAGACCTAGCTGTAAGATGTGTCTCTGAGATTAGGGCTACGTCAATACGGTGAGAATGTAAATATATGTCTAACTCAGTTTTGCGTTTCGTCAGACCGTTTGCATTCCAAAGGAGAACTGTCAGTGAATTTGCAGTGAGTAAATTAATGGCCATAACTGTTACTTAAAGACTGTGTAATGTGGGATATGTGTGTAGCGAGCGAGAAAAGAGGCTGGGGGAGTTGATTTAGTTGAACCAGTAAATTAAAAATCTGATCAACATTATGTATCTGGGAAGGAGATTGAGGCCCTACCTGTGAAGTATGAGGGTGAAGATGACGATGATTATGTGTCCATGCATGATGTCTGTTTCTCTCCTGTGAGGTGGGTGATTGTGGTGTTGAAGTCACTGAAACCGGTGATTCAGACGGTGTTAACTGATGAGTTGAGTGTTGGCGTGATGATGGAGTTAGGGTAGGTGTTTTTGTTGGTTGTTGCGGCAGAGGTGGAAAATCTTCCGGTTTCGGTGTGGCTGGTTGGTTGGAAGTATGTTTCGGTTATGGTTGTGTGATTTCATTCTTAAATTTAATTTCTTTCTGTTCAAGTGTTTATATTCATTCTATGTTGTTTATGTATTTCATTCTGTTTATATGTTTAGGTAGCAGGTTGTAAAATCTGAGGGGCCCAGTGAGAGAAGTCTCGTTAACACAACGCAATTCTCGCTTTATCTGGAAGTAGTAGGTGTTTGTTTCTTGTGTCGTTATTTATGGGATTTATTTCGGACGTTCGATTTATTCTTATGTAGCTTTCTGTAGATCTCCTTTACAAAGTGTTGCCTGACGTTCATCACTTGAAATTCTGCCTAAAATTGCCCTGGCGATAACAAAACGGTGTTCGACTGTTAACTTTAAAAATTAGTTTCTGTACAACTAATAGAGGACTCAAATATCAATATGAAACTCCACTCCAACCCACAATTTCGTAAGTCAAGGAGTGACTGCACAGTAGAAAAGAAAACAGTTTTCAGAGTTTTAATTTCAAGGACACTTCTAAGTTTCTTAAATAAATATTTTCGTCAGACACAGACAAAATCGATTGTGTTCCTCCTATCAAAGAAAAAAATTAAATATTATTCCTAAACACCTTATTGACTGTTTTTTAGTTATTTTACGATATCTGCAACTGGTAAGTTTTGAGCAGCCATGATATTGTTAAGTGCTCACATTACGGCTGGCTTTGTGAACTTGCAGAAAAATACAAAACTGGGTCTTCCCCAAGTTTATAGAAAGCAAACTTTATCCAGCCACCTCTTAACAACTTTTAGTCCCACCTCTACTCATCCTTTCGCTGTTTCCAGTCTCGTCCCGCAAACAGTAGTACAATGTTGTCTACAAAAGCTACTGTCTTACCATTTATTGGCAATGATAACAGAGGGTTTACATGCTAAAGAAAAATAAGCAGCCCAAATAATGTACGTTGAGTAACTTCTAAATCTATTTTAACCTGGTCATTTAGATATCCATTGATTTTTCACCCATTGAACTCAATTAGACAGATAGCTGGAGAACAGCTCCCAAGTTTTCCCTTTTGTATTTCCCATTAGTATGTAGCCTGTTTAGCAACAACCCATGCATCGTGTCGAACGGCTGTTTCTGACCTAGGAAAAGAGCTACCAAATTTTGATCTGCGTTTATATAATTCGTGATATCGTTTATAAATTTTAAAATGGTGTTTTTAATAGAGTTACTAAAAAAACCATACTGGTTGGGTGACACAATGTCTTGCCTTTCCACGAAACTAACTAAGTAATCTATAAATTTTATACACTTTTTGTGTGTTTTTGAGAGGGATTAGGCAAAGAAATTAACCTAAACAATTAACATCATGTTTATTACCTGACTTTAGATAATGCTAAACTTGCCATTAATGGATCATGCTGCCTCACATATTTATTTGTCTAAAAAAATAAAAAATAAAAATTTGAAATTAATTTTAAATAAAATTTAAATAATTCTAAATAAAAAATTATATAAATACAAATTAAATAAAAAATTAAATTTAAATTAATTATTAAAATTTAAATAAAAATAAATAAATTCGGTGAATAAAGTGAACTGTGTCATTTGCAGGGTGTTACGTACTAGATGTTTTTCAGAGGGGCTTGCTTGCTGATAAGCATGCTTTTCCACTCAGTGAGAAAGGCAATGGCAAACCACCTTACTTCTCGTTTTACTTGGTAAAGCCTCTTTCAGACAGTTTCAAAGAACTGTAGGGCCATGCACAAAAGTTGTAGTTTTTTTTTATTTTGTTTGTACACAAGGAATGTGAAACCATGAAGAGAAAAGACATCAGTGTAATAATAATAATTATGACTTCAGAGAAACCGCACATAGTAATTCACAAAGTAAGAGACAAGATCAAAATACTTATAACACGTCTACGAATCGGACATTCTAGGCTCACACACGAATACTTATTTACCTCAGAAGACTGATGCACCGACCTGTTATTTTTGAAACGATACTACGTTGGCGACAGAACAGTTACTCATACAATTCTCAGGATTACATAACTTACGAGAACTGTATAACATAACACAAAACACGAAACATGTGCTACCGGTCATCAAGAGTATACATTAACGTGTTTTTGTACCTCAGAGACTTACAGTTACGCAAGACTTTTTAATGACACTATTGTTTATTGGTACGTAACTGTGGTCGCTGATGTCTTTATTGCTGGTACGAACTTACAAAAATAAACATAAATTATTCGATTTTTTACTTTTTCTTGCCTATATGAATATATAATTAGTAAGGAAAGTACCTATTGTTTTCATGTCAATTTTTCGAAATCGAGTTTTCACCGGATCTACACGTTTTCAGACCCCCTGAACCCAAAAATCATGTTTTTAGCAATTGGTCTGTACGTGTGTGTGTGTGTGTGTGTGTGTGTGTGTGTGTGTGTGTGTTTGTGTACAGAATATCTCAAGAACGGAACATCGTACAAACTTGAGACTTGAAACTTAAGTTAGATACCACTAGATGACCGGACACGAACATTTTCATCAAAATCGGTCAACCGGAAGTAGTAGTTTATTCATATAACTTTTCACTTTTTTGCGATTTTCTCAAAAACTGGTCCTATGATTTTTTTTAAATCTACTGAATTTACTGAATTTTTTATGGTCTACAAGATAGGGTAGGCGCCATGTTTGCTAAAATTCTTAGTAAGGCTGTTTTCATGTAAAATATTTGTTTTTTTAAGATTGCGGCTTTAATATGCATTTTAGCGCAAAAATGTATTTAATAAAAGTTGTAGAGAATTTAAAATTCTACAACTTTTATTTAAAACATTCTTTTTTATAACGCTCAGTTTAGCAGTAATTAGCGATTATTTTTTCTTTTTCACAAAAATGTGTGAAAAAATCGATTTTTTTAAGATTTCGGCCTTAGTATGCAATTTACAACAAAGGCGTATGAATTAAATTTATAGGAAATTAAACGATCTACAACTTTTATTTAAAGCATTTTTCTCTGCAGAGTCTAGTTTAGCGTGAAAGAGTGATTTTCCGTATTTTAAAGCCAAACTGAGGTCGATTCTCATTTTGCGTCTTTCACTCATGATTAAAATTAGGTTATGTTTATTGAGGTTAGTTTTTTGTTTATTTCTAATGTTTTATTACTAATGTTAGGTTTATTACTAATTATATGCATTGGCAAGAGAAAGTTGTGTGAGTTTTTCACACCAGATTTTTTATTATCTTTTAAACGCATCAACAACTTGGTTATTGGTGACTACAGTGGTTTATGAAACAGTGGAGTTGAAGATGTAATAATTTTCACAAAATAGCTGAGAATTGAACCCGGAGCTTTCTCTTCTGTAGTGTATCACGCTTACCTTTAACCGTGGAATTGGCCGTACAAAAATTATTATATTCAAAAGCATTTGAAACCTTATGAATTAAAAACCGATAAGTAGTTACTACGAATTAAATTTAATTCAACAAGCTAATGTGAAACAAAAAGAAATAAGTCTGTAGTACAAAGGTCTAAAAATCTTATTCTACCAAATTATTACGTGTTTTACAATTCTTTTAAAGCCCGATAAGTTTCAGTTGCCTGGAGGATATGAATGTCCTCCCATAAAGTTTCAACTTTAAGCAGAACGATAAATTTTAACCAGGTTTGAAACTTTTAATACATATATAAAATAAAGTTCATGTAATTCATAAATTTTAAATATATTCAAAAAAAATTCAATTGAGATTTTTGATTGCTTAAAGAAAGAAATTTAATAAGGGATATTTTTACTGTTTCTTTTGTTTACTTTTTTATATAAATTTTTAATTTAAGGCTAAAAAGAGTTCAAAGACTGAGCGACCGTTAAGTCTTAAATCCCAAAAGTAAACCCGATTTCATTCAAACTGTAACGTAAGGCAGGATATCGTAAAAAAATTATAATTATCTTCACTCTTTTATTATGAATTTCAATGAAGATCAGTCATTTTTAAAGGGATTTCACTTTACTGGCAGGTTTGGAATTTTTAAAAAACTTGTCTAATCAGTGGAATATTAAAGAATGAAAGCTCATGAAATGTTATTTCACATAGTAATAGTGTAATTATGTGGTAACCATTTTACGTAAATTAAAAACGTATTGTAATATTATTATTCTATTTATATGTTTATCTTCTGTTTAACATTTTTTGTACATCTTCTGAGATTCAAGTTTCTGGGAACAGTTTCAGAATCTCAAATTTTTTACCAGTTTATTGAACACAGAACTTGAAAGTTACATTTTAATTACATTTTTAATTTGCACCTGAGGAAAGGCTTTAACAAAATAGTAATTATAAAATGTATTTTAAAATCAATTTCTTCCATTAGCCCTTTCAATAATAAACCTATTTTTACAAAAAATAGTAAATATATTGGAACTAATGAATAATTACTACCATATCATTAGTTTTGTGTTTTCAACAGCTGGTCAAAAATTTACTTACCGCTTATAATATATAATAATGTCATTTAAAAATGTACTTACTGCAAAAATATAATAATGAAGTGAGTAACTTAACCAAATCTTCTTCTCCAACGGATAAATATGTATGATAACTTGCAATTATATATTTTTTAAATTATATTTGTTGTAAGTAAAAATATTGAAAACTTTCAGAACGATTAAAGAAATAAGTAAGAACACTTATCGAATGAGAAGCACTTTCGTGGTGTTACCACATCGTCAGCTCGTTATAACATTTAAAATTACACATTATTTTCAGAGATATTAACATCTTTTGTAAGTTATGACAGGAATAAAATTTATAATACATCAATTTTATAATTCATATTTACCAAGGCAGTTCTGTCAACCTAATTAGGTTACTATCTTCGTATTCTGTTTGAATATTTTATAAATTAGAATTCATTTTTAAATTTATGTAATTATGTATAATTTTTTCGATATAACATCAACCTTTTATTCTTGTCACTAACTTCTAAATTTCCTAACAATTTTCTGTGTTGATTATTGTGCGTTTTAAATCAATTAGGTGTTTGGTATTATTGGAAAAATGTATATTTTCCTATTTGTAATAATTTATTATAGTGACCAGAAAAAATTGTAGTTTATAGTGTTTAGTAATAAATATTTGTTTATAATTTTTACAATAGTTTGTTAATTATTTATTTTAGCCTGATATCGAAACAGACCTTGGCGATAGGGGTCACTGTATTTTCTATTTATTACGTTATTGTATTATATTGATTTTATACGTTTATGGCTAATTTGTTAACGTAGAGATTTCCGCATTATTGTCAAATGGTTTCTTGTATAACCATCCGTTTCTAAAATGTATTTCTGTATAAAAAAATTAATGTTTCTAATGTTATCTGATTCATATTCAAATATTATTTTGTCATTTTGGCTTGACAGTTTAATTTTCGATTTATTATTTCGTGTTCATAGCCCATGATTTTATTAATTATGATTTCATAGTTATTATGCAAGAAAAAAATCTGTGTGAAGAGTAAGTTACAAAAGTAGTATTACACTACAAAATTTAAAAAAAAATAGCGTTTCCTACCTTGAAAAGATAACACAATATTGTATCTGATATCATGAGGTAACTTGGTTTTTAATAGGAACTAAACGCAGTATAATATACGATTAGAACGAGCTTAAAAAAGTTTGTACTACAATATCGAAGTCTTAATTTTGTAAGTTTTGGATGTAGTGTCCTTTGTTTTCGACTCACAGAATTAAAGCATGTAAAGCTGAGCTTTTGATTCAAGATACAACTTTATAGCAAACGACCGTATGAATGTGTTTTTGTGAAGTAATGTATGATTTATTCCCATCTTATAATCGCTCGTTTTTAGTGAAGATTGACCTTTTAAACTTTGTGTACATACTGTATATTATAAATGTAAAATTTATAATACACCTATGAACACCCGTTAAACACTACTCACATATATTATTTATAGAGTTTTATGCCAACATTATTATTCGGACATATCCATTAATACCATTTCATATATATTTTATTTCATTTTATGTCATTTATTGTTTAATATCAAATATTTTATAATATTTTAGTGGTAAACAACAACAAACGAAAGCAGTGAGCAAACAATACCGCTACAACAAAAATATGATCACAGAATAAATGTATCCGGACTTGTGCCCGCAGTTTATCTGGGTACAAAATTGTTGACATAAGTCTGTTATGCTGCTCCAAATAAAATTTGTATGCTGTTGCCTTTCAACTTACACAATTAAAACAAATTAATTTCCATTTATTTCATTTACGGGCAATCTTAGAATCGGATTATTAATTTCTAAAACAAATCTTATAATCAGTTTAATAATTTTGTTATAACTATTGCGTGGGTGATTTTAATCTACAATTAATTGTTTTTAAACTAAGATGTTATTACACTTGTAACGTCAATATTGAAACCCTTTAATGAATATAACTTTATTAGTTGTCATTGTTTCTTTTCATCACATAGACTTGAGCTTAATATTCAGTGTTTTCGCATGTATAGATGTTATTATTGCGTGCAGAAGCTACTAAAAGCATAAAATTATATGATTGAAAAATTTTTAGTTTAAAACATATTTTTTATTAATACATAGATTTAATATTTTTAATCACTATGTAAACAGCATAATGTAGGATTTCCCTTGTGAAATGTTCACTTGTACACTTGGTAATGGTCTTACTTGTGATCTTGTGCTGTTAATTTCAATAAAGTTTATTGTCGTTCAGAGTACTGATATGTTGTTTTTTTAACAACAGTGTTTTACAATGTAATTACTTTGTAATAACACGTACATTGTAATATATTGTACGCAATACCATTTTACATTGTAATAACATTTTTTACTTTGTAATTATTTCGATATTAATTACCTTTTATTTTTCATTATTGCTAACCAACAAGATTTTACAACATAGTTCACCTCGCTAACAATAAGCATGTATAAATAAGTTCATAAAAGAGTAATATAACATATACCAGTCGCGTGATAAATGTTCATTATCATTTTATTTGTTTAAAAAATACTTTTATTGGAAATTTACGCATCGCTCAATGCTAGATATTAATTAGTGTTTATTACGCCACATACGGAACATGAAATTTCGTTACCAATACTTACTATGCAGGCTATTTTCCAATTCTGTAACATGGGTTACAAAATATTAATCAGTAGGCCTACTGGCAATAACTAGAAGAGAGAAAGATTAAACTACGAGTACACTGATAGTTGTTAATAAGTGCGCCTGCTTTTAAGTTGAAATTTTTTGATACAGACTTGTACGTCCAATTTATTGTTTTAAACATGTTATTTTACATAAATTTATGCGTATTTTTCATTAAAACGTTTTAAAGTAACTTTTTCTTTGATGACTAATTTTATTTGCGATACAAAATACTTTGAAGTAAACAAAAAGTAATTTATGAACATTTAAAAAATGTTATACATTAACACATTTAATTTTCATTTGATGGCTAAAAAACATGTCAATTACATTTATAAAGTTAACAGAAATAGATTTTTCCTTGGCGTATGTCATGTTCATGTTTCGTATAACCACACTCAAGCACTTTTATGTTTATATGTTCTTTACCTCCTAGTTCCTAGTTTAGCAACCTACATAATTATGTGTCCACTAAAATGAAAACATCGTAAAGACTTTTTCGTTACGATTCACTAAAACTACTTTATCTTATATTGGATACAAAACAATCGGATGTAAAGTACGATTCACATAAGTTGTTTTTTTTATCAAAATTATGGTAGTATTTCCTAGGTGAATACATTAAAGTGTACGGGTTGTGGGACACATACAAAATACTTAATCTAAAACTAATCAGAATTTATTTACACCAACTCCAGGGCGATTTGTTTGAAGTTCTGCGCTAAGCTTGACCGAAAATTGAAAGGTTCCGGTATAATATTTATAATCCAGTATAATATTTTTAATTTTATTTTAAAGAAATAATTATTAAAAATGTCTTCACGGAGAATTCTTGATATAATAAAATAAGATTGTCTAGTCACAAAAACATAAATTAGAATGATTCTTCTCTTTTTACCTTTATGCATGCATTAAAACTCACTAGAACAAGATTTTAATTTGAATTCTTGCTACTTAGTCATCAAGTTTGTCACACAGGCTTCTCCGAAATAGACTCAAGATTAGGACTTGAAGACTACTTTACTAAAGTTACACGACATGACTAAGTTAAGTAACCTCTTTGACAAAATTCCGTAAATCAATGTGCGTAGGCACTAAGTTTAACAACTTTGTTTCGTCATATTATTAGTAGTCTTTTCTTTTAATATATTCCCAATAATTACTTCACATGTTTTTAAAACCTGGTAACGCATTTCATGAAATCAAAATATTATAACTAATTCCTGTCACAGCTTGTAATGCACACTACAGCCAAACCTAAGATCTTACATTCACTGTTTAGACAATGGTTTGGAATTTTTTCAATGATATTAATTTTTTAAATGTTCCAAATCAACTAAATACAAGTTGCTAGTAACCTTAACGTAAAACACAAAGTTAGTTCTTAAAAGTATTGCATTTTTAATAAGTATTCAACATTGCAGCATTGTAACAACCATGATTGATGCAGCTGTACACATCAATTTTGTGTACAGTCACTTCTGTCTACATTCCTGAAGGCAATATACTCGTATTATAACCCAAAGAATAGTGATCATAAAAATAATTATTTAGAATAATACAGGAATTTAAAAACCCAGAAGTGTAACTAAAAAAAACTAAAGACAAAATCACAGGAATTAAAAACTCCAGAAGTTTAACCTTCAAAACTCCGAATGGTTTCAGTCGATTCAATGGTTTCAGTCGATTTAATTTGGTTGTATATTTCTTCTTATACTTGTTTATATATTTAGTTAATCTTAATTTAGTTTCATCTTAACTTGTCAATAATGCAGATTTTAAATTTTCTCAACAGCTAATAGTTAAAACTAATTCACTCTCCAATAGATTTTATCTTTACACGTTATACGTAGCAGCAGCCGCCGAATATTTCTACAGCAACACAGTCGCTGACACTACTATAATATTAAAGATACACAAATAAATCCAATTTTCTACTGCATTTTCCGATCACAATGATAGTTTAAATTTGATCCAGGCCTTTCAATCAAAATTCTTAAGACTTGCTTCTGGCGCTCTTTTTTATAAGCAATTAAACCTTCCACGATATTTCAAAATTCTGACAGTAAACGAGCTAACCGCGTCCTTGTATAGTACATTTCACGATAGACTAGATGACTAGATAACCAAACCAACTAGCCCATGATCTAGCTACAAGGAACTTCCCAACTGTGCGACATTGAAATCGAAAATGGAGAAGAGAACCTCTTGGTCTGAATAACGGACAGTACCCGTAGTTTTAAACGGAAATGTACCACAAACCCCTGGGTACCTCTTCTCCTTGAAGCGAAATTCCCCACCGTCATTTAAATATCTTATACGGAAGTTATGCAGCACAATGTACAGTACCGTAATAAAAATTAAAGATAAAAAATATTTTTTTCGAAAAAGAAGTTTTAAAGTAAGTACCAAAAATAAATTATAATAGTCTTGCTGTATCTTAGTAAGGATTGAATTTAAATATTTAACAATACTACTACTTGAGTTGCGCTTAGACAACAGGATTAACTGAATCTTATCCCTCAGGGTGGAAGATGTACGATGAACGTTTTTCTTGAAACCACGAGAAGGAACAAATTTGAGTTGAGTAAGATTTGTTGGTGGAGTGGTACAAATAACAAGTAAGCAGACACCCGATTCTTTAATATGAGTAAACACATATTTAATTCATCTTAGTGTGTAGTACATTGAACTGGCTAAACATTAACATAAAATTTTCCTGTAATTACTATTTCAAGACTTTTAGATTTAATTGGCAATTTTATAGCAATAGTAATTTTCATAAGTAATAATAATATTAATTTTTATAAAGTACCAGAATCAATTTGTCTAACCAACAGTTTTTAATCATTTTAACTTATTTAATCGGCTTATCAAAAACATAATTGACATTTTATTTGATTTTAATCCAATGTACTCAGCTATCGATTAAACTAAATGCATTGTTTTATTTCGTATTGTAAAATAAAATGTATTTAATATTACATAAAACTTGATTTATTTAGCACTTCCTGATATTTTGAATTCAAATAACTCAAGTACTATAATTAAATTTGAATGTGAGTTTAGTTATAACCATGTAAAATCATAATATAGGATGACTACGTGAGAAAATATTATGATAATTTTGAAGCGTTTTCCATATTTAATTAAAAACTGTCCGATTTGTACTCTGTTTCATCAATACATTTATGAGTGCTGCGTACGTGTTATAAACTTAGTAAAGTACCTGTATGTCATTATAATAATATCCAAACCATTTACTACATTCAGCAACATACTATAAAAATTCAAAATTTCTATATTAATGAGTCCCAGTCTACTGTTGTTTAGGTCATCTGCCGAAAGGCTGGTTTGAACCTGTAGAGGTTTAACCAAGTAAAACGAGAAGTTAGGTGGTTTACCCATGCCTTCCTCACTGAGTGGAAAAGTACGCTTATCAGCATGCCGGGCCCTCTGAAAATCACATATTTTCCACTCTCCTTCACTCACCTTCACTTCATTCACCACAGGGTCTGGCTGTATAATGAAATTCATTACTTTCAGAGGAGATAACTCTGATTAGTGTCTTTTACACTTCTACCTCTTCTGTTTGATACTGTACTATTTTTACTTCGGTCCGGTTCATATTTTTCCCGCTGTTGGCCCTGTGACGTGGTTGCTGCTACCAATAGATAGCGCAGCGGTCAAACCTCTCGCAGTGCGTGTGCCAGTGGTTAGATATATTTGAGGTACCGGCAAAAATGATAGTTGAAGGTGATCGGTCAGTATCGATCCTATCACTCGAGAAGGTCGATATGGAGAAAGATTTCGCACTCAAAATTGAGTATTTCTTGCTTCACACACTTCCCTTCCCTCCCCTCGCTTCACCGGCGACTCCTGCTCTTGTAGGCAGCAGTAAAAGGTGCTCGCTGCGTCGGCGACTGCTCCTATTCGTTTAGGCAGCGGTACAGACGACCCTCCTCTCGCTTGCCAGCGGCTGCTCCTCTTGAGGTGGCGGCGAAGGCTTTCCCAACCATTTATTTTCCTTCTTGAACTACGCCGCCGGATGCCCTGTCACTCCAGCCGGTCCTAAGTTGGCTTCGCCGATCGGACTACTACAAGCCGGTGGCGACTTTTTCTTTAATGATTCAGTCATTTAAATGGCTAATAATGTGATAAGACACAGAACAATTTATTTCAGCTCTGTAATGAACAGACTCAGTGTAAACAATTTGACACTCCACCTGTCTGTTATGGGTAGCCCAGTCTGCTATAACTGTATAATTTCTATAATTATAAGTTTATATCTACGAGAATTTAATTGTCAGCGAAAGTGATAAGGAGATAGATATGGTAAAAAAATAGGAAGGTTTCATGAATATAGTCCGCATTTCACATGAAGGAAACTAAAATTAAACAGGTTTTTAATAAATTAACTGACCGTTTCAATGATACCCACAGTTTCTGCGAATTTTACAAATTTATAACTTTCTTAATTCAATACGGAAAGTTAATACAGTAGGTAGGCCTATTGATATATTATGTACTTTTAATTAAATTTTTTATAGTAAAATTTTAGTTTACTAAAATTAGCTATATCTACTAAACTATTTACTAAATATATTTGCTAAAATAGCCTATATCTTATTTTGGCAAATCATTAATGATATAATATAGACTACTAAATAAATATTACAATTACGCGCCCTTTTTAGAAAGATGATCATTAGCCATGTTTTCTATATACCTTTTTTCATAGATTGTTATGTTTTACTGTAATGAAGAAAATGAAACTGTAGCCTAAATACTGTATACTGTAGTAATACTTTATACTGAATCAAAGAATTATTAAACGTTAACAAAGTTGTTCATGCACTCTGTTGCTAAAATACTAGAATATGAAGTAGTTACTGTTTTGATTAACCTTTTTACCTTTATTCTAACCTCATTCACAAGAAAAATGTTCTCAGTGCAATGCCTTTTTCATTTCAACGTTTCAAACTAAAATACTAAGACATTGAAATACAATTTTTCAGTCCTATAGAAAAAACCGTGGAGAGTTCAAGAAAACCATAACCGTACATAGGGCGTTTTACATAGACCTCCTCAATTACACATTGGTTTTATGATTACGTGATTTTTTTTAATTTTTTTAATTTCTGGGATAAAACTGTTTAGTAAGATTTGCGTATGAAGGCTAACTATATAATAATGTTGAAACAACCAATTTGTTTATGAAGATGCGACCATAATAACTGAAACTGAAATTAAACTGTATGGTATATAAAATAGAATTTCAACTTGAAGTTTCTAAGAACATAGGGTTAACAACCGGGTTTGTCACCGTTTTATTTAGTTTATACCTGGACAAAGCCATAAGAAAAAAGAAGAAGAGGAACGAAAGATTGGTGTGACCAGATTTAAGATTCTTTCTTCCGTACCCTGATTTTCATGAGCTTGTTTCAGACAAGAACACACTTTTCACCGTGCCTTGTATAAGGAACAGATGGTAGTTAACTTATAAAAGCATATCTGTGGTTAAAAGTAAGTCAATGGTATTCTTTGGTAACTATCCTCGATGGTGTAAGTTGATACAGTCAATACGGGCTTATGAACTCGTAGTAAACAGATCAGAGAATTTAAGTTCAGTGGATGTAGGATGCACTCTGGTGAAGTGGATATAGACTACTACCTGGTGGTGTTTAAACGTATGCGTGGAACACTATTTAGGACCCTTAAAAGCATAACTTCAAAATAAAAGATGTTAAGATTCTATATTCATCAATGGCTGTTCCTGCAAGTCTTTAAGACAAAAAGTGCCTTTTTACACACAAGAATATTAGCCAAGTGAAAGCAGTAGTGATACACTTTTTATATGAAACCCTAAAACTCTCTATATTGGTAAAAGAGACCTAAAAATTTCGGATATGAGAAACAAGCTCAGTAGGTTTAGTTTTAATGCATGAATAGAACACATTGTCAGAACTGGTTTGACCATGTCTGTAGAATAAAAGAAAGTTGAATGTGAGGAGAATAATAATGCATCACGTTCATAGTGGTATATGAGAGGTTGGGCGATCACAAAAGGATGGGCTGACTAATTTGAAGTCGCAATAGCCATATGAACCTTTCTAAGAATTCAGTATTCTTCAAATATACTTACACTTACTAACATCGATGTACATTTTACTGTAGCCTGGAAAATTAAGATAAAATTTAAATCTGGTACATCTAAAAATTTCTAATTCAGTCCAACTGTGGTTTTAATTCATGAAAATACCAGTATATATAAATAAAATGTATGAATATTAGGGTAGTTTATAATTTGTCCAATATTTTTTGCAGGTACAAAGTCATAATCCTATTATACTGCTTCTAAAATAGGAAGTAAAACAACGCTTTTGATTAACGTTGTTGGAATGTGCTGCTCTTATTAAATTTAAATATTTAGTTAGAATATTCGAACTATAAAAAATAGCACGTTTTAAGGCTTTAAAAATTTAATTCACCTGTATTGTATTCACCTGTACATTTATATTATACACCAAAAATTATAGGTAAAATATTTCCTTTAACGGAATATACTCGTATAGTAGAAATATGCAGATAGTATGGAAAACGCATAGTAATAAAGTTATTTTTATCTGAAAAATATAATTCATCGTTAGCTCAGCATATAATGTTCATCTACTTACTACTGCTTCAGTTATTAGCTTGCATCAAATAGAAAGCCCTTTTTTAAAGAGCGTTTTTATTAATTAAATTTAACCTCATTTGCTTACCAGATAAGGGTATCCTAATTTAATAAATATGATAAAGAACTGTTATATTCATTCCTGCAAACCAGGTATTACAGATTATATTATTATAAAATATTTATAATAATTTAGATTAGGTATATCTTTATAAATTATTTTCTAAATATAGAATTCAGAGAAACTCTGTAGCTTGTCTCTCTGGATTTACAAAAAGGACCACACTTAAAAGACAAGTATTTATAAATCTACTAAAATAATATGCATCACACACATGCCAATATTTTAAGTAAAAATTCTTTCTTATAAATGACGAAATAATATTTTAGCTTACAACTTGCTTTTCTAATATTAATTGTTTTTTTATAATCTACAAGCACAAGTTTAAGTTCACTTTATATATTGCATACGAAGGATTTAATTGTTGGAAATGATATTTCATGAAATAATAACATTTTTGTTTACCTTCTTTAATTTATTTAAAATCTAATAAGCAGCTTCGTTATTACCGACAAATATGGATTAAAGAACGATGGATTTGAACGAGTAATAATTTCCAGACCAGGGACTTTCCAGTAGCCTAGTCGCTAACCACTGTGGCATGGAAACTACCAAATAAAAATTATTTGGAAATTATAATATTAAATCTGCCAAAAATAAAGCAGAATGAACTTTGAAAATATAATAATATCCACAAAATCTTGAGTGAATTTTAATTCCCTTCAACAAAATTGAATAAAATATTTTAATCAAAGCAATATTCTTAATTACTTGAAATTTGAACCAAGAATATCGATGGAATTAATAATTATTAAGAACTTTATCTGCTTAACCTGATAAAACAACGAAAAGGCTTTATGAAAAAATTTAAGAATTTCAGCTAATACATTAACGATAGGTAATATATAAAAAATAATAAAATAATATGAAATAAATTATACTCTGACCAGTTAGCAGATATCTTTTTAAAATGATATTGCTACATCGATTAGAAAAACATTTGGTTAGGTTATTGTAATTACTAATAACATTTGTATCAAATTTTAAGGTTTCACAAAAATAGCGAGGCGAGGCAAAAGAAAATAAGCTTCTTTTTGCGACACATTTCGATGTAAAATAAAAGTCAATTGAAAAACGATATACTTTAAAAAATAGTACAATAAAAAACGAAAATACGCATGCACTCATTGATTGACTTTCATTTTGGTAAACGATGTAACAGATGACATAATATTTTATAAAATACAAAGAAAAACTAAAATTTCGTCAGGGTGGTTTTATTAATAAAGGCTGACAACTTTACTACAGTGTGTATAAATACGTCAAAACTTCATAAAATGACATTCTAAATGGTAATATCTTTTGATTAAAATTAGTACAATAATTACCTTTTTCTTCTTGATTGATTTTAAAAAAATGTAGGCTGGTATTGAGATAATAATATTTTCTGATAATAATTTAATGAAGAGGATAAACGGATATATTTTTCTTGCATTAACTTTTCTCTAATCTGAGTACTTTTAACTGAAAATTAAATCTCATTGAGTCACACGAGATTTTGTCAGCCCTTTCATTATTATAATAATTTATTAAATGATGTTAAAAAGTAAAGAACAGGAATATCAAATCAGCTACCTTCACACTGTTAAGTAATGAGTAATAATGTCACCGAAGACTCCGTAGTTATGTTGTTAGAACTTTGCCGCATGTATTAAAATTCACCTTTCATCTCTGTTATAACCCATTGCAATTGATAATCGCGAGTCTCTTTTACAAAAAAAGACTTATTAAACAAGTTGCTGACAGGTTTACATTTGTCACATTTCTTACATACCCCAAGCTATTTTTTTTTAAATTACATCAATATAATTCATAATTAAATTATAACATTATATAATTATAATGTGTAATTATATTATAATTAAACATATAATAAAATTTTTATTAAATTTGCATATTTTCACTTTAATGAAGAAATAGGGTAATTGCTTTGTACATTTTAAATTTGTAATTTATAAACGTTTGCGAATTTGGTATGTTTAGTAGGATATTTGGCTTTTTGGGACGTAATGAATCTATGAAAATTTACATAGCTCGATTTCATAAACAACGGCATACCTTACGAAGGCAATGTAATCGTGCAGTACTGTATTGTGTTGGGATACTGTTTCTAGCAGAGTAAGCCTACTAGCGTGGAGTTAGACTAATGACATCAGGTTGTGATCTAAACTTTACCAAAGCTGAGATTATCGTACACTTGGGATGATTAACTGACGACGCTACAACGCAAAGTTAGCCCATTTGAAATTAAATTAAAGCACTTTTTTTAGTGGGATTCATTTAATTATTAATTAATATTGGTAATCAAAAAAAGAAATCCGTTGAAATGTTTACAGCAGACAATATTAAATATTGTCTTCTGACATTTTTTTTTAAATTTTAATCCTAATATGTGTACGTTGCAATCTGTTCAATTTAGAGCAATAAGCAACCCCATGACCCAATGAGATGAGGATGATATGTATGACGTGTAAATGAGGTATAGTCTTGTACAGACTCAGGCCGACCATTCCTGAGAGATTTTGACCTGAGAGATCTGACAAATGAATGACAAATGTTGTCATTCGTTCTTTAGTAAATAACTTGGAAAGTATTCTGTATCCAAGTTTATAAACAACACAAATCATTTTTGTAGATTACAAAATTTTCTGCATTATTACCAATACTACAATATTTCTACAATACAATATTTTTATTGACAATACAATCTATTTCTACAGTCAATATTTCTATTGAGTTTTATGTTTGAATTTAGATTGTATATTTAATTGGAGGTTAGGATGTGAGAAACCCTGAATGGTATACTCCACTCACAAAATTATAATATTTGTATAAAATATGATTTTTTAAAATGATTTATTTTCTTACACTTATACCTAGTTCATCATTATCCTCTTTATCCCTATTGCAAGTTTCTTTGGTTAGAACACAATTATTCATCTCCACATTTCTGTATCTCTGAAAATTCTCTCCTCCGTTGCTCTCTTGGTACCACATCTTGTTTCTAATTCATACATAAGTAAACTCATACATTTTACTCTTGGTCTGTCCCTTGATCTTTTTCGCGCCATCTCCAAGTACAACATCCTCTTAGGCAGTCTACCGTCCTCTATCCTACTGGCATAACCAACCCATCACAACTTTGTCCAGCTGTCCTTTTCAGGCTGCTCATCCTCAAGTGTTCTAATTACATGATTCCCACTCTATCTCTTCTTGTATTCCTTAGTACATATGTCTCTCAAACTTCATTTCCTCCGTTTGCGTTCCTTACTTTTACTCTGTGCCTTCCTTCCACTACCAGTCCATGTTTCTACTGCATAATTCAGTACTGCCACAAAGTTTGCAAAATACATAATTTTCTTACAATACACAAATACTTCTTCATTTTAAACTAAATCATCACATTTTAGAAGAAATCGGATACTTTTTGCATCCTTATACTTAACTCTTTTTTCAGTTTTCCGTCTCATGAGAAAACAACCCCCCAAGTACGTGAATTCTTTAATTTTCTTTAGCACCTTCCCATTTAACCGTATGAAATAAGTAATAATTTAAATCTAAACATTTCAAATTTTAAACAATAATGGTGTTATTATATTACCCAAACTAAAACATTAAGGACTATGTTTTCTTTTACCTTATTTCTTTTCGTTTTTTATTAGAAAAATATGAGGTTTTCACCGAAAAACTGATGGCAACGTATTTTTGATTAAAGAAACGTAGGTAATATATAATATCTTTCATTTATTACATTAGCAAGAGAAAGTCATGTGAGTATTTTACACCAGATTTTTATTATATACGTATAACGAAAAATAAAAAAATGTTAACAAAGGTGTAGCCTATATATATGATAGAAACTGCAGGTTTGCGAGAAACAGAAAACCAGCCACATTGCCGTACAAAAAATGTAAACTGCGAACACCTTTGTGTTCGTCAGAAAAACCGACTGGAAATGGTTCTCCCATGAACCTCGTCCAAATATAACGAGCAACCACCAATTTGCCGACCAGTATTGGTCACTCAATCTATTTAAATAACTTGTTGTGTATACAATTAGTTAATATTTAATGCGGTTCACAAACTGTTTGCGAACCGTTCGGTTCATGCATCTACACCTACTCTTAATATAATTATTGACTATTAAGTATTTTTTTCACTCATCGCAAATTTTATCAAAATTATTATGTATTTTTACATACTTTTTTACAAAGATTGCGCTGTTTTAAATTGATATCCTGAAAGAAAGATAAACAGCACGCTAAGTTAATTTAATCCAAAATTAATTTAATGTTTTTTTTTATATTGCGTAATACGTAGCGTAAAATGTAGATTTATTGTCATTTGCAGACTAATGTTCGCTAACAGTAAATTAATGAAAGTACTGTACTTCCCAGGCACGTTACAAGAATAATGCTAAATATAAAGGTTATTAATGTACAATACCGTAACAGATGCTGCAATAGTCGTTATATGGATTCTAAAGCAGATTATGTGCGGTTTTGTTAATACAGAAAATACAAGATAAAACAAAAAGACAAACTCAATGTGAGATCGATTTATCTAAAATGTAGCATAACGTACATGTTCAACGCAGTTAGGAATAACACCAGTTTAAGTACTGGTAAATAATTTGTAACTTATTATTCAAAATATCAATTATTTTTTCAATTGATCATGGTAACTTGCGAAATAGTTCATTTTATTTATATAAAAACTACAGCTGATTCACAACACAACCATCAATAAAATCACATTTTTTAATTTGTAGCTACAGGTTTAGCTTTTGCTATCGCATGTGATGTAGTCATCAGAACGGTGATTACCCTCTAGTCGTGCTTTCATAACCAATTTCAACGTATCTTTAGCTTTCTACTTCAATTGTGCTGTATGGAACACAATTATATCTCACAATAAAGATGTGAGAGAAATTTTCTTAATGAAGGAATGAGATTGCCCTACTTAAGTGGTAGCGCTATTTTAGGTTAATATTTCTATGTAGGGCTATTCAGGCTACTTTAGAGTACTATTTATTATGCTATTACAATTGTAGAGTACGAGTAGTAGTATTTCTAGTGGTAATGAGTACATACATATTTTTTTATCGTTTTGTCAACTGTATTAATGTAAAATTTCTGTTGTGGCGTTACGGACGTACGAAGAACAGTTTGCTACTGTACTTTATTTTTTTAAATTGTGTACATTTAATATTTGAAAGCTTTACTAAAACTTATGTATATATTACAAACCGATCTCAGTAAATCTTTGTAACAAAGTTCTGTTGGAGTGAAAACTCGAAAAAAAACTAGAGCTGCTGTTTTTTCATTCTGAATATTTACGTGAATTATCAAAAAAGAATAATGACATTTATTGAAAAATAGTTATTATAATTTACTGTTAATTAAAACCATTGTTATCATTACAATAATTGTTATTATTATCAATAGAAAAACAATGTAGTTTATTCATTCTACTTCATTTTACATTGTAACAATAATGTACTAAAAATTAGCAGTAATTCAAAAACATTAGTTGTCCCCACTTCTAACGAAAATTTCTAACTCCATATCAATGATGATGCCCTGTTTCTGTATTTATTTATTAGCTTTCATTTTTTTGTGAGAACTGTTTTTGTTTTTAAACAGCAATTTAATCTTAGTCGTTTAGATGGATAGAATTTTGCTCTCCCAACCACTTTTACTTAACCAAATTCAAAACAACTTTGTATCAGCTGATTTACTAAGCTGGCCCGTAGACCACTGTAAAAATTAAGTTTATTTTAATTAATTTCCTATTGCAAGCAGTCAAAGACCAAAGCTAATACACAGCAGATCACCATGTCACTTAGTGCATTAGCAGACAGAATACATGCACTGCTTACGTTATTTTCTCTGTAGAGACTTAATGGTTTTTATGTTTGTATATTTGGTGCATCCAATAAATACACATTTATTATTGTTATTATTGTTACTATTTAACCCACAATTTAAAAAAGCCCGACTAGCAGTGACTTCATCTCTATTACAACTACAAATTCAATAATTTCTTACTAGATTTGAGTTTTGTCAGAAACAAGAATTATACGAGGTGTGGCTATTAAATAAGGAGATTGACATTGTAAAAAAATTTATTTTTATTTTATACATAGTCAGTTATTGTCACCTCCAATATACACTCCTTCTCTATCCCTACAACGCTCCATGCGAATTTTCCATTGTTGGAAACAGTGCTGGAAGTCATCTTCTGTCAGCTCCTTTGGGACACGTGCCGCTTTCTCTTTTACAGCTTCCACAGACTCAAATTTTGTTCCTTTTAATGCAGATTTCACCTTAAGAAACCGGTAAAAGTCACATGGTGCAAGATCTTGTGAATAAGGTGGATGTTCTAACACTGAAATGCTGTACTTGGCTAGGAACCTCTTGACAAATAACGCGGAATGAGCTGGCGCATTGTCTTCGTGGAGAACCCATGATTTGTCCTTCCACGTTTCTGGGCGGTTTTTCCTTACTCTTTGACGTAGTTTAGAAAGTACCTGAGAGTAATAATATTGATTAGTTGTTTGACCTTCAGCAACCCAGTGAAGGTACACAATCCCATGGATATAAAAAAAACAATCATCATTGCTTTAAATTTTAACTTGCTCATTCGAGTTCTTGCCGGCCGCGTTGGCGATGTTGGTAACGTTCTCGCCTCTCATCACGCGGTCTTGGGTTCGAATCCCACTCGGGCATGGTATGTTTTCATTCGTTACAAAAATTCATTTCATCCTTCACCGTCTGCATTAGCAGGAATTTGCAAAACAAGTCGGACGTTAAACCAAAAAAAAAAAAAAAAAAAAATTCGAGTTCTTTTTGCTCTCGGTGAAGTTCGGGCTCTTTCAGTCCATGGATTGGCGCTCTTTTCCGGATCATAAGTAAAAAACCACGTTTTATCACATGTTATTATCGTTTCCAAAAAATTTGGATCATTTTCAGTGTTTCACCAAGTGTCAGTACAAACATTTTTGCGAGCTTCTCGTTGTTCAAACGTTAGAATTTTAGGCTCCATTTTAGCACACTTTTCATATGTTAAAATTTTCATGTAAAATTTTCCATACACATTCTTTATCAATACCTATAGCTTCACTAATTGCGCGAATACTTAATCGATGGTCAGACCAAATCAAACTACCGACTTTTTCGACATTTTCATCCGTTTTTGACGTTGAAGTGCGACCTGGCTGCGAATCATCTTCAATATCTTCTCTGCCATCTTTAATATGCTTAAACCATTCAGAAACACGTGCTCGCGATAAATATTTACTGCCATACACTTCTTTCAGTAAATTATAAGTTTCAGTAGCAGTTTTTCCGAATTTAAAGTGAAATTTTAAAATAATTCGTTGCTCTACTATTACACTAACCATTTTATCCGGCAAAACAAAAAAAACATCAATAACGCGAACGTAGGCTCTGACTAAACCGTGTAATTTACAGAAACGAGACTAGCTGCATACTAGAGAAAAGTTCACACTAAACAGCTGTTGATTAATGGCGGTTGACGCATGCCTGCTTGATCCGCAGCAGCGTCAGTCTCGTTATTTAATAGCCACACCTCGTATTCCAACACATGTTTATTTTAATGAAACCTGACTGTGCATAACAATATTCTCAGAATATTGGGCTATTTTTCAATAAAACTACATAAATATCGATGATGCGTCTCTCTATCGAACAGTTGTTCGGCGAGTGGTAAACTTGAGTACCAGTTGTCTACATAGAGGTACCGACCAGAATCAACTTTTACAATGCAAAAAATATTGTAATATGAAAACCATAAAAAGTAAATGATAAAATGATTTTTCATTATATAATATTAGTAAAACATGATCAATAATTCTTTAATAATAGTCAATATTATGTAATAGTAATAATAAGCTGTCAAGTTTCACCGACCCATTTTTCACTCGATCGGATCAAGTAAATTACGAACTATGACTGGGGAAATGTTTTTTCAACTCATTTCTAACAGCTAAGTATATGATTCAATGCAAACGAGCATCCAATCCGTCTCACGATTCTATTAAACGATTCTATAAACGCGAAAGACGGATCAGTCTCTCAAAAGTAAATTTATAGATCTGGTGAGAGACGTATAAATGTCTCATGGGAGTCAACCTGTTAAACGTTATTAAATTTCTGTAATCAGAGTTATAAAAATTAATCACTACACAATTTCATACACTGTAAATATTTTTCTACCTGCTGTAGAAAGGAGGTTGGTTACAAATATTTCAGCATTCTAGTTTTAAAGTTTTTTAATATATATAACCTATATACAGCTTATGAGTAATTATTTAAAGCAACCACGTTACAAATAAGAGTATTAAATAGTGTAAACTTACATTTCTGAGTTGAAAGAAATTTTATCAGTTGATTATTTTGAAGTACTTTATTTTTCTCTTTGAACTCTCTCAGCAAACAATTAAATCAGCAGAGTAGCTAGCCTACAGCTTAGTATTTATAACCACTTTTCAAACCAATATGTTAAATATTATGCAATGTAGTGTAAGGAAAAGGGTGTAATGAATGCAATGTGTTTTACATGGTGAATAAAGCCAAATAAGCGTACTTGCAATCATTACTTACGTAGCTATTTCTGCAAAAGAATAGGCCGTTTTGGTACCGTTCCCGGAAAATGCAGTGTTTAATAAATGTTTTGATTAGTTTAGAATCTTGATTAATTTAATTTATTCGTTTTTTATTGTTTAATATTCGTATATTTTTAGTTAAAGCCACTGGAAATGGACTCTGATTTAATGAAAACAAAAATTTCACAATAATTTCCAAGAAAATAAAATAACTTACTGATGCCATACTGTATATTTGCGCAGAATCATTAAAACAAGGAAATTCATTGTGAATATTATAAATAAAATTTAACATAATTGCTGCATTACAAACAAGTTTAATCGTATTAATAGAAATTCTGTACCACACATTTTCTTTTACTGAATACCTGCAGTACGACAGCCTACAGTAGTAGGCAGTTAGTAGGTAGTAGACAGCGTCAGATAAAATACGATTTTCTATTGTGTAATATTACCGTTTATATGATTACTGCATCTTGCATTCTTACAATGAATGAATCGAAACGTAACTGGAGCAGAATTAAACGGTATGAATACTAGACACAATATTAAGAAACAAATGGTGGAATTTAATCATAAAAGGTATTTAGCAATTTCTAAAATTATGATTTTATATTAACGCCTCTGATTCCTAGGTATATTTAGAAAACCATATTCTTAACTATTCATTTTTAATGTTATTCAAAAAGTTTTTTATTTATTTTTCCCTAGATTTTGTTCTTTACTCACTAAGTCATTTCTTTTAGTTTACCTTGTATCTATCTACTTTGAACTGCTTCGCTGAATTTTTAAATTTTCGAATAAACGATTTTGCATCTCTATCGACTAAAAACTATGACTTTCTTTCGAGGAGAAATCCTCCTTACAGTATAAATGTATAAAAATATATTTATAAGTGTTTCCTTTACCTTTATATTTTTCAAAATTCTGTTTTAACTGCGCAAACATTTAAAGTATATTCTTTTTAGTTTAATCTGCACGTTCAAAAATGTTTTTTGTTTACAGTTAAGAATCATTTACAAACAGTTTAACAAAAACTTTCAGTAAATGTTTCAACAATTTTCGAATATACCTTGAGGAAGACAACACTCAGCAGTGTTGCTTCCGTGTAATCGTTTGGTTGTAGGTCATAAAGAGTTCCTTCTTGGGTCTTGGCAATGTACAACATTTTATTATACGGAGAAAGAGGTAGTTATGGTTACAAAGTTAATGGAAGAGGTGAATAAAAGTGTGAACAGGAGAGAATGAAAACGTGATACTGGTGGTCTATTTAATTAATAAGATTAAGTTTATTGAGAGATAAGAGTTGACCATTTCTTAATGTAAATATGTGTTTTTAATTTTTAAAGGATGGTTCAACATTTTTGATCTGGTAAACCGGAATGGAATGGAAAATCCGACTGCTAATTTTTTCTCTCACCGTAGGTATGCCCAGGTCATAGTGGAGTACTTCATTAGGCACGTAGCAAGGTGCACAGCATATTAGTCGAAGAAACTTCAATTGGAATCTCTGTAATATTTCTACATCAATAAACTAAAGTATAAATTTTGTGAATACCATCGAAGTGGGTAAGTTGTATAACTGACACATTGAATATTAGACCATTGTACGAGCATATACCTCGTATATTAGGAGTACAAATATATAAAAGTCTTCCCTCTTATAGAGTAAAACTGAAGATTACTTATAACTATTTCAAGAAGTAGAACTACTCTAGTATAATCATATTTGAACTGTTAACAAGTCAAAATTACACAGTATTACTTAATAAAACTTTTCACCTCCACAGTTTGATGCAATATTTCCTCGTACGTATAACTAAAATTGTTGTAGTAGGTTTAACAGTTACTTCGGATTGAAATAAATTTAATAAATGTAATTAATATTATTCAATATAACTGGATGGTTGCTGAATTTAGTTGGGATGCGAATCCAGTAGCACAATTATCCACATCATTCAGCAATTTCAATCAAAAAGCTTCCGAGCTGTAACAGGTAGGCCTAGTACTACAAAGGCATCCACAAGGATATATTTATTTGAACGGGTTTTTTTTATTTTACTTCCGACTGTTTCACGCATTAATGCTAATAGAGACGATAAAGAATGACAGAAGAAATTGAGCGATGGAAAAATGTGACCCGACCGGTGACCAAACCGGACCGGGGACCCATGGCATACAAGCCCGTTACTTTCTACACTACACCAACGGCCGGCCAAAGACAATAGGAAAGCTAGAGACTTATTTGTTTAGGTAGTAACTTAAATTTATACTTTCGTTGTTCAAGATTTTGCTTCATTGTGCTGGTACTAAATGTAAACCATACAGTTTATATAAAGTTTTTTTTTCTAAAGGATCTCCATTGGAAGTTATCTTCTTATTCCAATTCAGTTTTTTACAAAATCTAGTTAATATTCTGTACGAAACAGATTATAGATAAATTCGGTTAACAAAGGAATTAATAAACGAAAATATATGTAAATAGAGAAATTATATATAAATAGTAACATTGAACGGATTTGTTTTCCTCTTTTTTGCAGCCATCTTTACCAACATAGCTGGAAAGAAGTATAGTAAAGGCAAGTTGAATAGGGAAGAAGTACAATAGAACAGTCTGAGCTTTTTATAGTGTAGTGGGAAATAAGCTAAATTGTCAAAAGAAAACAAAACAGCGAAAAACAAAACGGACTTATTGACACTAAACGGAGAACATGAAAGGTATCACAAATAAAAAGAACTACGGGAAGAAATCAATGGGCTCACAATGTTCTTTTTCTATTTCACGACAAGCTGTAGTATGGAAATTTAAGAAAGAAAATATGTTTACAGTAAAAATAATAATATTATTAATAATAATGAATAATCTATTAATGTTTATATTTTCAATTTACTGAATCACTTAATATTCTACAGTGAATTTCGTTTTTATTCTTTGTTGTTCATTTCTTATCGATTCATGTTTTCTTCAGTATTTTTGGAAGGGCGTTATTTATTGATCCCTTCTAATTATGGTGAGGCCAGTCTTTAAGATCCTTTGCGGATTTTAGCTTCTGTATCCTAATTATGCTACAAGAAATAGTTAATATTTTACCGTAATTTATTAATACAGTATCATATTTTAATGTTATTAAGTTACTCATCTTTCCTCACAATCGGCCGTGTAATGTATTAGGTGTATACTGAGCCGTATTACTATAATTTAAAAATTATGTAATATTTTTACCACTTTACATTATTAATCCTTCATTGTGATGGGATTAAATTACAATATCGTTTCCATTTTCCTTTCTTTTCCTTTCTTTTGGCAAATGTAGAAATTGAATTACTTTTTGATGGATCACGGATTATTACAGAAAATATATAAACTTATTCTCTGGTATTATTAATAAAAATACTTTATATTGAGATAGATGATCTTATAAATATTGCCTAAAATAAATACAATTTATTGCACTCAGTTTGCTTGTACTGAGTATTGAAGTTATCCACATTTCTTCATGGTCGTAGGATGAAGTGTAAAATGAAACTGGCAAAAAGTAAATTTTATAGAATGATTTTATAAATGATTTTTCCTTAAATATGTATGATTAACTCAACTATACAACTTGAGTGATTTGCTAATGGTGCCATGAATTACTTTGATTGTATTTTTTTTGTCTTTAGTTAGAAACAACAACTAACGGGTGATTCAAAAAGAGCGCCGGTTTTTAAACGGCTGGTAAATTTTTGTTTATCGGTTGGAAACATTGTTAGACCTCATTTCTATTTCGGAGAACATTCCGATTGACGATTCAGTTGTAGTTTCTCTTGTTCGCAGTGTAGTACTCTCGCAGTCTGGGTCTAACCAGGGAGAAGTTTACTATTGCACAACGAGTGTTAATCGTCAAAACATTTTACCAGAGTAGAGAGAGTTATGCGGCTACTGTCAGGCGACTTCGCGGTACTCTAGGACGTAATGAAGCACCGAATGAATCAACAGTTCGCAGGCTCATGAAAAAGTTTTTTGAGACGGGTTCAACAGTCGACCTTAAAAGTTCTGGACGTCGTCGTTCTGGCCGAACTGAGCAGAACGTTGCGTTGGTTCGTGACAGTGTGGCTGTTAGCCCAGCAAAATCAATACGTCGCCGTTCTCAACAATTGGGTTTACGATGTTCTTCTGTACAGAGAATTCTTCGGTACGATCTCCAATATCACCCAAATAAAATTCAGTTGACGCAACATTTTAAAGTGGCAGACCACCAGAAGAGACGACAGTTTGTTGACTGGGTATTGAGAAAACGGCAGGATGATGACACCTTCGCAAACAAAATCATTTTCAGTGATGAGGCGCACTTCCACTTAAACGGTTTTGTTAATAAACAGAACTGCCGTATGTGGGGTTTAGAAAACCCTCGTGTGGTTAATGAAAGGGAAATGTATGCACAGCGAGTGACAGTTTGGTGCGGCTTTTGGTCGGGCGGTGTCATCGGCCCTTACTTTTTTGAAAATCAAGAAGGACAAGCCGTGACAGTAAATGGAGACCGATACCATACGATGATTAGGGAGTTTTTGTGGCGTCATTTGGATGGAATGGACATTGACGAGTTGTGGTTTCAGCAGGATGGTGCCACCTGTCACGCTGTACGAGAAACAATGTTGTTGCTCCGTGAACGGTTCCAGGATCGCATCATTTCTCGTAATTCCGACCATCAATGGCCACCAAGGTCGTGTGACTTGACGCCTTGTGACTTTCATCTTTGGGGTCATCTGAAGTCATTGGTGTATGCCAATAAACCCCGAAACATCAATGACTTGAAGGAGGAAATTCGACGGGTTATCGGGCAAATGGAAGTCGAAACTTGTCGTGCAGTAATATCCAATTTCATGGACAGAGTTGATGCGTGTCAGCGCAGTAGAGGAGGACACATGCATGACATCATTTTTCGTACATGAAATCGGAAGGTAAGATGAACTTGTTGATGTATTTATTTTCAGTTTTTCAATAAAATAAATCTCTTAATTTGATATATCAAAACCGGCGCTCGTTTTGAATCACCCTATATATAGAACCAGCAGCATTTATGATGTGTACGTGTTTGATGTCCAGTTAGTTTTCGTCTCAATTGAGAAAATTACTTAGTGGCAATCCCTCGTCGCTATTTTTATATAAGATTTCTATTCCTATCGTCTTTTTAATACCCTTTCTTGATTTTGTTAAATTATTTTAATTACGTCAAATATTCTTATTTATTTATAAAAGTTTAATTGAACAGATTAAGTAAAACGCCTGGTGTATTTTTTGTTAAAATATATAATTATCCGCACTATGTTACTACTTAAGTTGTCATTTCAATTAAAGGCGGGGACAGACATAACCAAAGTGTATTTTTAATTTCTCTTGCTTATATGAATATACAGGAAGGAAAGTATTGTTTACATGTCGATTTTTCTAAATCGAGTTTTCACGGGATGTACACGTTTTCAGACCCCCTGAACCCAAAAAACGCGTTTTTAGCGATTGGTCTGTGTGTGTCTGCACGCACGCGCGCACACGCGTGTGTGTGAACAGAATATTTCAAAAACGAAACAGCGTACGAGCTTAAAACTTGAACCTTAAGTTAGATACTACTACCAAACCCGACACGAACATTTTTGTCAAAATCGGTCTACCGGAAGTAGCAGTTTTATTCATGTTATTTTTCATTTTCTTGTGGTTTTCTCAAAAACGGCTCCTCCGATTGTTCTTAAAATCGCCTCATTTGCTAAATTTTTTCTGCTTTAGAAGATAGGGTAGGCACCATGTTGCTGCTGAAATTCTTGGGGAGGCTGTTTTCTCGTAAAACAATATTTTTCAAGATTGCGGCTTTAATATGCATTTAGCGCAAAAATGTATGTAATAAAAGTTGTAGAGAAGTTAAAATCCTAAAAGTTTTATTTCAAACATTTTTTTTTTGTAGGCCTACTCGTATAACCGGATTTTTGTAGTTTAGCGGTAATTAGCGAATTTCTGTTTTTTTCTTACGAAAACGTGTAAAAAATCGATTTATTTAAGATTTCGGCTTTAGAATGCATTTTACTACAAAAGAGTATAATCAAATTTTTAAAAAATTAAAAGATCTACAACTTTTATTTTAAACATTTTTCTCTACGGAGCCTAGTTTAGCGTGAAAGAGAGATTTTCCGTATTTTTAAGCCAAACTGGGGATGATTTTCATTTTGCGTCTTTCACTCATGATCAAAATTAGGTTATGTTTATTGAGGTTAATTTTTTTGTTTGTTTCTAATTTTATATTACTAATGTTAGGTAATATTGTTTATTATTTGCATTGCCAAGAGAAAGTTGTGTGAGTGTTTCACACCAGATTTTTGCTAAGTAGAACAATTAATAGGGGAAGTGTAGGTAATGTGGACCCCCATTTTTGTTTCACAATATATTTTTATGTAACTTTTCTGAAGTAATTTTTTAAATTCTCGGAAAACAAAAGACTCACAAATGAATTTTTTTCAATTATAAAATATTCATCAACATAAAATTAAGCTTATAGCTTAAAATTACTAAGTAACAAACACAAAATAGGCATAAAATGCCACAATGAATACATAAATATATATTTATGGTTGAAGGGTTGTTACCCGCTAAATTATGCAAATAAAAATAAATAGCTATCAAAAACAGAAATTTAACTAAAACAACTCTAGCCAGTTGTGCCGTATTCACTATGAAGAGACATGACTTTACCCACAATTGTCCGCTTAGAACCATCATATTGGTATGTTTTGCAATAGTAATCTTAATATGAACATATTCGATAGACTAGCGTGGAATCCACATTCGGTATCAGAATTCTTACCACACTGTAAGTTACAATGTCTCGTACATCCTAAATTAATAAGTTTTTGTGGATTAACTTTTCATATTACAGTAACAAACTCTATCTTTGTGTTGTCTAAACAATAGACCTACTAAAGATAATCCAATATTCCAAAAACGGAAAATATTCAGTAGCTATGTATCCAATTTCAATTCTAGTTTTATACAGATAGGGTATATAGAATGACTAGAATGTCATTTGACATTTTAGTTGAATTTTGGACACTTATAAAGAGGTGACCGAACGTTTCTTTTTAGTTTTAAAGTTAAACGGGTCAACAAGATCAAAATTCTTTGAAAAAGAATAATAATGAATAAAAAATTACAATCTTGTTTGAAGCACACTATTGTTACTAAAACATCAGCCACAAACTTTTATTAAATTTTTTCTCACTCGTTTCGTTTTAGAGTAGAATTAGTTTCACTTTGAACTTGTAAAGGGGTAATAAAGATAGAGAAAGAAACACGATAAGCAAGAAATAATAAGAAAGAGATGATGTGAGTGGAAGAATAGATAGTGAGTAGGGTAGAAGAGAAATTTTAAAGAAGACAAAAGTTAACGGGAGTTTCTTGTCTTCAGAGTAGCGGCAGAGTTGAGGATGGGCTCATAATAATAGTCTTATATCTCTTTGGCACGCGCTTTGCTATCGCAATAGCAAAGAGATTTACCAAACTCCCATCTAGAATTTCTAATGTACCTGAAGTATGTAGAGAAACGACCTAGTACGTCGAGAATCGAGATTATATCAATGAAATTAATCTAAACGTGTAGACGAAACTTTTATCATTAAAATAGTCCTTCGTAATGTCCTGCGATTAAATGTTCCATTTCTGAAAGATAATTAATCTCTAGTTTTTCAACAACTCAAATGTATTTTATTTAGTTAAAATAGATTTAACAGTAGCTTTTGGAGTGCGTAATCCAACTTCTAAGTGCTTTACCAGAAAAATTAGTCGAAAAGTTTCAAATTCAGATTGTTTCCTCAGAGTCAACCCATTATAAGCGTTACAATTATCCGTTTATACTCATTTTAAGGTACTTTGCTAGTTTTAATTTAATTTAAGAAAACAGTTATCCCTTTAATGACTAGTTAAAAATACGTTAAAAGTTTTAGATTATATTTTTAATTGACTTGGAAGAAATAAACCCATTCAAAATGGAGGTTTTATTTAATTACCTTATGAAACCTAAATTTTAAAAGCAAGACAATATTGGAAGAGTCATTTATTCATGTGTGAATTCTGTGTATACTATAGGGCTCAATCTGCAAAGCAGAATTTGAAAAAAGTAAAACAGAATTAGAGTCACAAAAGTATTGCAGGCAGCTGGTATGAAAAATGTAAATTAAAACTATTTGAAATTTTTAAATATATGACTATACATCATTATTCCTCATAATCATTACTACGTTTTATATTACTTCACTATTCCCTCCGAAGATCTAAATGCCGCAAAGTTCTTTTGGAAGTAGCAAGTCTCAAGTTTACATAATCAACATAAAAATATAAATAGAGAAACCCGTAAATCTGAGATCGAACTTTCATCGTTTTTTATAAAGGTATTGATAGACGTTTTACGAGCGTTCAAGAAAATTCTTCTCTTTAGAATTTGCCACCAAAAAACGAGAAGTTAGAAATAAATTAAAGCACAAATTGTTTATAAATAAAACAAACATTTAATTGGTACATCGATTAATAATGTTTTACAAAAATTAAAAAAGTAGGAAATTTTTATTGAATTAGCATAGATTAAGCAGGTATCCAAGAAAGTAAATTTCTCTTTGACACGTTATTGATAACTCTTTCGCCTAGAATGTAAAGATATAACAAAAAGTTTGCAATCCACATAGAGTTGTGAGAATTTAAATAAAAGTAATATTAATTTATTAATTCGCTAAAAACCATTTTTGTGTCGATTAATCTCAGATTGATAAAACTGTAAAAAATAACCAAAAAGTAAATATTAATTCATATTTTAGGGTATCATACAATAAAACTTATATCTTTGGTTTTATGTAAACTTCAAAAGGCTCACATAATCCGCCACACACTAACGTAATCCATTTTCAGTAAAGTAATATTAGGACCTACTTTAGAAGAGGCTTGAAGTACGCGTAATAATGTATGTCCTCCAAACTGAAATTCTGTGAAAATTGTCATCACGAGAATTTTGATATCTCAATGATAGTACAAACAGATGTCTTATATGTTGACAGATGTCTTATATATGTCTTATAGTTGCTTATAATAGGCCTACCTTTTCCAAATTTAGATTTTTACAATTATTGTTCTACAATATGGTGCTATACATAGATAAGTATTTTGTTTTTCTTAATAATCCCCGCTGCCAAGTATCAGTGTATCGCATTACTCATGTAAATAGTAAAAGAATAGTTAAAGGATACAGTACTAAGAATAATTTTGAGTGATATGGTAAAAGGATTAGGTGAACATGATAAATTCTGTACATTATCCTACGTACTTACTGTTGAAGCTGTCTGCAAAAAAGTTACTTAACAAAAGTAATGCGTATTTTAAAATGAACCACATTTTACTTTTTAAGTTACAATGAGTTAAAATTTCTCAACTGACGCACGTTTTATTGTTTGTGGTTAACAGTCGTTTTTATTGTGTTTGTTAAATAATAAATGTAAAAAGTACAATAAATTAATGACTCTAGCAAATAAAGACTTATGTATAAATATATTATATATTTCTACGTAGTTAAAAATACTTCTTTAGGCCGTTACTAAAAAAATAATTAAAACGAAGTTTTTAGAACCGTTTAAAATACCCATTTCATGAAAGAGTTTTAAGTAGGTTCTTTTGAAAAGTATAAGTTTTCCTAGAAATTAAAGCTTTATCTGTGAAATTCTAACTCAAACACATAGCGAATCATTATATTTTTATCTACTATTTCGCTTAAATGAAAAGATAACTTAATTTTAAAAATTTTGAAAATAATAATTATATTACTAAATCCGATTTATGGAAATTAAATAAAAATTATAAAATAAATAACAAATATTCAACAATTACTTGATGATTTAACACAATTTATAATTTAATGTAAAATAAATTATGTTAAATAACTTTTAGTTAAATAACATTTACCATTTTATTTTAAGCCGAGAATTTGCGCTTAATGATTTCCTAATGCTCTCGCTGTTGGATCATGTTGGTCTTGTACGTATTATCACATTTCTATGAACCGCAGTTTTGCTGCTTCTACCCTTCGTATAAACTGCTGCAGCCAAGGTTTCTAATTTATAGAACAAATTAGTGGTACTTCAGTTAAGTTGGTCTCTTAAGTTGGTTTTTGAATTCTTTTTGATTCCTTTTCTGAGAGTAACAATTTCGTTGTAGAAACCGAATTTTTTAAACTTTACTAAATGAACTTTACGGGCTAGACCTTTATTCCTACTCTCAGACAATAGATTTTCCTTTCCCGCAAGCTAATAAGATAGAAATACAGAAAGTACTCTACATTTAGCGGCACAAAGGATGTATTATTTTGCGTGTCGTGAGAGATGAAGGAAATGAGTTTGTGAAGAGCCAAATTCACATTTGATTAAAATCTAAACAGATAAGTTTTTGCCTTTCTAGTAAAGAAAAAGTTCAAACACAATGCATTATGAAAAAAGGAAACCATCAAGGATTTTCATTGTTTAGATAAATTAATAAGTTTATAATTAAATGCAAATTCATAGGAAGTTTCCATTTCCACCACGACCACGAATTTTAAAATTGGCTTACTATAGTTCTTAGATCTAAACACTAATATTATGTAAAAGAGAAGTAGAGTATTTTTATAAGAAATTTATTTCTATAACACGTAATTTGTAACGAGTTAATCTTTTTTAATATTTGAAAAATAAATATAGTTAAGGCTATTTTATTTCCTAATAAACTTAACTGTTTATCGTAATAAAATATTTAGTTTCCTTAAACTTTGATAAGGTTATGTTTAAAGTTTAATCTTGGTAAAAAAATTAATTAAAGTAAATAACTTCCAAAGAAAGAAATTATTTTTTATTACGAAATATAACTTTGTAAACTTTGCATTCAAAATTGCTAAAAAAGTTTTTGCAAGTAAAATCATTTTCTTTAATAGATTCGAGTTGTTATTAAGTCCTCATTCTTTTAGTACTCGTACGTTTAACGAATTATATAACAGTATAACGTTAATTATTGTGTATTACTATTCTCGTTAAAATTATAAATTGTCCTGGTAAATTTTAATAATGACATTAAATTTTCTGGCGATAAAATTTACTTACTTTCAAATTTGACATATTTTAATAAGCAATCTGGTCTGAGTGAATATTTATAATAGTATATAATCTCACAGCAATGGCTTCCTTGATATAAAAAACAAAATTTTTCAAAGAGACCGTCAAAGTAAAGAAATAAAAATATTTTCTGCTAAATAATATGAAAGAATATTGGAAAACTTACTACTTTAATTGGACTTATTCTTACTTTATTAATAACATTTGACTTGTAATAATAACAAAACCAGACTAAATTGTCACCAAAACATCTGCTGTGAAACATTCACAGGACTTTCTCTTTCCAATATAACAACATAACGTACGTGTAATCATGAGTATACAATGTAAATGAAAAACAAAACCTAATTTTAATCATGAAAGAATATGATGCTAAATGAAAATTTATCGCTATCCTACTTAAAAGAGGAAAGTACAATCAAAGTTGTCGAAATTTAAAAACCTACCATTTTTATTCAAACATTGTTTTCTGCAACGCTTAGTTTAGCGTGAATTGATGATATTCCGTATTTTACCAATGAAATCGGTAAAAATGGGCTTCTGAAGATTGCGGCCTTAGTACGCATTTTACTAAGAAAGTATAACAAACTTAATTTATATAAAAATTACGTGAAAACCTACAACTTTTTAGTACATTTTTTTTAACAGAGCCTAGTTTAGCGTCAGTTAGTGATTTTCCGAATTTTTAAGAAGAACAGAGGTTGATTCACTCCTGATTAAAATGAATTTATGTTTTCCATTTACATTGTTTACTCGTCATTAAACATAGATTATGTTTTAACTAATTTAAATTGGCAAGAGTGCGTGTTTTACACCAGATTTTTTTTTAGTTATGCAATAAGTCCTAGAGTTTGGCCATATTTTTTAGACACCATATTTCATTTGAATTATGATAATTCTAACAGATTCATAGAAATTAAAAATAATTAGTTATGTAAACAAAGACAAAAGAAAATAATGGTTTATTATTATTAATAATAATAATATAATGTAGGACTTTGATATTAACATAAATTATTTTTAATAATAATATTGGTTTTCGTATTAGTGTCGTAATGATTGCTGTTGGTATCGTAATGGTTTTATTGGTTTTACGTAATTTTAGTTGTTCATTAAATGGAATTTGTTGCAAAACTACAAAAAGTTATTTAAAAGAAATTGAAATAGTTATTTTAAATCATATGGAAATACATTACTAAGGAAAAACTTAAATAAGTAGTGAATAGTGAATTTTACAAAGTTGTCATCTTTAAAGTTGTGATATGAATGTATTCATTAATTTTCAATCGTATTTTCAATTGTTTCTTCCTGTCATATTATTTAATATTGTATTTGACAGTATAAGTTGTAGAAAATGATTTTCGATAAGCTAGCACGTCTTATTCATAATTTCAAGTCGTTCCTTTCATCTCACCTTTGTTACGTTGAAAGCATGTTAACTTTTCATTACTCCTGAAGAGGAAGTCTGTATTTTGTTATAACATGTTGATATAAGAAGCATTTTTACTACATAAATTAATCTGTAAATGAATGTGCAATATTACTTTTAGATTCTCTCTTCTTTGCTGTAATAGTGCAATAATTATTCTAACAAAAGATTCACAATACATAATAGTAGAAGCTCATTATTCAGGAAGACTTTAATTCAAAAATGTATTATCAATTCATATATTTTTAATTTACATAACTTATCTATTTTGAGCTGGATTTATTTTTAATTCTGTAAAAATGTACATAATAATAATAATAATAATAATGAAGGGCTAGACCACAAAACAAGGCGTCTCGTAGAACAAACACTAACACACACCAAATCTAAAGTGAAATTCATGGGAGAGATCTCGGGACCTTTTGACATAAATACCGGCGTGAGACAAGGAGATGGACTGTCGCCACTGCTCTTCAATATTGTATTAGACAAGGTTATGGAAGAATGGGAGAACAAACTCCGCGAAGAAAACCTCTGGAAACCAATCACACTTGGAACCGGCAACGCTAGGTTACACATACCTTACCTCGCGTTTGCGGATGACTTGGCAATGGCAGCTGAAGATGAACAGACAGCGGTCCAGCAGATTGAGACACTAAAAGAGTGTGCAGAAAAAGTGGGGCTCCAAATTTCTTTTGAAAAGACTGAGTTTATTGGCAATAGAATCAATATTGAAACATTGAACACAAAATATGGTATAATTAACGGAAAGCCACACTTCAAATATCTAGGTGAATTTATAGAGCCCACAGGAGCAGAGGAGATATCACAGGTTAACAGGCTACAAAAGACCAAAAGAGCACTGTGGATGATACAGAACTTATATAACAAGAAGTCGATGTCAAGAAACACCAAGATCCGCCACTACAACACAGTTATCAAACCCGCTTTCCTGTATGCAAGTGAGACACTAACATTAAATAAGAAACACGAGCTGGAAGACATAAAAAAAGAAGAAAGGAAAATAATCCGAAAGATCCTTGGTGCTAGGCAAACGGAAAACGGGTTCAGGTTACAACCAAACCAGACCGTAGAAAAGTTCTCAAATGTAGAAGCTGACATTAGAAAGAGACGTATGAAATTCTTTGGACACATACAGCGGTTACCAGAAAACAGGCTAACAAGAAAAATATTGGAGTATACAACGTCTCTCAAAAAAATGCCACCGTGGATAAGTGAAATCTATAAGGATCTCAGGAAAGCGAAAATAACAGAACAAGACATCGCAGATAGGAACATATTTAGGAACAAGGTGGACAGATGGGAGATAGAGCCAGAGCAGCCAAAGCAGAAGCAGCACAGGCCAAAGTGGTCAGAAGAAAGGAAACAGGCTTTCTCAAAACGGATGCGAGAGTACTGGGTGGACAAAAAGAACAACAAGAAAAAAAAATGATTCAGTTTGCTTATCGCCTTCCTTTAAGGGAGAATACGCTAATAATAATAATAATAATAATGATCTATGATACAAACTAATTTTTAAATTATACTTTTTACATATTTCCTTGATTATCGTACAAACTATTACGAGTAGGCCTATTTTTCTTCTAAAAAATATTACCTTTACAATTTCACTGTTCTGGGCTGACCTTATTTGTAAAATCTGTGTATCCGATAAGGAAAACATAATTATTATAGAATTTCAGGACACCTGAAAAAGTTTGTCACCAAATCTCTAGCAAGGAAAATGAAAATATTTTACAAAAATGAAGCAAATTTACACTAGATTTATTAAAACAATATACAACCGTCATTTCTCATTACAGACAAAAAATGTGTAACTTGCAGACAAGCAAAAGTTTAGATCATTTCAAGGAAGAACAGTGACTAAAATTTAATTTTTTAATTCGTGAAACTTGAAATCCTGCAAATATTCCAATAAAAATTGCTCAGCATAGCATCCCCTTAGTATGTATAAGCAACATACCACACAGTGAATTCAACATTGTCACAACTCAACACAAAATTAACACGTTCAGTTTAAAATACCAAAGAAGACTCGAATCACATAGAATTAATCAGAATATCTCATTTCTGGACAATACAGATGACACCCGGTGACCAAACCGTAGACATCCTACCGACTTATTTTAAGCAACATTTACAGGTATGGCATACGAAGAAGTTCCACCACTGGGACTTAATACACTTAGAATAAAATAAACCAGTAAAGTAGAATAAGATAAAGCAATCTGCTTAATTACTTTCAGAATAGATTGCACGTATTGCTGTTAAAAACAAAGTATACTCTTATTTAATGACCCTGCACTATTAATTCCAAAATCCTTCGGTGTTCGTTGAGAAAACATAAGTTTCAAGCAGATCGGTGTAGCAGTTTCTTTAGAATTAATAAAAAAATACAAAGATACCTGAAACAATCTTTTTAGAAACAAAGTTTTTGGGCTTCAGATGATCATCTAATGTAAAAGATACGTAGAAAACTTAGGTACAAAATATGGTCGTGGTACTAGACATTCTATGATAGGAAGTTTAAAATAACTAAAACATTTAATAGGCCTACACATACCAATGGTGTGATGACGATTATTAGCAGTTAAAAGTCATAAATATGTGTTATGAACAACTACATACAAGGAGATCTTAACTTACGATTATTTAAAATCAATGCAAGTAACCTAACAAGGTAAAAGTAAACCATTTTACTTCTTTTTCTTCTTCATTTCAACATTTCTACTACAATATCTAAAAATAGACCTGTTTGAAAACAAATAAAAATATCTAAAACTAAAAGTGTTCTTTACAAATTTTTCGTGGGCTGTTGGCCTCAAAAATTATATTTTTACAAGTTTAACGATGGAGGTTGTACGAACAATACTCATTGTCATGATGTGATTGCACTGACAGGAACTTGTTATTAGACGTTCAGGTGTCAGCAGCAGACACTTAATAGCAGTTCATCATGATTATTGTTCAAATTTTGAGTTCATTGATAGATATTATCAGAAGATAGATATTATAGATAGATATTATAGAAATACTATAATCATATGCGCTTGTAAATTTTAATTAAATTTAGGTACCATGACAGGATTAACAACAGCTCTCGCATCGTTTTTGATAAAATCATTGGCACATCCTATTTTTACAAAGGTCAATTTCATGCAAGTTCTTTTCACATTTTAGATAAAATTAAACATACAATAGAGATAATAAATTATAAAATACCTAATTAAAACTACTATAGTTAACATACAAGACATGTTCGTACATTAGGGGCCGCATTTTTGTAACGTAAGGACCGCATGGCAAAACAAAAAATATCTGTTAGAAACATTTTATATCGACAATTTTCATTTTCGGCACACTTACTTTAATGCATAGCTTGTACACTAACAGTGCTGCTGTTATCAACTGGTTGATTGTTATCAACTGGAAACAAATAAAAATATCTAAAACTAAAAGTGTTCTTTACAAATTTTCCGTGGGTTGTTGGCCTCAAAAATTATATTGAACAAAAATTATATTGAACTGGTTTCCAGGTGGCAAACTTCTATAAAGAAGAATTAAAGAAGCTGGTGTAACTTACGAAAGAGCTTAGAAGCGAATGGCGACCATGTAGAAACGTTTCGTAGACCTACCACTTCCTTTAAACTTATAACAATTATATATTAACACGATTAATATTACAATTAATTGTTAAGCTTAGATTACGTACAAATTAAAATTAAATTAATTACAACAGTTAAAACCTAAACTAAATTTGACTTTAAATAAGATATTGTCATTTGACAATCAGAAACTGTACAAAACCACTCTATACCACCCGCACGCACACTCCCTATTATTGTTATTCAGAACCGGTCCCGTTAACGGCACTTTTCTCCAAACGGCCTGACAACACTAATCCCATTCTCAGTCCAAGTACTAACTAACTCACTACATAGGCACTATCTGTTTTTATACCTGAGATCTATAGTTCTTGAACAATTAAGACCCTAGTTGGTCTGAAAAATTTGTCCACAGTATGATCAGTTCTATATTTCTTGGTGGTTTGTTATCGTAATTATTATTTTGAGATTTAAGTTTTATCGTCTGTTCATCATTATCATATTAGATCGTTTCTAAATATTATCATTCTTTTGCAAAAAGCTAAATTTCTTTTACTTTGAATTCTGTTTACGGTAGTAACAGCCTCTCCCCAGGTTTCGATTCTGGTGTAGTTATAATCCAAGTTACGTGTAATACTCACATAGTTTTGTCAGAAAAGCAGAGACCACAGTAGGCACTTACTACTCGTACATTCATAAAATACTGATTTTTGTATCCTTTTAATCAACTTCAATCAGTATTATCACATAATATTTCCTCAACGGTTTAAAAAGATAAAAGATGTGGTGGGTAACGAGGTTAATTCATGAGATTTTCTCTTTGAATTAAAAGGAATCCATTTCCGTTCTTTTCACTGAAATAATTTTACCGACTGCTGTACGAATTTTATCCAAAACAAGTAATTTAACGTTTAATTAATTAGTTGATTAAGAAGATCGCAATAATCAAATTCCACAACAAAAATGTTTAAAATTAAAAGTAAGGGTTCAATACCAACTCTGTTGAAAGATTTATTAGATACAATAATTCTGTAATTTTCTGACCTTTGAAAACTTTTGTCAAATTTAAACAAGCAACCTTAAAAATATTATTTCTCATTTTATATTTTTTACTGAAGGGAATTTTAATAACTGACTTCTACCATCTCCCTATTACCGAAAGTCTTGTAATAGTTTTTTTTACAAACGTAATTGATCAAATAATAAAATGTTTACATTAACGATTAAGCAGTTACCAACATTTGTCCTTTATTTAATCCTTCCTCTTTAATGACTACAGTTCTAATGGTTGGAATGGCTCCTTTAAAGTAATTTAATTATACCTACCACTACTTCTAGCTTTTCGCTTAAATTTTTTAATTAAATTTTTTAGACTAGTTTGTAACGAAAATGTGTAATTAAGTATTTTGTGGAAGAAGTAATAATGAAAATATTTTTTTGTTTTCGTTAGCTTCTTGAAAAACTGCATTCTTTTCTTTTAGTTTTAAAATATTTATACCGAAAGACGAATATTTTTACATTATATATTTGAATCTATTTAGTAAAGTTAAAATGTAATAAAAGTTATAATCTTACTAAAGACAATACAAAATTAATAATAACTTAAATAAGAAAAGAAAAAGAAACAAGGGAGTATTTTTTCAGGTTCTGAAGTATTTGCACGGGTTGAGTTATAAATTATGTAAACCAAACAAATAATTTTAGAACAATATTTACGCTAATTTAATAATTTATTATTACTAAGCACTCTAAAGTCAATAACGTGAAATATTTAAAACAACATGAATTCATAGTTATATTTCCTTTTATGCTTAAATATAAATAATTATTATTTTTTTTAAATATTGTAATACACAAAAAGTAATAATAATATACATATAATATAATAATATATAAATATAATAACTAAACTTTAAATTAATTACTGTATGGTACACAGCTTACTTTTTCTATAAAAACCATTGTTACTTTTTATTAGTTTACTGTTTTGTTTCAAAATTGCGTTATTATGTGCCCCCCCTGGCCGTAAGCTTTTGAACTTCTTTTACTACGTAATAATTATAAATTCTTAATATTGTAAAAATGTAATTTTATATTGTAGTGAACATTAATCATTTCTTTATTATCATTTTATAATACGTGTATTGTTTTGTCTTGCCGAAAGACGTAAGTCATGTGAACACGATTTTTGTGCACTTACGTTACTAAAGAATTGAATTTAATTGTTAAATTATTAAAATCTTTCACATCACCATCTTGCAGAGTGTAATAATTTTGGTCGATAATCATAAAAAATAGTTATATATCTTCTGGTTTTTACGCAACAACATCAGTTAAAGGTCCAGAAATAATTTATTTAAAAGACCAAAAATTTTATAGAAGTTATTTATGGTAGCCCATTTATAACTTAATAAATTATTTATTTTATAATTCGGAAGTGGTTACTGCACAACAAGCCAAATAGTTTCATTAAACACAGAATAGCAAAATTACACCTTCTACGTAACTAGGTCTGCAGGATGGTCTCTAAACTAAAAGGTTATAAAACTGACACAAAAATGTTCAAAACTAAGTTTCGAAAATCAGAAGTAAGGGTTTGATTTTTTCAATTTTTCGATTGGGTTTCGGTTTACGGTAGTAATTGCTATGCTTATACAATGCCCCGTACTTTTCCGTTTCTCATCCAACAATCACCGTTTCTCTTAAAATTAAATTGGTGATATCATTAAGTTAAAACATAGCTTGGTTTGAAGGTATGTTGTGCAACTAAAAGAATTGTTTTATTGGAGCAACATCAATAATCTACTCTGGAAGAGTAGAATAAACATGTTAGTTTATTTTACTTATCATGATTAAATTAACTCCACAAAACAACCTCACAAAATCTACGCCGACAGTGTGCCCTTTCTGCGACGCAAAAGCAACAGTTTCACATATCGTTTCAGAATGTCGAGGACATCAAAGCGCCCGTACCCTTATTGGTATTTCTGCAATATTTCAACACAATGTTAGGTCTAAAGACAGTTGAGACAAAGTTTTAAAATTGCTACATTATGTTACTTTTGAAGACAAAATCTAAAAAGCCCACTAATTTTCTCTTTCTTATGTTTTAATTTACGAAATTGTTGTTGTTTTTATTGCTATTTGTGTAATAACCATTAGCAGGTGATGCGACCTTTATAAATAAAATTAAAAAGAAAACAAACTCGTCATACTGTGTTTTCTGTTGTCCATTTTTTTTACTTTAAAATAAGTCTGTGTGATGAATCCGTTATAGGTTTTTGTACTGAATGTGTTACTTTTGTTTTGTGTTGTAGGAATGTTTAAATCTCAGAGTAGTAAGTTATTTGTTATAATATACTGCACCACCTTCAACTATAACGGTGGGCAAATACTTTAACCCGGATTTAAAACAGCGAATGATAGCCTAATAAAAAAATATTCGACACCAGCTCTATCAGTAGAGCATGAGAAAATTTAATAAATAAAGCTACGTTTCTTTGCATTCAACTACAATATTTAATGTATCACTTAATAACAAATTTACTCTTAAATTACCCTAACCATTTTAAAATTAGCCATCCTTCTTTCTGCCGCGATCTTACTACAAAAACAAAACTTAACAAACCCTTAACAAATATTCGCATAAATTTACCTCCAATTAAATATGTTTCCCCTTTCTTCGCCTTCTCCCGTTCTCCTAGTCACTTCATCAAATACTGCTCCTTCTTAACTAACTATTCCACTCTTAAGTCCCAAAGGAACTGATTTCGGTCCCCTATATCTGAAATCAGGAAACCTCTGGTCACCAAGCCTTCCTCTTCTACCAACCCCGTTCATCCAACATGGAGGGCAAAAAGGAAGGAAAACCATCCCTATGATTGGCTGTAAGTTAGCAGATAAAAGAAAGGCTCACACACACAAAGGGGAAAATACGCCCGTCTAAAGAATACTACCCCGTATCAGATGATTGACAGTTGGCTATATTTACAACGTATTGTTCAACTACTATTCTAATGTAACTTATTCTAACAATGGGGGTTTCCCAGGTATTATTTAATGGGTTTTTACTTTAGTAATGGAAGTTATAGTGGAAGTTAAGTTATAATGGAAGTTATATAAGGTACAGTTGTACCTTACAACGGTACAGTACCAAGATAATGCTGCTATCGTTCTGAGTAATTAGTGAAACCTTTCCAGGATTACTATGTTTTAAAGGCTTGCCGACTCCGACAGTTGTATTCCAGCAACCAAATTGGTTTAAGAATATTTTGTATAGTAGTTTACTATTTAATGTTTACCTAGAATCCACTAAAATTGGCATTGTATAGTGAACTGGACCCATACACAAAGAACAAATACTATTTCCTCTTTTAATTCATGTATGCGAGTCTAATTAATTAATTCATGTCTCCTCTTTTAATTCATGTCTCGTACTAAAGCCCAAAATTTGTAAAAAAGCAGTATGTGAATGGTGTGACTTTCTACAGTGCGTAATCCTTAGTAAAAAATAATAAAAGCTAATCAATATATTACTTTTTAAAAAAAAAAAATTGTTTAAAATTTAAACTAAAAATTAAGTTAACTTCAATTTAATGGAATACTGTCACTAGATGCTGTTTTCCTCTAAGACAGTTACGCCATTTTCATTTTTACATATTGTGATCCTTTTTGCTAGTGTTATTACACCGTAGCAGTATTAAATCAAATAAGTTACAAAAAACAATATTGTTAATTTGAAGATGTATTAACTTCGTTGACATTAACGAGCTATGGTAAAAGTTGGTATATTTTGATATGGTAAATTTTCTTATGGTATAATTTTCCAGTGGTAATAATTTTTAAGAAGTTGGACAAGAATCAGAAAGAAACCAGTTGGGTTTGGATATTTGTTTCTAATTATGTACGTTTATTTGAAAAAAATGTATAATGGTAAAATTTTAGTTCCAATTAAACCACTAATAGACCAAAACTATCAAGATTTTATACTATAAGATGATTTCTCACTGTACAGAGTAAAGAAAATTTAATTACGCTTTCCGTAAGTGTAACCGTTTGAATACCTGACCGATTATGTGGTCAATAAATGCATATACATTTTGTAATTTAATGGAATTCTGACACTTTGAAAGAGGTGCTGCTGTTTTGCAATAAGCGGGGAAAATTTGAACGTTCCTAATACGTTTGATATTTCATAGGCTTATTCCAATGCGTCCACTTTAAACTGCTTTAGGCAGTTCAGATAATGCATAATCATAATGGTTGGCTCAGTCACTCTGGTTTATCCTGGATCATACTAATAAGCTAATTACATGTTACACGGATAATAAAGCTTTTCTCTTTCAGCTTAAACGAACTTCTATATTAGTTTGCACGTCTTTGTTTAGTTGGTAATTAGAATAAATCTTAAAATCATTACAGATGCTAATAAAGTATTACATTATGTTGGAAAACAAATTAAATAAACTACGAATACATCCGTGGCCGAGTGGTTAGCGTGCTATATTGCAAAGCGGAGGTCCAAGGTTCTATTTCCTGACAGGGTCTGGAAATTTATTACACGTGCAAACCCATCGTTTCTTAACCCAAAGTAGTTGCTAATAACCAACATGTTAATGCGACTTTAAATAAACTAAAAAAAATACGAATGGAACTTGTAAAAATTCTAAATTTCTATTTTAACAAATGCGTTATTCTTTGCTGTATCCCTTTGCCAATATAAAAAAATAAAAGAATAAAAGCCAGAACAAGTAATGCCAGAATAAAAGCCTCGTTCCAATAAACTTTAATGAAATAAGCTGTTTGGGCAGATGATTTTTCAAATGGCCATAGTTGTAAAAACACATCCTGTGTAGGCCTACTCACTTTAAAGAATATGAGGCTGATTAGAAAACGCAAAATCGTTTTCAATTTGACAAACTTTACAAAGGACAGTATTTTTGTTCCCCTAATATGGATATTTTATGAATAGAAGACGACAGATAAGCAGAAAAATAAGAGGTGCAAACAAGCTTAGAACAGTTTTTAAATTGGTTTTAATTTTTGATTATTAAATTAATTATCGTATTTTTCCATACACAGGATGTTTCACGAGTAACCCGACAAACTTCTAAGGTAGTTTCCTCATCAAAATAATGAAAAAAGTTTATATAAACATGGGTCCGGAAACGCTTCGTTAGCGAGTTACGGCTAGCGAAAGATTTCGCACTTGGTTCAGAACATACGCCTAAATAAAGTCATCCTAGAGGTCTAGGAACCCAATTTTATGAGTAAATTTGATGGTTTCTTATGTATTTTGACCCAAAAAATTGAATAAAATTAGTTCCAGAACCATATCACCAGTAGTTTTTGTAATATCTAATGAAAAACGGACAAATCTGTGCATAAAAATACGGTTTTTTAGGTTTGAAGAACAATAACTGTGTTAAATGGCTAATAAATGTGTAAATTTATTTAACAAAACTTGTAGAGATTTTAATTCTGAAGAGAATGATGTAAAATAGGCAAATAATAAACAAACACAATGTTTTAAAAATTTGTTTAATTAAATCAACACATACGAAAAATAAGACAGAAAATTTATTTGTGAATACAATATTCAGTCAATTAAATAATTACAAAAATTTACATTATAAAACATTGTAGGTTGAGAAACAAGATTTTAAAAATATAGCGTCAATTGAATTGATTTTAGTTCATTGAAAATCGAGAGTTGGCAACACTGCTGCAAAAACAATTGAATCCTAGTTATTGTTTAGCCGTCCGACAATAGAGTTGTCGCAGTAACTAGTCTGTCATCCTTGGTTTGTGCAGTGTATGTGTATTATTGTATTATTTGTACTTCATTCGTGTTTTTTAACTGAATCAACTGCTAGTTCTACGTGAAGATGTACCACTTGAAAGAAGACATCAAATGATATTCCATCATGATAGCGCACCGGCACATTATTCACAAAATGTTAGAGAGCACTTGCAGATAAGTTTTCCGGGCAGATGGATTGGTCGAAAAGGACCAATTAATTGGCCTCTTAGGTCCCCTGATTTAAATCCCTTGGATTATTACCTTTGGGGTCATTTAAAGAAGCTTGTATACGCAGAACCAGTTAATTCCAAAGAAGAATTATTGAACCGAATTTTAAACGCGTGTACTTAAACAACTACTTAAAAACTTAAAACTACTTAAACTTAAACAACTGTAATAGGAGACACTTATACACACAAACAATAACGCATACGTACATTCAAATGACAAACTAAATACGCTCACGCATAACATAAACATACACATTCACACACTCAATATAAACAACAGATGATTTACCACCTTCAGATGTGAGCAACGAGAATAATAATAAAAAAAAAAATTTACAAGGAAAATAAAAAGAACATATTATTTTATGAAATGAAATGGATTGTTAATTCATTCTATTTTAAAACTTTTAAGGAATGAGATGCGATTTACAGTTCTTTAAAATAGAAAGAGTTTTCGAATTTTAAATAATATTATTGAGAGATAATAAACAATTTTGGAAGATTTGGTGGAACAGATTTTCAAGGATTTTTAACACATTTTAAAAGATTTTAAAGATTTTAATAATTTTAAGAATTTTATAATATTTATTAAGAAATTTTAATAAAGAACCTTGAATTTTTGAAGAGATTAAAATAATTTGAAAATTTTATTTACGAACCTCTGGGACAAAAAAATGGTGCCGTGACCAGGATACTTAATGAAAAATTTCAATAAATAAATTCAATAATATAATATTTGGGAAAGAAATTAAAATAATAAACAAAAAGGAAGAATCAAAAAAAAAAAAAGAATTCATCAACAAGAAATCATCAAACAAATATAACAAAATTAGTCAAAGGCCAAGAAAGAGACAAAGAGAAAGATCAAAACTTCTAAAATTTATAAAAAACTAAATTATAAACAACTCACATCTGACAGGTATACCGACTCCGACTGGTAAGTCATCTGTTTCATATATAAATAATTGCAATCAACAAACAAAACAAATAGAAACATGGAGGGACAAGTAGGACAGATTCTCAAAACTAATAAACTAGACGAAACAAACCTTAACTTCCAACTTAGAATACGGAAAAGTACCACAACAGGAAACATAAGACAAAAACGACAAAGACTACAAAAACTCTTGGAGAATGGGCGACAAATTGACTTAAATACATTACATAGATTTGACATTGACAAACAACTGACAGAGTGTCAAAACTATTTTGCAAGGTTAAGAAACACGGAAAATTTAAATGAATTAGAAAAATATAATACCAAAATTTTTGATGATAGGCTTAACAAAATTTTAACATTTATATTGCCCAACAAACCAGATAAAGTCGTATGTTTTCAAAATTTAAGAGAAAGGTTTGATATTTGGAAAGCAAATGAGTGGCATAATATTGAAGTTAGACCTAATGGTGAACCAAATCTAAATCATGAAAGGGCACATTTGGAGGATGATCTCTTGCCTGATCAAAGGCAAGGAATCCCTAATTGTGATCAAATTAACCTTGCACATTATCCAGAAATACTAAACCCCGTTCTTCGCAATGAAGTCCCTGAAATTTGCATACCGAATGCAGCAGGTAACAATAATCCTTTATGTTTCCAACGTGAATTAAATTTCAATTGGACAAAAATTGCAAACCCAATTGAACAAGAGTTAAAACAATTAACTATTACTGGTGGACGGGACATTGATACATTAGTAAGAAATATTAAAATTATCAGACAAATACAGAAACGTTATGCAGTTGATTTACCTTTGGTTTTGTTAACTCCGTTTATGACTGGTTTCACAGAACAAATTTTTGAAAACTCCATTAGGAATAATCATAATTTTGATCAGTTTCATCGAAATTTAGTAAATAAATTAATTACACCAAAAATGAAAGAAATATTAAAATTAAAATTGTTATACCGAAATCAGTCACAATCGGAAACTCTTGTGGAATATATAAAAGAAATTTTAGAGAATCATGATGTATTGAGACTAGATTTAACAGAAGGTGAGTTAATTAATGTAATTTTAACAGGTTTAAATGAAATATATGCCACGCATATAGGTATAATTGGTAAACCTAATAATTTACAAGATTTTAATAAGCTAGATGCTTATGTTTACGAAAGAGTTTATGCCAGAACTCTTAATGATCTTGGTTTATCAAATATGAATAATACAGGCATCCTAAATACAATAAATAACACAATATCTATTCAAGGTAAACAAAATACCTTAAAGGAAACAACATTTAACAACATCAGATCACAAACATCATCCACAACACTGAAGTGTTTTTATTGCGATAAATTAGGTCACATTAAAAGAAACTGTAAACTTTGGCAACAAAAAAAAGGAAATAACCATGTTTCAAAAAACTGAGTGAATACAAATACGGACAACATAAACATATGGTGCGTATTTGTAAAAATAACGTAAATAAACATTTAAAGATAGGTGAACAAAAGTTAAACTGTAACTACGCTTTAAAGGCCTTAACAATAAAAATTAAAAATGATACATTTAATGCTCTTATTGATTCTGGTTCAACCCATAATATTATTAATCAAAAAATGTATGAACTTTTAAAAAATAATAAAGCGATTATAAATGAGGAAAACTTTAACGCCATTTGTCTCACAGCTGACAAGTTTCCTTTGGAAATCAAAAAACAAGTCTGGGTTAAAATTAACTTAAAAAATATATCGTGGAAAATAAATTTTAAAGTTTTAACAAAAATACAACATAATATCATATTAGGAATGCATTTTTTACAAACTACACGCGCGATATTTAATGCGACGAAATCAATAATAACTTTTGAATGGTTAAAAAATCAAAAATTTTATCTAACAAACACATATTCTGATCAGATTAATAATGTAGAGCAATCTGAGTATATTAAAAATAAAATTACTAATTTATGTAAAGAATTCCCAGATGTACTCACTACTAAATTAGGGTGTACAGATGTATTGACATACGATATTAAACTTAAAAATAATGAAATTATAAAATCGAGACCCTATCCATTAAATCCAATAAAAACACTTCAAATGAAACATCAAATAGAAAAATTGTTAAAAGACAAAGTGATAAGAGAGAGTGTTTCGCCTTATTCGTCTCCAGCATTTTTGATTCCAAAACCCAATGGCACGAGTCGTTTGGTCGTGGACTATCGCTCAGTTAACTTGATAATCGACTCAGAGGCACAACCTTTACCTAACATAAATCATGCTTTTCAATGGTTTTCAGGTGCGCGATGGTTTAGCACATTAGATTTAGCCCAAGCGTACCACCAAATACCATTGCAGAAAAATCTCGTCAAATCACTGCATTTTGTACTCCGGATGGCTTATATGAGTACGAAAGATTACCTTTCGGTTTATCAACTGGAGCGCAAGTTCTAACACGTCTTATGAATACAATATTTAAGAACGTTAAATATAAATTTGTATTTAATTATATGGATGATATATTAATATATTCCAAAAGTTTTCCAGAACACATGAAACACATTAGAATAGTACTGTCGATTTTACGAAAAGCTGGCATTACCGTTAATCCCGATAAGGTGACATTCGCAGTAAACGAAATACCATTTCTTGGACACACATTATCATATAAAGGAGTCTCTATAGATTCGACTAGGACACAAAAAATATTGGAGTATCCTGAACCTAAGTCAGTGAAACAAGTACATCGGTACTGTGGTATGATTAATTATTTTTCTAAATTTATTAAAAATTATGCTGATAGAATCGAACCTCTAAATAAATTACGTCGTAAAAATACTCAGTTTATCTGGGGTGACTCACAGAAAACCGCGTTTGAAGATCTTAAACAAGCAATTGCTAATCCCCCGGTACTAGCTATACCAGACTTCTCCAAAAATTTTATTTTACAAACAGATGCGTCAGATACAGGTCTAGGAGCCGTACTGCTTCAAGAACAAGAAGGGTCTAGACGACCCATAGCGTACGCTTCCAAGACATTGACCGAGGCAGAGAGGAAGTTTTCTGCGTATGAACGAGAGTGTCTTGCAGTTGTTTTTGCAACAGATCGTTTTCGAACTTACCTGACGCACCGTGAATTCCTTTTAGAAACCGATAACCAAGCATTAGCCTGGCTTCTTTCCAGACCTAAACAGTTAGGTAGATTAGCTAGGTGGTTACTCCGATTATCTGTTTTTAAATTCAAAATTAATCACATCCGCGGTTCCGATAATAATGTTGCCGATGCGTTATCGAGGATGTATAGTTCTAATAGTGAAGATAACGCAAAGGATATATCTTATATCAATGCTTTATTATCGCAGTTCCCTCTATCTTTTACAGATATACGGAAACATCAAGAACAGGATACCTTTATCCTTCAACAAAAACAGAAGATGGATGACAAATTTTGTTTATCAAAAGGAGTGCTATGTCTAAAAGACAAAAACAATAATCCGGTCAAAATCGTTCTCCCCAATTCTTTAAAAGACTTAGTGTTTAAATATTTCCATCATTCTGAAATAGGTGGACACTTAGGTGTCGCTAAAACTATCCACAAAATAACACGACATTTTTACTGGCAAGATATATATAAAGAAATTCCTTTAAAAGTGAATGCTTGTACAACTTGTCAGCGAAGCAAACCTGGAATGAATTACAAATGGGGGAATCTCAGTTCTAGAGTTCCAACAACACCATTTGATACACTGTTTATTGATACAGTAGGCAGTCTACCAAAAACCAACCAAGGGTACAAATATATACTAGTGGTAGTAGACAGTTTTTCAAAATTTACATGGTTAGCTCCATTAAAAAATACCAATACGTCGTCCATTATAGAAGAATTAAAACGTATTTTTCAAAATTATTCCATCCCAAGACTAATCGTCACAGACAACGCCAAAACATTTAATTCAGTAATTTTTAAAAACTTTTGTTTCAGCCTAGGCATTAAAAGGACCACACTCTCTCCTTATCATCCGCAACCATCTCACGCCGAACGATTAAACAGAAATCTCAGGTCTATTCTTATTGCGTACCACGCAACTACACAAACAACCTGGGATAAATCTCTCTTTTGGTTTCAGTTAGCTTTTAATATGGCTCAACATACAGCACATGGTGTCTGCCCGTTTGACATATTACATAATTTTCCAGCTCAAACACCATTGGATAGAGCGTGGAATATACAAGATATCCTTCATCGGAATCCTGTACGTTCGAGCAACGTGATGAGTACAATTAGAAGACATCTAAGTAAGTCTCATCATGATATGGCACGTAGATATAATGCTACACGCCATCCAAATCCGTTTTCGGTAGGAGATAAAGTTTTACTTAAAACTCATCCCGTAAGTTCGAAACGGAAAAATATTTGTGCGAAAATGGCGTACCGATGGTCGGACCCATTTTATATCATAGGTTTCTCCACACCAGTTACAGCCTTAATACGTAAGACTGTTGAGGGAGAAATAACAAAAGAACACATTTCTAATCTTAAAAAGGTTACATAATCCGCTACAATTACTCATATTCTTAGGTGATGTATGTCGCGACACTCGAGCTTGAGATGATTGTAATAAAAAATGTATCTGATGTTTGCATGCTGTATGGATGTGTTGTGAAAGGGGCCCCGAATGAACGTACTATACCGCCTCAAGCCGACAATTGCTATATACTCGCCTTTTCTTTTTTTACAGTTTAAGCTCCCACCCCTTATCCTTTTACTTTTGCAGGGGAGGGGAAGATTGTAATAGGAGACACTTATACACACAAACAATAACGCATACGTACATTCAAATGACAAACTAAATACGCTCACGCATAACATAAACATACACATTCACACACTCAATATAAACAACAGATGATTTACCACCTTCAGATGTGAGCAACGAGAATAATAATAAAAAAAAAAAATTTACAAGGAAAATAAAAAGAACATATTATTTTATGAAATAAAATGGATTGTTAATTCATTCTATTTTAAAACTTTTAAGGAATGAGATGCGATTTACAGTTCTTTAAAATAGAAAGAGTTTTCGAATCTTAAATAATATTATTGAGAGATAATAAACAATTTTGGAAGATTTGGTGGAACAGATTTTCAAGGATTTTTAACACATTTTAAAAGATTTTAAAGATTTTAATAATTTTAAGAATTTTATAATATTTATTAAGAAATTTTAATAAAGAACCTTGAATTTTTGAAGAGATTAAAATAATTTGAAAGTTTTATTTACGAACCTCTGGGACACAACTACTTAAGAACAACCGAGATGGTATCAGAAAGCCTACACGTGGTTTCATTAAACGCGTTATATTGTGCACAAATGACCAAGGAAATCATTTTGAACACCATTTGTAAGGTATGGATATTGAAATAAAAGATTCAGAAATTAGGGTAAAATGTTTTGTGTTTACGAAGAACGTTAATTAAAAAGATATTGCATTCATTTTCTGTCTTATGTTTTGTATGTGTTGATTTAATTAAACATACATTTTTTAAACTTTGTGTTTGTTTATTATTTGCCTATTTACATCATTCTCTTTAGAATTAAAATCTCTACAAGTTTTACTAAATAAATTTACACATTTATTAGCCATTTAACACAGTTATTGTTCTTCAAACCTAAAAAACCGTATTTTTATGCACAGATTTGTCCGTTTTTCATTGGATATTACAAAAACTACTGAAGATATGGTTCTGGAACTAATTTTATTCAATTTTTTGGGTCGAAATACATAAGAAACCATCAAATTTACTCATAAAATTGGGTTCCTAGACCTCTAGGATGACTTTATTTACGTGTATGTTCTAAACCCAGGGCGAAATCTTTCGCTAGCCATAACTCACTAACGAAGCGTTTCCGGACCCAAGTTTATTATAAACCTTTTTCATTATTTTGATGAGGAAACCACCTTAGAGGTTTGTCGGGTTACTCGTGAGACACCCTGTATTATTAGGGTTATAATAAATACATATAATACTTATTGGTTTAACATATTAATAATAGAAGACTAGGTACTTATTTTTGCAAAAGTGTTAAATATTAATTTACAAATTAATTACCCAGTTTGCTGAGAACTATTTTGTTTCCCTTACTCTCTCCAGTTTGCGTCATTTATCGCAGGTGTTTTTTTAGGATAAAACTATTTAGTTCACAAAGAGAAAACAATGGAAAAGGAATGAGCAAACACACATTAAAATAATATTAAGTAACTCCATTTATAATAAGAACTAACTGAAAAATATTAGGCCGTACTTTTGTTGTACACCAGTCTTGCGTACAAAGAAATCGCTACTCAAATCGCAGAGTTACTAAAAGTAAATAACAACGAAAGATGATGCGTGTTGGTCAAACATATCACCCTAATATGGTAGAGCGGTAGCGACACAATTTTTCTTAGTAAACAGTAGGGTCATGGTTACTATAGCAACCAAACGTAGCAGAATTGCCGCACGAAATTTACGCGTCCGTTCGCTTAACCCCACAGAGGCATAATTATAACCGGTGAACTATATTTTGTATTTCCTTAAAAAACACAAACAGTTTGTATTTTTATGTCCGTATCTATGCAGAATTAGAACTTTTAGTTAAATTGGAAATAGGCAAAAAACTTGGTGTTACGCTTCCGTAACACAGATGATCACAAACGAAAAAAGATTGCTTTCTTTACTGATGTGTTACAATCTGGTAAGTTGATAGCGATAATGCATACTTTTCTGCAAAAAATTTATCTATTTTATTTTCAGCTGCATACTTATAAAGAATTTAGTTTTTTACTTGTGTCATATAGTAAAGTTACTACAGAATCTGCAACTTTTATTTTTAGTTTCATATATTACGTTTTTTTTCCAATGTGAGAGTAGAGAATTTTCTTAATTGGAAGTTTGCTATATGCTACGCCAACGCGAAACCTCAGAATGTTTGAAATTTGAATAATAACCACAATGCTGCCAGAAAATACGATGTTTGTATGATTATAGATAGAGTGAAGTGTATAATAAACCACAAAATTGAAAGATAAAATTTATATGTATTCAGTAGAGTAATATTTATCAGTTCTTTTAATCGCAATTTTTAATATTAAACTCATTTTGTTTCGATAATACAATTTTCATGTGTTAGTAATAAAAATAAAATTTCATTGGACTAGTATATTTTTAGGTCTAATTTTCAGATATACTACGTATTTTACTTTGACACATAAATTGCTTTTTTGCGTGTAATTCCAGCGATACTAACGAAGTCAATTAGGAGTAGCTCACTACCACATAGTGTAAATATTTGTAACCCATTAGCTATGCGATGAAAATTTACAAACACATACCATCATCCATTGTTGGCCAACGTTAATAAATGTAGTCCACAAATTTACTTCTCATATTATTAAAATATTTAGGCTGTTTAAAAATTAACTCGTATTGATTCTTAACTACTCTACTTTTCACATGTCAACAACTATTTGTTCTTTTTACATCCATATATTTAAAAAAGTTATTTTGTCAGCATACTCAAGTGAAGTTCAACGCTAGAAATACAAGCAAATCACTGTGTAAATGCTTCTCTCATATTTCCCTTGTTCAAATAAGAGGTACGTAATTAGATATTAACAGAACTGACATATAGTCCTTCAACTAAACAAGATTCTGGCAACACAGCTACAAAGTGATAAGTTGTATCTAATTACCGCATTTCCGGCAGGCCTACTTAGTTGTACTTTAGCTACTGTTAGGTTAACAGCTCAGGCCGAAATCCAATTCTTATAAGTAACGTAGTCAACTCAAGAGATTCTCAATGGGCTCGTATGTATAATTTATCAAAAATATTTGGTATTACGTTATAAGAGCATCAATCTCTGGGCAATCTATTTTTTTATAAATTTGTAAATTTCTCACAAAATATGGTGAACTAACTCTCATTGGTTACACCTAGCTATACAAGGCTATACAATCATATTTCAAAAGCCTGAATCCTCTATTCTGTGGCATCCGTCGAAGTTCTTGCTTGAATAACATGCAATAATGTTGGGAAGACATAACATTCTTCTTCTTTTCTTCTTTTTTTATTCTAGGCTGTGATCCCTGGAGCAAGAAAACGATTTCATTGTTGTAAGTACCACTCTGGCTTTTTGAGTCGACTTTTAATCTCTTTGGAATGATCCAACTGTATTAATATTTGAAAATTAGGTGTAACCAATGACAGTTAGTTCACCATATTTTGTGAGAAATTTACAAATTTATAAAAAAATTGCCCAGAGATTGATGCTCTTATAACGTAATACCAAATATTTTTGATAAATTATACTGTATACTAAATTTTGCTTACTTGCAACGAGACCAAATAACCTTGTACAAACGTTTGAGATCTTAACAAAAATTAAGATCCAATTACTTAAATCCAGATACTTAGAAAATGAGGTACGTTTTTAAAATTTACAATAATAGATATTAGGCTTAAATATTAATTAATTAACAACTTACTACCACTGCTGTATTCTTATTTTCACTTTTGCTAATTTAAAATTAAAATAATAAGTAGGCCTACGAATTATAAAGTAACAGCAAAATCAAAATAATAATTCTCTTTCATAGTATACAATTAATGGTAAATTTTTAAAGACAGGAATATTACTAACAGTTTTTCGTATCTATTAGAAAAATACATTACTTAATAATATGAATTATAGTAAATAATCATGTAATGTTTACGGTTAATTCGCCTTCGTTTATCAGACTTTAAGTTTAATCCGTTTTACCGTCGAACCTCTTTGTGTAAAGTTTACATCTGTCCGTTAAATTAATTTAACACAAAGTCTGGGCAAAGCTAACTTTTATTCGTTTAAGTTACTCGCACAAATTTCATCAAGAAAAGTTCGTTTTCCTTAGATAAATTAGTAACCTTATAAACTCAGTAGACCTTTGAAAATTATTTAAAATCTGTAATGAATTAGATAATTTATTTAGTAACGTTTTTAAGTGCAAAATATACTCAACACCAACTGCTTAATCCAGATCTTCTTTAATACTAACAAGTTATGAATATAAGAATATGTTTTTCATAAAGTTTTAAAATTATTCAGGAAATTAACTGATTTAATATCTTTCAATATTAAAAATTAATAACGTTCTATACTGTTTACTCATTTTAACCGTAATACCGAAAAGTTAATTTAATTTATTTTATTGTGTGGACGTATTACTGAACAATTTTTTTAACTATAATTTAGTTATAAATCTCCGTAATACCATCTATCGTTGTCCTAAACAATATTAAGAAATTCCTCGTCTTTTCTAATTTTTTCTTGATTTATAAACCTGTTAAACCATCATGGTTACATGAACTTTCAATTAATTAATTCAAATCTAATTCTTAAACTTCTCATATCACTCACAGACTTCATAAAAGGATTGAAACATAAAACTGACAACTTGTGAAACTCTCGCAACGTTCTATATCAGGTAACCTGAAAACAATAGTCTGTAATGTGTTGTAAATATGTAGTAGGCGTTAATTTATTGTATACAATGTTTACAATTTAATGTTTTTAACGTTACTAATAGATGATAATTTACATCGTTCAGCGCCTGTGATTTAATAGGTAGTTCGGTACTAAGAGAAGAAGTCTACCGACTGAATCCGAACTGTTCGTCCAGCTACACCGGCCAACTTATTTGGCGTCCGCTCTACTTATAACACTTCTACGAATTGGGTTCATTATACGCTCACACACAAATACTTACTTAACAATGCCCATCCTTTTATATTTGCAATGATTCTGCATTGACGATAAAAAAACTTACTCATACAATGTCAAGTTTACGTAGACAAAGAGAACAATATAACATAATACACAATACAAAACTCACGCTAATGAGCATTTAGAGTGTTTTAACACACAACGTGTGAAAACATGTGTTTTTGTACCTCATAGAATTAAAGTTACACAAGACACTTTAATAACAAATTTTGTAATTATGTAATCGTGATCGCTAATGACTGTTCTGTTGTTGATGCGATCTTAAACAAATAAACATAAAATTAATCAATCGAATATTTTATTTATTTTTGAGTGTGATTTTTAAAGTGTCAAAACTTTAAAGTTCAAATTCATACATGTTTAAACTTGTGACAGACAATTTTTAAATAATATAACTAACTGAATAAATTTTTGTTTACTTTTTTCTTTTATGCTAATGACCAGTTAATAAATAATAGTAAATAAGAATTTATTTTTGTATTTTCAGCTATTTAAAGTCCTGTTACTTATGCTCTTGATTATGCACAAAATTCACTTCCGGCGAGTGTTCGTCGTACTCTATATTACATTGAGAAATATTCTGCGAATTCAAACTACGTTTACAAAAATATAAAGTCACTTTTTAATTCGTATTTTAGTTATACTGGTAATACATAATGATGTAATCCTATGTAAAGTTTTATTAAAAATGCAACAGACTTTTCGTACTGTGGTTGAAAAATTCATAAAACATTATTTTAATACTTTTTTGAAGTTCTAGAATTTGACATCCAATCTTTTCAGTTTAAATCGTTTGTGCATCATTTCATATTTGAATTTTCAGTTAATTATAAAGCCAGAGAAGATCTTCCGTCTCGTTTTTTGGCTGAAAGTAACACAATTTTATTGAGGAAATCGGTTTCGATATTTGTTAAATTTTGATGTAAAGAATATATTTAAGATGTAATAGTAGAGTGTCTTATTTTGTTACAATACTGAACTATATAAAAAAGTTAGATAATTTCTTTCTATCACGTAACACCTCTTACAGTAACATTAACGTTAATGGGATCAATAAAGAACTAATTTTATATACCGAGTGTCTCAGAAAAATGTATACACATTTTGATCGGATGTAATTTGAAGAAATCACATATATCTTTAAAACCTGCATCTGCTGATAATTTAAAACAGCCATTTTTAACCGTGCAATTCATTTTCATTATTTTTCTCATTTAGTATAGGCCTAAGATAAACATGGCTGAATTTCAGTTGCCTTTTGATCACGGTAAATAGGTTTTAAAGTGTTACTGGAAGACTGAGGTGTTCAAAAGACTCAGAGACGATGGCAAATGAAATTTTGAACACAACCGCCTTCAAGAATAACAATTGCTAGGATTCGTGACAAATTTTAAACAAATGGGACAGTGAGAAATGTGAACAAGGAACGGTTTGGGCGCTAAATAACTCTTCAAGTAATAAAAATGTCAATCTCGTTATGCAATTCTGTATTAGCGCGTTGTGGTAGATGTATTAGAGTTAATAGTTATCATTTTCAACATTTATAAAATTGTATTACAAGACAACACAAATATCATGTATCTAAATGTTTTCTTCAAGTAAATATATCCGTTCAGAAAGTATGAAAGTCTCAAAATAATGTATACATTATTTTGAGACACCCGGTATTTTACAGCATTTTTTTCTGATCCCTTATCCTGTAATTAAATATTTAAACTTTATCACAAAGATAAAGTAAAAATAAAACCGAAATCGTATGAACAGTTTCACTTTAGTAGTTAATTCAGTTATTACCAAATGAGTCCGTTCCTACCAAAAAAGCAGTCTTGCTTAACCGATGGTGGCAAACAAAAAATGTATTATAAAAATCGTAACTTTAACTTTGACTTCCGTGGTTTAGCATTTTCTAGTCCATAATCCCATGTTACGCGTTAAATTTAATTAAAAAAAGTAAATGAATTATGAAAGGGGAAGTAAAATACGTTATTAAATTCTACAACAAATAACAAAATTGACCAGCTCGGTTGCGCTGCTGTAAGTAAAATCTGCTTTTAAGCCGAAAATAGCCTACTAAATTCACGCCTACGATCTGGAAATTATTTACTCCAAAGTGTCATAGTTTTTGTACTAGTTCACTATGGTTAATTAAATGCGACCTAAGAAAACAATAATTGTTTGGAATGTAGTTCATTGCTTTTGATTTAAAAAATGCATGCATCATTTTCTTCCGTAAAGTTCAAAGTTCGCTTTTTTCTAGAGATCTGCTTTCTTTCTTTTAAATAATTAATTACAGCTTACTGAATTCGTAAGAATATTTGCTCCCATCAAATTCATGAAATTATAATATAATAAAATCGTTTAAAGCCTTTTAGAATGAAAGAAAGAAATTATTTTCTTGTTTGGGTAGCAATTTACTTACAAAAGAGAAGCAATTAACGATCTTGTTAGTGGGCGAACAGGGATGCAATTTATTTGACCCAAAAAGATAAATAACTCTTATTGGAAGCAATTTACGCCTCCCCTACTGTTATAAATTGAATTGAATATTCAATATTGGTAAAATATTGGATTGTGCTAGCCATAAAAAATATTGCCTCACTTTATTTAAAAATACTGCGTGTTGTATTATACCGTACAATTTTCCATTTTATTCAAAATATTTTCTTTTAATTATGTATATTATTGTATTATAATTTCCGTTATGCATACCCCAGTTGCAAAAACACTATCATAATTTTAAACATCGTACTTTTGTGTTTTGTAAAACGTGAAACACAGAAAATTTAGTTAGTGAAAGCTAACGGCTGCTTTCGGGGAGCGCTGAGGGCGTGCACGACTATAAAACAAAATATTTCGGTTTCGAATATTCCGGTTTTTCGTTATGTCCGAAAACTGCAATGTGTTACAACTCATTTTTCCCGATCTTTTTTCTCTTTTAGTCGCCAGTTATCAAGAATTTGATCCCACTAAAATCTAAAAGAAGATCTAATAAAAAAATAAATTATAAATAATTGTACTATAATAATTTTTAGCTCCTGTTTAGTTTATTTTAAGTCATATTAATTGCTTTGGTAATTAGCGGCTACTCAGGGTTACATTACAAAATCGGTAGGTTTTAACAAGCAAAAATGTAAGACCCTAGCCGGGTGTTGAACACAGACCTTCAACTTTACAGTGGCTAGAGAAATATAGTGTTTACGTTTGTCTCGATTAAGGAAATCAACCAGCGGCAAGCCCTCGTTGACGTTTTATAAAAAAATCCTAAATCCAGCCCCTCTTTAACATTCTTTGAGGATTGTGTGGCAGTGTGGTTGTGACAATGTTCTTATTCGTGAAATGTTGTAATTTATTGAATTTAAATAAAAATGTAATTTTTTTAATGGGCGGTATACTGTGTCAGTGTTGCGGTCTCGGATCTATGACATAATTTCTTACGTAGTAAGGACTACATGTGATTAAGCACACAAATTTGTTTTGAAAAGCTACAGTTACACTTGATTTTTTGCCAAACTGTTGATCAAAGCTCCGTGCATCCAAATCAATTTAGTTAATCATAAAAATCCAGAATTTGTTTAACATAAAAGTTGGATCTACGGTGGAGTGAGAGTATAATGTCTTTAATCTGTCATACAGCAAAATTCGTTTTTGTCGTGTGAGGCTAATCCATATCAGTCTTCTGTCTAATGCAAGGCCTAATTACTTTCTGTCTCTGTCTGAGATATCAGATGATTGCCACTCAATGGTTGTATCCGGTTGACAATCATCAAGTACTAATTTACATTTTTTTAAATCCATAACCACCAGTTAGTTAGCCGATTTTGATATAGTTAAGTCAATGCGAACTTTGTTATAAGGGTTTCAAACGATGAAATAATGTTACAAAATTGAACAGAAAATTAAATAATACTATACTCATTAAAGTTTCATAATTTTGTAATATATTCCAACAAAATATTTGTTTCAGCTGTTCAGGTTTTTGGGTTAAATACATATTTTTTTATTCCAGTTATTTTCATGTTGTTATTTAGGTCATCAGCCGAAAGGCTGGTTTGAACGTCTAGAGGCTTTACTAAGTAAAATGAGAAACGAGGTGGTTTACCCCTGCCTTCATCACTGAATGGAAAAGTAGCCTATACTTATCAGCATGCCAGGCGCTTCGTAAAGCATCTACTTTCCACCCTGCAAATGACACCTCCACTTTGTTCACCATAGGGACTGGCTGTTAATGAAATTCATTACTCTCAGAGGAGATAACTCTGACTAGTGTCTTTTACACCTTTACTGCTTCTATTCTTAAATGTTTCAGTCATATAATTGGCTGACCATTTGATAAGAAACAGAACTATTTTTTGTAGCTCTGGAACTAGCAGATCGAGTGCAAATAATGTAACACTCCACTTGCCTGTTATGGGCAATTTTCTTATAATTTTATTTTTTAAATTTTTATTACTAATATTATTTTTTATAATTTTTTATTATCTTATCATTTTATTATTTTCACATTATCTTGATAACACCACAATATGCCGTTCATACCTAAGTTTTGTCTTTAGTCTCTGTTTCAACATCATCTATAATAATCAGCTAACGCAAAAATCTACAAATTATTCAGTTTATTAATAACCATAACATAATTTACTTAGTTTATTAAATATTTTTACTAAAAAATATTGATATAACTTTTCAAATCAGGTGAGTAAGACTATTTTAATTACAAAAATAAACAATTTTCTTAGATTGAAAAATCAGTTTATAGTCTAATATAAGAAATTTCTGCGGAGTTCATTCCTTTAGTAGCTATTAAACTAAACTAGTAAAGTCTATGGTAAGTGTCTATAAGTAAGTACTATTATTATAGTAACTGTAGTGACATTTATTAACTACAGTTTAGGATACACAAAACGTTTCCTACAGTTAATTCTTATAATTTGACGATAAAAGCATCAGCATAAAAAGCGTAAAGAAATAAAATAAATACTATTTAATAAAACTTCTAGGAGACAAACTTTTAAGAAGGATCTATAGTCCGAGAAGAACACAGGAGGTTTACAGACTGAGATCAAATGAAGAAATATACAATGGAATTGAAGACATGGAAGTAACAATAAGAAAATCACAATTGAATTTCTTGAGACATAAGGTCCGAATGAATCAATCTAAAAAAACAAACAAATTTTTCATAAACTCTAGAACTACACGGGTCAGGGTGGCTATGTTAAACAGATGAAAGAAAAGCGGAAGAAGTTCAGGATTACAGAAAAATTGCCTAGATCGAGAAGAATACAAATATAAAATTTATGGACTGAAGGTTCTTGTGGATGAAGGGAGGATTTTCAACAGGGAAGAATAGACAGTTGAAAGGAGAGCGAACAGTCGGAAATGGTGAAGAACTTTTGGAAGAGAAAGAAGCAGGCTGCATGAGGTGATATTTTCGTGGTCCTTGAAGGCCTGTCCGCGATGAAAGAAAACCTTCTAGATTTATTTTTCAAGAACTTCGGAAAAATTGGAAGGGTTATAATAAATAAATACATGTACATTATTTTAAGGCTACTTTGTGTTAAAAGTTAAATGGATTATTATGTATATAATTTTGGTATAAAAAATTAGCTATTCTTTTGAATACAATAAAATTCGCTTCATAATTTTATTTTATTAACAAAACCATTGCTACCGTTAATTTCATTTTAATACTGGTTATTGATTTCTACGACTTTATACAATTCGTTATTTTATAATCAGGGTTTTAATTAAAGCCAAAGCGATGTAAGCTCACAACTGTACTTTTAATTAAAAAAATACTCAGGTTATTGTTCAGAGTGTAGACTGAATCATCGCAGTCTGCGTAGACGGTAGGTTACATCAACATGTTTGTCATACTTATTATTTTAATTAAACAAAACATAAACTCTCATTGTCACATTAAATAACATGCATTAAGCATACGAAAAGTACAGTTTTGGGATCAGGCACATGCAAAAGAATGGTACAGCGTGTTGGAATTCCATTATGAGGAACAAGAAATATTCAATACTGGCAACAATACACCACTGCGACGTGTTAACCACACAGTAGAGCCTGATTTTAGCATCGGACAAAGATTGGCTGTAGCTTAGTGCCTACTTCTGCTACATGCCCTAACTTCGCCAGGGATCAAACTAGATAGGCTCTCTTATAGGATCCACTGCCTAAATCGATGACGAGACGTATTTATACAGTGTCTAGATAGAAAACGTAACTTAAAATTGTAGTTGAGTGGTTATCTTGTTTTGATAAAGCTATTCCAATCTAAGTAATATTTAAAAATCTTCTCTTACGCATCATGTATCAAATTTGACGTGCGTTACTCAGATGTTTAGCCACATATTATAACAAACATTCACAGAAAGACCCTGTTACAAGTTTTGTGAGGGAACATATGAATTCAAATCAGCAAGGTTACGATGAATACGGCAGTTTATGAGTGGCTAAGGCACTTCAAATACAAAATATCCTTACCAATTTTTAAAACATTTCTCTTCAAAAACTTTTTATAAATTAAAAATTCTAAAAATAAGTTTTTTTTAACTTATATTTCCCCAAAACGCGAGCAGGGTATTCTCTCTAAAGCAATGGTAGCATGAGAGACTCCATTGCAAAAAGCCTTGTGCCCGATTCCCGGCTAGGGTCTGCCAATATTACTCCTCTACTGTATACTGTAGTAGCTGATCCCTTAAATAAATAAATAAAAAAGACACAAAAATTTAATCAATACAATTAATTCAAAATATCCTTCATACCAAATACTGAAAAATCTAGCTGTCCTACCGCCTAAGAGAAAGGACGCATTTTCAAACCGACTGTAAATAATCACTAACAACAAACACAGTTAGTAGTATTATTATATTTATTATCCGTCGTTTTATTATATTACTGTAAAACTTACTGTATAAATATTACTGAATTTTCGTTTGTCCGTAAGTTCCTGTTCAAATACGAAGGATTTTTAAAGAGCGAAAAGATATAAATATTAATGATTAAGCGGTGAAGTCACACAAAATACAAGGGATAACGAAAATATTTTTAAAATATTTTTGCTGTCTGCATTTTTATTTTACATGCAGAAGAGTACTGATATGAACAAATATAAAAAAATATTTAAAATTTCGTTATTAAATTGATACTAGAAGATTGCCCGAATTCTTCGGCACTTAATTAATTTAATAATAAAGAAAACTTACAAGACTACAACGAATAACATTACACAACCTTCCGTTCAAATTTACCGAATAAACTATATTTTAATTTAAGTTCATATTATTCACTATCGTCATTTTCTTCTTCTTCTTCTTCTTCTTCTTCTTCTTCTTCTGCTTCTTCTGCTTCTTCCACGCCTTTTAATCTTATCTCTTTTATTTTTGTTAATTTGTTTTTTAGGCTATTTTTTCTAGATTTAAGATTTTCAAAAAATTGTAAATATTTTTTTTTTTGAAGCAGTACCAGTGGGTGTACATCATGTTAATATAACTATCGTAATTTACTTATGGACATTTTTAGACTGACTGTAAATACTTTGATATTAAAAGAAATTATATCAGAAAACAGAGCTCTTTGTGAAACTTCATCGTTGGATCATGCGAATTTTCGTGTAAGCTGAGCAAGACGGTATCGTCAGCAAAAGAAGCCAGTAACATATCTGCGTCGGTAGGTTGTCCGTGTTGAATATACTGTACAACAAAGGTGCTATTACTGATTCCTGTTGAACACCGGTAACAAAATTTGATAAGTCTCTGATTGGACTCACTCCAAAGATTCGGGAAAACATCTTTATAGAAGGTATAATGGTAGAATAAACATACAATATTTATTTTAAACTTTAATAAAACGAAAATAGAAATCTGCGTTTGTTCAATTGTAACCTTCCTTGAATTAAAACTATAAAAATACATTTACTTTGTATTTTTACATAAAATAAATCACGGAACTCTAGCTCTAATATTTTACGTACTTTATCTACTTACAGATCAAATCAAGTACCTAACACATCTTGTTATTTTGGCCATGTATTTCTCACGTGTTTTCACTGTGATACCATTTTGTTGTTTTAAAAGTTTTAAGAAACATAAAAAAATTATTTTTCTTTAATAAACCACGTTTTCTAAAGTAAACACATCATTTACTTAAGATATGTTGATGGAATAGCTATCAAGTCGAAGTACTTCTCTAATACTGGTAAGACGTGATCCAAATAGCTTAGCGTAAAAGATTTATTGTATAGGCTAGGTAAGCTGGAAAAAGATGCTAGATTCCTGAAATCATCACATACCACATACCTTTCGACCTGACATCAACAATATGTTGCTCATCGTTACATTATTAGAAGATATTTATCTTCTGAAAACTTACAGGAAAAATAGAGAGTAAATAATTGAAGAAAATAACATAGGTATAAACGTGTTTTTTCCATAGATTAAATATTCACATTTTGAAATGGTGAATCTTTAACTTGATAGGTTTATTTAACATGATTAATTTTAATAATTATTTATTAAATTTACCATTAAGCTAGTGGTTAAATTACTAATTTTAAATTTTTGAAGTAAATTTCTCTAATGGTAATTCTCTCTTTTCTCGTTTTCCATTTTTTATTCCCACTTTTCTCTACCACTCTTATGCCTCCTCTGACCTGAAAGAGCTTGAGTTCATATAATTCAAGTTGTTATGTCTGCCCCTTGGGTATTTCAACAGATCTATTTCACTCTTGCTAATTATATTTATGCTACCATTTTGTAATAATAGCAGTTATTTTACTTATATTCTGTTTCCCTTTGCAAAAAAATTATTAAACCCAAAAAAAAACAATTTAGCTACAATGTGTAACCAGATCACTTTATTTCATTTATTATGATATCAACAAAATAAAGAAAGTAATCTGGTATGAAACACTAACACGACTTTCTCTTACCAATGTAGATAAAAAACAATGTAATCTCTATTTAATCATTAGTAAACAATGTAAACGACCTAATTTTTTATCATGAAACTTTAAGAAAAAAACTTTTTTTTCTACGAGAGTACAGCCTCCATAAGAATTTTAGCAGACCTGGCGCTTACCTTTCTATGTAGAGCATAAAAAATCGAGTAAATGAGGCTAAGATTCTTTAATTAAAGAATCTTAAGACCTGTTTTTGAGAACATTGCAAAAAGTGAAAAATTGCACAACTACTACTTCCGGTTGATCGATTTTGATAAAAATGGGGTACCTAACTCAAGTTTAAATTTTCAACTTTGTACGATGTTCTGTTCTTTAGATATTCTGTTCTCACATACACACACACACACACACACACACACACACACACACACACACACACAGATCAATTGCTAAAAATATGGTTTTTTTGTTTCAGAGGGTCTGAAAACGTGTTTAATAAAAGTCCCCATGTTATTTTAATTATGAATAGCCATATTTTTATGTTAAGTCTTAAGTATTTAATGTCATTAGTGAAAATTTAGTCTATAATAATTAATTTATTAGTAATTTTCCTGTAGTTATAACTGTAACAATATGTTGTACTAAATTAATTTGTGATAAAAAGTTGTATTGTTATAAGTTCAAAAATAATTTTTAATTTTTATGAATAACTAGATTCTTAAAGAACCTGAAATAACCGTTACAACTAGTGTTGATTTAAAAATGACGCCTATCTTATTTTCCCATCCGAAAACTTTCTGAAACAATGTCAAACAGTACAATCAATCTTTTAAGTAGGTACTAAACTCGTACTAATTAACCGACTTCTACAAAACATCATCAGCAAAATTCGATTAAATTCTGTTATTTCACGGAAAATACTTTTTAGAAACTATGAAATAAGCCTATTAGAATTAGCTCACGTGAATTCTGTAACAGTATTAAAACAGAAGTTTTCCTACGGTCACTAGAATAAACGTTAATAATAATCACCTTTGAACAGAGTTGGAAATAATTCTAACAATTTTACAGTATTAACTTCGCTATCAAGGATTTATTCATTTAATACATATAAAGTGATTTTTTTCGTCTAACCATTCTGCACACTTGTACTGTCGCATATGTGAAGATGATAAATGAAAATTAGCAATAAAAGATGACAGACCTGTCTGGGAAACAAAATAGGGAATCCTAGAACTGATGCTTCATAATGCTAGTTGGTCTAACGAATGGGTGAGTGAATAAACATTATAGTAGAAATGAATAGCGTATAAAAGTATTCACTTATATAATAACAATACTTTATAATATTTATTTCTATTATTTCTTTTTCGTTTCAAAAATAGGACTAATCAAGATGATTCCTAAACACAATCAATTTTAGAAACGCACAGGGAAAAATTCGTTTGTTAAAAAATAATCCTATTTCCAATGTTATCAATAAGATCTATGCATACTGTACGACTAATCATAAAAAAAAGAAATTAAAAGCTGAATGTATGTTACTTTTTTATGAAATAAAATTAACGTGGTTATGCGCGTAATGGGGGTAGTAATTAGATTCCCAGGAGTAATACAGTCAAACAAATGGAAATAATAGAATGATTAGTGTGAATGAACTACAGAATTCTGTGGTGAATCCGTTGTAGTAGCCGATTTTGTGTGTTTAATTTGAATTAAATAAAGGCCTACAATTGAAATAGGAGAATTACACAGAGAATATTAAACAATATTTTCTAATTAATTGACGTGATTTAAATCCAGTACCTAAAATGTGTGCCGTAGGTTTATTATATTTTAGATAAAATTAATAATCCTGCCAAAAGTTTTTTTTGACATTATAATTTTAACGGTCCTGTTACGTAAAACTATTACAAATGTGATAAATAATGTGGAAAAATACGATTTGAATGATATGAAGAAGCAGATCATCCACGTGATATGATATGAAAATATATATGTTTTTATATAACTTTTTTTAATGGATAATCTGTTGTATATCAATAAATGCAACTTATCAATTAGAATTCACACATGAAAAATTACAACCCGTTGGTGTAATTAACAAATTAAAACATATTATACAGTTCTTAATATTATTTACAATCAAAATTAGATAAATATTGTTTTTTAAATAAATAAATAAATAATAATAAAAAAAATAACCAAAACCCCTTAAAACGAAAAACAAAATGAAAAGTAATAAATAAGCACATCATTTCGAAATATATGTACCGAACTTTACTGGAGAGAATTAAAAATGTTCATTTATTAATGTAACAACACATACAACATGAACAACGTGAACAACATTCACACTCAAACACGCCAGTCATCTACAGAATATTAACATTATATTATTTACAATTTAAAATCACACATTTACAGTTCAACCAAACCTTCTAGCTTGCAACGAATTCAAGCATTCCAGTCAAAAACATTACGCCTTATAGCAAATGCACCTCTTTACGTTAGCAACAAAACCTTACATACCGATTTGAAAACACCACTTGTACAAAATTCCATCGAATACCTATACAAATGCTTTCACCACAAGTCACACGAACACGAGAACCCCCTGGTGCGTTCACTTTCCACCTTCCATTTACCTGATAAGTCCCTTAGACGCCTTAAAAGACGCTGGAGTAGAGACTTGCTAATTTGATATACAAATTTCATTCTTGGGTGGGCACCAATGGGGGCCTTACCCCTCTCATATCATTTACATTATTATCATAAGCATCACATTTGCTTACTGTAAAATTTTACAGTTGTAAATAAAGAAATAAAGAGAAGAAAAAAATCACACTATCAGAATCACCCTGTGAGATCCAGTACTGTAGCACGTTTTAGTCTATAAACATCATTACGGTTGTCTAAAAGATTCAGTGCTAAGTGATTTACGTGGTCGTTTAGACGTTTGATGTATTTACAACTGAAACTTCGTATTTCATCTCGTACCGTCTTACACATCCAAATCACGATGTATATCGGCTTTGGTAATACACCACAGTGCATTTAGTATGGTCCGCAGAGCTTTTGATTAAAACCGTTGCAGAATCTTGATGCTTGAAGTTGATGCTGTGTCCCATAACTGAATACCGTAGGATCAAACCGGCTTCAGCATGGTGGATTTGTACAATAGTAGTTTGTTGTCAATCGAAAGCTGGGAACGCTTACCAACGAGCCAATACATCTTCCTAAATATTAAATTATAAAATATGAAGATATTTTATAATAATAAATATTGTAGGTTATTTCAAAATTTATTTATTTATTTTTTATTTTCCCTTTACTTAGAAAAAATATCATTACAATAAAATAAATGGTAATTTCCTTAATTATTCTGAGAAACTCTAAAACAATTTATATTAATTGGTGGTGGGAAAAGGAATACACCCAACTGTGGTTTCCCATGTCCAGTGCTTCTTTGTTCATTATACTACTGGGACTGCTACGGTAGTCTATTAGTGTGTTAGTAATTACAACTACATGTTAGTTTCTTAAATACTTATTAAACTACTAAGAAATTTTTATTAAAATGGTATGCTATTATATAGTTATATATATATAGAAATCTATTTAATGATTAACATATAATTAAACACTTTATGAAAATACCAGTAATATACTGTAATTTTAAAAATTACAAATTAAAAATCCTTACCAACCCTATCGTATATCATATTACATATATGATATACAATGAACAGCCAAAACAAAACTAATTAAATATAACACTCACCTCAGAGTATTACATACATTCAAGATCTTTCGTCTCTCTTGGAGACATCCTCAGGAACTATTACACTAAACATAAAATACATATAACATTTAAAACAAATATGGTTGAAGACCATATTTCGGCCGAATAATCGCGCGCGGTATGGTTTTTGCAATAGTTAAATAATTGACGTGGTCTTCAGCCATATTTGTTTTAAATGTTACATGTGTTTTATGTTTAGTGTAATAGATCCAGAGGATGTCTCCGAGAGAAACGAAAGATCTCGTATGTATGTAATACTCTGAGGTGAGTGTTATATCTAATTAGTTTTTTTTTGGCTGTTCATTATATATCATATAATTATGTAGTGTATACAAACAAAGGAAAAAAATAATGTTTAATAAAACAATATATAACCTATACAAATGAAAAAAGACAAACAATAAAATATGAAATGTGCAAAACAAAAAAATTTATTTATAAATAAAAAACTAGTTATCGAAATCGATAGACGAGCTCACAAAATTATTTGTTTCCTGGTGTAACCATTGTTTCCATGGCTTCTCTCTTTACTTCCAAATGGTTACTGCTTTTTTACACTTTATGATTTCCGGCATATTTTTAATTTTTAAGGATTTGCAAAGTCTTGTAAGGGGTTGATAAGGGTTTGTAAAGGTTTTTAATTTGTCATTATTAAAATTACAGTATAATACTGCTATTTTCATAAAGTGTTTAATTTTATGTTATCATTAAATAGATTTCTGCTACATTTTCTTTAACCTCCTCTGAGGTTTGTCAGGCAAGTGTGATACATGCATTCTTTTAATTCAGTATGTTTACTTTCTCTTACCTACATGAATATATAGGAAGGAAAGTTTCTTTTTCATGTTGATTTTTCGAAGTCAAGTTTTCACCGGATCTACACGTTTTCAGACCCCCTGAACTCAAAAAACGTGTTTTTAGCGATTGGTCCGTGTGTGTGTGTGTGTGTGTGTGTGTGTGTGTGTGTTTCTGTGTGTGTCTGTGTGTGCGTGTGAACAGAATATCTCAAGAATGGAACCTCGTACGAATTTGAAACTTAAACTTGAGTTAGACACCACTACCGTACATGACACGAACATTTTCTTCAAAATCGGTCAACCTGAAGTAGTAGTTTTTTCGTGTAACTTTTCACTTTTTTGCGATTTTCTCAAAAACTGCTCCTACGACTTTTTTTTAAATCTCGTGAAACGTAATTTTTTTAAGATTTCAGCCTTAGCATGCATTTTACGACAAAAGTGTAGTATTCAGATTTATACATGATCTACAACTTTTATTTGCAGAATTTTTCTCTACAAGGCCTAGTTTAGCATGATTTTCCGTATTTTTAAGCCAAACTGAGGTTGAGTTTCGTTTAGCGTCTTACACTCATGACTAAAATAATTAGGTTATGTTGTAAGATAATAAATTCCTCCACGAGGTATCCCCACAAGGGATCGGCAAATTTGTAAGAAACTACCGTTTCTTACCACAAGGATATGCCAAAATTCAAAAAGTAACCTTGTTCCAAGGGTTTGAATTCAAACTTTTTTGTGCAAATTTTATTTCCGGTTCGACATCGTCTGCTTTACATTGATTAAATAGACTCAAGTTGTTGAATAAATTTTATTTAAATGATTTTTGAATATTTTCGTAACAGTTGATTAGTGTATATTTTGTTTTTACAAGTATAAATTTTATCACTTTTATATTTATCTGAAACTTTAAAAAAAACGTGTATGATATTTCTTAAGTTTTACTGTCCTTTTTATATCGTCATTTTTAAACTATACGTCCCGTCTGTATTATGTATTTTAATTTAAACTTTATTCGTTCTGTGGCCCGTCCATCTTGCTCGATATTCGGAACCACAGTCCCCCTTTCTTCACAAAATTCATAGTTATTCTTTTTTATAGTTTCCTAGCAACCATATAAATAACTCTTTTTCAATATTTTTTTGGTAGTATAAATTAAATAGTTTTTAAAAATGTTTACCTTCCAATCAGCTGGAGTTTGTTTATACTCTCAACTAGAGCAAACATAAACAGATTTAACTGTAGCTGGTTTGATTCGTTACAATGTATATTGAGGTTAGTTTTTTTTTTTTTTTAATGTTTTATTACTAATGTTAGGTTATATTGTTAATTATTTGCATTGGCAAGAGAAAGTTGTGTGAGTGTTTCGCACCAGATTTTTATGTTTTTTAAGTTATTTTGTCTGTGAAATCATCTGTAGTAGCTACACTTTGATGATATTAATAGCGTAGGGATTCGTAAGTCGCTGTGTACGGTTTCATTACACATGTACTAAGGAATGTTGGTGATAATCCTCTGTACCTTAAATTGAGCTGCTTGTATACGACACAAATTACTGTTAGCAATGGAACCATTTTAACAACCATGTGACCAACTAGGCTTTAAAAGATACTTGTACACAGAAAGTCTCTTTTTAAATGGTAGGTTAGAAGGTTTTTCATTAAGACCGTACAGAAGATTTGTTCTGCTAGCCAATATTTGCTCTTTTAGATTGATGTGGTTCAACCAGGTTAAATTGTTCACAATTTTTTTAACCATAACTAATAAAATTGTCGAATATGATATAAAGGGTAAGTTTTAATGAAAGGATAAAAGAAAAAGAAACAATGTTTGGTTTCAGATGTAATGTTCGTGAGAAATTTAGTAAAGTGTAAGTTTAATTTACTGAAAGTGTACTAACTTGTAAAAATAAAATTTAAGCTTATTAAGATTATTGTTTCTATAAATATCATTAAGGCTTGGAGTTCCATCCGACAGACTTATTAAATTACGACACTGATTTATAAATCTGTACACAAATTTTTACTTTCTCTTGCCATATGAATGTGAATAGGGAAGGAAACTATTGTTTCCTTGTCAATTTTTGGAAATCAAGAATTTACCAGATATACACGTTTTCAGACTCCCTGAACCCAAAAAACATCGTTTTAGTGATCTATGAGTGTGTTTGTCTCTCTATCAGTTAATTTTTGTGTGTGTATAAGTGTGTGTGTGTGTGTGTGTGTGTGTGTGCGCGCGCGCGCGCGCGCGCGTGTGTGTGTGTGTAAACAAAATATCGGAAGAACAAATTATTTTACGAAGTTGAAATTCGAACTTAAGTTAGGTACTATAAGAAAACCCGGCACGAACATTTTCATCAAAATCGGTCAACCGGAAGTAGTAGTTTATTCATGTGATTTTTAACTTGTTTGAAATTTTCTCAAAAACGCTCCCAAGGATTTTATTTAAAATCGCCTCATTAACCACATTTTGTATGCTCTGCAAGACAGGGTAAACGCCAAGTTTTCAGACATTTCTGGGGATGTTGTGCTCACGTAGATAAAAATGTTTTTTTAAAGATTGCGGCCTTAATATGCATTCTACGGCAAAAGTGTATGAAATAAAAGTTGTAGAAATTTTAAAACCTATAACTTTTATTCGTAATATTTTTTTCTCCAACGCTTGGTTTAGCGGCAATTAGCGATTTTCTGTTTGTTTAATCAAAATCGGTAAAAATTGGGAGTTTTTAAGATTGCAGCCTTAGTAAAACAATCCATATTAAAGGAAATAAAAATATCTACAACTTTTATTTCACGCATTTTCTTCTACAGAGATTAGTTTAGCGGCATTTAGGCTTAGTGATTTTTTTTTATTTGATTTTTTTTTTATCAAAAACCCTTAGTGCGCAAGTATGTAAGGCGTTAGTATGCATTTTTTGACAAAAGTATAAATAACACGGATAGACAAAAAAATATTTTTTAAATATATTTTTCTTAAAGTGTGATACCATTTCTTGAACTGCTTTTTGCTTATATTACAGATAAGTCAATAGAATATTTCTATCAGCCTTGAGTTTAAAAAAAATAAGAAAAAAAATAGTTAAAATCGGTAAGATTTATAATTTTGCATGGCCATACCTGTTTTAGAACGACTTTGCTGATGCTATTCTTTTATTAATAGCCTCAGGCACATACCGAAAAAATATCCAACAGTAATCGGCTAGCATGTAAGTATTCCATTTCTCTTTACACCGGCTTTCCATCACCGAAATGTGTAGGTGGAAACGTTCGCCGTGTTCATCACTAACGTATCCGAGGTTATTCGGGAAAAAATTCAGATGTGGTGGAGAAAATGTACTTTCAAAGATATGTTTCATCTCATCGCTTTGTACGAACTAAGAAGTTGATTAGTAATGTCGTGTGAATTGTGTGATTTTTTTTAACCGAGAAAAGATTTGCAAACGTCTTTAATTGAAGCCCAAGCTCCACTTTCTACATTATTTAACAGTGAGTTAAATACATCATCTTTCAGCAATTATCTTTTTTTAGGACCAATGAATATTTCTTCTTTAATTTTTACTTTATTCACATTCAGAAATTTCTGCCTTATACGTATACTAAAATCCTGGACTTTCCTTCTTCATTGCTTTGCAAAAATTTTCATTAGTCCTAGCTTGATATGAAGAGGAGACAAAAATATTTTGTTGGATTCAACTAACGACTTATATTTTCCTCACCTGGAGTTAAATTGCTTCGTTTCGTCCACTCTTTGGTAACATAATGTTTATCCCTAGCTCGGCTGTCCCATTTGCAAAGAAAACACATGTACTCGTATTTTGTAAGTATAGCCTAACTGCACTCCTAACAAGATATCTATGACTTTTAAATCACCGCATTTGTTCCAGCTATGTTTTTATAATTTATCTTTACAAGAAGATATTTCATCACTGCGTATGTTTCTTTCAAATTAATACTTCGGTATCGAAGGTTGTTTGTTACCGTAGTGTAGTAGAGCCACTTTTAACTATACTTGGACGAATCTATGAAAAGGCGCCAATCCTCAGGTCTATAGTCGTTTGCACGTTCAGTTGACACAACGGAGCAATATAGGACAGTGTATTTCTTATGGGGCTCTTACTGCTACTAGCACGTACTTACACAAACTTCGGTTTTCTAGATCAATTAATGCCATCATAACCAATATCATTCCACGCCGTATGAATAACGAACCTTTACGATGTTGAGTAGTTACATGACTATTAATTAATAAACACTATAAGTTTATACTCAACTTCATGTGCGGATTCCAAATGTGAAATATTTTGTTCGATATCTGTACTGGAAAAGATTTTTAGATTTGTTACAACCGATTGTGTCATTCGTTTACATTTATCACACAGTGTTTAGAAAGTCTAACGAGGAAATGTGGTGAAGGCATTAGTAGGTCTTCAGTAAAATAGATAAGATATTCATTTTAACCCCTTCGTAATACATGAAAATGTTTTTAGAATTTTTTTTATTTTTTACAATTCATTAAACATTCTACATAATAAATAACTTTTTTCTGTTAAGCAAAACTTGAATATTGTAGTTCTACCTTAAAAAATACTTGTTCTACAGAGGTTTAAAATATGAATTTATATACGTATCCAGATCCCTTTAATTATGTTTTTAGTTGCGCTAATAGCAGTGACGATTCCCGTAAGATCCATTGTGTCAACTGAACGTGCAAATGACTATAGTATTGTTAATTTATAGTTTGAAAATTATGGTAACAAAGTTTAACAATAAATATTAGCTAACAAAATAATACAGAAGTTTAAAATGCTGGCTGTACAATGAAAAATGAAAAAAAATCCTTCAATTAAAATTTAAAACGTTTCTCAAAAACGGTGGGTGATAGAAAGATTCTGAGTACATATTCGTTTTCTGCATCAAAATTCAGTTTAAAATCACGTACCACATGTTAGGAAACAAAAATTATGTTTATCAATGTAATGAAAGTTATAGGAAATTAAAAATCCTACAACTTTTATTTTAAGAAGTTTTCTCTACAGAGCTAATTAAGAGGCTATTCCTGATTTTCCGTATTTTTAAGTTCTTCAGAGGTTGATTTTTATTTTGCGTCATTCACTCAAGATTAAAATTAGGTTGTTTTTACATTTTACATCGTTTACTCATGATTAAATGTAGGTTACATTTTTTATTATCTACATTGACAAGAGAAACTCGTGTGAGTGTTTCACACCAGATATTTTTATAATTAGTTCATTTATTTACTTTTCCGTATCCTAATATAATATTTTGTACACAACATTCAAATATTTTTCGTGGTAAATTTCTCTAAAGATTTTTTTGTAGCTTGTTCATTTTTCTCATAAATATGCGATTTGTTCTTTTTTAAGATGATATTTCAATGAGAGAGATAGAACACTGAGAGTGTTGAATCTTGAGTTGTGTGAGAAGGAAAAAGAGTAAAAATGAATGTACAAATTCTAACTTGACTGCCTTTTTGTTCTATCCCTCACATCCCTTCCCGTTTTAATGACATTATTACGGACAAGATTTACATCAAATTTCAGCTTGTTCTTTTGAGTTTTCCGTGAACACAAATTAAATTGAGTTTCTAAGGCAAGGACTATGTAGCGCAAGAACGAGTCGAATAAGAAGGAAATTCCATTACATTTGTATTTATATAATTCTCTCTTCATGAAAGAAATAAAGAGATTTTGATTTAAACTGTTTTACATAACATATTTTGCAAAATTGTTTCAAATGTTCAACACAGAACTTTTACGATTTTAACAAACTTGTTGTGATGTAATAATTGTAAAAAATTGACTATCACTCCTAACCAACAACTTTAAAATACATTTGATTTATATAAATATTACTTAGTAATTCGAAGTAACTCAAAGTCTTAGATGTCAAGGAATACGGTTTCATTCTCTAAGCGCCAAAATTGTTTTAATACACTGACTGGCAACAGTATTTAAATTTTATTTTACAATTTACTCATAAAATTAAGATTTGTCGACCGTTACTTACAATTCTCCTGAAATATTGTGTCGAGCTCGTTACTAAAATCCTACTTAACTGTGAAAGGTCATTATTTTACTTTTCGGGGCACAAAGCACGATGGTTGGCTTAAAGTAACAAGTAGGGTTATTATAACAGATATTCATTTAAAGGCGGAGTTATTTTGAACCTTAAATACACATGAAATTTTCTGTTTGATGGTTCAGGACAGCTTTAACCCTACATCTCAATACAACCTTTCTCGCAATTCTGTTGAACTAACAGCTCTTTTAGCAATGTTTTATTTAAGTTAGGCTCTAAACTTTAAACCATGTTTAGCAAATTATTTATTTACTTAAATTTATTTCTAACTTAAAAAGAACGACTTTTCTTCAACACTCTTATCTTGACAGATTCTACATTTTTTATAATATTTTAGACCGTGAAATTTGTTATACCTGATTTAAAATTCAATAAATTGCACTAAAAAAATACTTGATAAATATTACAATATCAGATTTTGATAAATCATTAATCTGATCCGCAGGTTTTAGTTCGTATTTAGAGATACTGAATGGAGTATTTTCTCATACAAATACGTATAAAGTTGTTTGTAGTCACAGCTAGAAAAACATTGCATTTCGGTCTTCAGTGGAAGGCTGGTTTGAACCTCTAGAATCTTTACTAAGTAAAACGAGGAGTGGTTTACCAATCCCTTCCTCATTGAGTGGACAATTGTGCTTATCAGCATGCCAGGCCCTCTGAAAAGCATCTAATTTCCACCTTGCAAATGACAACTACACTTCATTCACCATAGGGTCTAGCTGTATAATGGTGAAATTCATTGCTCTCAGAGGAGATAACTCTATAACTCGTGTCTTTTACACTTCTATCTCTTCTGTTTTTAAATACTTCAGTCATATAATTAGCTGACCAAGTGATAAGAAACAGAGCTATTTTTTGTAGCCCTGTAACTACCAGATCGAGTGCAAATAATTAAACAATCCATCTGCCTGGTACAGGTAATAGATAAAACATTATCTTAAAATACTGATAACCTAAATATTATTCAAAGAAATAACTCCAACATTATTATTCTGTATAATATACTCATAAATTTTCGTTTACAAGTTCTGAGATTGCTGAAATATCAGGACTAGGTTCGCTGGAGGTCTCTTGGCCATCGGCGCTTGAGTTTTCTCCAGCAAATACCGGTATGAATACTATAAGAATTTTGTTCGTTCTATTAGGTGATGAGCTTCCGAAATCTATTTTCAGATGAGTTTCCGAAAATGCAACAGGGAAATTTCTTGAAATTTTCAAAACAAAAAATGGTGTTATAAAAGAGCAGTGACACAATTTTGAGGTTTTTACAATGAATGTACTGTCAGGTTTTATTTTTTTTAATTATAAGTGATATTTTTTTATTAAAAAAGTAAGAAAATTATAACTGGTTGATGAATCGCCCGTTGACAGGTTTCAGTACAAGTACTATCTATCCAACTCATTAACCGTCTTGACATTTTCGTTTAGTCTCTTGTACGCTGCCGATCATTTTCCAACTATTTTTTCCTTTCACTTTTATCCCTAACTCATCCCTTGAAACTTTATACCTCATCATTTTTCTGGTACTATTTAAAATCTTAAGTTTACGTTATTTTGTTTTTCTGGACATATTACTCTTTCTATATTTAACTGCTTCATAAATCTCGTACACTTTTAAACTCCAAAGTTAGGTATGTTATAATTTTTAAATCAACTGGTTTTGGTTTTCTGCTTATAGGTAAAAGGTATTTTTTAGAAAGTAAATCCTCTATGATTTCATACTATTTGTAAAATATTCTTTTCTTATTACACTTCATGTGCATTTCTATAAAAATAATTTAAGGTAGCACAATAAACATGAAGTAATGTAAATAATGAAGTGGAATAGAGAAATAATATTGTACAAACAGCATTGCCCATTAATTTTACTGTTGTTACAAAGTTTCATTCAATAGCTACCATATAAAAACAACTAATTAGAATGGAATTAATTGTATTAATAAATTATCAAAAATAATAGAATTAATATTTAAAAATTGACTTAAATTACTGAAATAAATTATTTTAAATGATTTTTTTTCTTTGTTTACAATTTGAGGTTTTATTGGATAATGGTGTTCGATATTGAGAGTTATGTGATACGAAAAATATGTAATTTACCTTCTTTTAAAAAAAATCAATATTGTACTTTATGGTTTTCTTATTGTTAGCTAGTAAAACAGACTGGTATTCAATAACTAATTATAAAAGTTATAACATATTTCATTTTTACATATTGCAGTAATTTAATATATGTGAAGCTATTCAAACGATGTAGAACAGTATAGCATCAATTGAACAGCAAAGTTTGAGTTTATTTCAAGGCGTAACCAATTCCAGAAAATATATTTTCTTTTGTCTGGAACCATTAATACTAATTAAACAGCAAGGGAATAATAAAACAAAAATTTTATTATTCATTACATAAATACGGTTATCATAACCTTAATTATTTCAACGCCACTTTTACCTTTTTTGAATTTTACTTATTTAAATATATATAATGACACAGAAAAATGGTACCGACTGTTTCTCTTGTTAACATCTTTGTTACAGACTGTGTCGTAACACAATGGAGAAAATTTGCAAATGAGTCAGTACCATCAAATCATATCTGTTTTACATGTCAATAAGTCAGTTCAATCAAATCAGTACCTCCCAAATGCACAAATCAGTTGGAATGTATTTCAGTTATAAATAATTTAACTTGAACTTAATTAATGTATTTATATTGTATTATAAATGTATTAACAGTGGATATTCAAGGGGATCTAGGTACTTGAGATGGACCATAAATATATCATACCGAAAGTTGTAACGTAATAAATTTAATCGTACATAAAAATTACCTAAATTTATAATTATGTACTCGCGAAGAATTTCGTTAAATAGATTAAACTGATCTACAAATTCGCCACCCTCTAACTGAACGTGATTCTTTCAAATATAAAATGCGATGTGGCGCATGCGTAGAGTGGTACAGAGCTAACACTGCACTCAGGCGTTAAATTAGCACAGCAAAGGCTTTCTGTAGAAGCCAAGACTTCTGGGCAAATGACCGCTGCCGAATACCATAGTCAATTCATTAATCCAAACCGAGCTGGAAGTCAATATAAGTTGAGATTATTACGTGTTCGTGTTTTGACGATTTACTTTGATGATTTAAGTTCGCAAATGAAGGAAGGAGGTTATTTTATGAGAGATTATACCCATTACGTGTATCCACCCACTGTTGCTGTTATTATACACGTAGGCCTACTGATTTTAGGTATCTTAAAAAGTTTTCTCTTTTAGACCACTGGCTCAAATATCTGTTATACATTCGTTTAATCTCTCGAATACTTTGTGTCTACGGTCTTTTAAATAAATGTTTCTAAACACATTAGAACAAAAATGTAACGAATAGAAAATCGCTGAATTAGTCGATTTCGGTAGCCAATAATTTTAATACTTCTTTTTTTCGCTTCATCGGTTTATAGAATTGAGAATGGTTTTTTCACGTATGTGCATAAATACGTATTTTGTTAACCGTGATATTAAATAACAGAAATAAAACTAAATCCTTACCAATGGGAGAATTCCTTCCTTCATTCTGTACGTTTCGGTTTGAGCTAAAAATTTTAAATAAACCACTGAATGTGAAAAAATCTAATTAAAGTTTTAACTAAATAGGTCTTTTTCCCATGTTTGCTACAAATAAACTGAACGAAAGAAGAATATGGGATGGTAAATCCGATTGCTGAATACTTAATTAGTACAGGCAGCCGCATGTTAGTTTTCGCCTCAATTCTTTGTTCTATTTTTACGGTACATAAAAGACAGAATTTAATTATTAACTCTGTCAGGAATTGTCTACTACTTATAAATTAATTAATTATAAAAAATAATTTTAAAAAATAAAACTGCTGAAATGAATTACATTTGTTTTTTAAATAAGAAATTGTATTAAATATTGTAATAGAAGTTTTAATTTGTTTGCATAATTTCACTCGTAAATGGCATAATTTTCGTAGCAAAAAGCACGTACAGGATTCGTTTAAATTATTTCCTTGTCAAAATGGCGAGCAGTAAAAATCTGTGTACTGTTGTGGTTGTAGATAGTTTTGTCACTGTTCTGCAATAAATTAATATCGCGTCTATTTTAAAGTTTACCATGAACTGAAAGTATTACACAGTAATAATTGTGACGTCCATAATTTAATATTAAATCTCTTTACTATTTTTTACGTGTTTGTTTGCCACAATAGTAAATTTAAATAAAAATCAATTTCATTTCAAAACTATATGAATTTGTGCAAATCATTTTATTAGTTTTTCCATTGATTATGCCTTTGAATAGTATAACAATACTTAATTTAAACATCTTCCGAATTATAACTTTCAGATTTGTGTGTGTATGATTGTGTGGCTGCGCGCGCGCGCGCGTTCTTGCGTTTTTAAAAGATCCTACTTTCTTCGTTGCAATATTTATTTAACTACTGAATTTCTTTACAAGGCTAGTTCATTCGATATAGCTTAGATTTTGGTCGTTTCTTTTGTTTGTTCTCGAGTTTTAGCAACGACAATTTAAAGGAAACTGAAAGAATTCTTGAAATTTCTCATCTGCCAACTAATTCTATAATGTTTTTTAGTTAAACTAGGCCTACTTATTGTATAGAAACTTTTACTTTCGTATAGCATTATATTCTAGCTATTTAAAATTTTATCCACTTAATATTAAACGAATCCATTTCTGAAGGAGTCGACTTTTAGCGAAATATATTGTTAGATTTTTTTATTAAGGTTACCAAGTCTATTAAAATAAATTGAAACCTTATTTACATATTTTCATTAAAAAACTATTACCAATATACTTTCATAGTACTAGGGAAAGCGATTTCAGTTTAATGACTAACAAATTTATATTATTATTCTTCTTCTCTTCACGGATTTGACATTTTCACCTATTCCGGCATCCATCGTCACTTCAACCTGCCAGCATCTCTGCTCCGTGCCAGTCTATATATTCTTGTTAAACCAGGTAAGAGGCTTTCTAGTATTCTATTTGAAAAGTCTACCCATTGGGAACGGTACAATTTTATTTTTTGTTATTGAAAAAATTCCCAATTCTTGCCTTATAGGTATCTTCATTTCTGATCCTGTCTAGTTTTAACAGAACTTAAGATTTTTATTTCCGTAGTTTGGATGTTTCTTTCCTCTCTTCTCCTGATCACCTATGTTTCACTGCCGTACATCGAGGCTGGAACTGCCACCGTCTTATAAAACGTTATCCTCGTTATAGGTCTTGTTTTTCGCCTCAGTATCCTATGAATCATCCTATAAATCTGATTAAACAATTTTATTATTTAAAAAAAGTTTTTTAAGCCGTACTTACACAAATTTTGGCGGCTATCTTTATGGAGTGGGAAAGTACCTAAATCTGGTGTTTGGGATAGGTTTTTGGAGTTAAAAATGTAGTATAAAATTGTTCTACGCTAAAAAAAATTGTAAAGTTGTTTCCAATTTTGTGGGTCCATGATAGTGAAAATATGTTTGAGCTCAAAAGGATAAACAGCTGTTGAAATTTATATGCTTGTACAATACTCCAGGAAAATAGCTTGATCGTTCGTAGTTTTATGGAACATTAATGTAGACACAGTATTGGTTACAATTGAAGACAAAATTTTTTTTTAAAATCACTTTTTTAACAGAAGGCTGGATGGGTTCACTTCACGTATTTACGGCTTATTTACCCCCACGATATAGACTATCTCCTGAAATTATTGTTGTTGTTTTTTACAGTTTAGGAAGAAGGTTCATGATTGGAGTCGACTTTCTTGCCAAAAGTACATACAGAGGCTCAAGAACTGGGGGACGAGTACTGCTAAAAGTGATTCATTATCATAGGTTATCATGCTTATCTACAGGTGAGCCCAGGTATTGGCCAATAAACTGATGAAAAAAGTGCCAGATCTTTTAGACTTCTTCGCTGCAAATTGTATTCCAGATGTTTACAGAAGCATTGAATCAGGTTTCAACTTGTCGTCCGATAACTCACCGGTCATCATTTTTCTCCATTAAAAGCCACAATCTGAATTGTCTCTTTCAGTCTTACACAATAAAAATACTAATTAAGAATCACTTAGAATTTTGAAGGAAGTAAATTTTGATTGCAACTTATGATTAAAAGGCACAAAAGATATATAGGACTCAATAGAGCATTTAACTAAAACAATTCAAACAGCCGGGTGGGAAGCCACACCAAGGCCCAAATACAAACACGCGCGCTCGCACATACACACACTGTTGATTGAGCAAGATAACCAAACCAAAACTCTCTTAGGATACTTAAAAAAATCTGTTGCTGAAAAACGACAACTTCTACAAATTTGGCGTCGCTCTAAGAACTCGCCAGATAAACGACTCTTCAATAACGCTGCCCAAGCTTTAAAACGAATCTTGTAAGACTTTGCTAATGAATCAGTACAGGAATACTTGGAACTCTTTTATCCTCACGACAACACAACAAAATATTCTTTCTGGAAGCAATTGAAGCAAACTAAACTTCCTAAACAATAAATATCTCCATAATAAACTTAACCGGTGGGGCTAAAAGTAATCATGACAAGGCTAAAGAGGTTGCCGAATACCTAAGAAAGTAAGAGAGTAGTTTAGACCGTTGCCTATGACTACAATCCCGACGATGAACAGAAAATATTTTAATTTCTTAGTGATCCGTTTCAAGGGTGTCCTCCAACTAAAACATTTAAATCACGTGAAGTGAAACACAGCAATAAAAATAATTTTAAATAAGGGTTTGACCTAACCACAGAAAAAATTTTGAAAGAACTTCCTTAAAAAGCTCCTAGACTGATTATAGTAATTTTTAATGCAATATTATGTCTGGAATACTTCCGTTCTTACTAGAAAGTTACTCAAATTATAAAAAATATATCCAAAAACCTGGAAAACCATTGCACGAATTATCACTTATAGACCAATAAGTTTATTGGCAATTCTTTCAAAAGTTTCCGAAAAATTATTTCTTCAGAGATTAGCCTACCCCCAATACTATTTAAGTAAAACTTTTTCCAAATTACTAGTTTGGTTTCAGAAAAATAAATGGCACAATTGGGCGAATTCACAGAGTTGTCAACAACGTCTACAAAGCACATGAGAAGAAAAATATTTCTCCATGACTTTCCTTGATATCAAGAGCCATGATAACGTGTGGCACAGATGTCTTCTGTTTAAAATAAATACTATTTTTTCCACCAGTATTATTCAATTATTACATCTTTAAAATGAATCCAAGCTGGTGTTCCAAAAGGGAGCGCACTGTTTCCTATTTTATACAATATACGTTTCTGGCCTTCCAAAAAAATGTCAACACTACAGTAGCAACATTCACTGACGACACAGCCATTCAGGCAATACACAAAGATTCACAAATGGCATCACAAGCGAAAAAAACTGGCAAATCTGTGGTGTATGAAATCAAATAAACAAAAGAGTCCACACATCATATTTACTCTAAAACGGGAAATATATCCGTCAGTGTTTTAAACAACGAACAAATTTCACAATCTGAAACAGAAAGATATCTTGGCCTCCACCTGGGCAGGCGACTAACGTGGAGGACTCACAAATAAAAAAAGAGCTACATCTTAAATACCAACAGCTGTGTTGAATGCTTAACGAAAAATTTAAATTCTCAGTCCAAAATAAACTATTAATTTACAAAACAGTACTCAAACCTGTGAGAACATACAGAATACAACTATGAAGTACAACAGATTACAGTACCATTGAAATAATTCAAAGGTTTCAACCGAAACTACTTCGAAGCATCACAGACTCGCATATCATATCTAACACCGTAATACACAGAAACATGAATAATCCCACTGCACAAGAAGAAATTCAGAAGTTTTGTACAGTTATGAGCAGTAGATACACAGTAATGCAAAAAACTATACCCCGTAATGGCAATATATCTAATATGAAAAAACATTTCCGCCAAATTATAGAAATGTTATCAGTCTATAAATATATATACTCCTAATGTACTTAAAATCTAATTCCTATATGTTTTGTCTTGACTAACAGCATTTTATCACGATTCTGACAACTCTAATAGATTAATAATGTAAGTATAGGGTTAAATAAGTATACATTTTACATACAAAGTTATAACTTATTAAAGACCAAAATTTTCATTTAATTAGCTAACGAACACTTCAGAAATATTTCATTAGATACCAGCTTCGCCAATCAATATTTCATTTAACTTAGTATTGGTATGTAAAAAAATGTAAGGAAACAAAATAATTTAAATTGGTTCTAACTTCAAACATCACAATACTTATTATTAATTACAATCATAATACAAAGTTTTCAAAGCTCAGATAAGGTTGCGTAAAGTAACCTATATAACATTTGATTGAAATAATAGTTTTAAAATATATAGGCTATGTGTAACAATATACACATTGCCGTAGTGGTGACATGCGGCTGCAGGCAAGTTACTTTGTGCGGCATAACAAAGCAAAACATAAACTCAGGCTTGAACCTTATTACAACGAGAAATATTTACCCTTTGGTTCCATTATCGACATTGAACTACGTCCCCCTACAACCTGAAAGTTTGATAACAAGTCAAACGATAAGAAATCCTAGGCAGAAAAACCCTGGTCTTTCAGGTGTGAAGTTGGGCTAACTTCCTCTAACCTGTAAAAATTTCATAGTTACGAATCCATAAATGAGCCTCAGATAAGGAAAACGGATAGTCGGAGTGATGTTATAGGAGGAGAATATGAGAGATAATTTAAAATGGATGCTCATAATTAAAGAGTCCAAGACTGATTCAGAGCTGTAGCGCTGAGTGGGAAAAATGAAGGAAGGTGGAATATTATTATCTGCTTTAACAACTTTGTAAAACCATTTCAGTTACTCATGTCATAGATTATGAAGTGAGTCAAGTTAAAAAATAAATAACAAGGAACTTTTTTTGCTTTTATTTGTTATCGGGAAGTATACTGTTGGTTACAATATGAAGTTGCTCCCCTAACCGGTGTTACTTAACTATTAATATAATTTTTCTACCAATTGACTGACCAGACTGGCCTGATGGTATAAATCAAAAGTAAACGTTTACTAACCTTAGATGCCTTAAAATTAAAATTTAGAATAATAAAATAAATTATTTATCCAAACTTCAACCGACTGTAATTCTAATAAATTCAGTTCAATTTGAGATAATGCAATTAAGACATAAAGTAGTTAATTGTCGAGAAAATTGTGTAGTATAACATGACTAAATCCATCTGATTCAAACAGGGACGTTATTGAATGAAAGCTTTATGTCAAATTGTCTAATATTCCTGATTAAATTACTTTTTTGAACAGATGGCGTTTAACTGTTATTGATAGTTTGTAGCCGATTGGAATATTAGGTTAGGACACTCCCGCAATTCCATCCGACGAAAATTTAATTATAACGCTGCTATAAATGAAACACTATGTAGCATGAAGTCAGTCTGTTTACAGACACACAAAGTAAATGCAATACGTAAATGGCATTTAATGGAAAGCCAACTGAAATCGAAAATATATGTTCAAATATTTTTTTATTTTAGCTTTCATTCATTGTCAGTATAAGTACGTTAATGACAACCACCCATTTCGTATTCAAGTTTTTACTGGTAACCTTGATCTATTTTTGACTTAAACTTGAATAAATGAAAGAAACTCATTGAGTTTTTCTTGTGTGATAGTCAGTTGATCACCATACAAAATTACTCCACCAAAAGGAGATACTAAATATTTCATATTGCTTTTTAACAAACTGACCAACTGGGCAAGCCTAGAAGCCTGAATAATAAGTTTTTTAATTAACTAAAACAATTAATATTTAGTTATAATGAGTGCATATTTTTTTTAAATATCTTCAAAATGAAAAAAAATTACTCGAATGTAATAAAAAACCCCTTTAAAAAATGAAATATCAAAGCCCAAGGAATGTACAACATAGTCTAACTAAAGAGTGTTCTAAGAATAATTTTCAATTAAACAAAAGAAAAGTGACAGAATCGCTCGAAGAATTCATTGCACTTATAAATTTTAAATAATGTTAAAACGTAACAAATGGCATTCGTGAAATATTCTGCTTTAAAGACTAAAATGAAACTGTAGTAGCTTTAAAAAATTAATTTCATTGATTTTTAAATAATACCACTAGAGTTTTCCTGCTCAGAAGAGTATTTGACGAAGCAAATATCGTTATACTAGATGCAGACTGCTTGGCTCACTCACTCGTCACTAAGTCTGTAATTTTCCGATCACCTAGAAAGTTAAAAATTGTCACAATCGTTTCTTCGACGATGAACAAAAAATTAAAGTAAATTGCATTTCAATTACCCATGCATAAGGGGTGTGACTACTTAAAACATACTCTAAACATACTCTAAAACATACATACCTTCCCTAAGCACACCTTCCCTAAGGGTTACAGATCTAAATATCGGAAATTTTATTCTGCAAATATTACCTACAAACTGAAAAACAGTAAAATTCCGATCACTTGCTCCTAAGAGGCAGAGGGGGACAACTACTTTAAAACAATAAAATTATTTCTGTACCCTCCCAAAAAAATTGAATCATCGGCATAAGTGTTTTAGCGATTCCCAGACAAAGTAAAACGTAGAATAAAACCAGAAAAATACTAAACCACAGATGATATGCACCCATCTGACGTTACCAATAGCTCTGACACTTACAGGTGCACCTTCTAATGATTTAATAGTCTACAGATCATATGATTCGCTTTAACTTCCTTCCAATAGATAATAAATGCACAAATGTTCAGTAGAATTCATACTAATCGTTCAATGAAATTATTATTCGTAATTATATGCTGAATTTGATGAGGAAGTGAAATTTGTATTCAATCCTGTGTCGAGAAACAGTTTTCCAACATAAATTAATTTATATACTCGTGTTATTCTAAAGGACCTTTTGTTGTGACCAGAATCGCTTTGAGTGTTTGTCTGAAACTGTCTCCTCTGAGAAATATGTAAATTACCTTACCCTAGTTGAAATTGAATGCATAAATTAATATATAATCTAAGTAAAATCAAACACTAAAATACTAATAATGTTCAAATTAATGTATCTATATTTAACTTGAATTGGGGATGTTCAGGCTAGTTTACTCGACTAGTTTAGACACAAGAGAGTTGTGAAAGCAACATGCACAGTACGTCAGTTATGTCTATCTCAATTTATGTAAACATTTTCACTGCCCTGTCTGTCAGTTGTTTACGCCCGTTTGTAGAACACAAGAAAGAAATAATAAATGTATCGTTAGTTGCGACCGCGTGCGTTTTTAAGTATCTATATATTCTTTGTTCAATAACTTTGATTACGAAATCGATGCAAAAATCATCAAATAGTGTTAAGGGGTACTATAATTATTATCATGCAATTTCATAACAAAATAAATTTGACATTATTCCGTACGTTTTTTGTTTGGGAATAATTTATCCTGTTTACGATCTGGTGACTCTCAAACTAGTAGATATAATAGATAAGGCGTAGATATTATAGATAATCACCAATAGGGTTGTGATTTTTACAAAAATAAATTTATCGATTAAAACACCGATAGCTATGCAAAGTAGAATTTCAATTAATTATGATTACTTTAAAAAAAAGTAAATAAATATTAGTTGATCTCTCTAATGTTCAAGTTAAAGAAATATGGAGTAAATAAAGAGATAAATGCTTATTTAGACAGAGTATAATTATACAATTCTCAATGGAGTTACAAATAACGATCACAAAAGAAAAGAATAACTATTAAGAAAAGTAATAACTTTTCTTAAAAAAATGCATAAATTGAGGAAAAATGTTATTTTAATGTTCGTAAATTTAAAAAATCACAACGATAAAATTATTCAGCGCAACAATTTCGATAAAGAAATTTATTCAGCGCAATTTTATCAAAATTGATTTTTATTTAGTGAAGAATAATGTTATTTAAATGTATCATACCCAAACAAGGTGAATGAATCAACAAAATTTCCAACACAAAAACTAATAATAGTGTTTTTTGAAATTATTATTTATTCTTGTGTAACAACCTCACAGGTGTAAGAAGCTCCAATATTTTGGACATATCATGGGAAATGACGCCCGATATTCGTTACTACAAGCCATTCTGTAGGGAAAATACAGTAGTTATCGCATACAGAGACATCGGATACAATGACCTATCTGTTAGTGTGACCAATATTTGATGGATAGGTTGGTCTGCTGTTATGCGCAATACAAAATATTATCGTTTACAGTGACATCGGTTAAAATCACAATCGGTTTTAGTGACAACTGTACGAATTTGCAACTATGACGGTTAAATCTCAACACTATGAGTCAGCGAGTTACTCAGTGTTTTCTCTAGTTTTTAATGTGTTTTTTTCTTACTTAACGTTAATCTCAACGTGCATTTTCTGTTATTCGCGTCGGAAGTTTGATAACTGATAGACCTATCCTTTCTCTTTGTGTCTTTAATACAGCGCTGATCTATAGTTTTATTGTCCTATTTAATCACTTTTATATCTTTTTGTGTAAACCCTTCCGTTATTCGTAGTAGAGGCCGTTATTTTTGTTTTTTATACAAACGTAAATATGGCATCATTGCGTAGATATTTTACAATGATGGAAAGAAGCACATTATTTGGTGATTCGAAAACGGGGGGGGGGGGAATATTGCAAGGAAATTCAACGTTGGACAATCCACAATTTGGAAAAAAGGGAAAAAGTTCAGAATAGTTTTGATGAAGATGAAGAGAAATCAAAGAGACTTCGACTTAGTCAAAAAACAAGACGTAGAAGCTCTTTTAAAGGGGTTTACTTCGCAACGAACAAACAACATGACCGTAACTGGATCTTTGCTACAAAAAAAGGCCCTTACAGTGGCCAGACCTCGCCGGTCCCTTAGAGGTTACTGTATCCGATAACTACAGTATATGAAGAACGAGAACCTGGCGGAAGACGGATGTCGAGGATTCGAAATTGGTTTGGAAAAAGCTCAGAAGAGCTGTTTCGCAGTACAACGAATAAGGTGATAATTGCTGTGATAGTCGCCAACGTTCGGAATGGATAGGCATCTGAAGAAAAAGAAGAACTTATTCTAAAAACATACGTCTTTATAAATTTGGTGAAATCTTCGCATTCCACTTAAACCAAGTCTAGTATTTAATCGGCAGAATTAGGAACTAACTGAGTATTCTGTAGCATTGATATAATTTAAGAGCTCCGGTTTTTAGATGTGTAATAGCTAAAACAATGTGTGTACATTTCTAAAGTACCAACAGATGCCGATTAATCACTGCTGTCATATTATTACAATCTCTTTCTATCACATAAATATCAAAACAAAATAGTACTGCTAACGATTAAATACTTCGCTTTGTTTCGTAATACTTTAGAGTCGGCTAAGTTTACGAAAGTAGTTTTAAAATCAATGTTGGAATATAATCGTGTATTTATTTACTTATTTATAGATTTCCTAATATTAGATTTCTATTAACTGCTATGATCACAACGTTGGTTTTATAACAATTAATAACGTAATAATGTTAAGCTGCAATCAGAGCCTTACGGAGGATTGAACAAAACGGCGGTTCAATAGCTGAAGACGCTTTTGCCTTAGCTACAAAGTGGTCAAATAAACTCATAATATTATACATTTTTTTTGTTTTAACTAACCCTGTAAATTATTCATCACTTGAGTATATTAAAGATTGATATGATATATTGAAAAATTAACCTAAGTTTGATTTCAAAGGGAATTTTTAAAATCAATTCAAGCAGAAAAATGGCAGATACTGTATAATACTGATCCGAACAACGCTACAAAGAGCGTAGTACAGTTACAATTATATATAGGCCACAGAATGTTTAGTTCGCAAACCTGAAAAGTTCACTGTCGACTAAAGGTTTATTGCTGATCCATCGTAAAAACACAATTTTTAGAATTTCCCGACGGTACTTAAGTCGGTTGAGCATTTTATTTTAAAACAACCTTATGGGATTAAAACCCAATTGATTTAGATGAACAACTGTATAAAGTTACGTACGCTGTATTTAAAGTTTTTGTTATCTCAACGTTTTTAATTGGTTCATCAAACTAACGACGGAATTAAAAAATTAGTAAATTTTAGAGGTAAGAACAGTAATTTCAATATCAGCAGTATTAGAAATGTTCATTTTTCTATATCTTCGGGCCAACACCTTTAATCCTTTGGGACTGCAGTTGATTGTACGTTGGAAGGCTGACAGCCAACCACGAAGAAACATCATAGAATGCCCCTTCAAGACGCGCCATAAGTATTGATAAAAAACATTACATTGATTGGTTGTTTCAAATAAAACAATTCTGAAATCAAATATGTTTTAAAACACCTATTTTCACTTATCTATTGATCTCACTTTACTCTTGTTTATTATTTGTAAAATGTGTAACTTATTGAAAATACATGATTTTTTTAGTTTATTTAAATCTGCATCAGCCGATGTGCTAATTAGTGGTTACCATAAGTTACGGAAAAGAATTGATGGGTTTTTAATTATTCCAGACCCTAGTCGGGAATCGGACCCGGAACCTTCCGCTTTAACAATACGCAACGCAGTCGCAGTCTAACGTTCTACTCACTGATTCACAGAGGTCACATGGTTATGACAATTAATGCAATAGTCAAAAGTATGATCTACGGAGTAGAAAATATTTTATCTTTTCTTATTGAAAATTAAATCAAATATGATTGTATACATAAATAATTATATGGTATGATTATATTAATATGATTGTGCCTGCTTTAGACTTTGCTCCTTTCGTAAATAAAACATCCGCGCATCAGAAATGCTATTCGAAGATGAAGTTAGGTTTAGGCAGAGACGGAAAAAGACTACAATCCCTGCTGTTATTGTAATACATAGGTAGATCACAGCTAAACAACATAGACACTACTCCACACATTTTGTATCAAAATTTTTATTGCAAGAACATTAAAATAAACTTGCAAAATTGCAAGTATGTTGTCAAGCTGGATACGATCACGGGAGGGCTGTAGTATATAACGTTACATATAAGGCGGTTATTACAAAATGCCGGGTGAAAGGGTTAAGGTTTTTCTTTACCTTTTCACGTTCTTTGCAGACCAGATGCCATTAGTGTGTAAAATACTTAATGTTTGTTGAAAATAGTAATATACATGTAACTACATTTATCCAAGGCAGATGGTCACTTTTTAATTTATCAGTACGGTGACAGTTTAGCTAATTCGTTCGCAATAATAATGTCACTTATGTTAAATAAAACTAATTTTGACAAAAAATATTTTCGTAACACTTGTTAATAAATTAATTTTTACATTTCCTTTCTACCAATGTCATTCAACAATCATTACGTATTCGACGAGTTATAAAAAAATATATTTTATTAACCGCACATCGAAACCAAACCGTCGGGAGCCGCCGGGATACTGTGGATCAGAATTCGATGTTCAAATTTGCAGTACCAACCTACCAGTCATAATATACCCTTCTGCGTTTAAAATTTCCCGACTCGTATAAATCTTTCCCAAACAGTTTTTTGCTCAGAGTAAATTGAGTTAGTTGTCCTTTAATATTCAAATCCACGTACATCTTTTTGTGTTCTACCCCAGTTGTCTGTTTTGATTCTTTCAAAAACTTTCCTCGTTCTAAGTACGAACAATTTCAACCCAATTATTTTGATTGCTGTCGTTTCATATTTTGACGCTCATTTCATTCTCAATTTAAATTTTGTAATCAATTACTCTCTACATTTCAAATACGAACATCGATATTCCAATTTTAAAATGTTATCTGACAAATTTTAGTATTTAATAATACATAGTACACAATATATTTTAAAAACTCATACTATTTATAAATTTTCTATTGTACACTGGAAAATGATTTATAAATTTTACCACTGCAGTCCCTGTGGCCATAGCAACTTCACCATATTATTGATATCACTATCATGAAAAATGACAATACTATATAACAATACTATATAAAGAGCTACTAACGGTATAAAATACTCCTGATGTCTACATTGTTTTCGCTGTTTTAAGCATTCCTTCATTTTTTTAGATGTCCGTCGTGTCCCATCCCATATAGAAATTTTTTTATTTATCAGTCAATACGTTAAAAAATTAAAACTAGAAAACCATATAGTCGTAGTAATTGTAGAGAGGTAAAGTAAATGAATAAATACAGGTATATTTACATAGTTAAAATATTAAAATCATTTATAAAAACTAAAAGGAATAAACTAAAACCTAATGCAAATATTCTAAATATTGTTTCTTTTCTTTCATTCAGATTCTTTCTCATTCAAATTTATTGTAATGCCATTCACATAATGTACATAAATTTTTCAATTCGGGAATTTACCATGTTTTATTCCCTTAGATATTTTCATTTATATAAATTTATGTAATACACATAAATTTCAAGCTTTCATTCTGTAAATAATAGCAACAGATACATCAATCATTCTATTTTAAGAATATTTCTTAATTTTCATAAATGTCAAAGTAGTTGGTATTTTAGATTTTTTCCCTCGTCTAAGATCTTGAGCAGTTAGCACATTCATTACAATACGGAAAGATAATAAACAGAACAAATAGAGCGGTGTAAGGTATGACGGAAAAACTCCATAGGCATTTATTAGTCCTGCTGCTCAATTGGCCCAATCCACGTAACTATGTCACTCACAAAAACGTCTGGTTTTGACAATACCGTTACAGTACAACCAAGTAGTGTACGTCTGCACAGACGTACACTATTAAGATTAGCTTCAATAAGTTCAGTAAATCAGCTTCAGTAAGTGATGCTGAATATTATGTCACCTGCGATTAAACTCTCAAAAAATATCTTAAAGGGCGCTGAAAAATATTTACGAACACGCCAACAACTTAGCACCACAGGAAAATGCAAGGATCAATAATCCAAAGAGAAAATAGATATGACCTTAAGTTATGTCACGATCTTTTGCAGTGACGTCAGAGCAACGGGCTCATCGGCACACACATCTATTCTTTCCATGAGTAGACAGCGTTGTGGAGATGATACAAAATCTGCGATTTTGTAATTTACTAACCACGTAAAATATAAACGGTCCAATATTTGTCTCCCTAGCTGAAAACACCTACTCCACCTATAATTGGTTCCCCGTATGCATACGCCGAATGCCAAATGCCCTAATCTCGGGTCAGCACACATTTCCTACTGTAATCACAGAATTAATGGTATTCGTACAATGTAAGAGAACCTATTAACATCACACGTCTATTTCTGTTTTAATTGTAACTATAAATTCAAAATACTGTACATGGCAAAATACTGTTGTAAAACTGCATAGTTCAGTCAAAAAATCATTTCCCTATCTTTAGGTGGAGCCAAAATAGCTCTTTTTTTAAAAACTGGTTGGTACATTAAACGAAACATCCGATTTTACTTTTTAAATATTCATATAATAAAGAAAACTGTGATATTTAACAAAATCAACGTCGAATTTTTATGTAAATCCTGGACGGCGTTACAGACCTTTAAAAAGCACATTAACGGTAAACCGGCAAAAATTGGGGACTTTATATGTGTAAATTCCTGTATATCCGAATAATTTATTAATAAAATAATTTACGTCATATGAATCAATGCAGAAAATAACAGTCTTTCATTTAGCGTAGCGTTCAAATTGTTTCGTTTGGTTGTTTTTGAGATACAGGTTTTCAAACACAACGGACTTCTTTCGTGACGCGTATCATAGTACAATAGTTTTTCCATAGTACTCATTTATGCAGCTTCATTCATTTGTAACCGAAAGCAAATGGCTCTTTGCAATTCCTGAAAAATTTATAGAAATTTTAGCATCGCTATAAACGCACGCAATCCGCTTAAGTAGAGGGTTCAAGATTCGTTTTAGCCTTTATTAAAGTGATATTTGATCCCACTAGTGAACTAGCGACAACTTATTTATTTATTTCCAAATATTATGTACAGTTTGTGGAACTCTAGCTTGGCGTACGAGCCTGAGTACGCCGTACTGGGCGGGAAGTGGGGAAGTCATGCATTTTCGAAAACATAAGTTGCACTTCACTGTTCTTTTAAAAACTGTCAACACACGCTGTTCGCGTTCGAGTAATTATAAACTGATTATGTTATATATGTCACACATAATAATATAAACTAAACAAGAATTGATAACAATATTAGAACCTGAATTGATGACAATATTATGTTACCTGATTTTATTACTGTGAGTAATATTTTTGGGCTATAAAGGGCTTCTGTTGTCAACTGGAAGGAGACCCCTTAATTCCTTTTACAAAAGGCTTAAGGGAACCAGCCGGGATAGAAGGCTAGTGTCCTATCCATACATTCACGTTGTGTGGCCTGTTAGTAACCATGTGACCGCTCATCAGCACGATAACCGGCTCATGGTGAACGGAACTGGAAGGGCTGCCCATTCCACCCTGGCAGACGGTGGCTTGGGGCACTCAGTCTGCCAACCAAAAAGCTGAAAGCAACAGTAAACTACAGCTTTTTCTGTCTGACTAGAATTATCGTAAGGAAACTCCTTCATGTATGATTCTGGTTAGGCTTACTTAGTATATGCAGATCTTCAAGAACTTCGAGAACTTCAAAATATGAAAAATTTATGATGGCGTCCTCTCTGGTAAAACATTCCGGAGATAAACTAGTCCTCCATTCGGATCTCCGGGCGAGGACTATCAGAGGGGACTTCATCAAAAAAATAAAAGTTTCTGAAATTCTGCGAGTTGGAACATGGAATGTTAGGAGTTTAAAACAAACTGGTAGGTTAGAGAAATTAAAAAGGGAAATGGATAGGTTGAAGTTAGATATTGTAGGCATTGGTGAGGTACGCTGGGATGATGATCAAGACTTTTGGTCCGGGGATTATAGGGTTATTAACACTAAAGCCATCGGAGGGCAGGGCGGAGTGGGTCTAGTAATGAATAAAAAAATTGGACAAAGAGTGACTTACTATAAGCAGTGTAGTGATAGGATTATCATGGTTAGAGTAGATACGAAACCAAAGTCTACCACTATAGTGCAGGTCTACATGCCTACGTCTTCACACAGAGAGGAAGAAATAGAACAAGTATATGAGGAATTAGATGAAGTAATAAAATATGTCAAGGGTGATGAAAATTTGATAGTTATGGGAGACTGGAATGCAGTAGTTGGAGAAGGAAAAGAAGGAAAGATAGTCGGAGAATATGGTCTAGGGAAGAGAAATGACAGAGGGAGTCGGCTGGTAGATTTCTGCTCCAAATATAATTTAGTGATAGGCAATACACTTTTTAAGAATCACAAAAGGAGGTTATACACTTGGATGATGCCAGGTGACAAGGGAAGATACCAAATAGATTACATAATGGTTAGACAAAGATTCAGAAACCAGATTATGAACTGTAAAGCCTATCCAGGTGCAGACATAGGGAGTGATCATAACTTAGTAGTAATGGATAGCAGGCTTAAACTTAAAAAACTGAAGAAGGGACAGGGAAATGCTAGGTGGGATGTAGACAAACTAAGAGAACAAGACAACCAGGTAGGTTTCCAGAAGAGTATTCAAAAAGGGATAGAAGAAAGAGGTAATGACACAGGAAATGTAGAGGAGGAGTGGATAAACTTCAAGGAGGTGGTAGTGAAAGCAGCGGAAGAATGGTTAGGACATACTAAAAGAAGAGGTAGGAAACCGTGGATTACTAATGATATTTTAGAACTGATGGATGAGCGAAGAAAATATAAAAACGCAAAGAACGAGAGAGGTAAAAGGCAATATTGCTACTTGAGAAATACCATAAACAAAAGGTGTAAGAAAGCGAAGGAAGAGTGGATCAGAGCGAAATGTACGGACATTGAAAGTAAAATGGCAGTTGGTAAAGTGGACGCAGCTTATAGAAAAATAAGGGAAAACTACGCTAAGTAGTTTTCCGTTATAACATTTCCCCTCTTCGTGGAAGGTTTCCAAAGTCATTACTATTCTGAAACCCCACAAACGTCCAACTGATCCCGAAAGTTATAGACCAATTTCCCTTTTGCCGATCCTGTCAAAATTATTCGAAAGGCTTCTTCTCCCACGCCTGCGACCTGTTGTTGAATCTGTTCTTCCCCCCGAGCAATTTGGTTTTCGTCAAGGACACTCCACAACTACCCAACTCCTCCGCATCGTCACGGCACTTGTGGATGCCAGAAATTCTTACTGTGACACGACGGCTGTACTGCTTGATTTTCGGGCTGCATTTGACCGCGTCTGGCATATGGGCCTCCTTTACAAACTGGCACAATTCTTTCCCCCCTTAACTGTCCGATTACTCCATTCCTATCTTACTGGAAGACAATTCCAAGTCTCTGTCACTATTCCTCAGTTCCACATGGCCATGTCCCCACTCACCCCTTCGTCCGCGGGTGTACCTCAGGGCTCGGTCCTTGGGCCCATCCTCTATCTTATGTACACCTTCGATTTTCCTGTCCGTGATTCAATCCAATTCGGACTGTTTGCCGATGATGCTATTCTGTACCGTCACGGCAGATGCCTCCGCCTCAATTGCCGCGCGCTTCAAACTCAGCTTCTAGACATCACTAGCTGGTGTCGTGTCTGGAGACTATCACTTAACCCCACAAAATGCGAAGCAATCCACTTTACACTAAAACGCAATGTTCCTCCGCCTTTACGATTGGAAGGGGAACTCCTCCCATGGCAGAACAGCGTGAAATATCTAGGGGTTGACCTAGATAAACGATTGACACTTCGACAGCAAGCTTAGCAAGGGTAGGGCCTTATTCGCTTTACTCATCCCTTTGTTCCTCTCTCATGCATACTCCTCAAAACTGAAACTTCTGATGTACTCCTCTATCCTACGTCCTTTCCTTTTGTACGGGTCACCGGTATGGTGGCCCTTTCTCTCCAAGTCCAACAAAAGACGTACTTCAGCATACCAGAACAAAGTCCTCCGGTGCATCACACAGTTCCACTATCTTATATCCAATCGCATCATACACGAACACCTTCTCTTCCCTTCTATGGAGGACTTTATTTACAATACCTCGAAACGGCTACACGACGCTGGGAAAACTGACGGACCCCAGATCATTCAGGACTTGTACCGACGCCTACACCCACCTGAAGTCTCTATCCCATTACCATTCCACGACTTTATCTAAATTTTAGAATGACCCGCTTAACAAAATTTAGAGTTGCCACATTTTTATTCTGCCCTGTATTCCTCTTATTTACCCATGCCCCTCCTACTTGTATGACTCACTCCCCCCAGTTGGTAGTTGTCCCCATGTTCCTATGCATAATCACTCCACTACGGTGAAAAGAGCCGCCATTTTAAATTAATAAACACTCAGAAGATAAAAAGGCCGGTGATTATGCCAAACTCTACCCTTTCCGTCTCCCCTGAAATCATAAACTAACCCCTACCTTAAATTATACCTTTAGTCCACGTTCAGTAAAATGCATGCCTTCCCCTCACCAAAATAATAGGCCTCCCACAAAACTGAAAAAAGGCCACTGAAAAATAAAATAAAATAAAAGAGCCGCTCTTAAACCCACTTGTCCCTTAATTTAAATTTTCCACAAATAACTTCTAAAAATAAATTACCTCCTTTCAAGTCCCAGTTCCAATGTCCCACGAACCAGAATCCTATTTCCTATTTAAACTATAAAATTCCCCCTAAATTTCTTGAGGTTGCAATTATTCTGTTATATTGTTCCCCGAGCGACCAGGTGTTCCTTAACACGATGTCGCCATCATAGGGCTTCTTAGCCCTCTCAACCAGGATTCAGGATTCAGGATTCAGGGAAAACTTTGGAGAACGAAAGATGAAAGCTGTTAATTTACAAAGCGCAGGTGGTAAACCATTGTTGAATGGCCAAGAGAGAGCTGAAAGATGGAAGGAATACGTAAATCAACTCTACATGGGAAAAGAATTAGAATATGATGCGATAGAACAAGAAACTGATGTTGAAGAAGATCAAAAAGGGGACCCTATACTACGAGAAGAATTTGATCGGGCACTTAAGGATATGAATATGAATAAGACACCAGGAATAGATAACATACCATCGGAATTATTATTACGATGTGGCAAAGTTGCTCAAAACAAATTATACAAACTTGTGTGCAGAATGTATGAGAGTGGAGAGGTACCATCGGACTTTAAAAAAAATATTATGATTCCAATACCAAAAAAGTCAGGAGCGGAGAAGTGTGAACATTACAGAACCATCAGCCTAAGATACTGCATCTAAGATACTGCCATGCATCTAAGATACTGACAAGAATTATATACAGGAGAATAGAACACCGAGTAGAAGAAGTATTGGACGATAACCAATTTGGATTTAGAAGGAAAATGGGAACTTGAGATGCAATATTGGCTCTGAGACTGATTATCGAGAAAAGGATACAGAAAAATAAAACTACTTTTATGGCATTTGTAGATTTAGAGAAAGCATTTGACAATCTGGACTGGAGTAAAATGTTTAAAACTTTGAAAAGGCTAGGAATTAAATACAAAGAAAGGAAAGTTATCTACAGTCTGTATAAGAATCAAACGGCTGTTTTGAGAATCGAGGGGTACGAAAAAGAGGCTGCTGTAAGAAAAGGTGTACGACAAGGTTGTTCTTTGTCACCACTACTTTTTAACTTGTATATAGAAGAGGCTATAAATGAAGTGAAGGAGAAATTTGACGTAGGAATAAAAATTCAAGGAGAAACAATAAAAATGTTGAGATTCGCCGATGATATAGTAGTATTAGCCGAGGCAAAGAATGAACTAGAGGATGCCTTAAATGGAATGGATGAGATCTTGAGGAAGGATTACTTCATGAAAATTAATAAGAACAAAACGAAAGTGTTGTGCAGCAGCAAGAGTGGTTTAGAAGAGATGGAAAATTTAAAAGTAGGCAACGAGAACATACAGGAAGTTGGGGAATTCTGCTATCTAGGGAGTAAAATAACAAAGGATGGTAGAAGCACGAGTGATATCAAGAGTAGAATTGCTCAAGCTAGAAAAGCCTTTGAAATGAAAAACAGCTTACTGACTACAAACATTGATTTACAGATTAGGAAAAATTTCTTAAAACATTATGTTTGGAGTGTAGCATTATACGGAAGTGAAACGTGGGTGATAGGGGCTGTAGAACGGAAGAGGATAGAAGCTTTTGAAATGTGGTGTTATAGGAAAATGTTAAAGATTAGGTGGGTGGACAAAATAAGTAATTTAGAGGTTCTTAGGCGAGTGGATGTAAAAGGAGGATATGGAAGCATCTTACCAAAAGAAGGGATAGGCTAGTGGGGCATATCCTAAGACATCCAGGTATTGGGCTATCAATAATGGAGGGTAACATTGAGGGAGTAAATTGTAGAGGGAGGCAAAGATTAGAATATATAAAGCAAATTACAAAAGATGTAGGGTGTTACAGGTATGTAGATATGAAACGACTTGCGCAAGATAGAACAGGTTGGAGAACTGCATCAAACCAGTCGAGAGACTGATGACAAAAAAAAAGAGTAATATTTAATTATACTTTAACATTAGTTGTAGTGCGATATCGTAGGCCTATTATTCCTTTCTCTCGCATTTTCATAGTAGTGGTTCTAAAAGTGAATGTTTACGTGTGTTTTCTGTTACTATACTACAGGTACGTACGTACACATATTATTAAGTGTCAATTGTGTGGTTCTTTTTTAACTCACTTTTTCAAAAAAAATGTCAGAAAATAAATGTTAATCGCAAGTTCGGTAGTTTTATAAAATTAGAGCGCCGGCCTGATCAATTAGCAAGATTTTTTTCAGTTACTATAAACCTAAATCAAATTTAAACAGTAGGGCTACTTAAAGTAAATATTTAATTTTATTTGTGTTTGCAATTAACCACAGGTATTAATCAATTTATTATAACAAAAAATAACTCTGTGTAGGTATTAAAGTAAATGAAACAAATAAATGCATTAGTTTAAAGTGATATATTTGAGTAAATGCTTAGGCGTTCGTATTACCTAAGTGGAGTCATATTTTCAGACTGACTAGTATAGCGACGGCTGCCGTGCGCCGAGCTTCTGTTCCACAAGCTGCGCAACCCATTGGCCTAATTTAGTGAGTGCATTATTAAAGATTACAATATGTTATATTAATGTTATTCTAATAGAGCTATTTACGATTAACTTATACATTCATTAACTTATACGTTTAATGAACTTATGCATTAAAAAAAACTATTTTGAATCTTGTAACCATAACCATTAACTTAAAATTAAGTCACTATTCTGAAAAAGCAAAGGCCCGTGTTTGTAAGAGGAATATTAACGTGATACAGCACAGTCTAAAAAATACACTTTCAGTTAAATAGATATTCGATAATTTCATTTTGTCTTGAAGTGTGACTTATTTAGGTTAAATCGGTCTTCTTGTCCTTTGGTTAGAACTATTTTAAAATTTATCAAATAATATGTAGGCCTAATTGAATAAAGTTACAAAAAAAAGTTAATAAAGTAAACTCATGCAGAAAAATTTAAGTATCAGCCTATGGTTTTGCATAATTTCACAAAAGTCATTTTCTCAAAGATTTTATTCCTCATAAATAAAGAAGTGTTTATCTAATTTTTAAATTTCAATAAGGAGATAAATTTCTCACACAAACAACGATTAAAGTGTTTCTAAAACCATTTAAACCACAATATTTAAAACAAAATGTTATAAAATTAAAATGAATACATTTTAATTGTAGCGCTGTTAATGATTCCTTCTCTCACACTACTAACAGCACACGAATAAGTTCAACAGACGCATTGTATTTAAAAACAAACAATCGTAAGTACAATCCAAAATTAATTATTTGTAACAAGGTGTCTAATATCCGGAAACGAAAAATTTTAATAACATAGTAAATAATAGGAATGGCTTGCCGAGAGTTGTTTCTTATTTAAATTTAGCACAAGCGTTATAAAGCAAGGGCTAATAAATAGTTTCACTGACTTGTTCAAATTCATCTCAAATTAATCAGTAAACTAAATTTGAGACAGTTAAGAAAGATGATTCTAACATCCAAGACGGGCCACTTTCACTGTGTTCCCGAGTTTAACGGGCTTTAACTTTAAAACGGAAAAAGTTATTTAAAAACGGTTTTCACCAGTGGATATTTCGCAAAATTCTACATGCAAAAATGATGAATCACATGACCACCTTTGTACTTTAAAAAAAGTTGCATTCAAGATGGCGGATCCAAGGTGGCGGAAAAATATGTAAAAACATGAATTATTTCAGTAGATTCTATTTGCTTTCATAATATTATATTGTGTTTTGAAGAATAACATCACTTGTTTGCGAAATATTTTGCCGTACTCGGACTTTTAGGACACCCGTAATCCTTAAACTGAAATGAAAAAAAATCGTAATTCTGAGGAAAAACTTGAAAATAGCATTTTATCACAAAATATACTTACAAGACTACTAAATAAAAAAAGTAAAGCAGAACAAGTGAAGAAGATTAAAGACCAATATGATGGTCGGTGCTATGTGTAAAAAGCTACATGAAAAGAGCGCGCGAGATTCTGCCGCTTTAAGTGAGACTATGCCATCACAAGTTGCCGTAATATAACATTTAAGTAGTGACTTTTATAGTAAATTTAATAACCTACAACTTTTATTTAGGCTATTTTTTTAATGTTTAGCCATTTTGATGTTATTTAAGTTTTAAACAAAATCTAGAAGAATTTTTCGCAAAAATTTCAAATTTCTTCGTTTTTTTCTACAAGGTTTAGCAATTTGGAAACTGTTTTTTATGTTCAACATGTTTGTAAACTCTTTATCTTTAAGTTGGTGTATATAAAAAGGCTGTACGGTAAATACAACTAAAGATATAATCAAATAAATGAATTAATGCCGGAACGCTTGGTGGCTATCTTTAATCGCCATTTTGGTCGGTTTCGCCGGAGTTTTTTGGGGAACATTGGATATTCTTAATGAGGAGATTAAAGCGAACACGTTGATGTATGACAAGTTGGGATGTGGGGGGAGGGTGCACGGTAACCCTATCTGGCCCACGGACTAAAAGTGAAGCTTGGGTGCTTAACAAGAAACAGAAGTAAATGATCCATGCAGCAGAAATGAGGTTTCTTGGACGTGGTAAAGGTTGTACGAAACAAGACCATATCAGAAAGAAATGAAGTGATAAAAGAGGAATGAGGAACTCAACCGCTAATTGAGATCATCACCAAATATAAAGGATAATGGACTGATATTTAGAATGTTTATTATATTTAGAATTTATTTTGAATGCATGGCTTTATAAACCGAAGGGTACAAAGGGGTGGGGAGACCAAGGAAAATATGAACGCCGATAGAGGGTCAATTACATTCTAATCCATGATGGACGACGACGACATTCTTCTTAAAGTGTTCATCCGTTCCGGATGTTAGCGATCAGCGAGGCTATCTTCACTCTATCAGCTGCAATTCTGAACAACTCACTGGATGTTTCCCCGTACCACACCGTCAGTTCAACAACAAAGTAATTCTTCTTCGCTTCGGGCCGCGCTTGCCGTGTACCTTCCGCTGAATGTCGGATTGAACCTGTTTTTATTTCTCATTATGTATACCAGGTATTGGAGCTTGCGAATCTTGATGGTATTTAAGATTTCTTTACTTTTGTTCATTCTTGGAAGGACTCCGACATTGGTTATGTAGTCCTTCCATGATATCCGCAGGATTCTCCAATACAACCACATTTCAAAGGTTTGCAGTTTTTAGTGATAGCCTGGCCGAGTGTCTAGGACTCAACGCCATACAGAAAATATGTCTCAGCACACTAATTTTAATGTCGAGACTTAAAACTTGACTTTGTTAAAGAACATAGACGGGTTAAATATATATTTAATCATTCCTTGATGTTTTCAAAATCATTTTAAACCTTTTGCGTTGGAACTTCGAGTCTCCAGCTTCTCATCAGCCGACGACTAGTCAACAAGATGAATGACGTGAAAGTGAAGCAGTGTAGTGACCGACTGTGGCAAAAAATTAACAAAAATAATGAAATGATGAAGTGTGACGTACGGGTTATGTAAAGATTGGAATGATTTATCACGTTAAAAAATTATTTGTAAAGCATAATAATAATTAATAATTTTAATTACATAATTTACTAGTATGACATCGTAGCCTTTTATGGTGATCGGAGTAAATCTCGGTTTCACTTTCTTCCGGAGCGTTTATTAACAGGGTATTGATGGGTAGAGAGATCTAACATTTGATTTAATGTGATCAATGGCCTTGTTGTGTAACAAATTGTACGCCTGGCTATTGATTTTGAAAACTGTAATCATTTTGAAATCCTCATGCAGCGTAGGGCCTACTGTTTGTTACACAGAAAGGGAATCCCAAAAAAGTGATTTTTCATAACTCTAAGCACGCTCTACGCTGAAATATCGTACCGATAAATCAATAATTTATTGATCCACCGTAAAGCCAAATCGGATGGGCTAAAAATTGGTACAAGGTGGTTTTCTGCTGTAGTGATAGCGTTGACTTAAGAACCAAGACGCCAATTATAAAGTAAGATTTTATGTAAAAAAAATAAAGAATCGAGGATAGAATAAGTTACTGTTTCAAATATACAGTTTCAAATTAAAAATTTAACATGTTCCAAAGTAAAGTAATATTGTCATTACTGTTGGATTATAATTGGCATTCTACCCACAGTTGTAATTTTAAAATTATGTTAACTATATTATTTAAATTCCATGAAGTTATTGCAAATCTAGAGCCTTCTACTTGGAACTTGGAATCAAATTTCCGTCCATTTGAAACGTCATTCAACCCGTCCTGTTAAATTTTGTCTTGAACTAAACATCTCAGCAATAATAATACGTTAAGTAAAAATTGTTTTTATAAATAATTATTTTACAAGAAAGAATATCTGATACAGGATGTGAAACTAGAACATCTTAAAGTATGACGTCGATTAAACCGATTACGCCAACGAGCAGATTGGTTTTACCAATCAACTTCATTGAACTGCCTACTTCCTGCTTACGTTATTTATTTACATCTTTATTCTTTCCTTCTTTGCATAATTATTAGCAAGTGAGAACATTTTCACCAAAAGTTTTAATTTAGTTGACTTTCTATTAATATTTTCCTGTTAGCTTAACTATTTAAAATCAGTTAAATTTTTGTCAATGTTGATTCTTATAAATTACTTCTTCATTTTCCTTTCCGTTATCTACTTAAATAATTAGGTAATCTTTATGTACAATGAAGTTACTGCTTTTTCTTTTCTATGAACAGTAAAACTAATTCTCTTTTGATCTAGGGACACAATTAAAATGCAATTTAAATTACAATGATCGTACTGTTCAGTTGCCTGCTCCGTGTTTGGAAGTAATTTGAACGAACTCATCTCTAAAACGTGGAGCTGGCAACCAAGGAGTACTACCCCGAATACCTACTGGTTAATTACTAAAGTATCTATCACATACGTTGATCTAATAATATATCATACATCAAGTAAATAATATATCACATATCAAGTATGTGATATATTATTTTCTAGCACTACTAACAGCTCCACCTTACCCCTCATCACCAGCGTTTCCGCGTGTAAAAATAAGTAAAAGTAATTTAAGTGTTACGTCACACAATACATTGACAAAGTAAATTACTTACTCAACTAAAAATCCAAACAAACCGTATTTCATCAGTACCAAACAGTATTTTTAGATATAGAATATATATATATATATATATATATATATATATATATATATATATATATATAGTATATATATATATATATATATATATATATATATATATATATATTATATATATATATATATATATATATATATAGTATATATATATATATATATATATATACTATATACTATATATATATATATATATATATATATATATATATATATATATATATATATATATATATACTATATATTTATATATATATATATATATATATATATATATTCTATATCTATATTCTATATATATATATATTCTATATATATATATATTCTATATATATATTCTATATATATATATATATATATATATATATATATATATACTGTCGTTTTAATGTGCGTGTATAATTCCAAGAAGTTATTGCAAATATAGAGCCTTCTACTTGGAACTTGGAATCAAATTTCCGTCCATTTGAAACGTCATTCAACCCGTCCTGTTAAATTTTGTCTTGAACTAAACGTCTCAAGCAATAACGTCTCAAGCTTTTGGGAGTAAGGTAATCTTAAAGTAGCTCATAGAAAATTTGATTCGGCAATATTGTGACTAACTCCACTAACCTTGAAGCTCACAATGATATGACGCATAATCTAGTTACATTAAAAAGTTTACACTGATTATTCTGGTAACTTAACACTTTATTTTTCATTTAAATACTATTATTAACTGTTTTTAGCTTTTTAAATTAGTTTAAAGAATAATTTCCAATATCTTATGTAACTTATAACTACTGGATTTGATCTTGGCTTTCTAAAAAAAACCATTGAATTATTTTGGGCTCATCGTGGTGGCCCATTTGACATCAAATTTGACTACCAACCAATACGTTATCTTTTAATTTCCGGAACGAATGGGAAAAATTCTCCTACCAGAAAAGCATGTTAATATTATATTGTTTCTTAACTAAGCGTAATTGCTAAAATCCAACCACCTGATGCAACTTTAGGTATATACAGGTAAATAGTTTTACATCAATTCTCTGATAATGTGCTCAGTGTAAATTTTTTTTATGTAATTGGAATAAATTTGATTTCTTTTGCCATGTAAAAAAAATAAATCTATAGTTAAATATGCTATGGAAATTGCTGCTTGGATATTTATGAAACGGTCAGGTTAAGATGTAGGTAAGACGTTGTCCTTATGCTTTTTACTAAACCTAGAACGTAGTCGCTGTAGTCGAAACTTGTGCTTAGTATGCAAGATCATGAATACCCTCGCTGTAATATTTAAAAATAAAAATTGGTGTACGATGGTCATGTACATGTGAAGTTATTACAATTTTTATTAACGTTGGCATTATTCTATACCACTGGTTCTTTCATACTAAACTTTGTCTCAGCATTTACGGCTAAATAAGTTATGAGCATACATATTCTGTGCTTCATATTTACAACTTTCTTTCAAATTTAGGGCAGTATAATACGTTACTTTAAATTCAATAATTTTACAGCTACTTTTTATTTTTAAAGGTAGTTACTTTTATACGGATTTGAACCCTAGACAGTGGTTGCCGGTGTACTTTGATGGTTGGGGTTCAATTAACCATATTTTCTCAGGAGTGGTCGACCTGGGTCTGTACAAGACTACACCTCATTTACACGTCATACACATCATCCTCATCTCATTGGGTCATGGGGTTGCTAATTGTTCTGAATTGAACAGATTGCAACGTACACAAATTAGGAATTAAAAAAAAAAAAAAAAAAACTTTTTATTTTATCACAAAGAAGCTCGAAATAGCTTTGATGTAGAAGCAATTACACGATCAAAGTAAAATAAAAATTTTCTCAAGTGTATACAAGAATTGATTGTGTTGTAACAGTGTCTTTATCATTGTTGTATCTTTATCATTCAACAGATTGAAAGTTTAGAGACTAGGTATATTTTTACATACACAAGTGTGTATAACCTTATTAACAACAATGTACAACAAAATACATAACAAACTAGTCTACTGTGATATCCAAATATTACATTAACATTTCAGAAATCAGATGATACCCGGCAAAATTAAAAGAAGAAAAAGCTACGCTCTTTGTAACTCACATGATCAATGCATTCCAACCACATGAAGATGTAAAAGACTTGAATTTCATAAAACCCGTTATAAAGAAAACCTGTAATCGCCGATCCAATTGTCACTGCCACCGCAACCAATTAAATTTGAGGACGTCAAAATAGCAGTACGACGGCTATCAAAGCAAAAATCAGTAGAATTTTGGCTTCGGAAAATTACCCAAGAATTTAACATTGGGTTCCTATCTTTCTGGCAATAGAATTCTTTAACACTTGTTCAATAATACGAACGTTTCAATTTTATTGATATGAAATTAAAAGTGTACTATGCCCAACATCAAGAACAGAAATGTAAAATTAATCAAACAAGAATGAAATGTAAAAACTATTATTGAGTAATTTTTTTAAGATTTTTATTTTTTACGTATTAACATAATTTTTCAACTATACAAAGTCAACTAGCGAAAATTATCAGAATATAATTATAATTAAACAAAAAAGACATTGAAGGCTTAAATGAGGTTTCTACCCAGTGACATGTTCTAGAAAATTAAAATATTGTAAATTTAAATTTTTAATTAAATTTTTACTACCTGTGTTGTGTTAATGTATTATGTCTCTATTCCATCGGTGTTTCAGTTATCTTAAGGATTAATGAAGAAAATAATGTTAAATCTGAATCTAACCCAACGTTGTGATAATATTGAAATGTTAAAACAAACCTTGCAGTTCACATTATTTGACTGCTGATTTGGCTAAAAATCCTAAAAAATTCTGAGTATAATTAGTTCCAATCTGTTATTTGAAAAACTTATGATGTTCTAATAGAAACTTGTAGTAGATAAGATTAACCGTTATTTAATTTATTGTTATTTTTGCCAAAATTAGCACACTCTACAGACTGGAAACTTTACAATTAAAATAAATAGATATGTAAAAAAGTACCCTCGAGTTTCATTTGCTTATGATTAATCAAAACAAAATGGCGGATGGTAATTTTATTTGTATAACCATTTCAAATTGGTGATATGTTGAAATGTTATTAAAGTAATAAAATGGAAGAAATACGAACGTAATAAATTATTAATGAACACAATTTGTTTCATTAAATTTTCTTTTGATAGCAACAAAACTAACTTATAGCAACAAAACAAAAATGAGCCATAAGCGTTTTTTTAAATTGCCGAGGTATTAACAGTATCATTTTTGATATTATTTTCTTATTCCACCATGTTGTTTTGATTAATCATAAGCAAATGATACTCGAGGGAACGTTTTTTACATTTATCTATTTATTATAACTGTAGTTTCCAGTCCGTAGAGTGTGCGATACGTCCGGCATATAATTCAAAAATAGCAACCTCTTCGTGAGACACCCGGTATATTCATTCTACATTATATTTACAGGGGCATACTTTCACTACATATTCCATGTAATATATTCATGCATGTTTCGAAATGTTTATTTTAATATTTTTAAGTAGGCTACAGTTTTTAATCAGTTTACTCGTAACTCTGCTTATTTACTTCTAACATTAGAAAGCTTGGCATTGATATTGTGGATCTATATTATTACAATTACAGTGGTCCCCGGTTATAACGCGAGTGTGGGTAGTCTTTTACTGACCCACATTATATCACATACCATGGTATAAACGAAGTCAAGAATTTTCGTACTTACTAAAAAACGTACGTTGCGCCTATCAATGGTACAGCAGCCAATATTATCAAATTATAATTAGAAAACCATAAAACTACATACTGCGTACAACTTAAAAACTAAGGTAGACTTAGGTGCAATTTTAAAGTATGCGGCTAAAGAAAATACTGTACTGAATACCCAACTTACCCAACTTTTATGTATTTTTTTCATGACTCATTACAGTAGGCCTACGCATTTAAATAAAAAGGACAACCCTTTATTACAGTACATAATGTATTAGAAAATAAAATAATTAGTTTAGAAAGAATGCATAATTCAGGTAGGTGGTTGCCTTACTGCCGATAACGGGTAGGGGAGTGTTAAATTAAGTGCACTCGATCTGTTGGTTCCAGGGCTACAAAAAATAGTTCTGTTTCTTATCACGTAGTCAGCCAATTATGTAGCTGAACAATTTAAGAACAGAAGAGGTAGAGGTGTAAAAGACACTAGTCAGAGTTAGATCATCTGAGAGTAATGAATTTCATCATTATACAGCCAGACCCTGTGATGAATGAAGTGAAGGTGTTATTTGCGGGGTGAAAAGTGGGTGCTACTTGGAGGGCCTGGGATGCTATAAGCATACTCTTTCAACTCAGTGAGGAAGGCAATAGTAAACCACCTCACTCCTCGTTTTTACTTAGTAAAACCTTTAAAGGTTCAAAGCAGCCTTTCAGCTGATGACCTAAACAACAACAGTTGTCTTACATTAACATAAGGCAATGCCTTATGTTAACATAAAAGTAAAGCATCTTTTACTTTCCCCGATACAGAGAGACGCTAGTTTATGAGTCCTTGTTTTATTTACACAAAATAAAAGCGTGACACGATTTTTACTTAGTTTTAATTTAGCTTTATTTGGAGCCGATTTTAAGTCGAGATTTTTATTTGGAAGCATTCTACGTATAATACTGTATAACGTGGCTTTGTCGCAATTATAATATAATTTTTCGTCAGTGTAACAATCTTTTGCAATTAGTGATTCTAATTGAAAATTAAAAAATATATACAATAGGCCTACTGTATTTTTAAATTTTGTAAAAAGTGAAAAAAATGATGCAGGGGCATAGTTTAACCCGCGTTGTATCCTAAAGCGCGGTATAACCGACTGCGTCGTAACCAGGGACTACTGTATTAATAATTGTTACATTATTACAACAATAACAATAACATTAAATACAATACAATTAAAACAATAACATTACATAATAGAAATATCACAATGAGTAGCACTTAGTGTTTTGAAACAGTACTAGTTTTTACGTTGGTAGTACATTAAAAAATCATTAAGATATTATAATAACATTGCGTTTGATTTTTTCGAATAAAAACACATTGAATACGGACCAAAAGCAGAGATCATTTCGTAGTAAGTGCTATCATCCCAATGCCTAAAACTTTATAGAAACCATTTTATTTATTACATCGGCATAATAATTTACTAGAAATTAAAATTACCTTAATAATTCATGAGATATTCACCAATAAAACTGTGTATTCACATATTTACATCAAAACCTAAATCTACTTACCAACAAAACCTTACTTTTTAATTAATATTTTAGTTATAGAAATGGAAGAATTTATATTGAGTCTAGGCACAATTATTATCAAGAGATTCTATGAATAGGTGAGATAGCGTAAAGGCAAGAGGTGGTTAAAAGGAAGTAGAATCTAGTTGTGGAATGAAAGGACTTGAAGGGCTATCAATTTATGATCAGTGATGACCACCTTTCATGTCAGTGGAATTTAATTACTACTGCATTCTCAACCCTAAAGAGTTTCGTTCGGTAGAGTGCGGTAAAATCACTCTCTTCTGTCTTTCGCCTTTATTTATTGCTATAATGAGAGACGGCAATAGTTAATGTGACCTTTACTCACTCTTTCCTAAACGCTCCTCGGCTATCTTTACATTGTACGCACACAAATAATATGTGAATATTAATATAGTATAGGTGTGTATGTATGTCATTCACATTTACACAAATGTATACAAACACATACGAACACCGTGAATAGAAAGCAGTGTTCGAATGCCCTTTCAAAATGTTATATTACTTCTGCAAACAGGAGGAATTATTTAAATTAAAACACAGCATTTACAAACGGCTGCATTCTCTTTCATCCCCCCACAACCTTCATTCTTTACCCCTTTTACCTTCTAGTATTCCAATTTCAAGTGACGTCTAAAGAATGAGTTGAAAATTATTGCTTGTTTGCTCGCCGGACTGTGATGGGTCTGCGTCAAAATGTCGCGCTTTATTATTAGGTAGGTCAAATTAAAATTATCGAAGTCAAAAATAAATATTTCGCGTTCATAAACACAAAATATGTTGGTTCGGGCCGTGTCTCCTTTTTAACACACCTACCGAGAACTCAATCAATTCTTTAATCATTGAAAAAGTCATAACAAAACATAAATTTTACTCAAATAACTATTTATGAATATTAATTAGTTTATAATAAATTAGGTAATTTAATTAAATTCAATACCAATCATTTACAGACTAATTGAAATTATGTTTTGAACGCTAGCTGAAGATTAAAATTTCATTAGTTTATTGTTATCACCAAATACCAGTACTTTAATAATTACCTGGAGCCGTAAAATACCTACACAAAAGACAAGCAATTGTTGGGCTATTATTTCACAGTCATATATTAAAAAATAACAGTGTTGTATCAATGAGGTTTTTGAATTAACAACTATTGGCAACTGGGGAGGAGAAAACGCAGTTTTTTACGTTATAAATAACAATCGGTGAACAAAAGTCATCGCCGACTGACCAAGAACGCTACTTTGGTAAACACCAGCTTTAACAATAACCAGCTTTAACAATGAGATAAGTCGCTTCAAAGATGACACGAAATTACTTACACAAAATGTAAAGCACGTACATAAATATGCGACAACTTTTAAAATTATAATAAGTTTTTCCTATGTGTTTATCATTTGTAAGAAAATTAACGTATATGCAAAGGACAACGTTAAAGTATGCTACTTACTCCGGTTTATTTTCAGAACAAACTGCTATTGTTTTAGGTTAAACGAACTAGAACCGCAACAGTGGTGGATATTATTATGCAATTGTAGCAGAAAGGGTACAGTTTTAGGAGAAGACATTATATATTACTAAGAACAGAACTCTTCATTTTGAACGTATCTTTAATAAAATACACCTTCTCGATAATTAACAACAATTTAACCTAAAAAGTTGTATTATAATTACCTAATTTTTCAAAAGGTCTATTTTATTGTAAGGGAATAGTAAAAAGAAAACACTAAGAAAACCACCGACTACTCAGTTTATAGGCTACACCCTGATTGTTTCATTCATTTTTTAAATGGAAAAGATTGGAAGTGCTTGGCTAGGTTATGTGAGAGAAACTTAGAGATGCAGGTACGAGTTGATTACAGAGTTCAACAATTAAATTCAAACGAAGTTTTTTGTCTGTCTTCACATGATTGTGGGCTTATTGAGTGTTACATGTATGTGTGGGTATGCATTCGTGTGATTATGAGTGTAAATTTGTAAGAGTTTGTTGGTATGTTTTTGTACATCGGTGGGTGACAGGTAAGGGTGGCTGTAGCTTATTTTTTTACGAAAGACGGCTGCATTGTGCATGGTACACACTTTTTATTAAAGAATTTTTATTTTGTTTTATTTTTGTTTGAATTGTAAAGTGGTATATTGTTTCCTTAAACTATTAGGTAGCTAAATAATTTATTTATCTTAACAATCCGGCAGACAACCAGTTGGTCAAGCCTATTGTGAATTTTTCGTTTGGTTATGATCGTTTTTTTTTGTTTTTGTTTTATTTTTATATATTTTTAATTAATACTCTATTATACTTTTTAAATAAATTCACATTATTATTATTTTCAGACATTCTACGGACTTCAAAGTCTGAGCGCGCGGCGTAGATTGTTGGAAGTTCTGTACATTTACAAGATTCTACATTCACGGGTTGATGTTCCAGCTATCTTGAAGATATTTCTGAGGTTGCCTAGCGCAACTTAAAGAAAATTCAGATTGCTTGTGCTACAAGAATTAAAATAGCTCCAATTAATAGATGTACAGCTACAGCAAATGAAATAAACGGAGAGGTAAATTTGTTTCAGCGAGATAACAAAGTTAAAGCAAAATTATACAAGATACCTACTGTGAAAGAAGGCTGTGAATATTGCACGAAGATTATGTTATTTTATGTGTTTATGTGCTTCTTATCTGTGTGGTATGTGTTGGGCTCGGCGGCTGACTGTTTATCTGGTGAAAAAAAAAAATTACTATGCTAAGAAAATAATGGTGCAGTATAACAAGCCAACATTCTTTGCTGTTCTACTGTACCACCTCGCATCCTTGCAACCAGCCATGGTAGTGGATGGAGACGGCAGGGGTGTAGGGGAATTTGGGAGCCCCTCCAAAACAAAAAACATTATTATTATAGGCTACACCCTTTTTCTATCCGTGATCGAATAGATCTATACCTTCATTGAAGTTTCTGCGGTTCTGCTCTGGCGAATGTTTTAAAAAAATCATAGAAGTTCAAATTTTTACGAAAGATTCGTATTTAACTTTATTAACACCTGCCAAACGAAAGCCGGTTGAAAAATTAATAATGTTTAGAAACTGAGTATTTTTACAAAGAATCGTATCTACACGTTAAGATAACAATTGTTAATCATAATTTAATGCAACTAATATCACTAAACTCGGGCACCCTTTTTTGTAATTAAAATATATCTTTGTAATGGCAAAAGAAATTTTGAAAATTTCCCATTGTTTATTCATAATTGAAGTAATTTAATTACGGGAGTTTGTGGTATATGGTGTAACATATTGGAATAGCTTCACGTTTGCCACTATGTCTCTGTTCAAGAAGTAACAAACACAATTCTCGTTATACCTGATAATTTTCGAGAAATCAAGGTCTTTCAATTATAAATACTTTTATAATCCATTAAAAACTATAACTCCACTAAAGATATTTGAACCTCTCTGATCAAACTAGGTTAAGAGGGAATAAAAAGTAGGTTACACAAAAGTGAACTCTCAAGTGATCTGTAGTTTAGTGAGCAAAACTTACTGGAAAGAGTGATGGCTCAACAATAAATCATTAAACTGACAAGAAATCAAATAAAATACCGCAAATTTTAATCGTAATAGTCTATTAATAAATCTTCCCACCACGACCAACAGAAAATATTCAAAACGAAGTTAAGATTAATATGAAATGAACGGTGGAAGACTTTTAACAACTAATTTACATATAGCTCGGATTAACAACAATTGTAGCTTATAACCAGAAATTTGTGATAGCAAAGTGACACGCGACTATGAATAGTCACACAGTCATCTCATGACGAAACAAGAACCTAATAAATGTAAATAAACCTTTATAATGCATCCTGCAGCCTATATTCAATCCTATTATAAACTTACTTAATTTCTCACAGACCTATTACAGCTGCTGTAATCACTTGTTGTTTACCTTTTTATTATAATACTACTTCCTACTGACATATTTCGGTGGATCCACCATCATCAGAGATTCTTCTTCTTCTTCTTCTTCTTCTTCTTTTTCTTCTTCTTCTTCCTTTTCCTCCTCCTCCTCCTCCTCCTCCTCCTCCTCCTCCTCCTCCTCCTCGGTCCCACATCTCTCGTATCAATTGGTCTATAATTTTGAGCCTCTATTGGCATCCTCCCATATGGCTCCTGTTCAAGTGACTGAACCAGTTTCTTCGATTCTGCAAAATCTTGTCACGTAGTGGTGGAAGAAACAGAGTTCTTCTTATTTCATAATTCCTTATCCTGTTCGTTCTAGAGCATCCCAACACACTACGCGAAAATCTCATCTCTGCAGCTTGGATCTTGCTATCAATGTTCCTTGTAATTATGCAAGATTCGCTGCCATAAAAAGGAGGTACGAACAGTAATGATGTTGTAGAATTTGATCCTCGTCTCTTGTCTTGTTTTGTTTTTTAAGTCCGTATGAATATTGCTGCATATTCTCTGAAACTTTGTTATTTTATTTATCACATCCTTATCATAATCATATGGTACATCGTTGCCGAGGTAATTGCCAAGGTTTGACCTGGTCTATACTTTCAATTGTACTTTATTTTACAGGTTAATAAATTGAATATTTTTACAATAAGACTAATAAATGATCTGTAACACAAAATTAACTGTGTAACACATCCTAGTCGAGTGCCCTACATTGAGCACTATACGGAGAAGGTTTCACTTACAAATATTGTGTTAACGAGACGCACTATGCAAAACTCTAAAAATGATCAAATGCTTAATTTTTCAGTTTTAACAGAAAAATAAAATTCATGTAAACGTATTAAAAAAATCTATTATAAATTATTGTAATCCTTCTTTGTTAGATTACTTGTTTCTTGTTCGGTCGTTATTTGATTGTTTTTTATCTGTAATGGGGTCACTAAAAATAACCAATGTTGATACGACTATAATAAAACTGTTTATTAAAAAAATAAAAAATATTATCCAGATTATTTCTTGTTCTTTATCTTGTTCGTTTATTGATTTGCCGCATTATGATCATTCGTAAGCAATATGCAATAAAAAGTGAATATCCTCATGTAACGAAAACGTATAATTTTAATTAAATTTCAAATGATTTCCGTGCAAATTAATACAAACAATAAATTTTAAGTTCTACAATTAAGTGAATAATAAAAATTGAAGTTATTTCAATTTAAGCCAAAAGTAATTAAGTGGGCTATTAAACGACCCAAAATTAATACCAATGAGTTAAGTACAAGAAGGACGATTAGGAGAGATTCTATCTGAAAATGCTATAAGTATCTTCACAACTTGACTCACACCCCTCTTCTCATACTCCCATTTTGTCACTAACCCATCTCATCCCCTCGTAACTCCCCTTCATCCTTTTCCTTTCACATCGGTACTCACCACCAGTAAGTACTACAAGCCATACAATCACACGACTTTCATAACCTCCATCTGCCCTTTGTGACGCACATTAAATTTTAAGCTGTATTCATTTTGTCCAAGATGAATCCTAAAATAGGTACGAGAAATTCCGCCATGGAAACTGTTCCGTCTACACAAAAACATTTCGCTCTCTGTTATTTATAACCTTACTATACACCTACGCTTTTAAAACATTCTCATTTATCTCATCTTTTAATTTTTCATTTTTATAAGTTAGATAATAATTATTTTTATCGTACAAAAGAAATTCTAAGCTCGCACGGGTCACATTAAAATAAAAAAAACATTTAAAGAAAAGCTGGAGGTAAAAAAATATTAAAAAACCTGCTTTAATATAACACTGCGACAAGACCCTTGGAAACACAATTAAAACTACTCGAAGCTGTATGGGCTTAAGTGGTCTATATTCTATATTAAAGTACAATCATAAACGAGAAGTTATTTTATCAAAACAAAAAATTTTCTAATATTTCTATTTAGATTATTAATTTAAATCAACTAAAGAAAGGGCTGTTTTTTACTTTCTCTTGCTTATATGAAGAGACTGTTGTACCTTGAAACACTTTTGACATATGAATTTTTTGAACATCAATTATAGCTGTTTTTTTACTTTAAAAATTACACAGCCTATCTTCCGGATAATAGCAATAATAATATTGATATGGTTTGAAGAAAAAAATTGTTATAACATTTAAAAAAAGTAATAAAATTTCAAAATATTTGTTCCAAGGTACAATATGCTAATGTACCTTGGAACGCACCCTTTTTACCTTGGAAAAAAGGAATATTTTGAAAATACAATGCAAAAAAGTTGTTACAGTTTACTAAGTTTATTACTAAAGTTCATTAGTTCTACGGAAGGTAGAAACAGATCTTCATCTTCATCAGATGACAGGTCTTCAATAACACGTTTTTTCGTAATTACTTTCTTTTTTGGATTCTTTTTGCTTGTCAAGCTGAAGTTTACGTTTTACTTCTTTCCCTCAAACTTTTATTTTCCCATCTGCCCCTTTCTTTTGCTTCTTAACCAACTTGATCGCCATCTTTTCGGGGGTATCCGTTGCAATCATTGTCTTGCCGGGCTTTTTACCTCTGTTCGTATTCTTTCTGGGCTGGGCTTTGGGAAATGGTTGTACCTCTTCAAAAGAAAAGCATGTTTTTTGCTGCGAAGAGTTTGGGTGACTTTGTTCTCCCTTATCAGTGTTCTTGGAAATATGAGGAATAGAAGCAGAGTTACTTACTTCAATCATAGGAATCATTCTGGAAGAATTAGGTAGGTTTAGAGCATCGTTTACAGTTTGTTGAATATTAGTTTCGCTCTCATTTGATCCAGAAGGAACAGGGTTTGGTCTACCCGTGACATATGATGGGAGAAAATCGTCATCTGAAAAAAGGTTCTTGTCGAATGGATGGATGCCAGTAGAATTAAATCCTTTTGTGATGTTGCTAGGAGTAAAGGCTCGTGGATAGGCTTGTTCTACTACTTTTACTACACCATAGATGTTAAATGTTTGCCCGGGATGATTGAGCAGACACGCATCAACATACTGGCTATAAAACGTTTTAAAAGGGCCAAACACGCTTACATCTAAGGGTTGTAATCTGTGGAAGCAATGGGGGGGGGGAAATGTCACCATAACTATGCCGGTATTGGAAGCTAAATCAAGTGCTTTAGGACTAAGGTGCGTTTCATGATTATCCATTAAAAGCATGATTCTCTCTTCTTTTGAAGGCTTAACCAATTTAATGAAATGTCTTAAAAACTGAACAAATGTGTCTTCATTAGACCACCCAGTGCCAATTGCAGCACCTGTTGAACCAGGGGGGCACTATACAGCATCATGTCCTTATAATTAACCCGTGGGAATATAAGCAAAGGTGGAGTAAAATTTCCAATGGCATTAACAGCTGTTAACATTGTTACAAGACTTCCTCGCTTTGCTGAAGTGACACTTCCAAGTTGTCTGACTCCTCGTGGTGCGACAACTTTTCCTGGGGTCTGAACAGTGAATAATCCACTTTCATCACAGTTCCAAATTCGTTCAGGAGGTATGGTGCCATATCTTTGATGCACTTTTTCTACATTTTCATAGAACAATGTTATATTAGCTGTATTAAAACTAGTTGCTCTGCTCAAGCTGGTTGCTCTGGGCTTTCTAACAGATAAGTCTGGATGGCGACTCATAAAACCTCTCATCCATTCCTCTCCTGCAATTTTTTCATCATCCCACCCACCCACCGTTTGGATATTGTTTCTTGTTAGCAAATGCAAACTTGTAGGCCAATTCTCTCACGCCTTTTTTTGGTTAAACTATAGTTCATCCTGGCCACTTGTTTTATATATTTTAATAAACACTGGTCTTCTTCTTCAGAGAAGACTTTTTTGACATCCAAATTAGACCTGTATTCAAAAGTCTCAGATTCGGAATTTCTAAATTTTGTTACATGTCGTGACAGAGTGGCAAGCTTTACATTGTAAGCAACACAAGCTTCTCTTGTACGAACTTGAACCACTACCGGACCCGACACGAACATTTTCATGAAAATCGGTCAACTGGAAGTAGTAGTTTATTTGAGTAAATTTTCGCTTTTTTGCGGTTTTCTCAAAAACGGGTCCTACGATTTTTTTTTAAATCGTCTGGTTTACTAAATTTTTTATGCTCTAAAAGATAGGGTAGGCGTCATGTCTGCTGAAATTCTTGGAGAAGCTTTTTTCACGTAAAAATGTTTTCTTAGGATTGCGGCTATAATATGCATTTTACCGCAAAAAAGTACCATAAACCTTGTAGAGAATTTAAAATCCTATAACTTTAATTCAAACATTTTTTTGTATAACGCTTAGTTTAGCGGTAATTAGCGATTTTCTGTTTTTTCTCAGGAATATTTGTGAAAAACCGATTTTTTTTAAGATTTCGGCCTTAGTATGCATTTTACGACAAAAGTGTTTAATCAAATTAATATAAAATTAAAAGATCTACAACTTTTATTTTTAGCATTTTTCTCTACAGGGCCTAGTTCAGCGTGAAAGAGTGATTTTCCGTATTTTTAAGCCGAACTGAAGTTGATTTTCATTTTGCGTCTTTCACGCATGATTAAAATTAGGTTATGTTTATTGACATTAGTTTTTTCGTTTATTTCTAATGTTTATTACTAATGTTAGGTTATATTGTTAATTATTTGCATTGGCAAGAGAAAGTTGTGTGAGTGTTTCACACAGATTTTGTTTTATACAATAAATACTCTAGTCCTAAGTAATTTTTCACATCTTAAAGCGCTTAACATATTTAAATTTTTAATTACTTTATTTAAATTCGCATCAACAGGCTCGGTTATTAACGACTACGGTGGGTTATGAAACAATTGATTTATTTTGTGAAAATTTTTAGACTCCAGCTGAGCAACGAACCAAGGACCTCCGTGCAGTAGGCTAGGGTGCACCACTACTCAACGAAGGAGGCAAAAAAAATGTAAAACTTGTTCCTCTAGTTTCTGAACGAATATATGAGGCTCCCATTTGAATGGAATATAGAAATAAATGCTCTTAAAATTTTTGAAAAGAATTTTATTGTTGTTTAGGTTATCAGCCGGCTGGTATAAATCTCTAAAGGTTTTACAGTACAACTTGGTTAATTCGAACTTGAAGGGAAATGAAAAAAGTTCGAATTATCAAAAATTCGAACAGCATTGTAAATTTAAAAATTACGAAATTCCTTTTGTTATACTAGGTACTAATAAGAGAAATAAATTAGAACGTCAATTTCACCGAAAACCCCGATTTATCTCATTTATAAACTATTAGAGTATTTATGTAGGTCTTCAAACATTTATGTATAAATTATAGTATTAGACATACAGTATGTCCATTATGTATTACTGAAAATACAGTGCTGCAAGTTATTGAATCTATTAAACAAGACTTCAAAACACAATCGTCCACTGCATGATATTCTACTACACTTACCGGCTTTCAACTTTTTCCGTTTTGTTGATTCCAGTTTTCCATAATTAATTGTGTTGTTATTTTTTAAGAAAGACAACGAAGTGTTCGGTAAAATCCCGTATTATTTAGCTATGTCAATCTTTCGTTTCTTGCCCACACCTTGAATCACTTCAACCTTTTCGTCCAAAGTTGAACTCTTGTACGAGCCACGCTAAGCCATTGTTATGAACTTAACTGCACAGCACGTAAACTCTTAACTGAAACGAAAACAATACTGTACTGTACCTAGTTTACAAAAAAATTTACGTACGTAAATTGTACAACCCAAATTCTATTTTTTCCCAGTGTCCACAAATTGTGTACTCTGCAGTATGCCTACTATACTGTGACTGAAAACGGTTTAAGAATGAGGGTGTAAATTTAACTGGGGGAATCCCAAACCGTTCATACAGAGCAAGCTCTGTTAAAGTAAAACTCACTTTACAGTGCCGGCCGCATTGGCGCAGTTAGTAACGTGCTCGCCTCTCATCATGCGGTCCTGGGGTCGAATCCCACTCAGGCACGGCATATTTTCATACGTTACAAACAAATCATTTCATCCTTCACCGTCTGCATTAGCAGTAATTGCAGAACAGTCGGACGTTAAACCCAAAAAAAAAAAAAAAATTACAGTGTTCAAATCGTATACGGCGTACAGGCTGGAATTCCCTAGGTTAGGCTACTTACGTGTTAATAACTGACTGTTGTATTTATTTTCAACCCAAATACATGAGACAAAAATTTTATTACCTGTCTACGAAAACCCTAGGTAAACGAACATTTATTTCTTTTCTTTGAAAAACTTCGGATTAACCAAAAAACATATTTTTAAACTTTGAATCAGGCATACCATTTTTAATATGATTTTTAATGGGAGGACCAGTATATTCGAATTATCCAAAAATTTGAATTATCCAAGTTCGAAATAACAAACTTATACTGTACTAAGTAAAATGAGGAGTAAAGTGGTTTACCATACCTTCCCAACTGAGGCGAAAAGTAGCCTATCCTTATGAGAATGCAAGGCCTTCCAAAAAGTACTTTCTACCCTGCAAATGACACCATTTCATTCTCTACAGAGTCTGGCTGTATAATGAAATTAATTACTCTCAGAGGAGATAAATGTGACGTGTCTTTAATAAGTCTACCTTTTCTGTTCTTACATGTGTCAGTCATATAATTGGCTGACCATGTGACAAGAAACAAAACTTATTGTTGTAGCCCTGGAACAAGCAGATCGAGCGCAAATAATTTAACACTTCACCTGCCTGTTATGGGTAAAAAATAATTTTATAAAGTATATCTTTAAACAAGAATGCTAAACTAGACTAGTAAGTATATTATTTATTTATTTATAATGTCATGCATATAAAAACCAATATTTTCACTCATAAATGCTTATTATAAATTTACTCATTCCATTTCTAAGCAAAAGGAAACATCTTGTTCAATAGGGGAACATAATATGAGTATACAACGTAAATGCGTGTTCTATTCCTTCCTTCTCAGTCAAAAAAACCGTATTATACTGCTATCTTACACCGAAAAGCGTTGACAAGACTTCCGTGCCCATTATAAGAAATTCAGATGAGTACTGGTACGAGTAGTTAACTATTAAACTAATAGAAGGATATGGTAGGAACAATAATTGGGATTTTGGGATAAATTATTCGGCAAATTCTTCTTTTCTCGTGAGCCTTGGCCAAATGATCTTCATCCAGGGGCGGTTTCAGGGAAGGGGCCATGGGGGCCATGGCCCCCCCCCGAAATACTAGGAAAACTTTTTTTTTTTTTTCTCTTTAATTCTTTATTTACAACTGTAAAATGTTACAACAAGAAAATGTGATGATTATCGAGATTATGTAAATGACATGATAGGCATGAGAGGGGTAGGGCCCCCATTGGTGCCTCCCCAAGAATGAAATGTGTATATCAAATTAGCATGTCTCTACTCCAGCGTCTTTTAAGGCGTCTAGGAGGATTGTCAGGTAAATGGACGGAGGAAAGTGAACGCACCAGGGGGTTCTCGTGATCGTGTGACTTGTCGTGAAAGCGTTTGTATAGGTATTCAATGGAATTTTGTACAAGTGGTGTTTTCAAATCTGTATGTAAGGTTTTGTTGCTAACGTAAAGAGGTGCTTTCGCTATAAGGCGTAATGTTTTTGACTGGAATGCTTGAATTCGTTGCAAGTTAGAGGGTTTGGTTGAACCGTAGATTTGGGATCCGTAGGTCCAAATAGGTTTCAAAAGAGAACAATATATGCGTAATTTTTGTGCCATTGGTAATTTTGATCGTTTGTGAAGTAGGGAATATAGAAGTTTAAGTCGGGAATTCAGTAATAAACGTTTCCGTTTGATATGTGTGCCCCAAGTTAGTCGTTTATCAAAAGTCAGACCGAGATACTTGACCGTACCTGTTTTTGTGAGAGGTTCATTGTCTATGTATACTGGTGGGCAATCACCATGACGGAGTGTGAAAGTTACGTGAAGGGATTTTGTCGTATTAAGTTTTATTTTCCATGTTTTACACCATTCGTGTATAAGATTGAGATGATGTTGGAGTGTTAGTGAAGCGTGTATAGAGTTTTGGTCTCGGGCTAATATCGCTGTGTCGTCAGCGTAGGTAGCAGTGTAGGAAAACTTAGTTTCATATTTTCTATAAGCTATTATTTCTAACAAAACTGAATCCCAATACTTGTACCTATCAATTAACAATAATTATTTTAGTATAAAAATGAGTCAAACAGAAAGTATCTATTTTTAAATAGTATTAAGATAACAAATCACTGTCGGTAGTCAAAAGCCACTCGCATCCAGTCAGCATCTTGAAAATTTCTCTATGAATTAAAATTGTGGTTACAGCAATACAGCATAATAGAGGACTTTTCAATGACTCAATTACAAACTATGTATTACAAATTATGTAGTAAGAGCTACATAGAAACAAGATAGCCCCCCCCCAAAATCAGCCCTGGAACCGCCCCTGTCTTGATCACTGACGAAATGTCATTTACAAAATATATATTTTCCCGTTAATTTTTGTTCCGTTAAGCGTTGTCAGGTTGAATTTATACATGGGAAGAAAATTTTAAAATTAAAGTATTTACTAAACTGGTAAGAAAAGTTTTATTATATCCTGCCTGAGGAAATTAATTCCAATGAAAATGATGAGGTTGTAAAAGTTTGTAACATGTAATAAATTAGGTTTTATCCCTTTGGGATAATATTTTGTTTTGCTTAAATTGATAATAATTTCACTTGATAATAACGCAAAAAAGTTTAACTGTTACAAAGTGTCCGATGATACAGGAAAATCAATAAGTAAATTCAATCTCTGGTTGTCATAACTTTTGAAAATTCTGACAGATTAAGAATATGAAATTAAACTTTACTTACTAGTAATACGATATTATGCTACTATCACAGCAAAATTATTGTAGAATAAATATATCGAGATATTTTATGGATTTGATTGTCAGAAATTTTATTTTTCCGTTACTCAGGACACGTCCACAGCTAACTGCGCAGAACGCACAGAAAAAGTTATTTCTTGTACGAGTAAAATCGAATGATAAGAGAATGTAATTTATCAAGAAATATTTTTAAACGTAATAAAAATTTCCGCTAGTCACCAAATATGAAATTTTGTAAATGAAAGAGAACTAAATCTTACAATTTTAATTTATTTTGTTGTACTTAAAACAGTAAAAAAAATTTAATTATAATCAAAATCTATAAAATGTTTATATTTCGTTAATATTTTCTAAACGGTAATTTTGGTCCGTAAAACCTAAAATAAATATGTCAACTAACGTTCCTAGAATACATTAATAGAGCAGTCACGTAGTTCTGCTAGGAATTTTGTAAAACTCAGCAATTTTCACTAAAATAATGTGCTCTGTTTTTATTTCAACATGGATGATAAAACAATAACTTTCTGTATTTAACTAAAATACAGAAGCTAACCGTTAAATAGTATGTGAAATTTTTGGTTGATTAGTAAATGCTTCGTACTAAGTTTAAATATTTAAAGAAATACTTGGGCTGAAGTTATTAAGGTCTATCAAACACTAACATAAATATTAATGTGTTCTTAGTAACACATTTTTACTTTCTCTTGCCTGTATGAATATACAGTATAGAAAGGAAAGTACCTATGATTTTCATGTCGATTTTTTGAAATCGAGTTTTCATCGGATATACACGTATTTTTAGACCCCATAAACTCAAAAAACATGTTTTTAGCGATTGGTCTGTGTGTGTGTGTGTGTGTGTGTGTGTGTGTGTGTGTGTGTGTGTGTGTGTTTGTGTGTGTATGTGTGTATGTGTGTGTGTGTGTGTGTGTGTGTGTGTATGTGTGTGTGTGTGTGTGTGTGTGCGTGTGTGTGTGTGTGTGTGTGTGTGTGTGTGTGTGTGTGTGTGTGTGTGTGTGTGTGTGTGTGTGTGTGTGTGTGTGTGTGTGTGTGTGTGTGTGTGTGTGTGTGTGTGTGTGTGTGTGTGTGTGTGTGTGTGTGTGTCTAAGTGTAACCAGAACATCTCAAGAACGGAACACCGTGCGAAATTGAAACTTAATACTTAAGTTAGATACCACTGGATAACCCAACACGAACATTTTCATCAAAATCGGTCAACCGGAAGTAGAAGTTTATTCGTGTAATCTTTTTTACTTTTCTGCGATTTTCTCAAAAACGGCTCCTACAATTTTTTTAAAAATCACCTCATTGACTACATTTTTTGTGTTCTATAAGATAGGGTAGGCGCCATGTCTGTCAAAATTCTTAGGGAGGCTGTGCTCTCGTGAAAAAAATGTATTTTTAAGATTGCGGCCTTAATATGCATTTTAGAGGAATAGTGTATATAATTAATGTTGTAGAAAATTTTAAGATCTACAACTTTTATTTAAAACGTTTCTTTGTAAAACGCTTAGTTTAGCGGTAATTAGGGATTTTATTTATTTTCAAGAAAATCTGTAAGAAAATGGATTCTTCAAGATTTCAGACTGAGTATGCATTTTACGACAAAAGTGTATACAATCAAATTTATAGGAAATTAAAAGATCTACAACTTTCATTTATAGAATTCTTCTCTACAGAGCCTATATTAGCGTCAAAGAGTGATTTTCTATATTTTTTGGTCAAACTAAGGTTTTCATTTTGTATCATTCACTCAAGATAAAAACGAGATTAAATTTTTTGAGGTTGGTTTGTTGTTTATTTTTAATGTTTTTTACTAATGTTAGGTTACTTGTTCATTATTTGCATTGGCAAGAGAAAGTCGTGTGAGTGTTTCACACCACATTTTTGCATGACAAATTAATACCATTTATTTTACTACAATTATTCATATTTATAGATGGAATATGTACATGACACATGGCTATCGGTATAATATGAAATTGAAAGTTTATTGCCAAAATAGAAAGCATTCGTAGCTGATAAACGGGAAGGAAAAGGAATTCTAATATTCTAAAAAACATGTGTGATTGGATAGAAGTATTTAAAAATATGTATGTGCTAGGTCAAGATTGTGAAAATAGGAAGGTGCCAAATTTTTTTATTATCACTTTGCCACAAGATATCGTGCTTTACAAATGGTCTATAAAATTGATTACATTTGATGTGGATTGAGAAGCGAGTTCATTTTTAGTATAGAATAAATATAGCCCTTAGAGTTGACCGATTTTTTCACTAATAACTTAATATCTGTAAGCTTGGAGTGTATTCGTAGTAAAAGAAACGAACTTATAAAACTCTTTTCAGTTAGACTTTTTTAATAAGAGAGATTTTAATAATCAGCGGGTCCTAAAATTTAAGAAACCAAGTTTTTTAATCCCTGATGTTTTTATGTTGCAATCAGTTCAATTTAAAGGAACTAGCCAGCTTCATAACCCAATGATATGATGATGATTTATGTATAACGTGTAAATGAGGTGAGGTCTTGTACAGACTCAGGCCGCTAAAAGACCATCGGTAAATAAACATCAACTTTCAAAGTACCACTGTCTAGTAACCACTGCCTAGTAAACGGTAACCACTGACTAGTAAAAACACCCGTATAAAGTAACTACCTTTACTGGGATTTGAACCACGGATGGAAAATTAGCTGCAAACAACTGAATTACGGTGTCGACTTTACCAGACCAACTAGGTAACTAAGTGGGTTACGAAATCAAAATAGATTTTCGTCTGTGAAATAGTTGTTTTCAACTTTACAAAAGTAACATTTATAATATAAATGCTACTTTGAATAAAGGATTCCATTAAGAAATACAAAAAACATTAAAACTCTTGGATGTATTAGTTCATTGGGCGCTATAAAAATTAATGAAATGAAGTCAGTACATGTTACGTTCTTTTTACTGAGTAGGTTGGCCTTCAGTAAAATTGTGCAACAATACTAGTACAATCCAAATTGTGAAAAACAGATACACTCGCATTTAAATCGGCGCTTTAAATATCTGGCTAAAAAAAAAAAAATTAAATCTTACTTTCACTGGAATGTAGTTATGTACTTGGGTTCCAAAATTAAACTTTTTAAAAGATATTGGAAAACGGTTTAAAGAAACATATTTAACATAAATCTGCTGTGATAAACGCGTGTCATTATCTCTTGCTACCGCTAACATTAATGTAGATTCGAAGTAGAAATGGCCATACATTCCGATGAGTTAATGTTAATTATACATTCCGATCAGTTGATGGCCATTATTTAGAAACCGGAAGATATCGTCACTCCGTTTTTGCTGTTGTTATTTTCATCAAATTTTACATTGAAATCATTTATCATTTGACCATAATATTCCATTCCAGATTAAAAAGCAAAATTAAATATAGCAGATCCAAGAAGACCGACAAAAATATTAATTACAACCCAGAATAGTTTAATTTATTAAGTACCTAATCAACATTGGTTATAACTAAAAAAAGTAATCAACACGCTTAGTTTCCTATAATTCATTCTATTCCAGAATTTATCTATAACCCGGAAAACTTGTATGTAATGATTACAATATTTTGTAACATCAGCAATACTATTTATTTTGTAGATTTTTATCTAAATATTACATAAGTCAAAATCGATGGATGTTTAGCTTCCTCTTAATCACACAGTGTAATTTTAATTTTCTCTTAAACCAAAAGTTTATGAATAGATTCTAATGTATCCGTTGGTTTATTAAATTAATAATTGCATGTTACAAGTTTTCTACATAATAGAAAATATTTTTCTACATGATCTATGAAAATTTATTTTCTACATACCTACATACCTACATAATAAGATTTAGTTTCAGCGTGAATATTTTTGATTGTACAATATATTTTATATATAAAAATATCACTTATGAGTGTAGTACACGCCGGCACATTTATCTTGTGGTGAGTGCTAGTTGTCTACAGTCGTTGTAAGTTACTCTACATTTAAAATGCGCTATTTTATTCTACCTACATGATCGCCCAATAAACAGACTAGACTAACGGCGAGTATTATTCCTGCAGAATGGAGGAGGCAGGTTCGCATGTAATATGAAATGGTACCATCAAAAAAGGGCTAGGCCCTACTAAATATTAAACTTTGAATTGACGAAATCTAGATAATAATTAATAGTTTGATTGCATCTTTTATTTTTTCCTGCTGAAAAACAACTACAAATGAATGTAGTGGAATATGAAATAAATGACAGGGGAAGATGGGTTAGTAATACATTTTATTCTTTTAATAAGAAATCATAATACAATAATATATTGTGACATTATCTAAAGGGGAAATGTTTGTTCCAGTATTTTCTAGCAGGACTGAGTTTTAGTAGTGTTAATGTAAATAATAATAGCTGGTAAATTGGGTTAGTTTCAAGAAAATGTTATTATTAGTGTAGGTGAGGTCATCTGGTATTTATGTTGATGTTGATTGTGTAAATTCGTATGTTTATGTTTATGTGTTAGTGGGGTTAATGTGTGTACGGTCTGTTGTTTGTATGTATAGGTGTCTCATATTACAATCTTCCCCCCCCCCCCGGGGGAGTATGCATAAGCACAAGGTATGGACAAGCAAAAAAGGGGGTGGGTGCTTAAATGTGAAAAGAGAAGGTGAGTATGTAGCAGTTGTCGGCCTGAGACGGTAAAATTCATTCATTCGGGGCCCCTTTCAATAATACGTTCATACAGCATGCAAACAGCATTTTTTTTTTTATTTGTTTTGTTACAATCATCTCAAGCTCGAGTATCGCGACAGACATCACCTAAAAAGTATTTTATTTCTTTTTTTTTGAGCAAATTATGTAACCTTTTTAAGGTTAGAAATGTGTTCTTTAGTTATTTCCCCTCCAATAGTCTTACGGAGTAAGGCTGTAACTGGAGTGGAGAAGCCGATGATATAAAATGGTTCAGACCATCTGTATGCCATTTTTGCACAAATATTTTTCCGTTTCGAACTTACGGGGTGAGTTTTAAGCAAAACTTTATCTCCCACCGAAAACGGATTGGGGTGGCGCATAGCATTATATCGGCGCGCCATATCATGATGAGATTTAATTAGTTTTCTTCTAATGTCACACATCATGTTACTTGAACGTACAGGATTTCTATGAAGGATATCTTGGATATTCCATGCTCTATCCAACGGTGTTTGAGCTGGAAAAGTATGCAATATATCAAATGGACATTTCCCATGCGCGTTATGTTGAGCCATATTGAAGGCTAATTGAAACCAAAATAGAGATTTATCCCAGGTTGTTTGAGTAGTTGCGTGGTATGCAATAAGAATAGACCGAAGATTTCGGTTTAATCGTTCGGCGTGAGATGGTTGGGGATGATAGGGTGAGAGAGTGGTTCGTTTTATGCCGAGATTGAAACAAAAGTTTTTAAACATGATTGAATTAAAAATTTTTAGCATTATCTGTGACGATTAGCCTCGGAATGGAGTAATTTTGAAAAATACGTTTTAATTCTTCTATAATGGAGGATGTATTAGTGTTTTTTAAGGGAGCTAACCATGTAAATTTTGAAAAACTATCTACTACCACTAGAATATATTTATATCCTTGGTTGGTTCTTGGTAGGCTGCCTACGGTATCAATAAACAGTGTGTCAAATGGTGCTGTTGGAACTCTGGAACTGAGATTTCCCCATTTATAATTTATTCCAGGTTTGCTACGTTGGCAGGTTGTACAAGCATTCACTTTTAAAGGAATTTCTCGATATATAGCCGGCCAATAAAAATACCGTGTAATTTTGTGTATAGTTTTATCGACACCTAAATGTCCACCGATTTCCGAATGATGGAAGTATTTAAATACTAAATCTTTTAAGGAATTGGGGAGAACGATTTTGGTTGGGTTATTGTTTTTATCTTTTAGACATAGGACTCCTTTGGATAAACAAAATTTATTATCCATTTGTTGTTTTTGTTGAAGGATAAAGGTATCCTGTTCCTGATGTTGTCTTATGTCTGTAAAAGATAGGGGGAACTGCGATAATAAAGTATTAATATAAGATATATCTTTTGAGATATCTTCATTATTTAAATCGTACATCCTCGATAATGCGTCAGCCACATTATTATCCGAACCACGGATGTGATTAATTTTAAATTTAAAAACAGATAACCGAAGTAACCATCTAGCCAGTCTACCTAACTGTTTTGGTCTGGAAAGAAGCCAGGCTAAAGCTTGATTATCGGTTTCTAAAAGAAATTCACGATGTGCTAAATAGGTTCTGAAATGATCTGTTGCAAAAACAACTGCAAGACACTCTCGCTCATATGCAGAAAACTTCCGTTCTGCTTCTGTTAATGTTTTGGAAGCGTACGCTATGGGTCGTCTAGATTCTTCTTGCTCCTGAAGTAGTACAGCTCCTAGACCTGTATCAGACGCATCCGTCTGTAAAATGAAAGTTTTGGAGAAGTCTGGTATTGCCAATACCGGGGGATTAGCAATTGCCTGTTTAAGATCTTCAAACGCGATTTTTTGTGAGTCTCCCCAGATAAACTGAGTATTTTTACGACGCAATTTATTCAGGGGTTCGATTCTATCAGCATAATTTTTGATAAATTTAGAAAAATAATTAATCATACCACAGTATCGATGTACTTGTTTCACTGACGTAGGCTGCGGGTACTGCAATATTTTTTGTGTCCTAGTTGAGTCTATAGAAACTCCTTTGTACGATAATGTGTGTCCAAGAAACGGTATTTCATTTACAGCAAATGTTACCTTATCGGGATTAACTGTAATGCCAGCTTTCCGCAGAATTGACAATACTATTTTAATGTGTTTCACATGTTCTGGAAAACTTTTGGAATATATTAATATATCATCCATGTAATTAAATACAAATTTATATTTAATGTTTTTGAATATTGTATTCATAAGGCGTGTTAAAACTTGTGCGCCAGTCGACAAACCAAAAGGTAATCTCTCATATTCGTATAAGCCATCCGGGGTACAAAACGCGGTGATTTGACGAGATTTTTCTGTCAATGGTATTTGATGGTACGCTTGCGCTAAATCTAATGTACTGAACCATCGTGCATTGGAAAACCATTGAAAAGCGTGATTTATATTCGGTAAAGGTTGAGCCTCTGAGTCAATTATTAAGTTGACTTGGCGATAGTCTACGACTAAACGACTTGTGCCATTTGGTTTTGGGATTAAAAATGCTGGGGATGAATAAGGTGAAACACTTTCTCTAATTACTTTATCTTTTAATAATTTATCAATTTGTTGTTTCATTTGAAGTGTTTTTATTGGATTTAAGGGATAGGGCCTAGATTTTATAATTTCACTATTTTTAAGTTTAATATCATATTTCAATACGTAAGTACAACCTAATTTAGTAGTGAGTACGTCAGGAAATTCCTTATATAAATTATTAATTTTATTTTTAATATACTCACTTTGTTCCACGTTGTTAATCTGTTCTGGGTATAGATTTGTTAGATGAAATTGTTGATTTTTCAACCAGTCAAAGGTTATCACAGACCTTGTGGCGTTAAATGTTGCACTTGTTTTTTGTAGAAAATTCATTCCAAGTATTATTTCGTTCTGTATTTTTGTTAATACCTTAAAATTTATTTTCCACGATATATTCCGTAAATTAATTTTAATCCAGACCTGCTTATTAATTTCTAAAGGAAATCTATCAGCTGTAAGGCAAATGGCTTTAATATTTTCCTCTTTTATAATCGCCTTTTTAGTTTTTAAAAATTTATACATTTGTTGGTTAATAATGTTGTGGGTGGAACCAGAATCAATAAGGGCATTAAATATATTATTTTTGATTTTTATTGATAAAGCTTTCAAAGTATAATTACAGTTTAACCTGTGTTCTTTTAACTTTAAATGTTTACATGCGTTATGTTTACAAACACGCATCATATGACTATGTTTTGCGCATTTGTAAAGATACAGTTTTTTGAAACATGGTTATTTCCTTTTTGCTGCAAAAGTTTACAATTTCTTTTGATATGACCTAATTTATGACAATAAAAACACTTCAAGGTTGTTACAGACATTTGTGATCTGATTTTGTTGCATGCTGTATCTTTTAATGTATTTTGTTTACCTTGGGTAGGTACCGTGTTATTTACATTGTTTATGGCGCTTGTAGTATTTATTTTTGATAAACCGATGTCATTAAGAGTCCTAGCATAAACTCTTTCATAGACATAGGCATCTTATTTATTAAAATCTTGTAAGTTATTGGGTTTGCCGATTATACCTATGTGCGCGGCATATATTTCATTTAAACCGGTTAAAATTATATTAATTAACTCACCTTCTGTTAAATCTAATCTTAATACATCATGGTTTTCTAAAATTTCTCTCATGTATTCCGCAAGGGTCTCCGTTTGTGACTGGTTTCGGTATAATAATTTTAATTTTAATATTTCTTTCATTTTTGGTGTGATTAGTTTGCTTACTAAATCTCTATGAAATTGATCGAAATTATGATTATTTCTAATAGAATTTTCAAAAATTTGTTCGGTGAAACCGGTCATAAACGGAGTTAACAACACCAAGGGTAAATCAACTGCATAACGTTTCTGTATTTGTTTAATAATTTTGATATTTCGTACTAACATGTCAATGTCACGTCCATCAGTAATAGTTAATTGTTTTAATTCGTTTTCGATTGGATTTGCAATTTTTGTCCAATTAAAATTCAATTCGCGTTGGAAATACACGGGATTATTGTTACCTACGGCATTTGGTATTAATATGTCAGGGGTTTCGTTTCTAAGAACAGGATTTTGCATTTCTGGGGGATGCATAAGATTAATATGATCATAATTAAGATTTCCTTGTTGTTGATCAGGTAAGAAATTATTCCCTAAATGTGCCTCTTCAGGGTTTAAGTTTTGCTCGAAATTAGGTCCAACTTCGAAATTTTGCAACCTATTAGCCTTCCAAATATCAAATCCCTCTCTTAAATTTTGAAAGCCTACGACTTTATCTGGTTTGTTGGGTAATATGAATGTTAATATTTTGTTAAGCCGATCATCAAAAATTTCGGCATTATACTTTTCTAATTCATTTAAATTTTCTACGTTTCGTAACTTTACTAAATAGTTTTGACACTCTGTCAGTTGTTTGTCCATGTCAAATCTATGTAGTGTAGTTAAATCGATTTGTCGTCCATTATCTAAGAGTTTTTGTAATCTTTGCCTTTTTTGTCTTACGTTTCCTGTTGTTGTGCTTTTTCGTATTCTAAGTTGGAAGTTAATGTTTGTTTCGTCTAGTTTAGTGGGATCAAGAATCGGTTCTACCTGTCTATTCATGTTTCTATTTGTTTTGTTTGTTGATGATGATGATTTATGTGTATGTAATAGATGACTTACCAGGTGACGTCGGTATACCTGTCAGATGTGAGTTGTTTATAATTTTTTTTTTGTAAATTTTAGAAGATTTATTTTATTTTGGATTTCTCTCCCTTTTTGTTTTTCTCGGTATTGATTTATTTTATTGTATGTTGTTTGATGAATTTTGTTTGATGATTTTTCACTGGTTCGTCCTTTTTTCTTGTTTTGATATCCTTCCGAATTTTATTGTTGAACTTATTTATTGAAATTTTCTCTTGAAATTATCCTGGTCACGGCACCATTTTTTTTTGTCCCAGAGGTTCGTAAATAAAAATCCAAAAGGTTTTATATTCTTGAAATTCAACGTTCTTTATTTGAAAATCCTTAATAAATATTTAAAATTTTTAAAATGATTAAAATCTTAAAATTCTTTAAAATTTGTTAAAATTGTTGAATCTCTTTAGTTAAATCTTCTAAAATTAAAATTCAAATTCAAATTCAATCTTCTAAAATTAATAAATTATCCAAATCGTTTTTAACTTAAAAATTGTATAGTGTGACTTGTTTCTCAAAAGTTTTAAAATGGAATGAACCAACAATCCATTTTATTATTATAAGAAAATTTTCTTTTTATTTTTTTTTTTTGTTCTCATTACTCACATCTGTAGGTGAGGTCATCTGGTATTTATGTTGATGTTGATTGTGTAAATTCGTATGTTTATGTTTATGTGTTAGTGGGGTTAATGTGTGTACGGTCTGTTGTTTGTATGTATAGGTGTCTCATATTACATTAGTATGGGCCTATTGTTATCAGAAGAATCGGGGTATCTATTTAGATAATTAGCTCTTTTTTTATGGTGTTATATTGTATGTAACCCATATTCAGTTCTAGTGTTTATATTTTGTTTAGTTATTTACGAGTAGAGACATCCAGAACCCGAACAGAAGGACTTTGTATTTTTACTATTATGTAGAAAATCTTTGTTCATCTTGAAATTTTGATAGGTTTGGTAGTTAAAGGCCTAGGTCGTTTTTCAGTCAGTTAGTTGTTCAGTCAGTTGTCATCGCGAATGAATTGTAGGCCTAGGCCTATGGTTGAAGCCAATTGGATACTGCGTAGCAGTTACATTTGGAGAAGGTCTACGTTTACTGTGTATAGTATAATTGGTTGTCAGTAGGATTTAGTAAATTGAGTGCGAAATAATCTTGTTACTAATATTAATTAATTAATTAATTAATATTAGTTAAGTTCTTTTATTGGCTATAATTTATTAATAATTATTAGTATCTTGATTGCAGTAATTCTAATTATTTAGCAGATCTAAGTTAGACTATTATTTGTAATTTATAGTGTGTAATAAATACTTAATTTTAAACGATATTTTGTTAATTATTTATTTTATCCAGATCCCAGAACGGAAGGTTTTTTCTTAACCTCATGAAAGGATCATGAGGGTGTAATAGAACTAGTAAAAGAAGTTTATTTCTCAGATCATTTTTTGTAATTTTTCTACGAAATCGTCAGCTTTCTGGTGGATAATGTCAATAACGTAAAACATTTTAAAATCGTCAAGTAATATTTAGTTACCTAAGGCAGCAGTGATACAAGATATTTTTAGAAGGTTTATCTCAATATTGTTTAGTATTCTGTAGGATCGGAGCATTCAACGTTTCTTAGCTTATTTTAAATTGTATCAACATCTTGGTCTTAAGCGACTATTTTGGATTACGGAACAGGTTTGAACGTGTCATAATTTTCAAGTCTCAAACCTGTAACCTCCTGTTTACAGAGTAGCACCAGCTTGGGTTACGGAGGCGGCCATTTACAAAAGTATTTATTTGTTTACTAAGTTAAATTTGATGTAAACATAAACCTACTTAAAACAAATATTCATACAAGAATGAAATGCACTAATCTAAGTTTATTTTAAACAGGAATTAAATGTTGTGAATATAAAACTCAGGCTAACACGCTCTAACAAAGAATACAAAAAAAATCCTTTTATTTTTGAATAGTATTATAAAGGAAGCATGTTTAAGATCAGTTTCTACTCTGTATAGTGGTACAGAGTAAAAGTTGATGAAAAAGAAGTGCTGTGTGTAAGATGTGCAGGTAAGTGTGTGTATTAGGGAGGTTGTGTACATGTGATTGTCTAGGCGTGTGCGCAAAATACATTATATGTGTTTTGTATACAAAGAAGGGAGTACATTTTTTCTCTTTTCTTTCTGATTTTCCATTGACCGACCTCGACTTTTTACCCTTTCTTTGCTCTAGCACTCCAGACAAAATACACTTCATCCCTTATGCCTTGTGTGATGTCAAGTATTCAGTCACTCACATCTTCCCATTCCATTCTCCTTTTTTATTCACCTAATGTTACCGTTGGCAACCAAGCACCTAAGGGCAATATAACTTTCTGCGGCAGAATAAAAAATTGACTGCCCAAATTAAAGAAAGCGACCCTCTGTTATTTAACGTTACACGATAACATTTCAATCATTACTCAGGTAACCTTACATGAAATAAAAAATAAGTAAACATACACTATTAAAAATGTTTTTATATACTTACATATGAAAATAAAATATCTGGCACAACGCCCAAACACTTAAAGACTTCATGGAACTCGCGGAAGTATAGTCTAGCCGTGTATAAAACTAAATGCTATATAATCTCTGAAAAATATTCTTGCGCTGTCACGAGCATAATGGAAAAAATTAGGTTTTGGAAAATGTTTAGTTTACTGTAAAAAATAGAGGAGAACAAAAAATATTAAAAATAAAGTTAGCCTAAATCAGGGCACCTTGGGGGCGCAGCGACTGGCATGCTAGATTACAAGACGGAAAGTCCTGGTTCCAGTATACGTTACCATAGGTTAGAAACGAAAATTATAACTGGTAAAACTCAACTTTCCATAAACCAAAATAGTCACCGAGCTACCTACGCAGTTTGAAATGAAATAGAAAATAATAATTAAATAAATTTTTAAACAATTTGGAATACTTTTTTAACTTTTTTCAGTTATTTCCGGTCCAATTAAGGGGAGACTGTATGATGGTTTTGATTGAAAATTTCGATTTTCGGTTTTTCATGTGTTTCAATAGTTCATACCTAGATCTACCCGAAAACCCGTTAAAATACGCCAAAACAAAACATTTTAATATTAAAAAAACTAAGTTTTTATCATGTTTACCCAGAAAATTTATTATGTTTCTAGGACGAATATTTTTCATAATTTTTATAGCGATCATTTTAATACAAAGGGAATTTTAACTTTTTAAAATATCTGCATAACTATTTTTTTAATATTCTTAGCTGTTCGTTCAGCTTTCTAACCAAGTGTTAATGGGAAATTTATATGTTGGTGTACATTTTGTTTTTTATTTGTGCCTCCTTGTTTATTACCTGTTCCAGTAAATTTACATTTTTAACATTTACATACATCTTTTGCTGAAACCATTTAATCTACCAGGCTGAAATTTTTACCAGTTATTTATCTTGTACATGCACTTATACCGGTATTTTTGTGACTTCCTCAGGTGCTCCAGAAAATAGTAATATTCGAAAACCTAGAAAAATTTGTAAAAATTTTATGTTATTTGTTATTTTGTTTTTAATTTTATGGTTCAACAAATTTATTGAAAAAATCTCAGTAGCTAGAGAAACACAACAACTATAAATTGTGTTAAGTTTCATTTCCCTATCTTTTAACTATCCTATGAAAAATGTACCTAAATGAAGCAAATTTAACATTGACGCCATACAAAGTAGGGTACTGTCTTCCTCTAAGGTGGTAATCTATTTAACATTAATCTTTTACTCGAATACCAAGAAATGTAAACAGATTCAAATTAAACTTATATGGTTTTTGGAACAAATTTAAACATATTTGGAATTTTTTAATAATTCTGAGCCTTCAAGCTAAGAATTAACTTTTCAAAACGTTCATTTGGTAAAATCCCGCCTTCAAGTAATAGCTAATAAAAAATTTGGTGTGAAACACTTACACAACTTTCTCTTACCAGTGCAAATAATGAAAAATATACCTAACATAATAATAAAACATTAGAATTAAACAAAAAAATTAACCTCAAAAAACGTAACCTAATTTTAATCATGAGTGAAAAACGTAAAATGAAAATCAACCTTAGTTTGGCTTAATAACACGGTAAATCACTCTTTCACGCTAAAGTAGGCTCTGTAGAGAAAAATGCTTAAAGTAAAAGTTGTAGATCTTTTAATTTCTTATAAATTTGTTTATATACACAATTTGTATGCTTATTCAGCTTAGCCTATAACTGAATGCTTATTCAGTTTCTACTCAATAAGCATTAAGTAAAAATGCGATTTGTTGGTTTGAAAATAAAATTTTAAAAGTAATAACGTTGTTTTAAAGTATTAAGTTCAAAATTTGCTCATCGATCTTTACTCTCCATTTCTTATGCCATTCGTGAATGTTGTCAAGATGGGTTTGCAACTTCTCAGAGGCACGTGTTTCAAGATATTAATGCACAGTTCAGAGTAAAGTATAGTTTTGTTTTTGTTCAGAGTTTAGGCTTTTTTTGAAACACACTTTTGAGTAAGTTTTATATTTCATTCGATGAACATTATTATTCAGACTTTTTTCGTCTTTGCTTTAATCTTATATTTATATTTAAAATGATTGCAAAACAATTACACTTTGTTAAAAACATTGCATTAATAATTCTAGTAAATAAAAATATGTACACCAGATTTTTCTAAGTAGGTATTACTTTACTTTGATTTTACTTATGGGTCTGATTACACATACCTTTGCCTACGATTGTGAAATACTTCCAACATTTACTTGTTTTTAGTTTTCATATTCTTTTTCTAACAAAAAATCAATAGATTATAAGGTAATATAATATTTTTCCCGCTTGGAAACTGAATAGTCATTCTGCAGTAAAGAAACAGTTTCAATTCAGTAAGATATTGCTATCTCTGTATTACAGATAGTATATAGAAAGCTCATAATATAATTTCATGTTCTACTAAAATGAAATTGCAATATGATCAGTTTTATTAAACGAGATTTTATTTACGTAGATGTAAATTTTCATAACCATTCAAAGTTATTTTCGTCTTAACTTATGATATAAACCATAGAAATCTGAGAGGAATAACCCATATTGTTTAAAAGATATATATAAGAGTACATATATGATAATAATTAACAGCCAAAACAAAACAAGATTAAATATAAACTCACCTCAGAGTATTATATTGTATCGAGATCTTTCGTCTCTCACGGAGACATCATCAGGAATAAAATTAAAAAACACTAAACACATATAAAACAAAAAACATTAAAAGACTTATGTTTTGGCTGTTCATTATCATATATGTAGTGGTGCAAACAAAGGAAAATAATGTTTAATAAAATAATATATAAGAGTATGTACCAATAAATACACTTGAACCTCCGTAAAACGCATCTCTATTTAATGAAAACGTCTATTTATAAATTATTGATTGCAACATGATGCGTGAATAACTGCATAGTTACCTCGGTACTACAAACTCATAACTCTACTTAAATACAATAAAACTATTGTTGTCATAGGTTTAGTAATCATTTATGATATTTCTTTTTTGTGAAAAGAAGTTCAGGGTGGTCCGAGTGGAAGTTCAGGTTGGACCTCCCTGAAAACCTCCAGGAGAGTGAGGGTAGTCTAGAAAATTAAAGACACACTATAAGATCACACCCCAGACCAGTATCTCCAACCTCACAGACAAGAAGGGCAGGCAGTAGAAATAAAAAGGCAAAATTGAACAACAAGAAGTTTTGATGAATTTTGCGAAATTAATGAAATTATCAACCAAGCTAATCAACAAAATTAGGAGAGATTATAATGTGTCCTTTTCCGGTAGAAAGCAATAAATTTTCAAAATCATACAACACACTTTTCAGTCCTTTAATACATCCGACCTCCTCGGCTCTCCAAAAGTTGATGTTGAACTGGTTAGCTACTTTACTGCTTCTACACAGTCGGCGGCAATTCCAACTATCTGCTTACAGGAACCACGCTTATCCTCTGATGCCTGCTCCAGGTACAAACAGCCTGATAGTGCCATCGAAGTGTAACACCTCGTCAGCATAGGCATGGTATAACAGAAGATCAGGAAAGTTCTATACGCAAGGGAAAGAAAGTGGAAAACTCTTCTTATCTCCTCCAACGGTAACCTTTTATCAGCTGAAATTTATTTTTCAGCCACGAGATGCGCTTGCCTTGACTGCTTCGATAGCCTCTGTAGTACAAGCCCTATTCTTGTTACATACACTGAAACGTATTTGAGATGACTCCTTACCACCGCTTTTTATGACAGAATTCAGGTAATGATACACGTAAATGTCGGGAAATTTATCTTGTTAGTCCCAAACTTCTTCCTGCTCTCGGTGACGTGTTCCGTCAAATGTAACACAAACCAGAATCTAACGCAATTCTTAAATATTTAATATCTTTTTCACGTCTGACCTAGATTGTTGACACAAAAATAGAAATAACTACGAATAATTTGTCTTATTTGTGAAAGACCCAATCTTCACCGGCACCCTGATTAATTTTCATACCATCACAATGATATTGTATTATCATTATGATATTTTAGACTTTCAGGTTACACTTTTTTTCATTTCAGTACCTACATTGCACCTGTGTACGTATTACAAACACAAAACAAAATCCTTTAGCAATCAACCTTCTCGACAACAGCAAAGATTTACTCACAGATCAAAAAGTGTTGAAATATTGCGTTATCTTTTAAATTTTGTTACTGTACTGAATAAGCTAATATTATGTTTAATATGCTAATCGTCGTCATCTCATAATCATCATTCCTATTTTTGACGTTGTCATCCCCGTTAGCTTCATCTACTTAATATATCAAAATTATGATCCACTGTTTACATTAAAGTATTGTTCAGAGTTATTAATTGTCGTTTATCGTTCATCAAAAGTTCAAACTTTTAGCATTTTGGCTTTCAGTTTATATTTACATTTAATCAGATTAAGAAATAAATAGGCTATCTACACCTTCTTAAAAAACTTTATAACTTTATTTATAAACTAATAATATTGTATTCAATCCATCACACAGCATGAAAAATAATGAATACCTTTTATTTAACAAAATTTTGTACTTCGTTAAGAGGAGGTTTCACTGTATAGAATTTTATCAAGACAAACTTGAAAAATAGAAAGAAAAAAATTAATATAATTTTATACACTTTGTAGATGTGTTTTATACCTAACAAACTAGTTTATTTTATTAATTACATGATTTAAAATCGTTTTCACTGCGTAGAGTATAGCATCAGATACAAATATATATTACAATTAATAATGTAATATCTGTGATATATTATATCAGCATAATATAGAACTAATAATCTGGACGGAAACTGATTTTATATTCACTTCATTAGCCCGGTTTCATAATCGCTATTGTATCATATCCATTATTATCATCCAGTTGTAATCTATTATAAACGTACACTTCTGCAATACTACATATGACGCACTACTTTATATTTAATCAGAAATTTGTATAGTCTCAGTGCCTCAAAAACGCTGTTAGCGGATTTAAACCAATTATTCTAACTCACTGTTATATTTACACAATTAAATAAATTTAATACCGTTATACTCTTAAAACAGATAGCCGTTATAATTTGCCAATTCATCTGTGTTTGCGGTTTAGAATGCAATATTAATAAATTACTAACAGTTTAGAATTTGCTTATTTGCTCTGGAAAAGATGTTCCTAGAGTACTCTGTGTGTACCTGATCATAAAAGACAAATTATAGCAAAGTTTTGAATAAATTTGTTTTTCTTTAAATTTTACTGTATGGTTTATATATTACTTTCTTAAGGTACCTCAGCGCCAAATACAGTGAACTATAGTGAAGATTTCAGAGTGTTTTAGATTGGATGCTTGTAGCAGCCTCTAATAAGAAACTCAAATAATTTTGAAGTGAAACACTTACACGACTTTCGCTTGCCAATGCAAATAATGAGCAATATAACCTATCATTAGTAATAAAACATTAGAAATAAACAAAAAATCTAACCTCAAAAAACATAATCTAATTTTATTCATGAGTGAATGATGAAAAATTAAAACCAACCTTGGTTTGACTTAATAATACGAAAAATAACTCTTTGACGCTAAACTAGGCTCTGTAAAGAAAAATCTTAAAATGAAAGTTTTAGATATTTTAATTTCCTATAAATTTTATTTACATTTTTGTCGTAAAATGCGTAAGGCCAAAATCTTAACAAATTCATTTTTTTTACAAATTTTCATGAAAAAAACAGAAAATCACTAATTACCGCTAAACAACGGATTATACAAAGAAATGTTTACAATAAAAGTTGTAGATTTTTAAATTTTCTACAACTTCTTTTAGACACACTTTTGCCTTAAAATGCATATTAAGGTCGCAATCTTTAAAAAAATATTTTTATACGAGAGAACAGCCTTCCCAAGAATTTCAGCAGACATGACGCCTATCCTATCTTGTAGAGGATAAAAATTATAGTAAATGAGATTTGTAAAAAAAATCGTAGTAGCCGTTTTTTATGAAAGCAAAAAAGTGAAAAATGACACGAATAAACTACTACTTCCGGTTGACCGATTTTCTTGAAAATATTCGTTTCGGGTTGGTAGTGCTATCTAACTTGTGTTTTAAGTTTCAATTTACTACGATGTTCCGTTCTTGAGATATTTTTCTCTCTCTCTCTCTCTCTCTCTCTCTCTCTCTCTTTCTCTCTCTCTCTCTCTCACACACACACGCACACACACACACACACACATACACACACACACGCAGGTCAATCCCTAAAAATATGTTTGTGGGTTCAGGGGGTCTGAAAACGTGTATAGGCCTATCCGGTGAAAACTCAATTTCGAAAAATCGACATGAGAACAATACTTTTCTTCTTATAAATTTATGTAGGCAAGAGAAAGTAATAAAAAATGTTGAACTGCCCAGTTTATGATAAAAACTGGAAATAAACTCCAAGAAAATAAAAGTAATATTCGTTAGTAAATCTCGTTATTTCTAGTAATTTCGTTAGTAAACCCAATGATAAAATGAATATTAAACTGAAAAAGAAGAATTGAAATAGTGAATCCGGTACTGTAATTCAGAAAGTTTGTAAAATAATGACAACAGAAGTATTAAAGAAGTACAGCGAAAAATACTTTTCAGTAAACAAGGATGTTGTTACTTGTAAAAGAAAATTCATACCAAACGACCATACAAACCTCAAGATAAGGAAAACATTTTTGAAACCTTTATGAGTGTTTTACTGTGGAAATAAGACATAGGTGTTGAGAAATCAGAATAAAGCAAGATGAGAAGCGATGAAGATGTGATATAGCAAAGGGGAATCATAATAGACGAATGTCGAATCCGATGTCGAGTAGCGATGAAAAAATTAAAAAGAGGTGATGGAGATGATGAAATGTTAACAGAATGAAATGTTATTGGAAGAGATCCGTACACCAAAACCGACGAAGTATCTAAAGTTTGGTAAAAATTGAATGGCCATGGATCGAACGAGATCGTTTCGATGATTTTGTTATTATGTCTAATAATCTTTAAATTATTAGACAAAACACAACTTCAACATAATAACAATCTATATACGAGTATTTGACCTTCTTTGATCGACGGTTCAAAAACGGTAGCTTCCCTATGATAAACATTTTTTGTTGCAAATCTCCAGAATAACTAAACCTGAAAATTTTGTCATGAGGGTACAGTATTTTCAAAACGATAGTGGTGAAGAAGAAGAAAAGAAGACATAGTCTACATACAACTTCACAACGGTTAAATTTCCTTGTAGATAATCACCAGAAATACCTATGTAACCGGGAACTTTCAAATTTGCCAAATTTTGGTGTATACAATACCATATCGTACCAAAAAAACGTGTGTAATAGGCTTACTGAACAGATCATGCAAAACAAAATGTGATAACTAAAATAAGGAAGAGTTTGTTTCCTTGATACTGTCTGTAACTACAGATTAAGAATTCAGTTAAGTTATGAAATCAACTACTACTGAAACAGATTTTTAAACTAATGTGTTAATTTTATTTAAACTGATAATTAAAGGTTGGTTACAATATTTTCGCAGAATAATAGTCTTCACTTCAACATTGTGAAGAAGAGAGAGGACACAACCGCAATGTCAACATTTTTCTGATGTCTCTTGAACATGATGTTTGTTTATATTTATGCATATATTTATAGAATCTCTTCTAAAAACTATTAGTGGCCGCCTTCTTAGCATATTGGTTTGCGCATTGGCCTACCACGTGGAGGACCGAGTTCGATTCCCGGCCAGGGTCTGGAAAATTATTACAAATTCAAATTCACCGTTCCTCACCACAACGCTAAAAATCAAGATATTGATGCAACTTAAATAAAACCAAAAAGAAACTCATAAGTAGCTAACCACTAATATTATAATTGCAAATTCCTTTTGAAATCGTACTGAATTTGGAGATGCCAAATTTCTTAATAAAAATCTTTTTCTTAATAATGATTAATTAACCCCACGACCCAGAGCAATATTTATCTTTTTATTCAATATGTTTAAGAGATCACAATTCAAATCTCAGCTGAGCATGACCTACAAACTGGCACAACGTTTAAAATCAATTTGTGAAACCTAGATAAACAGCATAAGTATTTCTTTTCCTCTTTTTTAGAATGAATGCAATGTTTTTAATTTCGTTCTTTTCTTTCCTGGATTAAAAGGAATGCTTCTTGAAAAACTTTGGAAATGTTTACGAAGAAATAAATTAAAACCACGCAATTTATCAGACAGAAACTAAACAGATACTATTTCTTGTTTCTTTCTTGAGTTTTTCTCGGTGTCGTCTGTAAATTGTCTTTCTAAAATAAAGTGAACTATTCCTTAGTAATAACTATGAGTAGCGAGGTGAGAAATTGTGGTGAATGTCCACTTCGGATTCTCTGCCATTAGTAATGAGATATTACGGGGCGGTAGGTGCCCTGTTTTGAAGGAAAATGAGGTAGGGATGGAGACGGTAACGCCAGGGCGTATTACAAGCGTTATTTATGGGCCGCTTGAGCCTCCCCGCTATGCATCAGCGGTCCCCCTTTCTCTGGGCCCTAGTCTCATCTGTTCCCCCCTAGTTTGTCTCCCCACATTCATTAAACCCTAGAAACAACTGCCTTTTTAAGTGGACTACCCCCTCTGTTTGTTACTCCCACCACCAATCCCTCTACCAACTGAACCGCATCACAACGCTTTTAACGTCATTCCACGGGATTCATCACACCACATTTTCCGCCTCTCTTTTACTCTCACTTAACTCCGTTTGCGCTAATTTTTATCCCACTTATTTTGCCCTATTTTACTGTTTCTCATTTATTTGGATGTTAATGGCATTAAGGCCAAATTGTAATAAATATAGTGTTATTACTAGTTGCTAACATAAGAAGGTTTCGAGTATATAACTATTACAATATCAGTAAAAATATAGATTAATTTTTTATCAGACGTCAAAAATTTACCTGCAATAATAATTTCCAATTTATTTATTTAGTTGGTATTTTAATAAATTTTCAGTTCATTGATTGAGAAATCTGACATCCAGTTATGTGAGTCTTCAGTGATGTGGATCTTTCCAAAGTAGCACACTAGACGACAAGTATTTAAGTTTGTTGAAACTGGAAAAATTAATAATGATCAACAATAATATTTTATCCTTAAATTAATTACGACCCTCCATTATATCTATCTTACCCTAGTTTTGCACTTATACTATTAATTTTATTTATTTTTCCATCACTTGTGAAATTGCAATGATCTACTTTTATCTTGAACCGCTCAGATCACCATAACAATTGGTTTGTATGAAAATATTGTGTAAGTCTCGTCAATGCATTTATGAAACTAGCAGTAAAATGCGCGTAGCGCAGGCTTTTTGCTAGCATAAAAAGGGTGCATTCAATAGTTTCATTGCTTTTTCTGGTTTTACTTCTCACCTTTTTTGTAGATCTGCCTTTAATAAAACTAATGACGATTCACACAATTGCAGTTCTTAGGGAAGGTGCAGAAATAATAAGTATTGCTTTTTTTGTAGTCACCCATTTCCTCCCTGTAGAAGCCGCCAGTTAAAATTCAAATTCTTTACTTTTTTAGTTAACACTTAGAGAACACGCTTGCCAATAGGAATGTAGCTCTTCAGAAGGTGTAGAAATCATATGTATTGCTTTAGGGCTATAACCCCTTATATACTCCATAGAATTAAAATATGCCCATAACGGGCAGATGGAGTGTTAAATTAATTGCACTCGATCTGCTGGTTCCAGGGCTACAAAAAAGTTCAGTTTCTTAGAACATTTAACAACAGAAGAGGTAGACGTGTAAATGACACCACTCAGAGCTATCTCCTCTGAGAGTAATGAATTTCACTATACAGCCAGACCCTGTGGTGAATGAAGTGAAGGTGTCATTTGCAGGGTGGAAAGTAAGTGCTTTTCGGAGGGCCGGGCATGATGATAAGCATACTTTTCACCTCACTGAGGAAGGCAATAGTAAACCCCCTTACTCATGGTTTTTACTTAGTAAACCTCTAGAGGTTCAAACCAGCCTTTCGGCTGTTGACCTAAACAACAGAATGAAAACAGTTGAAATTAAAATTCTTTAGTTTTTCTTTTCAACCCCTGCAGAATACGTTTCCCAAATTTCAGCTTCAAAGTGATCGGAAAGTTAGAAAATTAGTGATGAACGAGTGAGTCAGTCAAACAATGAGGAGTTTTGTATTTACGTATAATGAGAAATTATAGTAAATAATTGACCGTTAGTTAACATGGGGTTGTAATCATAAGTTTGAGAAACTTTATACGTACACATTTTTTGTACATTAACTTGTAATAAAATCCAGGATCTGACTTTTCAGCCAAGCAAGCACAAATTTTATTGGTTTTGAAGAAGTCTTTGTAAAAAAATATTGAATTCAAAAATTTTAATTGTGACTTGGATAGAGAAGAGCCACCCTGATACAACAGTATTACAAATAACCCATATTATGAATTTTTTTGGAGGACTTTCTTCGAGCTGGACTTGGAAGAAAACAACTATTTTGAAAATAAAATGAGCGACAGAAATTTAAGCAAAAAAGTGTTCCTGTTTATCGGGATTATTAGTAATTCTTTTGGTGTTAGTATTTGAAATTAGCATAATATAACTAATTTACTGATACATTAGAGAGAGACTACATTGAAAGTGTTTCCTGCAATTTAAAAATGGACTGTTAATCCTGCTTGAATATATTGTAGTCATTCTCTAAAATAAAGAAAATTCGATATTACTCTGTTAGGGATTCAGGGTGGTCCAGTAATAAAAAAATCTACAGAAATGCATAACGGCTGCCGGACTCCAGCGAGTACTAATCGACGACCCCGCAAGAGAGAAGATGATGCTTCCGCTCGCCAATCCGTCACCGTAAACCGTCATCGCCTGCTGAAGTGAGCGACGCCCACAGCGGTCCCTCGACCGAGCCTTACGCTCACCGGACCCGACGAAGCAGCCATCGACGCACTACTGCAAGGGAAGAAGATGATGTCTCCGCTAGACGACGACACGCCGTGTCGCCCAGCTCCTCGACCGCCACGACGACTACGACCGATGCTTCTCCAAGACGACCACCGCTTAAACGGCCCTTTTCAGGGCCACCAAACAAATAAGGTTTGCCACTTAATGTCGCCATCCGGTGACACTTATTTTAATTTTTTTCTCTTTAATTCTTTATTTACAACTGTAAAATTTTACAACAAGCAAATGTGATGATTATGATAATAATGTAAATGACATGATAGGCATGAGAGGGTTAGGACCCCCATTGGTGCCTCCCCAAGAATGAATTTATACATCAAATTACCAGGTCTCTACTCCAGCGTCTTTTAAGGCGTCTAGCGGGATTATCAGGTAAATGGAAGGTGGAAAGTGAACGCACCTGTGGGTTCTCGTGTTCGTGTGACTTGTGACAGCGTTTGTATAGATGTTTGATGGAATTTTTTACAAGTGGTGTTTTCAAATCTGTATGTAAGGTTTTGTTGCTAACGCAAAGAGGTGTTTTGCTATAAGGCATAATATTTTTGACTAAAATGCTTGAATTCGTTGCAAGTAGAGGGTTTGGTTGAACCGTAAATTTGGGACCCGTAGGTCCATATAGATTTCAAAAGAGAACAATATATGCGTATTCCGTTTGATATGTGTGCTCCAAGTTAGTCGGTTATCAAAAGTCAGACCGAGATACTTGACCGTATCTGTTTTTGTGAGAGGTTCATTGTCTATGTAAAGTTACGTGAAGGGATTTTGCCGTAAGAAGTTTTATTTTCCATATTTCACACAATTAGTGTAAGAGATTGAGATGATGTTAAAATTTAAATTTAAATGACTTTTAAATTTAAATAAAGGAAACAGCAAACTGCTTTAATAAGTATCAAATGTGACACGGATGAATGTAAACATAACATTCTACCCTTCCTTTACCATAAGACAAATTAAAATTTGTATTAGTGCATAACTTCTGTCGAATTCATTTTAATTTAGAGTGCTTCAACCAAAGCGTTATCTATTCTTTTAATCTCATACAGTTGTGTTCGTTGTGTTTTACCAAAAATGAATTTCATGAGGAACTTTGCTACCCGTTACAGTATAATTGTTTTAAATTGTATGAATGTTCATTGTTATGAATAAAAGTTACAAGTTTCAGAAAAGGGCTCCTTAGATTTATAAAAGAGATTTTAATTTATGTATCATAAAAGCAGTGACGTTCAATAGAAAAGCGCTGAAATGTAAAACCTCATGGCAATATTAAGTAGAAACTTGTAATGTTTTGTTTTCTTGGAAATTTTAACTTGTAGAAGCAGTTTAAACTCTTACAAATAAACAAGACGCAATCACTATTTAAGAACTCCTACGCCCCTGCGTGAAAATACACAAAAAGTAAGTGACTGGGTTTGGTACGACCACAATCATTTTTAAGTAGTATACCAAATATTTATAAAATACTTGTTTTGGTAATAGGCCTACATTTAAAAATTAGATTCTAAATATGTTTATATCAATACATATGAACCAAATCAATATTGTACACGGTTTGAAATAAATATACTTGAAGAGGACGTAATTTATTGTTATCTTCATACTACGTTCACTTCCTCTAAACAATTTCAAACAAGAAAAACGTTTCTCATAACGTTTATTACTAATAAATATATGTTAACTACTTTTTGTAAAATAATATAATAAAAAAGTAAAATTAAATAACCTGATTCTTCTATTTCATTTAGACTTTTGTAATATTTGCTTAATGCGTTCATTCTTCTGAAATCATTTTTAGGATAGTACTTACTAAGAAACCAAATGCTCTGCTGATGGTTTTGTAATAAATCACTAATATTTCCAAGAAATAATCTTCGTTGACAATAGATTCTGAATAACCAGGAAAAAATTGCATATAAAAGCAAATAGAACTAAATTTTAAAAAAATAATAGCTTATCATTTTATTGTTTCAGTCTGAAAAACAAAATTACATTCGATTTTTCCATGAAACGTTATCTATTATCTATTATTATCTAGAATGGATCCAACTATCTATTAGATTAATGACGTATATTATGAATAAAAACGTTCCCAACCAAAATTAACATGAAAGTGTTAATATAAATAGATGGCACCAAATACATTCAGAGTTACAAAAACCTAGTTTGTAGTATTTAGTCTAAGTGAATACCTACTAATAGTACCAACTAGTGAATACCTACTATTAGAACCTACTAGTGAATACATACTAGTAGTAGGTACCGTATATCTTCCGTCTACAGTATGACATTATCGTTTAGGGTCACTGTTGGACAAGCGAATTTTTAAGCGTAAAAGTAATGTGGGAAGATTTGGTTCCGTCAATTTTACCCGTCAGCTTTCACTCCAGTTTTAAACGCCATCAAACAGTCATAAGTAATTTATCCAATGCCTCTGCTGCAGTTGTTGTTGTTGTCTGCTGCAAAGGTAGCTGTTGTAGTTTATTGTGTTTTTCATAAATAACCATCTTAAGTTATTTATACTTTTAATAAAATAAAAATGTTACCATTTACGTCTAAGTTATTTATTCATATCAATTTTAATTTTTACTTCGTGGTGCAGTTGGTAGTTTACTCGGTTACAAAGCCGAAGATTCAGTGTTCAACTCACTCCTAGTGTATAAAAACTATAGGATACTCTAAGTTTCTTGATGCAACATAACATGTGGCAGTCGTTGTCGGCTTTGTAATTAATTATTTCAGTATGGATTTTATATCAATTGATAATTTATTTAAAAGGTTACTTAGAGCCATAAATTTCCAAGTAGATTATTTAAAACGTACCTCAATAGTGTTTTACCGCTAGTAAAACTTGTTGTGTGTGACAATCACAAGAAACCACGAAGCAAACCCATTAGTACGACTGTAATTCAGTGAAACTAAAATTGAATCTACGGATGTCTTTGTTGTAATAATTTATTTTAGTAAGTCCTAAACTAATAATGTAGAAAGTAAATGCGAATTTTCTTACGGAAACAAAAATTAATGGGCTAATGACCTTTGCAATCAATGCCCTGACAAATAAAAAAATAAACAATTACTGAATTATAATTAATAGATTATTCATTATCGTACATTGTATTTGGTTTCATAAACTGGAGTAATAATTTTATTTCCAATAAAATTATCTAGAGAGTTTATTAATCCCACAGATGAGATTATTGAAAAGAGTACTCTGTTTTACTGTATTTTGAGGTTTTATTCAACAACCAATTCGAATCCGCAGCTTATTGCTCTTAAGGGGATTCAGTTTGCATCCCTAAGCGATAACAATAATATAACTACATTTTATTTTGGTATCAAAAAATGCAATTATTAAGTGTTCGTTGCATTGGTTTTACGCAAATATCAAATAATTTTGTATAGAATAATAATATCAAATTCTGAAACACATTTACTTGTTAATATGATACCGTATATCAATCTTGTTCTCGCTCATAAAAAGGAAATCTTTTACATTATTAAGCAGCTGTAGGTTACGAGAAAAAACATTTCTCATCGCACTTGGTTTAGATTGGAAAGTGAATTGGAGAGTAATGACGTTAACTAGAAGTTACTGCATCATCTGGAGTTACACGAGCGAGAGTTGGCAGGCACAGTCAAATAACTTCTCCAATTGATAATTATAGACATTTTAATAATTTTTGATCGTACGGTGTTCTAAGAAATCAAGTTAGGTAACTTAAAATCTCTTAAATAATTTCAAAATCGTGTAATTTTTTAAGCACAATAACACAAATAAATCAACTATTGCGTTTATTTGGGATTATCTAAAGCATTCCCAATCAGGACGGTTCAGATTGTTTTCATAGCAATTTTCTTCAGGGTGCTTTGGGGGAGGGCAATAATCTATCGGCATTTCTCCTTAGCCAGAATACATTTTACAAAATTACTTAGGACAGAGTGAATTTTATTTTATTCATAAGTGAAACTTTATGTTTTTATTACTAAACAATGATTATTAAGATTCTTAATAATATTCCTTTGTAATGTAATTTGGATAATTTACAAAAATTTCAGAATTTTCCAACTCGGATGAAATTTCATCATTAAAGCCAAAAATATGTACCTAAAAGCAAAAGTCAGCCAGCCGAACACATGTAACAACAAATTAAGAACTTGTTTCGAAAAGATACTCAAAAATCATTTGAAATTTTTTCCAACCATTGGAATTTATTCTAGAAAAACATTCTCTTTTTTCAAAAATACTGATAATAGGTTAAATTAGTAGAGTATTAGACATGAATACATTAGTATTGTATTAGACATTAATAGATTAGTACTCTATTATACATTAGTAGAGTATTAATATTTAATATTTATGTGGACGACATATTACGCACATAGAACGCATTAGTTGTAACTCTCAGCTCAAATGTTTGTGAACTCCATTATGTACGCAGATGATCTAGTGATAATTCAAAAGAATAAGAACGGCTTACAGAAAACAGCACTCATGTTGAACAGAGTTGGTGAGGAATACAATTTAGGAATTTCGACTGTAAAAACTAAATTAATGGCTTTCAAAGGAAAACACACAACAAGAACTAAAATAGAATTGAAAGGAAAAATGATAAAACAGGTCAAACACTATAAATACCTCGGTAACGATATACCATATGATTATGATAAAGATGTGATAAATAAAATAACAAAGTCTCTGGAAATATGCGGCAATATTCATACGAACTTAAGAAACAAAACAAGACAAGAGACGAGGATCAAATTCTACAACACCATTGCCGTTTCTACTCTCCTATATGGCAGTGAATTTCGGATAAATACAAAGAACATTGTAGCAAGATGTAAGCTGTAGAGATGAGATTTTTGCGTAGTGTGTTGGGATGCTCTAGAACGGACAGGATAAGGAATGATGAATTAAGAAAAGGTCTGTCTGCTACTACGTGACAAGATCTTATAGAATCGAAGAAACCGGTGCAGTCACTTGAACAGATGCCATGTGGGAGGATGCCGATAAAGGCTCAAAATTATAGATCAATCGGTACGAGAGAAGTGGGATGACCGAGGAAGAGATGGGTACCGGAACAGGTTCACTAAACCTAGAACTTAAAGTGAAGAAGAAGAAGATATTAGCAGAGTTAATGTTTTGCCTTTGTTTAGAAACAAATATAAATGCAAATTAATACAACCAGCAGAATTTATGATAATGTGTGTGGGTTCTGTTTTGTCTTGATTGAAGAAACCACCCATTGGTATACTTTTGTTGATGTTTTATTAGAACCCTATTCCAACATCTTTTTAATCGCCTTTGTTGATTTTGTGGTAGGTATGGGCGTGACAATGCTCATATCTCCGGATGTTGTAATTATTTAACTGTGATTGAAAAAGGAAGAATTCATTTGATTGTATTTATCTATTTGGAAACAAAGATTTAATTGATCCGTAATTTCACTCTTGGGTACATTATCAAACAATTTTTAACAAATTAGAAGGTACTTATTGAATCTTCGTCAAATAAGTTTCGTATCGAAGCTTCGTTTCAATTGAATACAGAACTAAAAATAAATACAAGACAATTACAATACAATTTATTTGATTATGTTTATTTGTAGTTTTAATTTTAGCCGAAACAAAAATGTTTGGAAATAGAATTTAACCGGCAAATGTTAAATAAATGGCAGTTACTATCTAATTTTGTTAAAAGTGTGTAATATAATTATTTAGTATTGAAATTATCGATAAATTAATTTTAGTTTTCAGTGGCACTACAATTAAGGTGCTCTCTGGAACAAAAATTGATTGAATTCCTGACGGTCAAGAGTTCTGGGTTTAGAATAGTACGAAATTATAAATATAAGACGTCCATTAATAAAAAAAAAATTAGTAGTCTTTATAATAAATTAGATTAATACATTACTTTTTTAAATTAACAAACATTATTTAAATTAATAAATTATTTAACTGTTTATTAAAAACAGTTAAAAACGAATTTGATTGAATAAAAACAACAGTGTATTTCGTATTTGAACTTATTAAAACAAAATTATAAAGATGCGAACTACAATTTAACGACCCTTGAGGCAAATAACATATTAATTTTCCTGCTCTTTGTAACCTTGAATGATGTCATGAAGAGGTTGAGAGGGAAACCGCGGTCGTCATACTCCTTTTATGTCTCATCAATAAATACTAGTTTTTAGTTGAACAGAGAACTGATACGTGAGAAGACGCTAAAAAGATCTTATTACTTGACTAGCGTTACAATAACACAATTTCTTACTGAATCAGATTATTTCAGGGATCTGCTACTGCTTACTACTAATATTTATTATCAGCCTTCAAATAAATCGTAAGTATGACTGAACATCAAATTCATTTATATACATAATTAATTATATTGTAGATTTATTACCTACTTACCTTTACTTTTCCGCCTGGGTCTTTATAAATAAACACTAACCATTCGCTGTCATTCGTAACAAAAAATAAAATCTAGTTTTATCGTCCAGCGTAACATTTCAGAAACAGTAGGATAAAAATTATCTTAATTATTCCTTACAAGATACCAGATATTATATTATATTATTGTACTTGTATTTTCATCAAATAATTTATTTTTTCTGCCAATTAAATCATACTTTATTAGATGATCTTGTTTTGGAAATTACATAATATGCTTGAATATGTAAATATATTACTAACTAAACGCTTTAAAAACTGAAATTTTATTTAAATTAAGTATCAGTAAACTTTCTTTTTCTTTCTTTTTTTGCTTTTACGGCCTCATTGGACCACGTGAATCAAATTCAGAAATCCTTCTTGGTTTGGTTTTAGGTTTCTTACGTTTTTCCCAATAATTCTTCATATTTTTGGTTCTGATCTGTCTGATTTTATCTGTACAAATCATTGAGTTTCTCTTCTTTCAAATTTTGCGTCTTCATCTTTAAGCAATTTAAGCTGTTCAGAATTTTCTAAAAGATCTTGTTCTGCAATGTTAAGTTCTTGCATACATTGATTTATATCGGCCAACCACCTTGGAGGAGTTTTCCACGAGTTAATTACAGAAATGAGTTGTTTCGTTACTCGATTATCCGGTATTCTAAATAAATGCCCGAAGAAAGAAATTCGTTTCTTCCGCATGATGTCAGTAATTGGCTCGAATTCATAGTAGAGTTTTGTATCATTTATTTTACTTCTAAGAAATAAAAAGTTTATTTATGAAAGTGTTCGTACATTCCTAAATTTTTATGTAAAAACAAATGTACGAAGTTTTATTTCTTTGTCTCGTTACAAGTTTTCCTTATAAGTAAATTCCAATCGTCATTTTTTAATGAAGTGACTGGAATATATTAACTTTATTCAACTTGCAGGTATATAGAAAAATTAACGGGATTATAAAAATTCAAAATTTCGAATACTGACAGCAAACAGTCTTTTCCAGGTAACATAAGAAAACGTTTAAAACTGATATTTTATAGTTATGCTACATAATACAATATAATATTTATATAATAATTCGTTGAGAGCTTTGTGTAGTAAGAGTAATTTTGAGATCAGATACAATATTTATTCAGTAGAATCCTCTCGTATATTTCGTGCCACCTTGTTATTATTCTATATTATATTACAGTAACTTATAAAATTTAGTTGTTATGTGCGTAAATTGTAAAACATGAAAAACATTATTGAACGAAAAATAAAAAAATATAAAATGAAAAAACAAACTAGAAAAAATTATGAAAACTTAATATATCATCATTATCATCATCTCCTTTACGGATTAGGCCAATCGCCTGTTCCAACATCACACCATCTCTTTCTTTTATATATTAAACTTAATATATATTAATCGAAAGACAATATATTTTTCCGTAAATACATTAAGCACTGTATGCTAACTACCTGTATGTACGACTAAATTAAAAATCTGGTGTGAAACACTCACACAACTTTCTCTTTCCAATGCAAATAATTAACTATAAACCTAATAATAGTAATAAAACATTAGGAATAAACAAAAAACTAACCTCAATAAACATAACCTAATTTTTATCATGAGTGAGAGACGCAAAATGAAAATCAACCTCAGTTTGGCTTTAAAATACGGAAAATCACTCTTTCACACTAAACTACTCTCTGTAGAGAAAAATGCTTTAAATAAAAGTTATAGATCTTTTAATTTTCTATAAATTTAATTATATACACTTTTTTCATAAAGTGCATACTAAGGCTGAAATCTTTAAAAAATCTACTTTTCACACGTTTTCGTGAGAAAAAAATATAAAATCGCTAATTACCGCTAAACTAGGCGTTACACAAAAAAATGTTTTAAATAAAAGTTGTAGAATTTTTAATTCTCTACATTTTTTATTATATAAACTTTTGCGCTATAATACGTATTAAAGCCGTAATCTTTAAAAAAAACTTTTTTTACGTGAAAACAGCCTCACCAATAATTTTAGCAAACATGGCGCCTACCCTATCGTGTAGAGAATATAAAATTGAGTAAACTAGGCGATTTTTAAAAAAATCGTAGAACCAGTTTTTGAGAAAATTGTAAAAAAAGTGAAAAATTAAACGAATAAACTACTACTTCCGGTTGACCGATTTTGATGAAAATGTTCGTGGCTGGTCCGGTAGTGGTATGTAACTTAAGTTTCAAGTTTCAAGTTCGTACGATGTTCCGTTCTTGAGATATTTTGTATACACACACACACAGACACACAGACCAATCGCTAAAAACATGTTTTTTGGGTTCAGGGGGTCTGAAAACGAATAGACCCGGTGAAAACTCGATTTTGAAAAATCGACATGAAAACAATACTTTCCTTCCTATATACTCATATAGGCAAGAGAAAGTAAAATGAGAGGCTTTTACTTTCTGTAAAACGACAAGATAGGTTTTTGGGACTATTTATAAGATTACTGCAGCCTAAAAACTAATTTAGCTTTGTCATGCTGGCGTTACAATTATACAGATTGTTTACCATAATACGTATGCATTACCCTGTGAACCAATCCGTGCAATAAGAAGCTAAACACAACAGGTATTTTACCAATATCTTCTCAGTAACATTAATTTATTTGTTTCGTGAAAGAATATTATTTTTAATTTTTAGGATCCGATTCAAGCATAATATTTACATATTTTCTTTTTTACTTTCTCTTGCCTATATTAATAATATAGGCTATAGGAAGGAAAATATTGTTTTCCTGTCGATTTTTCGAAATCGAGTTTTCACCGGATCTACACGTTTTCAGACCCCCTGAACCCAAAAAACATGTTTTTAGCGATTGGCCTGTGTGTGTGTGTGTGTGTGTGTCTGTGTCTGTGTGAACAGAGTATCTCAAGAACCAAACATCGTACGAACTTGAGACTTGAAACTTAAGTTAGATACCACTAGGTGACCCGACACCAACATTTTCATCAAAATCGGTCAACCGGAAGTAGTAGTTTATTTTTCACTTTTTTGCGATTTTCTCAGAAACGGCTCCTACGATTTTTTTAAAATCGCCTTATTTAGTAAATTGTTTATGCTCTACAAGATATCGCGCCATGTCTGCTGTATTCTTGTTGTTGTAATTCTTGTTTTTACGTAAAAAAATTGATTTTTATAGATTGCGGCTTTAATATGCATTTAATTGCAAAAATGTATATAATAAAAGTTGTAGAGGATTGAAAATCTTACAACATTAATTTTAAACACTTTTTGTTTAACGCTTAATTTAGCGGTAATTAGCAATTTTCTGTTTTTTCACGAAAACGTGTAAAAATCGATTTTTTAAAGATTTCAGCCTTAGCATGCATTTTACGACAAAAGTGTAAATAAAATTTATAAGAAATTAAAAGTTCTACAACTTTTATTTAGAGCATTTTTCTCGACAGAGCCTAGTTTAGCGTGAAAGTGATTTTCCGTATTTTTAAGCCAAACTGAGGTTGATTTTCATTTTGCGTCTTTCACTCATGATTAAAATAAGGTTATGTTTATTAAGGTCAGTTTTTTGTTTGTTTCTAATGTTTTATTACTATTATTAGGTTTATAGTTAATTATTTGCATTGGAAAGGAAAGTTGTGTGAGTGTTTCACATCAGATTTTTGTAACTAATTAATTATCCTAAATTTTCAACAATTCTAAGAACCTTACAAACTCATTATTTACCTTTGTACAATATATATTTTATTACTTATTATGATAAAAACCATTAACAAACACACATCCATTAAGACTAAAACTTTTTAACATCTATTTCTTCCGCTCTACATAACTTCATGACGGGAGTAAAAGAATAAATACCTACATTTAGACCTGCAAAGCTAAAGAAAAGTAATTGCAAAAAATGAAAACTATAGTAAGAATGTAACATACAATTATTTTTCATTGTAACTAGTAATTTAGCAAACTAAAAATAACATAGAAAATTGATTTTAATGGCACTTTTTCCTGAACGCTAAATTTACAGGCAAATTCTACTACATGGTGGATTGAAAAAAAGAGGATACGTTTCTGTACAAAACCATGGTAATAGTAACATTTTAATGGAAGGACAAGTTGTCAGGCTTACCGCGGTTTTTTATTATAGTTTGTGAAAGCTAATCTAAAAGTGAATTCTAAAATACTTATAAAAATCTGTTGTGAAACACTCAAATGACTTTCTCTTGCCAATGCAAATAATGATCAATGTAACCTAACATTAGTATTAAAACGTTAGAAATAATATGCATATTAAGGCCGCAATCGTAAAAAAAACATTGTTTTCTACGAGAGAACAGCCTTCTCAAGAATTTCAGCGGTCGTGATGCCTACCCTATCTTGTAGAACATAAAAAATGTAGTAAATGAGGTAATTTTTTAAAAAAATCGTACAGGCCGTTTTTGAGAAAATCATATAATAGTGAAAAATGACACGAATAAATTTTTACTTCCGGTTGACCGATTTTAATGAAAATTTTCGTGTCCGATCTGCTAGTGGTACCTAACTTCAGTCTCAAGTCTCAACTTTGTACGATGTTCCATTCTTCAGATATTTTGTCCACACACACACACACACACACACACACACACACACACACACACCCACACACCAACCCTAAAAACATGTTTTTTGGGTTCAGGGGGTCTGAAAACGTGTATATAAGGTGAAAACTCGATTTCGAAAAATTGACATGAAAACAATACTTTCCTTCCTGTAGATTCATATAGGCAAGAGAAAGTAAAAATATAAGGCGAGAATGCTTGTTCAACCTCACCGTAACCTCTTACTACACCAAGGCGAAACCAGAAGATTGAGTTCAATGTAGATTTTTTAGGCTTTAAACGTCAATAAAAGTAGCATCACGGTTTTTAGAATATCTAAAATGTGCCACTCACTTTAAATGAGAGTAAGAATGCCCAAATTTCTAAAAGAGATTTTATCTGAAAGTCTTTTGCCACAATTTTGTGTCAATCTAATTAAGCTCACAAGCTTAATTAGTTTTACGTGAATGAGAGTCACAACTCTCATTCACGTAAAACTTCTGGGTGTGTTCCATTCCATTTCCTCTAATTTAGAAAAATTACTAACAGAATTTCTGATTCCATTAACTGTTGCGGCCATCCGTTCAGATACTCATGCGGTTTTTTTTATAATAAGCAGTAGGCTAACCCAAAAACTTAAAACACTATAAACTTAGGTTAGAAAAGTATTGCTTAGCTAGAAAACATTTCAACAAAAAGTTTTCTGCCGTTCTTCGTTAATAATCTTGAAAATTTGTATAAATTTCTCAATAAACTAGTAAAATATTTTCAGGAACCTGGAAGAATGCTCTACAAAAACCAAATAGTAAATTTATTTATTTAGTAGTTTTAGTTTAGTTCAGGCCAGCCCAGTTAGTCAGCTAACCGAAAATCGCTATTCATTGTTAAATAACACGGCTTGGGCGAGTGACTTTGTATGGTGACCAGCTGATACCCACCCATCAACAAACAACACTAGCAGGCCCTGTTTAAAATCATCTCAACTCCGTGTGAAGAAACCCAGCAGAGAAGTGGCGATCAAATTGGGAGATTGCCAACGTAGTGTAACGTTCCAGATAACAAATCAAAGATACCTAAAAAATTATATAATAATGTTTTGCTAACGCATTTTGCTTTAATGTATTTTAAAATGTTATTAATACAAATAAAATTGTGTTTTTTCTTGCGGTCTATAATAACTTGCGCCAAAACGAATAAAAATTGAGAAATTATCTCTCGACCCAAGAAACAAACCTCTTCTGTAGAAATTAAAAGGAATTCTAACTAAATCTTGGATGATTAACTACTTGGTTTGGTACTCTTTAGTTTTAATAATGGAATACGTAATTTTAAGTTATTTAGTCAACTGTCAAAAAACCATATTTTCATTACGAGTTACTAAGTCCTTAAATATTTTTATCACAGTAACTAATAACCTATTATATGTATGCCAAATAATAGTTATAATTTCAAATATTATTTAAATTATTCACAAAATAAAACATATTGAGCAATATGTACCCATTTATTATTTCCTTATTTATAAACCGTACGTTTCTTCTTGTTTTAGGAAATAATGTATTGGTTTAAAATAGTAACAATATTATCTGCTATTACTATTACAATAATTTCCGTTCAAGGACAAAATAGTACAAATACAACAGCCACAAATCCAGATGATGACGACGATTATTTCAACATGGAACCACCTAAATTAGACGGAAATCCAAATGACACTGAAACAGTTTCAGTTCTTTTAAACTTTGGTCAGGAGCGTCCTACGACAACAACTAATGCTCCACCGAAAAAAAAATGCGAAAATGGCAAGAAATGGATTAACGGAAGATGTCGTTTACAATTTGGTGTAACGACAGCTAACTGAACTGGCAAACTTCTCATACAAACAATCTTTATACATATATAATTTCTTTTTTTAAACTGAAACATAATATTTTATACATAAGTTTTAGACAGCTTAATTTGATCTAATATAGGCTTCAAACTAAATATCTGTGATTAATTATATACTGTTTAATTTTGTATTGTCTTTACAATATACATTGATACAAAATAAATTATTGTGACCGATTAACTTATTTTTTTGACTATACAAGATATTTTTATTTGCAACTTTATAAAATTAACACCAAGCTATTTGACAAAAAAGGATACAAATAATGACAAATTTTAAGACTTTTAGGAGATCGCTGCTCATTGACAGTACTCCAATCATTAAGTTAGTTCATTATTTTGTTAATTATTTACTTATTGTATTTTGTTTTTCGTTAATTTTGATGTCTCATGATACCTTTACTCCAGAGTCGTTTCAGTCTTCGTATAGGGGTAGTTGGTAAATCTGATGTGTCTAGATCAACAATGAGCTGGTTCTAAATTGTGTAATTTCTTTTTAAATCGTACGTATGTGCGTAGGAACACATTGTTGCTGTATGGGATCAACTAAGTCTGTGTGTAGTGTACCATTCGTTACGTAAAAGGGAACACTAGTTATCTGTCTTAACTTACTTATTAAATGTGAACTTATTGAAATTTCCATTTAATTTCACTACCCATAATCATGGATGTTTACTGTTAGAGTAAGGTATGGTTAATTAGTGGAAAATGCAGGTGTTCAAGTTATTTGTTATGAGATAAAACAACTGGCCAAATAAAAATACAATATTTATTTTCATCACTCATCCTGTTACTGTACAGTATGAAAATATTTTTTTTTCTACCAAAGTAAACTACGAATAAAAATAAACTCTAGTTTAAGTTTTTCGTTTACACCAACACTAAAAATTACAAAACTCAGTTTTGTAACTAAAATAACAGTAATTTATTTGGTACTGAAATGGTATAGGTAAATTACATATTATTCATTCTATTATTAAATTCTTCACAAAAGATCAAAGTTTTAAAAAGGCCAGTGTACTAGATTTTCCTTACCAGTTTGCCTGAATTAAATCTTTTAACCATCCTATCGAAATTGAAGAAACAAAATTTGTTACAAAAAAATCTCAATTCACTATGAACTGCCGATTAAACCAACTCTTATTTTCAATCAAATTAATCTTAATAGGCCTTATATTTTATTAATATAAAAATAAATTATTAAATCTTAAGTTACATAATATGTCACATATGCATTCCATCTACTCACAGTCAAACAAAAATTTGCGTCTTTCTCCATCTTAATAAAAAATTGGAATCGTCAGGACCCAAAAAGAAAACCTGAAGAAGAGGAAGAAGAAGAAGTCTTTTATTATCCGCAATAACCAGAATATCACACAAAATCAAACCTGCTGCGTGCTGTATTCTTCAAGATGTATCATTAGACATGTTTACTAAGAGTTCATTTAACTCTTTGTAAATAATTAGAAAAACAGTTAAAAAAATTGTTCATATCAGACTTACTTTTTTGTTTAGTTCAGTTGTTTATGGTAAATTGCTTAAGTTTCTGTTTACAAAATTATATTTTTACGGTGGAAATAGATCCAGGCGAGACATGCAGAAGGAAAATCTTTGGAGTCATTTGTTTTAGTTTATGAAAGCCGCGTCAAATATTAGGTCATTAGTGACTACAGTGGTTTGTGGTACAGTATCGACAGGTTTTTAACGTTTTATAATTTTTCCGGTAATAATTGATCTTGGGATCTTCACTTTACAGTCTAGCGCTCTGTTCTTGGTACGTTTGAGGCAGCCAAAATTTTGAAACAATGGAAAAATAACCAACATAATGAGCAGAATTCCATTGTGTTATTGTTATGCTGTGTACCTGGGTACCCTGAGCTGAGGATTACGCTCAGGGTTGAAATATTTGCAGTTTTCTTTTCATTTACTTCTTCGGAGGGGTCTCTGATCAAGTAAAAGCTTCTAAAATGTTGGATGGTAGAGGAGAGTGCATTTATTGTGCCTCCTGAACTTCTTAAGATATTTATGCGTCGACTTCCCAGTGTAGTAGTTTTTCTTACAAAGAATAAATAATAGAATGTCCATATTAGAAGTGAAGTGTAATAACTATTAGATACAAAACTGGTTTGTTAGATTTGCTGAATGTGTTTGGCTGCTTGGCTTGGAGCGTTTTGGAAAGTCCATAATTGGGCAGATTTAGCGTTTGGGGTGTTACAGGATTGTGTACCAATAAGTGGTTTAGAGTTTGATGTTGGTATACCCGTTTATGCAACATTATGGTTGACAGATGACTAACTTGGAAGCATCATCTGCGTACGAAACGTTTAGAACTTAACCGCCACCAGAAGTTACACTTCTGCTTAATTAACCCTCGATCAAGATTGAACCTCCGCTTCAAGATTTTAATATACAAATCCCTATTAAGACCAATCTGGACTTATGGTGTCCAGCTCTTTGGAATAGCGGCAGAGAGTAATTTAAAGTCGATCCAAGCCTTTCAATCAAAATTCTTAAGACTTGCTTCTGGTGCTCCTTTTTATGTAAGTAATAAAACCCTCAACGACGATTTCAAAATTCCTGTAGTAAAGGAGCTTTCAGCGTCCTTGTATAGTACATTTCACGGAAGACTAAATGACTATCCAAACCAACTAGCCCGTGATCTAGCTACAAGAAACTTTCCAACTGTGCGTCGTTTAAAGCGAAAATGGAGAAAAGACCTCTTGGTCTGAATAACAGACAATACCCTTAGTTTTGAACGGAGAATATATTACTGGGTACCTCTTCTCCTTAAAGTGAAATTCCCCTCCGCCATTTAAAACTCAAATACGGAAGTTGTGCAGCTCAATGTACAGTACCGTAATAAAAAATTAAAGACAAAAACAGAATTTGATGTTGGCATACCCGTTTATGCAGATTAGTTTTATATTTGATAATGTAGGCCTATGAGTAAGTATCGACTTGTCTGAATAGAGATTTGGTGAATGGATTTGACTATACTATACGGTAAAGATCTTGGAGTACATTTTTGAGTTTTCCAATTTCTGGATGTAGTAGGTTACCCAGGAAAAGCAAACGATTTGTTGGATATCTGTGCTTAGACTATCATTTCAGTACTTAACATACATTTGGAGTAGCAGGTACTCGCATATATAGATTGTTGTACGAATAATCTTCATTAAAAAGTTTTAAATAATTGAATTCTGTAAAACTACTTACATTAAACGTTTACAAACATTTCTCAAATACTCTGGATCAAATTTAAATTCCCAATTATAATATTAGACTACTTTACAGTAGCTTAAGTCTTATTACTCTTTTATCACTTGATTATTTGATTATTATGGGTTTTTATTTGTTTGTTTAGTAAGCAATATATATATTATATATATAATTATATATTTCATTTAAAATCAACCAGTTTTCTACATAATTTAGTGTAGATTTAGACAGGTTATTCTGGCAGAAATCACGTATATAAGAGAGCGCAATAGCTGAAAAAACTTGCTTTGAGATCTTTTGAATTGCTATACGTTTTTATGAAATTATTTGTTTATGAGGTAAACTTTACTAATAAATCATATTTAGATACCTTTTATTGTTTTTCATTACTTTCCCAAAAAAACAATATAATTTCTTAAATATTTCTCGTTAAAATTTAGAGCATTATTCTAGCGCAAGCTAGTATAAATATTTTTCAGTTTATTTTAAGTCGTCTCAACTGTTTTGATTATAAGTGAGGACTGTGGGTTATCGGTATGTTTTAACGTGAAGAAATTTTGTACCCGAGCCGGGAATAGATTCTGGAATCTTCCGACTGGCAATGCAGTGCCGTCCAGGGCTCTAAGCATTGGGCCACGGAGGAGGCCAGTATAAACGTAGCCTACATGAAACTTTTTCACTTCATCTATAAATAAGTACAACTGCAAATGATTTAATCTGCAGTAATTTTGTTAATTAAAATTGTTTAATATCTTGCTTTTAATTTCGCTGTATTTTCTCGGAACTGTAGCTACTTAAAATGTTAATTTCGTGGTTAATTTAAAGTTTGTTTACCAGTAGTACCTCCATGAATACAGACAGCTATCCATGTATAAAGTGTCCACATTTTTGGAAACTAACTACCATTTTGGTAACTTAGTAAAACCAAAGTTTATTCCATAACTTGTGCTGACCAATTCTAAAATTGTGGATTTATTTATTCACAGAAATATATTTTTAGCGTATAGTAAACAATCACACATTCTGTAAAGAATTTATTTAGTTGCAATTTTGTCCCACCGGGTAGATTTAGCAATGAGGTCGTCGCCGTAAGTCAGCTGTTTAACATCTTATAAGCGAGTACTGTGGGTTATCGGTATGTTTTAATGTCTAAAAATGCTATACCAGAGCCGGGAATAGATTTTGGAATCTTTCGATTGGCATTGCAGTGCCGTCTAGGGTTCTAACCATTGGGTCACGGAGGCGGGTAATAAAAACTCATATAAATCTTTTTGATTTTATCTAGAGATAACTATAAAAAAATGACAGCTTAAGTTTTAGAAAATGTTTTACAGATGATTTTCGGAGACGAAGATTCCGTGCTTCAAATCCTAGTAAAGGCTTTTATACGGATTTGAATAATAGACAGGGGTTACCGTTGTCTTTGCTGGTTGGGGTTAAATTTACCATACTCACTCAGGAATGGATGACCTAAGTCAGTACAAGACTATCCCTTATTTACACTTAATACATAGCATCCTCATCTCATTGGGTCATGGGTTGCTTATTGTTCCTAATTGAACAGATCGCGACGTAGCCTACACATAGACCCTATTAGGGACAAAACCGTAATTTTGAACGTTTTGAGTATAAACTTAATATTTATTAGCCAGCGATTATGTAAATACTGTATGGTTATTTCTGTAAATTATATTATTTCCTAGAGATATATTTTTTGAGTCTTATCTGTTTGTACGATACTTTTAAGGCAAAATTAGCCACCCACAAGTCGATGTGCTAATAACTAAATACCGTAGATTTTAAAGTAGACACATTCTTTGCATGAGAAGTAGTTTAATGGCCCTTCAATAAACGTGATTGTAGGCCAATCAACTAATAAATTTCAATATTTTAACGAATTTTTATTTAAATAATGGCTCTAACCTGCTGCTTTTTAGTGTAATACAAAACTTTTCTCGAGTTAAGTTAGCAATGACGTACGTGGTATGGAATCACCAGAAGGATCAGGATGAGAAAGTTACGAATTCAAATCGAGTACGGCGTCATAGCGATTTAAAGGTTACGTCGCACAAGCAAACAAGCTATAATAAAATTCAAGAACAAATAACATTGTTTTATTTAATTTTATAAAGCAATCACTCACAACACGTATGGCATAATACAAGTGATTTGTATATTAAGTAGTAGTAGCTAGCATTTTTATCAGTTTAGTCATGCCATCATTATTTTCTTGATCAGAAATATTTCTCAAATAAGAACCAGTCATATCCTTAAATAGATTTGAAATAAGTTACATGAATTAATGTTGTCCAACTTTTATTTTTCATTGGAACTGCGTATCACTTTATACCAATACCTACACACAAGCGAAGGCTCATGTACACATCAGCACTCAATAAATAAAAATCTAGTAGCTGCACTTTGCTGGATTTTTTTGGCTAGAATTTTAAAATAGACCCCTAATAGTAATTGTTTCCTTAAGTCGTTAGTAAATTACAGTATGTCCAAAATTTATTGCCGCATCAACTGGAATAGCGATACAAGTACAGGGTGTTTCCTAAAACTGTTAAACATTTTGTTCTTCTTATGGAGAAAAATAAATAAAAAATTCAATCATAATCTGTTACATTGTTTGTGAGTTACCTTCTACTTGTACACGAGAGACGAAGAGAGGTATGATCTCAGCTCTATAGCTACGCGCGCCAATTGAGATAGACAAAATTGAGATTAACTATGTATTGTTACAACTCAAGACAACTTTATACCAGCTGACTGGGTTGGTCCGGAAAGCTATAAATATATGACCACCTCCGTGGCCTAGTGCTTAGCGTGCTACGCTGCAAAGCGGAGGCTGTGTTGGATTCCTAACTAGGGTCTGGAAAATTATTATATCTTCAAACCCATCGTTCCTTAACTCATAGTAGTCCCTAATCATCAAGATATTAATGTGACTTTTTAAAAAATACAAAATCCTTTACATTTTTTAACAAAGATAACAATATTAAGATGTGTTAATCACGAGCGAGTCCTCTTTTGACTATTCTCTGCTTCGTCGAAATGATTATAGCAACTGAATTCATTTTAACCCTAGAATGGCCAAGATCCTGCGCGTAACATGGATGATCAAGGGGGATCCTCTAACCCAAGGATCTTTCCTCTATTAACATGGATTTGGTAGGTTGGTAATTCAATAAATCAACATTTCTTTTAGTAAAAAAGGTATATTTGTAAATAAAAAATAAATTTTTATACATACGTATTATTAAAATTTTAATGAAAAAAGACGATTTAAAAAAATATTTAAACAAGTTAGGCCTATTCTGTACCGCTGTTTACAGCAGAGCATTCATGGCAAACTAATTTTTTGAGACAATGCTTATTGCAAACACGTTTTTTACATTGTTCACAACATTGCTTTACTTCCGATAGAGATGAATATTTAATTTTTTGGTAGATGCATCTTGTGAGCACAAAAAACAACTCTATGAGGCTTCACGTGCAAATTGATATTGTTTATATTTTAATTTATTGCCAGTTACATCTTATTCTAGGGCTAAAACTATTGTTTGTCTGTCGAATAGACAGGCAAGTAAATAAAGGATTTGTTGTTCTAAATAGGAGTGTTTTCAACTTAAAGTATTAAATATACCATAAAACCTGGCGATGAATAAAACTGGATTTTATATCAATAAAAAATTGACTCTAAATTGAATATAATACTATGTCTTATAACTATGTTAAAATACACTATTCACATAATTTGTTCAGTTTTATATTTATTACGAATAAAATGAAGACAAGATTATAGGAAAAAGTAAGAGTTTAAATTACCAATATATAGGCCTAAGTCTGATGGATGCCTTTATGTTGTACAACCATTGCCCAGCAAATTTTCGTACAATTAGAGTCGTTTTTTGTACGCTTAAGTAAAATTTTAAATTTAACTGCTGCAGTAAACAGATTCAAGTCAATCTGGTTGTATGTCATGTACCACGGTACAGATGTTACAGCTCAGAGGACTTTAGATTGAAAATTATGAATAATTTGGACATTTGAGTCACTGTATGCTCCCCATAACTTGACGCCGTAGGTCTAGACTGGTTTAAGAACGGTTTTATGAATAAAAACGTTTGCTTTGAAGTAATAATTTTGATTTTGGTCCAAATATCAAAAAGATTTTTGACTAATGTCTAAATGTTTATAAGGACATGCGTAAGTTAATATAACCTTGTTTTTTTTTACCTAGTCACATAACGGTAACCTGTTACGAATACATTTTAATAAAAAAATTATAGTATTTTTTTATTTTACTACATCTGCAGACAATTGGCTTCATAGATATATTACAACTAGCTATTGCTACTGAGCTATTCGCGGGTTTATTTCTAGCCTTGGAGTGTTTGCCTTAAAACTAGGTTTGTAAACACTAGCGTTTCAAAACGGTAGGTAAATAAGAAGTATTAACAATAAAGCCACATTAAGATTGTATTAAGTCAAAAACCGGTTTTCTTAATATCACAGGAACATTTCTTTTGCAATTTTTTACAAATATTTGGTTATTGAAATTTGTGTAGTAAATTTAATGTATCGTATTTATCTATTGATCGTATACCTGTAATAACAACCTAATACCTGTACAGCCTATATCTTTTCGTAACATATCCTACTAAATAAATTACTGTTGTTTTAGTTCTTCCTGGTAGGTATTTCCTTAATTGTTTCTGTAGTTTTTTTAATATTTCAAACCATATCTCTCATCCATTTTTTTTTTTATTTTTAGGAAATGATACTTCCGTTACAATTCCTAACGATATTTATTGCAATAACTGTTGTGGTTCAAGCAAATACAAGCAAAAATGACTCGGTCAATTCCTTAACTTCTGATGATATTGACTATTTCGCCGTGGAACCTCCTACATTCGACGGTGAATCGAATGATACTAAAACAGTATCAGTACTAAACATCTTTGCTCAAGAAAGAATCTCAACTACCAAAAGACCTCCATGCCCAAATGGAAGGATATGGTTACATGGGGTATGTCGAAAACCCCATCGTGTATCACCGCATAAATAGAACAGTTGTATACCTTGATTCTAGTAGTTTAATTCAGTTTAGTTTTAGTCTGAAGTTTCATTTAAACTTTTATGAGAATAATTACTCGAAAGATTTGTATTAATAACAAAATCACCAGCTTGGTGGGTAATAAATTTGTTATAACAAAAATAATATTATTACTGTCATTCCTTTCTCACTTTTCATTCAATAGATATGATTGGTTAAAAAACCATTACATTCGATGAGTTGTAAAATAACAAGTTTATTTTTACGTAGTTTTTTTTAAGTCGCATCAATAGCTCGGTTATTATCAACTACGGTATGTTATGTATTAGTGAGTTTTAACTTGTGAAAATTTCCAGACACTAGCCAGGAATCGAACCCGGGACCTCTGCGTTGTAGGCTAGCGCGCTACCACACCGCTACGGAAGCGGCCAAAAAGATTTTATTCGAAACCCGACGTGAGTTAAATTTATGTAAAGATGATTAGTAATGAGAAAGGAATATTCACCTGGAATATTCTACTGCTAACACATCAAAATAACACGAAAGACAAAAGGTCTTCAGAGATTTTTATCTACTTCCAAATAGGATAAAGTGTTAAATTTAGTTAATAAGTTTGGCTCACGAAACCCACTAATTCTTTAATTTTGTTCAAGACGCAAAAAATTGTCCATTTAATGGCGTTTATTAAATTATACGAGTAGAATAAAATAAGAATAAAATTCTTCAATCCGTACTACCGTTTGAATCATGAAATAACTTCTTGGTAGTTAATTTTTGTTTCTTAATACTTCTAAAAAAAAAAATTAGCCGCCTCCGTAGCATAGTGGTAGCGAGTTAACCCACAACGTGGAGGTCCCGGGTTTAATTCCGGGGTCTGGAAATTATAACAAGTCAAAACCCGCCGTGGTCGCTAATATCCAAGCTGTTGGTGCAAATTTAAATGAACTAAAAAAAACAAAAATTTTGCTTTAGAGATTTTTATAAAATATTGCTGGTTTAGATAACTGATTTTTTTAAATTGCTTCTCGTTTGGTTTAAAAAATAAGGCTATTAGATAAAAAATTGTCCCCAGGTTGAAACACTTATAAAGATACATAGTAGCCTAACTGATATTTTTGATTTATCAACAATAAATTATATTTTCCCAAGAAGTCTGAAAGATACAAGAAGTTCATTAAAATGTGTTTATAGAAGTATAAATTACAGAACACGAGTTCAATCGTCCGTATTGTAAGATAGTTAGAATAAATAAACATACTAAAAAGTAAGAATAATTTTTGTGAGGAAAAGAGCAAACGATAGTGAAAAGATGTCGCTAAATTTCAGAGTTTTCCTTTGCCAAATCAGAGGTCAGTAATTGCACGTTTGCTTCTGTAGGATATTAACTTACACGATTTATAACCGTGTAATTAGTTATTTCTATTATAAAGATGATTTTACTTAATAATTTTGTCAGTTATCTAATCAAAATGAAAGGCATTTTGATTAGATAAAAAGAAAAGTTGAATTTAGTGTTCCAAGCACACGCACTCGAACTGTTGTACTCATGAGGACTGCAGCTGATGATTCGAAGTGGATATGAATAAAAGAATTGCCAAAGTATCAGCTAGAATGTAATTTCTCGTGGACTAATATACTTCACTCAAAAAAGAAAGACATTATACGTATGTCTCTGTTTCATACAAGGATGAGTAGCCTGCAACGTCGAAATAATAAATCAGATACGTTCTTCTCTTTTGGCCTAAAACTAACGCAAATTGCGGGTTTATTTCTCGAATCAGTTCAACAATTAAACCTGCAATTCGCAGTAAAACATCGCAAAGTATAAATCATGCATAGGATTCAGTCTAAAGTACTTAGTACAATCACAGCATCGCCTTAGTACGTAATAAACAACATACTGCGCAGAGATTTAAACATTCCTACAACTAAACAAGAAATTCACACATTCAGACTACAAAATACGAAAGGAGACTTAGATCAAACACAAATCATTTCGATTTATTTTCCAATGACAATATAACAATATGATATATTTTTACAATGTTCCTAAATTGGGAGATTTTCTTCAGTCATGTCATGTAAAAATCAAACTCGTCTGCTTGTTAATTTGTATAAGAATATATTGTAGATTTTGCTGTATTGAAAAAAAACATTCACTTCAACAGCCATGGTTTTTAGGCACTACTTTGCGGAATCAGAGGTTTCTAATGTGTAATAATTTCCAGTTCTAGTCAAGAATTGAACTCGGGACCTTCCAATTGTCTACGTACAAGACAGTTTAGGTTCTAACCACTAAGCTACGGACGCGGCCGATTAGAAGACGATGCAGGTATTGAAGCATATTTATGAACGGCTGGCAAATATATGCCAAACACATTCATAATGAACCAATACGAAGTTATTCATGAACGACAAACAAAAGTACAAAAGGCAGACTCCGTGCCCAGATCTCATAATTAGAATGCAAAGTTGAAGGTTGAGAGTTCATTTCCTGTCTAGCATCTAAAAATTGTAATACGTTAAAACCCGTCCTTCCATAATGCACCGTAGTTGCTAATATTTATTAGTTGTCGTTGATGTCCTTAAAAAACTCAAAAGTCTATTTAACTTATCAAAATTAATAAAGTTAAATTAAAAACATAATAATTTTTGTTTGTTTAGAAATACCAAGACAATTTTAAGTAGCCTGTATCTTATATGGCATTGTCTAAAAGTAAACATTTGAAGTACCGTACAAATTGTAACTAACGAATAACATTATGCAGTAGTTCGTTCCGGGGGATACCAGAAATTAATGCAAATACAGGTAAGTAATTTTTGTCTGTTTACTTCATAAGCGAGAAATAAATCTACGGTCGTCATAAATAATTCAATACCTTACTACAGTAATTTATAATTTTAGAGCCTGATCCCTTTAAAGTTAAATAAGGTCATGAAACACTGTTAAGAACCTAATTTAAACTAGTCCAGCCCTTGGTAACTCTTTGGTTAAAAATTTAAAAATTTTCGTTTAAAACTAATGTCGGTAATACAAGTCTACGTCGTGTCTAACATTATTTCACGAAAGTAATTCACTTAAATAATTTTTAACGATCTTTATTTAATTCTACAGCATTAAACATTGTTAATATCATCTGACAGAGAAAGTAATATCCTGGGACATCAAATTTTTGTTCTTTTTAAGACAGGCTTCTATGTCATGTCCGCATCTCTTACGTACTAAACAACTCTGCCTTAGGCTAAATGTTCAGCAGGGTGTTAATGAGATGTTTTAAATAACAGAATAATTCTCGTCACAACAATGGGGACTTGTTTCAAACGTCTACCTTTCTTTAGCACGTAATAGTGTACGTGATCCCAAGCTCTTCTCCCTTACAATCATGCTATTTCTAGACCATTTACTCAGTTTTATAAATGTAGCTTAAATATTTAACAGTTGTACATCCTATTTAATTTCCTTTGGAAATGTTATAATTATTGTAATAGTTTTCAGGTTGTACATTTTAAATCCTGTGAAAATGTAAGAGATAACCTAATTTAATTATTTATTTATTTATAAAGTAGCCTAATCACTGAAAAGACTATTTTTTTCCGCTGTAGATACAGGGTTATAATCTTTGGCAAAATTCTCTGTACGTACAAGAGTAAATAAACGATTTATGTTTTATAGGAATTAAGTGATGGTTTCGAAATTTTCTCATCTTGATGACGTTATCTGACCAGAGGCAGGTACCATGTTTGTATCCATTTCATTTTGTTTTTCGCCAGCATTTTAATTTCTTGTTAGATCATACCCGATTTTAAATTGTCTTTAGTCTTTATGACGTCCTTTTCTAGTCGCCCCTTTATCGATCCTTTTTTACTTATAATACACAATATATTTCATAGATTAGCGCGTATATTAAGTCTAGTTAACACATGATAAAACGTAATTGGAGTTATTTAAAATTCCTTCCACGATTATAAAGCTACAATACGGGAAATAAATAAAACGGGTATAAGTCAGTAATATAAATATTAATTCTAGTAGGTAAGTCGTGTACTAACGATTGCATGCTTGAATGAGAATAGAAATTCACGGAAAACTAATGACAAATTACTTATTTGTTTGTTTAAAATATCTTCTTAATAAAATATGCAATTTTCAAAACAATTGATTTGCATTATAATTACGTGATCAAATTCAATAATGTGCATTGTTCGACGTTCCAAATAATTTTTATTTTTGTTGCGTAAGCGGCTCTTAAAGATTATTGCGTTCCTAAACGGCTGTAGATTTTTAAGTGGCAAATGTAACCTCCCTTGTAACCTAACTTCTAAAACCTGTACCTTACTACATGTAGACCTAAGGATTAAAAACTGTGACTTCGAAAATTTACATGTACAAAACAGTCATAAAACGATTCTGGAGTTACGAAGCATAATTATGGGGTTCTGCTTAACCATCACAAACAAAATGTATTAAGGCAATACAGAAGAAAATATGACGTACAATAACACGTCCCTAGTACGTAACCAACAGTTACTACGTAACTATATTACGACTTACTTTTACCATACATCACAGATCTAACAAAAGACCTTTAAAATTCATTTCAAACTGATTTCAAGCACACACAAATTTTTTCATACAACAGGTACATTTTCGACACATACCAGGTAATTCGCGTAGAAGGCTCCAGCGCCGATGGCCAACAGACCTTCTAGAAAGAAGTACCAACCATGCTTGTTGGTGCTGACCACCAACAAGTCTGTACAGGTGTTTAATTCTACAACTTAAACTTCAAATTTGCTAATTTTTATTCTATTGATTTTACATAAACGTAATAAAAAATTAAAAAAGGGTATTCCTAAGATGAATTTAAAATTGTATATACATGAGTTTACGTGCATAAAAATATTAATGCCTAATCATCAGTAACAAATAAAAATCTTAAAAAACGGTAAATAAAAATAAAAATAGGCCGCCTCGGTAACGTAGTAGTTAGCACGTTAGCCTACCACGCGGAGGTCTCGGGTTCGATTCCCGGCCAAGAATTTTCACAAGTCAAAACCCACAGTTACAGTCACATAATCAAACGTAGTTGGTAATGAACAAGCAGTTGATGCGACTTTAAATAAAAAAATTAAATAAATTCTACACAACTATCGTTAGTATTGCGTCCACCTACAACCAGTTTCATTGCAGCTCACAATCTACAACAGGTAAGTAAGCTACATTTAAGCAACTTTTTGGTTACTGGTAATTCTTATTTTCTGTGTTCATTTAATAGAATTTTAGGATCAGTTAGACTCAACGTTTATTGAGGACGTATATTTTGAAAACACTCAAAACAGAAATTTTCTTTAACAGAAGTATCAAGGCTTTCCACGGTTAGTTGTATATTACTTGTTGAAAGCGACCTTTAGTTAGAAAAGTTTAGTTAGAAAAAAGTTCTAGTTAAAAAATCCCGGATGTCAAAATGTACCATAAATTATCATCTATTACCGAATCAATTTTTTAGATGAATCATTGAAAACAGTGGCCAATAATTTGTAAACGTGAACCAGTTTTAATGGATTTTTTTTTCTAGAATAACTAAAGAAAATATAAATAATGTGATAAATCATCGACAAACATTGAAAAGCGGTCATGCAATATGTGTAAGAAAAAACTTTTTATATTTTGACAATATCAGATGTCTTTATATTTTTAGACAATTTGTTTATTGAAGTGTGAATAAATCGTAGGTCTAATGAAATCACACCAGACAAATTTTCAGTGTAGTTCCTGAACTAAAACAAACTTTCTAAATGTAACAAAACAAAAATAAAAATTAATTAATGGCTGAATAGTTAGCTATCCCTTGGCTAAGCCACAAATACTTGTTTCTTAATTCGCTAAACTCTGGTGTAATTAGACTTGCTTTGAACTTACAGGCTATCCCAGTCCGAAGTTTACTAGCTGAACCGGGTTAAATACTTGACATACAAAGATTAAAGCTTGACTAACGTGTCCTATCAAAGCTGCATCGACTCCTATTAATCCAACACTCGGTTAAATCAGTAAATGTTTCAGAAATATTACATCATATCCATAGTTTCTATGAACGTTTCACATTCGTGTATAAAATGATTTTGAAAATTTTATATTAACTCCAGGTGAGGTAGGTACTTCAGGGCTTTACTTAAAGTCCCCTCCCTCCGGATAGTAAAACTATAAAAACAAATTTTCCCAAAATCATGACACGACTCAAAAACTTGTACTACACTATAGAATAAGATTTTATCCAAAACTACGTAAAATGTACAGGATGATTCAGAACTTTACGGCCATCTCTCGGTAGTTCATTCTATACCTAAAAATAATAAAAAAGTTCATATAAACATAGGCCCGAGAAAGCTTCGTTAGTGAGTTATATAGGGTCAAAAAGTTTGCCGAGAATTCAGTAACCTTGGTGAAATGAGACCATATAGACATTTTTAAGGCTGTAACAAAGAGACAAATCTGATAGTTTCAAATATATTTTTAACTAATCAATTGAGTTAAAGTTGTCCCAGTAATGCAACTTCTTCAGTTTTAAAGATATCTTACGTAAAACACTAGAATTGGGACTAAAAAAAATAACACGTTTTTTTTAACTTGAAGATACTTGTTAAATAATAATTTAAAGTGTATTTTTTATTAATTAGATTTGTAAAAATTTAATTCTGAAAAGATTCATGTAAATTATTCAAGAGAAAATTGAATACTAGATTATTTAAATTTAAAAACAAAACAAACGTAATTATGAAAAAAATTAACTGCATGAAATACTCATAAATTTTGTCCATAGGTTGGAAATAACAGCTGGTTGTTCATTCAATACTGTAGGTTTACATAAAATTAATGAAATCCAGTTTACAAACAACGTAAAATTTAGTTATTAGTTACCTGTACAAAAGGTGCTCAAAGTGGCCTCCGTTTTGTTCAATACACAATTTCGGCTTAAAATAGCCACCATGGTCTCCCGACCTCACGCCATCAGACTTTTTTCTATGTGGTTGGATGAAGTCAATTGTTTATCAAAAGGAATTAACACACAAGAAGAGTTAAGGATTCGCATAATAGAAGCGGCAGAAACTATTAAGAATACTCCTAACGTTATGAGACGCGCTAGAGCAGAATGGATTCGTCGAGCGAAATTGTCTATCGAACAATATAAAATTAAAAACATTCTTTCCATTATCAAACCAAAAGTTTTGTTATAATGTTTAAAAGTTTAGACTATAATGACACTGTTGTAGATGTTCTAAAAGAAATTAAACATCTGTATAATGCGTAGAAAAAGTGAAGAAAATAGGAAAATATTGTAGGCCTATTGATTCCTTATCACATTTTTTTAATTTTTGCCAATGACAAGCTAATAAAGCAGGAGAAATGACACGTCTTTCTCTCCAAAGTAACGTTTCCTTACTAAGATCTGATCAAAATATATTGAAAGAAAAATTCAGAACAGAAAACAAATATTAATTTCGCACCCAGTTCTTTACTGACCAAAGAAGAAAAGAAAATGGTACTTTAACAGAAAAAATGAAACAATAGAATACTTACGTGTTGTGGGCTTAGGTCTTACAAACATAAGATGACTCACAGATATCAAAACGTTTGATACACTAGAGGAGTGTTTAACACATAGGCTTACTTAAAGTTAAACAGCTTAGAAGTTTAAATAAAATTTTTAAATTAAAAAAGTAAAAACTCTTCCCCATGCTGGGTGACCTACATTTGTGCAATAAAATGTAAATATTTTAAAATAACTTATTTTTATTTGCAGTAACTGCATCGATTTCTCTAGCGTTGGCATTGCAATGTTATTATGACTGTGGTTTACTTTTGTGGTCAGTATAACCCAGACTCTGACGTGACCTTAAAAATAAATAAATAAAAATTAATATTTACGTTACACTACTTGATTTCTAATCGATTGTTGAAAAGAGATAACAAATGAGAAACAACTAAAATAAATGAAACTTGGAGATACAATACGTATTTACTCAGAAAAATTATGCTTTATGTGTGTAAGGTATATACAGAAGATTACAGAGAGCATTTGTGGGAATGGGAGTTGTGAGGGTGAAAAAGAGTGAGAAAGACTAAACGAGAGAGAGATTTAGTGATCGAGGTACAGTACAATGTTAGGTTAAGACTGAAAAGGATGATGGAGGGAGGTAAAAGGTTGAAGACAAACCAAGTTGAGTTGCTCCCTCCTCCCTTCAAGAATCTTTCCCCCGGGGACCTCTTTTCCCGTATTCCATTATTGTTATTCCTCCTGTTTTCCATCCTTTTGTGCTCTCTCATAGTACACAGTAAGGCAATCCACTAAAAAAAGAAGTAATGAAGCTTTAGCATTCGGAAACCTTTATATCGTAAAGAGTAAGAATATTTGTTGAAAAAAATAAAAGAAAATGCTTACGTTCAAACGAATTCAAAATTATTTTAGTCTACTAAATATTTTCATTCAGATATGTATTAAATTTGAACACCTACATTTTTATAACGTTCCTAATATTATTCTCCACGTAAAAACAACTTTATTAGTACCTACTTATAAATTTACGGTTTCTTTGATGTTGCATAAGATACAGCATTAATATAATAGAAAACGTACAGATATGTGATTAATACAACTCTTTACTGCCTCCGCTGATGTCATTCGTAAACGAATATAAAAATCTGGTGTGAAACACTCACACAACCTTCTTTTGCCAATGCAAATAATGAACCACATAACTTACATTAGAAATTAAAAAAAAACTAACCTCAAAAAACATAACCGTATTTTAATCATGAGTGAGTGAATGATGCAAAATGAAAGCCAACCTTAGTTTGGCTTAATAATACGGAAAATCACTCTTTACGCTAAACTAGGCTCTTTAGAGAAAAATGCTTAAAATAAAAATTGCAGATCTTTTAATTTTATATAAATTTTAATATATACATTTTTGTAGTAAAATGCAAGCATACTAAGACCGAAATCTTAAAAAATCAATTTTTTAAAGATTTTCATGAAAAAAAAACCAGAAAATCACTAATTACCGTTAATATAAGCGTTATACAAAGAAATGTTTGTAATTAAAGTTATAGGTTTTTAAATTTTCAACAACTTTGATACACTACTGCCCTAAAGTGCATACTAAGGCCGCAATCTTAAAAAATACACCTTTTTCTACGAGAGCACAATCTCCCCAAGAATTTCAGCAAACATGGCGCCTACCTTTCATGTAGAGCAACAAAAATGTAGTAAATGAGGCTATTTAAAACAAAAAATTGTATGAGCCGTTTTGGAGAAAAATTAAAAACCACACGAATAAACTACTACCTCCGGTTGACCGATTTTGATTAAAATGTTCGTGTTGGGTCCTCTAGTAATATCTAACTTAAGCTTCAAGACACATACAGACCGATTGCTAAAAAAAAATGTTTTTGGGTTCAGGGGGTCTGAAAACGTGTATATCCGGTGAACACTCGATTTCGAAAAATCGACATGAAAACAATACTTTCCTTTCTATGTATTCTTATAGGGCAAGGGAAAGTAAAAATCAAGTCCCATCAACAAAAATGTCTAAGAGCATACAGTCCATTTTTGTAATAGCTCTTTTATTGTAATTTATTTAACAAAATTTCCTTTCTCGTAAACCTTTATTTTTACTACTGAATTTTTGCACTTGGAGATAAGTAAACCTCTTTTTTCCGATTCATAATTTCTAAGTTTACCAAATAATCCAAGAAATCCTTTTCAAAAAGTATTGTACTGTTATAAAAATATCTGATTAAAATTACAATTTACGTATTTATACCAATTTAGATACTGTCCATGACAAAATTGTAATTAGGCTTTAAAATTTTATGTTGTGTAGACATTTTACTAAAACATAATTTTTATTAAAGACTAAATTGCAAATCATTATTGTTATGATTTTAAATTAAGTCTTCCGCCTAATAACAGATGAAAAACTGCCGTCAAAGAATAGATTTGTTTTAAAACAGAAATTAAATAGTTTTCCAGATTAAAATATTCTGAACAAAATAGAATCACAGTCATATCAGAATCAACAATTCATTTGTGAAAATTTCAAATTTTAAACTCCAATATCTCGTTCAAAAATAATTGAGTTATATTACCAGTTTTTCGGAATAATAACTTTTTACGCACTCAAGTGATTACCAAGCTTTGTTTTTTTTAATTTCCCAAAATTTTATTCTCAGGGTCCTTTGTATGCAGAAGATATTTCTATGTTTTAAACGTTTTTAAAACTGTTCGTTTCAGTGTTGATCAATTTTAGAGAAATCTTTGTAAAAAAATAGTATTTAAAGGAAAGGAATACGGCAATCATACTAGGTGCTCTAGAATCAGATTTTTTTCAACTTGACAATACATAATTCTATTTAAATTGGTCAAAGCACACCCAAGTAACGGTTTCTAAAACTAGTTGCTGCTTCTCAACCCCTATCTAGATATCAGGGGATGAGAGTGAAATGTTGAAATAAATTTGACTTAAGATTTAACATAAATGTAGTAGCTGCATTCAGGTACAAAAAAATGTTTTTCCTAACTTGCAGCAAAAAAACGTTTTTCTAAGGTAGATGTCCACCCTAAGAAAAAAATCAGTCAGTATTAAGGCCTATGTATGCAGTGTTTTTTTTTTAAATAGTCAATCCGCGCTAAAAGCAAAAGCACAAAAATCCTCTTTAGATCTATCCACCATAGAAATAAAGAAATAAATTCCGTTCGGTAATGGAGGTAGCCACATCGTGTAGTGTACATTGCAGCACTACCTTATGTGGGTATAGCTACGTGAGTATTAGTATACGTTCGGGTAGGTATGTTATACCCGTATCCTGTGTTATATATAGATAATACAGAGTTTATCGAGGCCCTGGTAGGTCTACTGTGTGCTCCAGGATTGGCGGATATTGACAGGAAGAGGGTTAAGGGCGACCTACACAAGAGGTAATACAGATGTGACACTTGGTTCGGTGTAGGGGAATGCTGATAAGAAAACGAGTTAGCACTAAAGGGAAAGATGTATATATATATATATATATATATATATATATTATATATAAAATGTGTTTGTGTGTGCATGTGTCTGAGTGAGAATCATTCTGAGGTATGAGTTAAATAGTAGGCCTACATTGTTTGGATACGTTAAGAGATAATCAACATTTTGAGAACAGAATTATCAATTTTCTCAAACTCTACCAGAAATTAATTTACCATACTTGAATTGGTCGTAATATACTGCAGTTATCGCAAGTTATATTGCGCGTACTTAAATTATTTTGTCATAATTAGATCTGGGCTAATTAACAACTCTGTAGACACTTAACTTATCTTTAAATCACGCCCACGTAGAATATTTAGCTGTAGATACATAAAGACAAGTAAAATGAATTCTGGATTTGATAATTAATTGTACAGTTTAGACTAAACCACATATTTTACGTAAAATTATTAGAAATACTATCATTTTTAACAAATCCATATTGAGTAATAAATGCATAAATAAAGAAAACTCTATTTTTTTAAATTGAAAACACAAATTAAATTCAGAATAGCAATTAGACTTTAAATTATTATTTTATAATTATATATTTTTTTCAAAAATGAATAAATTTACAATTAGTAAAAACCGTACATATATTATATACACGTTAAAATAATATTCTTATAAAGAAAATACAGAACTTGCAAAAAACCTTTGTTAAAAATCAACTAACTTAAATTGTAGCCTAAATAATAAAATAAGATTAGCTTCATTGAATTTTTTGATACTGCAAATTAATTTTCTTTTAAATAACAGAAATTAAATCTTTGTATTCTGCTTTAAGGTACGAATTGTGAATCATAGCAGTCTTACAAATACTGATTATTCTAAACGCTACGTTGTACAGGAAAAAAGGTACCTACCTATAAAGTTTGTTGACAGAAGCAAGTAAAATATTATTATAAATGTAATACAAAAATGTTTAAGAATCATCAAATTCATTTATACAGCGTGTGCGATGCGGTAATCAAATGGTATTATGATTCCTACATCTGCTTGATTCGTTAAGGTGGTTGGATCTATTACAACCTGGAAACAAGAGACGCGATGTGACTTCGACGCGCACATTAGGCGTAACGCTTTGCTCGTTAAGGAATAGGGAAGTTTGGCGGATAGACAGGAACATATACAGGAAATAACACTGCAATTATTAATGAGTTTAACAGTACTTACTCGATTTTGAGTGCGTAGATTTCCCAGGATGCTTCAATTCGTTGACGCCGGTGTAGAAAACCACTAAATGTTCGACTAGATCTGTACAGATTTCACACAATAAACAAAGGCACGTTAAGAATACACATAAAGCACTGCTAACACTCGGATAACTGCAGTTAGGATAACGGTTTACAAGTTTGAGGCACGAGATAACACAGATTGCACAAAGTCCGGTAATTAATTGAACAAATACCATGAATAGTTCGTTACATAAATGTAAGCGCGTTCACAATGAAAAGCTTCGTTGCTTGGGGCCGTAATTAATGCATTACCGGCGACATGAAGTTGGTATGTCCAACGCGTTAAATGCAGGTGACGCCAGCTCTCATGGCTGCGAGCGTCCGCTGAAACACGACCGAACCGTTAGCTGGTTTGACTGGAAGTGAAGGAGAGATTTAGGAAGAAGGAACAATGGCGGAGCGAGCACGGAAAATTAGTCTAATTTTGCTATTGGCGGAGGACGCGCCACGTGGTCAAGGATCACACATGCGTAGAACTAATTAATGAAGTAATCGATGCAGAATCAATATTATGGATGTAATCGAGCGGGAAGGATTTGTTCTGGAAGATTCGACGGCGCGCGGTATTTGAATCTATTGTAATACTGAACACAGCGAATAATTTTATTTGAGATAAATAAATAAATGTTATACTGTTTGGCCACGGCCATTAACGAGAGGCACGTAAATTTTGTATGCATGATGATTATAACAAATCACTTAAACGTGTATCATACAAAACTTCATGAAATTGCCAGACCCATTGTTGATATAACTCATTTTTACAATTTAAGGAAGGATTCAGTTAATTACAATATCTAATAAAATAATAAATAATCTATACCCTAACGAACTAAAGACTGCACATGAGATCTAGCCAGTAACTGCCAAGATCGGATGTGAGGTTGCCCCTTTGCTAAGTCACATTCCGTTCCACCATACTCCAGCTGACTTTTTGTTAGGCTGTCATCTACAGCGAGACCACAACGTAACAACGCAGGATACGATTAACGAAAGTCAATTGGCTCTGTGCTGTGATCTGGATCACTACGTTCCGCCTTCATCTGCAGTCTCTAGTTCGTTAAGCTATAATTAATAAATTATACATAGGGTGCAAAAGTAGGTATACAGTTGTATTCCGTATGTTTCACATTAGTTTATTTTTTTGCTTAACAGCTGATAATATAAATCAGTTTGTCTATAAATTATTTTTATTTCAATAACATTAAATGTTATTATCGGCCAAGATTTGTGCACGGATTATCAACTGTGTCTATTACGCAACAGAAAACTCGCACGTAACCAATTAAGGAAGCGTTGAATTAACCAGGGGTTACAGTTTGGGCAGGCCTTTCGTGTAAAGGAGTCATTGGACCGGTAATTTTCAATACAACTGTGAACCAATACGTGTATCTTAATATGCTGAGGAATACTATAATACCACGACTACGACTACAACAAAATAATGAGAAGGTCTATTTACAACAAGATGGCGCTCCTTCCCACTATGCCCTTACTGTGAGTGACTTATTAGACCAAGAATTTTACAATAGATAGGTAGGTCGACGAATGTCAATTGAATGCCCACCACGATCTCGCGATGGATTTAACCCCTATGGATTTATTTTTTGAGGTGTAATTAAAAACTAAGTATTTTCAAGAAACCACAGGATGTTGATAACATGATTCAATTCATAAGAGACGCATCCCATGAAATCAATGAAAATAAAGAACTTCGTGGGAAAGTGTGCTTGAGTGTATAGACTAGACTACAGGAGTGTGTGAATGCTAAAGGCAAACAATTTAAACACTAGAGAGACTGTTTGTAATTGTAATTTGTGTGTTATCCTTATTGTTATTTAACAAAACTATACTGTATTAGATTTTACTTTTTATTTGCATGTTCATACCGGCGGTATTAAATGTGAAACATAAAGAATACAACTGTTTATCTACTTTTGCACCACTTTCTAAAAAAGACTGTAAGAGAAAATTTATTTGTTATTAATAATATCTACCAAGAATACAATAATATATATACCAAGATATAATTTTTTTCACAATGTTCAAAGAAAATTAGACACGCTGAATTCACCCATGACCAAGAGAATAAATAAGCTTAAAAAAATATGCAAATACATTTTGCGTTTTATGACAACCGAAAAACGGTATCTTTTATATAACGATGTTAAAATAAAACACCACATTCTTTCTCACAGAATTGGACAGAATTATTATTTTTTCAGATAGGATTAAGATTTTATTTAAATCTTAGCAGTAAAGTGACAATAGAACTGGTTTTAACAAAAATATAAATTAATTGTTCACACGTATTTATAACTTATCAGAACAGACGGAGATGCTAGAAATAATAGTCTATTGTTCGAAGCTCGTTATTGCAGTTCTTCTTCAAAGATATTTTCTCTATTCCCAGTGACAGTAATAATGCAATAGAAGTGTTAAAAATGTTTTTCAATAAATTATAATAATGTTTTGTAAATTAATAATATTGGAACTCAATTTTCCACTCTGTCGTATTCAACGAGTGTCGGCAAATTTGTTAAAGTTCGGACAACTGCTTTGTAATAATCGAGTATAATGAATGAGTTAAAGCACCGTTCAGTACATTGTTAACGCAATACATTTTTCAGACCTTGCCAGGAAATTGAACCCGGTACCTTTTGTTCTGCAGTTCAGTGTTCTCTAGCGCTCTAAACGCTGCGTCACAGTCTCTGTGCCGCAGACACTTAATTTAATTGTTGTTGTTGTTGTAGTTGACCGCTAAAAATCTCAACATTAAGCCTCGGAAACATGGGACTGGATTCAACGGAAACACTAACAGGAAACGAAAACGTAAATGGATTTTGAATATCGGAACTTGGAATGTGCAAGGAATAAATTTGAAAACTAAGGAAATCTTGGATACTCTGCAGAAGTATAAAGTTGACATCATTATTCTAACAGAGACAAAGAAAAAGGGAAAAGGAACAGAAAACATGGATCCCTATATAAGGTTTTATAGTGGTGTTGACACAGATAAGAGAGCCAGAGCAGGAGTGGAGATATGGATTAAGAGGAAGTTTAAAAGAAATATACTGGGAAATGATCTCTGAAAGGTTGATGAAGATTGAACTGGAAATATGTGGTCATCGCACAGCAATAGTGGCAGTATACGCTCCTACTGACGACTCAAACAATGAAATAAAGGACACATTTGAGAAAGCTTTGGACTCAACAATATCTGTAAAATCCAGGAATGAGCTTATATTGGCTGGAGATTTTAACTCACGGATAGGAAACAGGAAAAATGACGAAACAGTTGGCCCTTTTGGAGAAAATGTTGCAAATAATAGTGGTAGCCGTCTCATCCAATTTTGTAAAGCCCACGACCTAAAAATAATGAATGGGGTTTTTAAGCACAAGGAGATACACAAATATACATGGTATCAACACACCAAAAATCTGAAGTCGATTCTGGACTACATCATTTTGAAGAAAGACTCAAAGATATAAACGAATGATGTGCGTGCTTATAGAGGAGCTGAATGTGGAACAGATCATACTTTGGTTGTTGGCAAAATGTTCTTTCCATGGAGAGCAATTAAAAACTGTCACAGGGAGATGGATGGCATGCTGAAGGTGGAGTACAGTAGATATAAGTTGCATCTGCTCAGAGATCCGTCAACAAACCTGTTATTCAAATGGAGAGCTGCGGAAAAAGCATAAAATGGGATAACAAGTACAGTTGAAGAAGAAAATAAAAAAATAACCAGGATTCTGCATACTGCTGCTCAGAAAGCTCTGGGGAATGAAGACGGCTCAAAGAATGACAGGAGATACTGGTGGAATAGTAGCATGGATGAATTGATCGAAGGAAAGAAGCAATTATACCAACAGTGGCTGACGACAAAAGATTTTGAAGACAGAAAAAATTACTGCCGGATGAGAGTTCATGTTAAAAATGAAGTAAAAAAAGCAAAAAATGAAGCCTGGGAAAGAAAATGCGACGAAGTGAACAGATGTATGGTAGGAGAGAGGAGTAGATGTGCTTGGAGAGTTATAAGAGAAATGAGAAATAACTCTAAGTACAAAGCAAATCTTGATATGATACCTGTGAATAAATGGAAAGATCACTATGAAGATATGTTTAAAGAAACGCGAAACCAGTTTCAGATAAATGAAGACTGGGAGAGGGCTCCAATGGAAGAGAGAGAAATCATAGGAAAAATAACTCTCAAGGAATTTGAAAATGCTCTTCAAAAAACAAAGAATGGTAAAGCACCCGGACCTGGAGGTATTCCAATAGAACTGGTGAAGCATGGTCCAAAGTGTATAAAAGAAGCATTGGTAACACTTTTCAATGATTGCTTGATAAATGGAGAAGGATGCCCGCAAGAGTGGAAATTGGCACATATTACACCAATTTTTAAAAAAGGGTCAAGAAAGGATCCCAAGAATTATAGAGCAATAAGTGTCACCTCATCTATTGGGAGACTGTATGGTCGTATCATTAAAACAAGAATAGAGAATGACATAAAAATTGGAGAAGAACAAAGTGGGTTCACTGGAGGCAGATCTTGTTTGGACAATATTTTCTCTCTCAAGTAACTCGTAGAAAAGAGAGTCTCACGATACATGGAGAAACACATGGTGTTGGTTGATCTAGAGAAAGCATATGATAATGTCCCAGTAGAAAGACTATTTCATGTACTGGACAAATATGTGCATTATAAGTACATATGTGCCATTAAAGATCTTTACACCAACCAAAAAAGTGTTATAAAAAGTAAAAATCTGGTTTCGGAATGTTTCCCTATAACTAAGGGCCTCAGACAAGGTTGCTGTATGTCCCCAACTCTCTTCAAGACATATTAATGAAGTATTAAAAGAGTGGCAAAATAAATGCTCTAGGATGGGGATAAAAATTGAAGAACGATTTCTCCACACACTTCTGTTTGCAGATGATCAGGTTGTTATAGCAGGAGATGAGTTTGACATCCAGTATCTGATGAGAAAGTTGACAGAAACCTTTGAAAAATGGGGTTTGAAAATAAATTATGACAAAACCAAATATTTGGTAGCTGGAGGAGACGCGGTAGCTGGAAAAGACGTGAAAGATCTGGTTGTCGATAATAAAATAATTACAGGATGTGAGGAAGTGAAATACCTGGGAGTAGTTCTTTCAAGAAAAGGAAATAGTGAGCAAGAAATTACAGAGCGTATCACAAATGCCAGAAAAGTCATTAGTCAACTTAACCCACTGCTTTGGTCAGAAACTCTCAGTCTAAGGACTAAAAGAATGATGAACGATGCCATCCTTAGAAGTGTTCTGACGTATGGCGCAGAAGCATGGGAGTTAACAAAAAGAAATAAAGATAAACTGAATGCAGTGGAAATGGACTTCCTGAGACGCAGCTGCAGGGTGTCTAGGATAGGGCACATAAGAAATGAAGAAATAAGAAGAAGAATGAATCAACAGGAGTCAGTTGTTGAAGCAATAGAAAGTCGCCAACTGTTATGGTATGGACATGTAAAAAGAATGTCAGAAGCTAGATGGCCCAAGTTCATAATGGAATGGACACCTCAAGAAAGGAGAAAAAGGGGGCGCCCTCCTAGAAAATGGGAGCAAGACATTCAAAACGCCATGAATTTGAGGCAACTGGCTCCTGAAGATGCACTGGATAGGGGCAAATGGAGGTTGAGATGCGAGAAACGGCCTGATGATGCTGTAAGAGACCTCGCTTAAGTAAGTAAGTAAGTTGTACCGTTTTTCACGAGCTAAATTAATAACTAATTAATTAATTAATAAACTAATAAAGCTGAATTATTCAGCTTTATATCATATATAGAACTAATGCATCTTTAATCAATTTAACCTTTTTTAACGATAGTACCTTTTCAAAATGTTTACTACTAGTTACATGCGTAGGCATACCAAAAGTTTTTTTCATATCTGTTTTCATTTCAATTTTATGTTCAAATGTAAAATCCTTAGCTTCGCCAACGGTGTTGTTTAATACCGCCGGTTGCAAGCCCGGGGCCTCATCTATCAAGTGATGAGGTAGGAGGAGCAGGAGTAGTAACAACATCGTAAAAAACCTGTTTCTATCTGGCTCCGGATAGTAGCACCCAGTTATAGGGCCCCGGCCTAGGGTACAGGTGAAAACCGGTCAACGGTCTCGACGGCGAAGGAGGAAAGTTCCCAACGGAGGTGAGAGCGGCAGAGCCTAGGGAGTAAACCCTGAAAGAAAATCCTGCGAGTCTGGGAGCAGCCCTAAGGTAAGGCAGCAGCCCTACCACCAGGCTTAATATGCGCGGCGCCCGAAACGAAGCCCGAGGATTTAGAGATTACTGACAAACATCACAGTGTAGCCTTGGATAAGACTGGTAAAATCGATAAAAGAAAAACGGAAATGAAACACTTTAAGAGATTTGGGATAGCGGACAACTTAAATAATGGTACATGAAATGTGAGGGGTTTGAGAGCGTAAAAAGAAGAAATGATCAAAGAAATGGAAAACATGAAGTTGAATATACTTGTTCTGACGGAAACGAAAAAGAAATTAAGTGGTAGTACAAAGATTCAGAATAGCTGTATGTTTTATAGTGGAGTACCTCTGAAGAAGAGAGCACAAGCAAGAGTGGCCTTGATGGTGGATTCAAAATGGGAACAGAAAATGGTAAATTGTAATTACATTAATGAAAGAATATTGACTTGTAGATTTAAAATAGATAGAGGTCATCTTACAGTAATTGCTATATATGCGCCAGATAAAGGTAGAAGAGATGGAGAATTTCATCGGGAATTTGCAAAAAGAGGAACAAAAGTACAATGGGAGAGATAGTCTTATAGTGATAGGAGACTTGAATTCAAGAGTTGAGAATGACCCAATTCCAGGAGTTATGGGATCTTACGGAGAGTCGGTGGTTAATTACAATGAGCACCAACTAATAGGGTTTCCATCAGAGAATAAGTTAAACATCACTAATTCCTTCTTTAGGAAAAAATATATTCATAAGTATACATGGAGTGCTAGAGGATCAAAATCAATAATCGATTACATATTGGTGAATGAGCGATTGTCAAGTTTAGTCATGGATGTACGAGTGTACAGAGGATGTGATGTGGATTCGGACAACTATCTTTTGGCAGGACAATAAGACTTCTAAAACGATGGAAAAAACTAGAGAAGCAGCCAAAGAGTACCACCGACCTAGTGTACAAAGTATACCTACTTCAGCAGCAGAGTTTACGGTATCTATTCCAAAAACGCCTGGTAGGAAAGTTAATGGAACGACCAGTTTTAAATGATATTAATGAGGAATGGCAGAATATAAGGTACATTAAAAAAATTACACTACATAAATGTAGTGCGGCGGAAGAGGCTTTGGGGAAAAAGAAAAGATGGCGTAAGCAAAACGGACTGAAAATATGGAATGAAGAAATAGAACAAGCAGTGGTAGACAAGAAGAAAGCATACCTGAAACTTTTACAAGTAAAAATGAAGAAAATTTAAGGGAGTTCAAGAAAAAAAGAAACCTTGCGAAAGCTATTGTGAAGAAAGCCCATCAAGACAGTTGGGATAGATTTGTACGAACCCTGGAAGAAGATGTTCATGGACGTAACAATATGGCGTATAAAGTTTTGACATTTGAATAAAGTACAAAAAGATACTGTCAAAATCAATGGTATAGATGATGAGGATTGGATAGAACATTATAAATCAGTATGGTTCAGGGAGGAACAGGAAACAAAGGGGTCGAACACGTACTACCAAGAAAAGGAATACCTTGGAGATGATGTTACGGTTGAGGAAGTGGGAGAGGTGGTGTTAGTCTAAAAAGTCTCATGACGAACAGAGTAATTTTGGACGACCAGTTTCTAAAACGCATTGTATTTTCCGACGGAGCAACATTACTGCGTTAAATGGTAGCCACTGTAAATTGTCATAACAATGCTAAAAAGAAAAAGGTGTGGGCGAAAATGAAAGAAGCAAGAATAAAACAACTTAACACGCTTCGGGAATAAGAAGAACCGATTACAGAATGGACTGGTCCAGAAATTAGACTAAAATGATCCTACGAGGTCTAAAAGCTTAAAATAAAAACCGTCATAATAGTAGACATTGGTCGGATGAAAACCCTCATTGGATGTTTGAAGGCTATAGGCCTACACCACACACAAAAAACCTTGATGTATGGCAGATAATGATAGATTGTCAGATAATTGGCCCATTTGCATTTGAATGTTTTTTAAAAGCTGGAAAGTATCTAGAAATGCTGCAAAATCAGATTATTCCAGCAATTAGAAATGCTTTTGTAAATGATTTAATTGACATTAGGTTTCAACATGTCGGCGCGTCTCCCATTACTGATACTTCAAGTGAGACTGTTCCATCACACGTTGCAGTATATATCATGTAAGAAAGAGATTTAATAGTAAATTGAATTATCTAAAACTTTTATTTCGCTTAGTTTTTCAATATACTGAGCCGTTTTGGTGTTATTTAAGTTTTAAACGAGTTCTAGAAGGATTTTTTGCAAAAATTTCAAATTTGATCGTACTTTTCTCCAAGGTTTTGCAATTTAGAATTTGTTCTTTGTGTTTAAATGTTTGGTAACTCTTTACCTTTAATTTGGTGTGTATAAAAAGCCTGTACGGTAATTAGAACGGAAGATACATTCAAATAAACGAATTAATGCAGGAACGCTTGGCGGCCATCTTTCATCGCCATTTTGGTCAATCCGCCAGGTTTTTTTGGGAACATTGGATATTCTTAAACAGGAGGTTGAAACGAACACGTAGATGTATGATAAGTTGGGATGAAGGGGGGGTGCACGGTAACCCTATCTGGCCCACGTACTACAGATGTGGGAATATAAACCACAACGCAGAAGAGCTCTGGGTAGACCGAGGAAAGAGAGTGATGTTGGAGCAGGCAAAGGCCTAAACTGTGAAGAGAAGAGAAAAAGAAGAAGAGTATAATCCTTCTGTTATGCTAAATCGTTAGAGGCTTTTGTTATAAATTTTTTTTTTTTGAAGATCATTATGAAATTTAAATTTCAAGTTGTAAAATTAAATCTTGAGAAGAGACTGAAATTCATAAATTATGTTTATTGAAATTGGTCGAACCGCTCAGACTGAAGCTTTGTCCACTTACACTGAGGGGAACAACATGGGTAGACCTCCTGGATTTAAGAAACTTCAATTTTTTTTCACTTGAACCCTGAACTCAAAATTTTTACCACTTGAGTTCACGTGTATCACAAGTTCATGTGAGAAAGTAAACAATTTAATCGTTTCACAGGATTAAGTTTGTGTCTTTATAAAATGAGAGTGTTTTCCTGGATACTAAAATTATTATTATATCAACCTAGCTACTATTTACACCAAGTAACCAATATTTCAATCAACAAGTTTGTTAAAATGTTAAGTCACTTAGGACACTATACATAAAGCAAACAGAATATTTTTTCAACTTCTGTGTGATTACTGAATTTTCGGTTTTGCTGTTTGGAACTGAAGCTTATATGAAAATCTTTTACTTATTACAAAGTTGTGGATATTTGAAAGATCTAGCTAATCTGAGATGGAATATAATATCTCACACCTTACAATGTAGGCGTAACATAACATTATCCAGAATTTTATGGTACATAACACAACGCTGCGTTTTATAAAATTATTCACGTAGAATTTCGTTAGTTAGAATGATCTGGTCCACAGACGCGGGCCTCCTCTAGCTAGACATGATGTTGTCAGTACGAGAGGTGATGTGGCGTATCCGCAGAGCAGTACCGAGCTAACAACACATTCAGCCATTAAGTTAGAATAGCATAGCGAACAGCATAGGCTTGGCGCGTGACCGCTGCCGAAGACCATCTCTGAAATCATAGATCTAAGACCATGCCGAAAGCCAGTGTACGTTGAGCTGTGTTCCATATTGCGTGGGCGTGTTTTGGCGTGTTGCTTTTCGATATTTTTTCCATTCACTTTCTACATCTTTCCTTAAGAAAAAACTATTTTATATAGGCCTACTTTTTTACCTTATTAATTCTTTATTTACGACTGTAAAAATGATACAACTACTGAATGTGATGATGATAATGATAACAGTTTTGTGAAAATACTATGACAGGCACGAGGAGAGTAGGAACTCCAATGGTGCCTCCCGGAGAATTGTTACTGAAGATCTTCTGAATTTTGAATAAACTTTATTTCATTAAATTACTCTAGCGTCTTTTTAGGCGCCTTGTGAGTTTGTCATATCTACATTAAATTAATTTCAATATCTTCGTTATTTTGATATAATAATTATTTGGTAATTGACATTTCACACTTATAAGCACTGAACAGGGGCTATGGTTTATGATTTAAGTCCGTAAATGGAATGGGGAAAGTTGTTATTTATGAGAGATTACTCATTATGTGGATTCACCCTTCGCCACTGATATTTTCTACATGTCCCATACAACTATAAAATGTATATGCGCAATTTATTTACCAAAAGAATTTGCTGTTTGAGAAGTGACTTCATTATGGGTAAGCCTACTAAAGATTTTTGGATGCAACTATAGTATATAGTATGCGGTCTACCGCGTTATATTTAGTGAAGTTTGTATTTGATGTATTAGCACTGTCCACTAGCACTTTTCGCATACTTTTAGAATAAAATTATAATTTAAAGAAAAAAGGATAATTTATAAGAAAAGGATAATAACACGATAATTTAAAATAGCAAATAATACTATAATTAATAATATGAAAAGGATATTAAATAAAGGTAGATACATAATAGTTTACATTTATGTATATTTGCGCTGTGTCGAGTAGGTTGTACTGCCTCAAAAAAGCCACAGCTGTTTCTTCATTTGCAATTAAATTTTTATAAAAAAAATTTAACATTTTACCTCTAGTTTACACATCCTAACTGTGGTTAAGGCATAACCTTAATGTAAAATTTATGTGAATCTTTACGCGCGAAAAGTGCTAGTGGACAGTGCTACCACATGAATAAATACAAACTTCGCCAAACATAACGCGGTAGGCCGCATACTATAGTAACACCGATTTTGTGAACATAAATAAATTAAAATAACGTAAATTGATTTTAGTGTAACTGCCAACTGGAACAAACAGGAAAAAAACCTGTATAAGTGAACCGAACGATAAATAGATACAGATGAAAACTGTGATTTCAGTTAACTTCATTACAGAATAATAGTTAATATAATGTAGGTATTATAATAATAAATAACTGATATAATAAATGTAATACATTCAGCAGTTGCAAAAGTAATAGTTCCGCCTTCATCATAACAAAACCGGAATAGTTTTGAGGATGTAAAGATAGGTTGAGAGGGGGTGGAGATGTAGAGGAAGTGGAAGGGAGGGAATGTTTGATAAAGTCATACCCGGAAGCATTTCCGGCCAAGCTTATCATCGCCTCTTCATCCCTTCACACCTCTACCATCCGACAACCGATTCAATTAACGACTGTATCGCTTTCTCCCCATACAAACACACGCTGCTTGTAATACATTATCATTCGCACAATAATACTCCAAATTACTGATCGGTATGGAATATAGGCCTACTACTGGATTTAAGATAAGAGTTGCTCCTATTCACGCATGTACAATCATTTACATCGATATCAGTACCAACCATTTTTAAACAAAATCACACAGAAAGGAATTCTTTCCAGAATTTAATTAATAAAGAAATTATCGATGTTCCTTCTCAGCAGGCAGATTAATCAACTGGTTTTGTTTTTCTCTTCTACTGAAATATACAGAGGTAGGCATGTAAAATACAACTCTCACCTCAACCAACACTCAGAAAACAAGTACAATTACGCTGCCTAGGCCTACTCATTATGAAGCTGCATTAATTGGCTAGCCGTTAACAATATTGGTTTTTTTTGGTGTTGTGATTGACATTTTTATCGGTAAGTACTTTTCATTATAATCATCACAGGACAACGGCCTAGTAAGAAAGAAAAATAGAGAAATTACTTTTGTAAATTGTATATTGATTGAATTTATTAAAAATTTTCGTATCATAAATTTGTAGTAAGACATTTTGTATTTTCTTTGTATCATTTAAGACAAAGGTAGGTTGGTCTACACGATTTCTAACTTATATACTGACATGAGAGAATGAACCACAGAAACTAGTGAATAAAGTCAAAAACTATTGCAAGACAAAAGAAGGATTTCCGTGTTCCTTTAACCTCAATTCACTGACATCAAGAAAGTGCAAAACACATGTCTTGTCAGTTTTCTTGAACGGATCTCCCCCACCATGTACTGACAAAGTTCGCTATTTAGGTTTTCATATTGGCAGACGCTGCCCATGACAGACAGGTGAAGTGTCAATTTATTTACACTCAATCTGTTAGTTGCAGAGCTAAAATAAATAGTTCTATTTCTTATCACATGGCCAGCCAATTAAAGGACTGAATCATTTAAGAACAGAAGAGGCAGAGATGTAAAAGACACTAATCAGAGTTATCTCCTCTGAAAGTAATGAATTTCATTATTCAGCCAGACCCTGTGGTGAATGAAGTGAAGGTGTTATTTGCAGAGTGGAAAATATGTGCTTTTCAGAGGGCCCAGCATGCTGACAAGCATACAAGCATACTTTTCCACCAGTGAGCATGGGCGGATTTAGGTCTTGATATCTGGGAGTGCGAGCTCACCAGCATGGGCGGATTTACGGGGGTGCTAGGGGGTGTTTGTCTCATCATTCCAAAAATTTGGGGGTGCGGCGCACCCCCTAGCACCCCCGTAAATTCACCCATGTCAGTGAGGAAGGCAATAGTAAACCACCTCACTCCTCGTTTTACTTAGTAAAACCTTTACAGATTCAAACCAGCCTTCGGCTGATAACCTAAACAACATTGGCAGACAACTGACATGGAACAACCATATTGACTTGAAGAGAAAGTTACTCGAAGGTAGACGAAAACAACTTTTCACACTGCCTTCACGCGGTTAAAACTCTCTTCTGTAAACCATTATTGTACAAATCTCTACTCTGATCTATTTGGACAAATGGAAATCAGGCTCCACTAAGCTCTCAATAATCATGAAATCACAACGCTTCCAATCCAAGAGCATACGGATTATTGCAGACGCATCCTGGTATGTAACGACTTACACATACCACACGTTAACAACATCATTCATCAATTTTACCGGCTTTATAAACAGAAACTTTCTGAAAACGAAAACTGATCCATACGGAACCTCTCTTTCTCTCTCTCTACATTTCACATTTACCTGGTAGCCTAATCCCCCACGCAGACTACATTGAAGATGGAGTAGAGACATATTGTTTCCTACTATACCGCTCGTCATTCACCTTCTTCCTGTCAACACACGGCATATGATTGTTCGTACATTAATGTTATGTCTACTGGTTAATGATTTATACACAGTATTTACTGGAATTCCTGCCTAAAACAAGCAGGTGGCGTGTTAAATTATTTGCACTCGATCTGCTAGTTCCATGGCTAAAAATAATAATTCTGTTTCTTATCGCATGGTCAGCCAATTAAAATGACTGAAACATTCAAGAACAGAAGAGGTAGAGATGTAAAAGACACTAGTCAGGGTTATCTCCTTTGAAAGTAATGATTTTCATTGTAAAGCCATATCCAGTGGTGAATGAAGTGAAAGTTTCATTTGCAGGATGGAAAGTAGATGCTTTTCAGAGGGCCTGGCATGCTGATAAACATGGGCTACTTTTCTGTTCAGTTAGAAAGGCAAACCTAAACCACCTCACTCCTCATTTTACTTAGAAAAGCCTCTAGAGGTTCAAACCAGCCTTTCAGCTGATGACCTAAGACATATGTCCTGGAAATACTTTATCTAGTTTATTTTTTCCTCTCTTTTCCACAATATTTGATACAATGAAACAGTGGTTATGTGTCTTCTTTAGTGCCTATTTACCAAGGGATGTGGCATTGGATTAACCATTACCTTTTTTTTGGTAAGATATTATATTTTAAGATACAGAAAAGGAGAGCTCCTACAACAGTAAAAATTATTCGGCTTTTTAAAGTTTATTAATTGCAACATGCCAGTGTGAAAGAGCTTTATCAGCAGCAAATCAGTAAAAAATAAATGACAAAAATGCTCAAAATGCTTTGAAAAATATAACCTTTCTGTTACAGTATCAGCAGCTACTATATAAGTGCTTCAGCTGCATCTGAAGCACTTATATAGTGTAGGGTGATTCAAAAAGAGCGCCGGTTTTGATATATCAAATTAAGAGATTTATTTTATTGAAAAACTGAAAATAAATACATCAACAAGTTCATCTTACCTTCCGATTTCATGTATGAAAAATGATGTCATGCATGTGTCCTCCTCTACCGCACTGGCACGCATCAACTTTGTCCATGAAATTGGATATTACTGCACGACAAGTTTCGACTTCCATTTGCCCGATAACCCGTCGAATTTCCTCCTTCAAGTCATTGATGTTTCGGGGTTTATTGGCATACATCAATGACTTCAGATGACCCCAAAGATCAAAGTCACAAGGCGTCAAGTCACACGACCTTGGTGGCCATTGATGGTCGAAATTACGAGAAATGAAGCGATCCTGGAACCGTTCACGGAGCAACAACATTGTTTCTCGTGCAGGAACTGAATTTTATACGGGTGATATTGGAGATCGTACCGAAGAATTCTCCGTACAGAAGAACATCGTAAACCCAATTGTTGAGAACGGCGACGTATTGATTTTGCTGGGCTAACAGCCACACTGTCACGAACCAACGCAACGTTCTGCTCAGTTCGGCCAGAACGACGACGTCCAGAACTTTTAAGGTCGACTGTTGAACCCGTCTCAAAAAACTTTTTCATGAGCCTGCGAACTGTTGATTCATTCGGTGCTTCATTACGTCCTAGAGTACCGCGAAGTCGCCTAACAGTAGCCGCATAACTCTCTCCACTCTGGTAAAATGTTTTGACGATTAACACTCGTTGTGCAATAGTAAACTTCTCCATGGTTAGACACAGACTGCGAGAGTACTACACTGCGAACAAGAGAAACTACAACTGAATCGACAATCGGAATGTTCTCCGAAATAGAAATGAAGTCTAACAATGTTGCCAACCGATAAACAAAAATTTACCAGCCGTTTAAAAACCGGCGCTCTTTTTGAATCACCCGTTAGCTGCTGATACTGTAACAGAAAGATTATATTTTTCAACTTTTATGTAGTCGCAGTTTTGTACCTCTATTTTGTTGCATTTTAGTGGTTTCAAATCATTTACTTATGTTAAAACAATGTTTGGACCAGAGGTAAGAGTATTTAAGAAAAGAGTAACATAGGGGACCCAGAAATGAAGTTATGGTTGATAATTCCAGTGTCCCTACACATAGTAGGTAGTTTAATATTTATTAAACTACTAACCAGCCCAAAACCATTACCAACCTAACCTGTTAACCAGCCTAACCAGTTCAGTACCAGTGCCAGTAAGAGTACCAGTTCTAACCATTTTTCAGTAGAAGAAACTGAACCATCAAAAAAGAGTTCATCAAAGAAGAAAGTAAGCAGCCATCTATTAAAATACGAACAGTAACAGACACACATAAATGATATTGTGAATTAGTGAATCTTTGATTTGATACAGCAGTTTGTAAGAAGTGTAAAGGAACTCTATCTGTTATTACAAACAAACAAAAAGGTTTTGGTTTAAAAATTAGAATTAAGTGCAATGCATGTCAGTTCAAAGTTTCAAACTGGAATGATGACATGTTATTATTATTATTATTATTATTATTACATAGTACATACTTCAAAATATCTCTGGGCTGAATACTCATTTAGTGTTTGCCTTTCATTGCATTGGCAAAGGGAAACACACTGACCCTACGTTATTACAAAAATGTTTACATGGAGGTTATCAGAATGTTAGTGAAACTGTGAACACCATAGTCCACATTCATGGATTTTAAAAATGTTAGTGATGCTAAATATACTTGAGTTAGAAGTGTGCTGCTGAATACAATAGGTATTACGCCAATAAGTAATTCTGTTCAAGCTACACAAGTCTAGACAAAATAAGGATAAAGAACACTGATGAAGCCATCAAAGAAACTCAAAAATGTACAAGAATAATTGAAAATAACCAAAAGAAGGCTTGATGATATGTATTAAAGTGATTGATATCCAAGATAAACCATAAATTTGTAGCTTAGCTGTAATTTGTTATTGTTTAGGTCTTCAGCCGAAAAGCTGGTTTGAACCTCTAGAGGCTTTACTAAGTAAATCGAGGAGTGAGGTGGTTTACTATTGGCTTCCTCACTGAGTGGAAAAGTACACTTACCAGCATGCCAGGCCCTCTGAAAAGCATAATTTTCCATTCTGCAAATGACACTTTCACTTCATTCACCACAGGGTCTGGCTGTATAATGAAATCCATTACTTTCAGAGGAGATAACTCTGATTAGTGTCTTTTACACCTCTACCTCTTCTGTTCTTAAATGATTCAGTCATTTATAATTGGCTGACCATGTGATAAGAAACAGAACTATTTATTTTAGCCCTGCAACGAACATATTGAATGTTAATAATTTGACACTCCACCAGTCTGTTATGGGCGTAATTTATAGAGGGAATATTAATTTTCTAAATGATGCATTTTTTATTACTTTCTTCTCATGCATACATGATTTTTAAATTAACGTGTTTTGTATTTTATGACCTACAATACCTACTTAAACTGGTTTAGTTACCGCAAATATTAAAGAATAAAAAACCCAATTTGTTTTCTTATGAGTGCAGATTTGATAGGCTTTGAGAAAAATGTACCTAAAGTTGACCAATTTAGCACTGCAAATATAAGAATCCAAAAACCCCTTAAACTTAATTAACCAAACCAAAACACGTTTTTGATCCTGAAAAGGTCACTCCAGCAAGGAATTGTTTAAATATTGGTGGTACAAACAATTTTCTGGCTGCATCCATGGGCACCATGCCATAGAGCACAAGGCTGCACTGCACACTATGAAGCATAATTCCTAGCTAGAGACTGGAAATTATTATCAATTAAAACCCACAATTCTTACTGTAACCCACAATATAAATAAACTATTTTAACTATTATTAGTTATTTAAACTATTACTATTATTATTATTATTATTATTATTATTAGGTATTTAAACTATTATTATTAGTTTATTTAAACTATTTAAATAAACTAATAAAAATTCAGTAAATTGGTTTCCAATAAGGGTTGCAGAAAAAACCAACTGCCTTCTAAAATAATTTTGACTTTTTAGTAATTATAGTCTATCTTATCAGGCAGAATTAGTTCATTTCCTGAAGGCATGCACATCTAATTCAGAAAATAAAATTTAAATTAGCTAAAACCAGAATTGGAAATCACAAAACATTATTCACATAAACAGCATGCCAATAAAGTAACCCAACATTAACTAGCATTGCATAAAACACTAAAATGAAACTGATAAAATATCTAAGTAGAAAAATCACGTAACTGCTATTCTAATTTTTTATGTAAATTTTTAAAATGGTCACAGAGTTAGTAGAATGAACCCATCATTAAAATATACCAATTGGAAATTTTTAATTCTCATTTTTTATGGAACAGGCTTCAACCATTGACTCTGCCTTTGTCTCTCACCTTTGTCATTTTACTTCCTAGATAGCAGAATTCCCCAACTTCCTGTTTGTTTTCGTTGCCTACTTTTCAATTTCCCATCTCCTCTAAACACGCTAGCTACCACACAACATTTTCATTTTGTTGTTATTAATTTTCATGAAGTAATCCTTTCTCATAATCTCATCCAATCCTAAGATGTCCTTTCTTTATTTCTTTAGTTATTTCTTTGTCGCAGCTAATACTACGATATTATCGGCGAGTCTCAGCATTTTCATTGTTTCTCCTTGAATTTTTATTCCGGTGTCAAATTTTCCCTTCAGTTCATGTATAGCCTCTTCTATATACAAGTTAGTAAGTAGCGGCAACAATGAACATCCTTGGCATACTCCTTTTCTTACAGCAGCATGTTTTTCATACCCCTCAAAGCTCAAAAATTGTTGTGAAATTGTAATAAATCAGATAAAAGTAAAAAATATATTTGCATAATTGACTTCTATACCTTTATAACAGAAATTGTACTAAAGAATGGGTTATGGAAGAACTGCAAGATAAGTTTAAATAAAATGAATAAATTTTGGTGGTCCATTAACCTCTTAAAAACTCGGATACAAAAAAATTGATATTTCTTGGTAGGCCTTATCCCCAGCGATTAAACAACATGTAATGTTTCATCTTCCTAAAATTGAAGGTGTTTGGCATTAATAACATGGTTATGCATTTGTTGGTCAAATGACAGAATGACTTTATCTCTCTTTACAAGAGATAAAGCACAAAGTTGAGCCTTGGCCTACATTACTGAGGAAGAACAGAAGGGAAGAAGTTGTCATCACGCGACTTAGAATTGGGCACACCAGATTAATGCATGGGTATCTCATAACGTCTGGTGATGCTCCTATGTGTGGCTAGTGCGATTGTCCTTTGACAATCACACATAAATATATTGGTTGACTATGTCTGCTACGCAGCTCTGTGTCGCTGATTTAAGGCATTCTTGAAATTAAAGTACATACTTAGTGGTGAAAGCCTTGTTTTAGATACAATTCTTAAATTTCTTTGATCCATTGGTATAAATACCAGTGTGTGACAGTCTTGGGCAGAGTAGAATATTCTATTTATTCAAAATATTAGCTTTGAGTTTATATTAATTCTGTTTTATACTTTTCTGGCCCCTTTACAGCCTTTTTTTTAATATTGTATGACGGATATTTTTTTTATGTAGGTTTATTTTTGTGCCAGTGATTCATTTTGTAAGATTTTAATTTTATAAGTTGTTATAAGCTGTCAATGATGTTAGTGTTATTTATTTTAACTGCGATATTAGAGTGAAATTTATGGCCCCTTTTTTATCCTTTATGTCTGTTATATTACATTTGTATGTTATCATATTTTTATTTTATTTTGCCTGTCATATACTATTTAGTAAGATTATAATAATAAAAGTGCGTTCTACTCTTGGGCCCTCTACACCCTGGTGTGGAATAACAGACAATGATAACCGTCCTGGTTTTTCACCATAAAAAAATGACAATGTGAATTCTTAACTCAATTAAGGTTTCTATGTTTATTCAGTTACAAAATTCACAGTTTTTTTTCTTTATTTAATGCATGCTTACTCACAATCTGGGAGTACAAAATTACAACCTTTCCTTTTGGCTATGTCAATGTTGGGTAAAGAGGAACAACATTTTGTCGCTCTGCTAACATTCCTCCCACTGCAGTAGTTTTTCTCAGGGATAAAATTATGTTATAAATTTTCTACCAAAATTTTCTTTCTTTGCTACTAATATTCAATAACGTAGTGTCTGATCCAACTTAATTCAGAATTGAAGGGCTAGTAGTTTGTTTAGTTAAATATAAATTTATAATAAACAGTTCCCGTGACATAAAGGATGGGAAAATTTACATGACCACCATTTTATAACACGTGAAAGGGTACTCTAGTAATCTAGTGTTGATTTTGCAACAGTTAAAGTATAGTAGTAGAATGTTCGCCAATTACGGTGGCGTGCGGGCCGCACATGTGCAGTAAGTAGATCCCTCCATGGCGCCGTAGCCTGTCAACTAAAGATACAGGCTGCCTCTAAAGTAGTACTCATTTCTTGTTGTGTTGAGTTTGTGCGGTTATCGTTTTGACATGTGTCGCTGTCGAACACCGATTAGTTGCGCGCGCACAAAATTTGGGGGAAAATGTCTGCAATTCAATTTGAGGTAATAGGCAATAAGTTTTTTCCTAAATGATGTACCATTTGTTTTGACAGGCCCGAAAGAGACGGACGTCATACCCTCTTTCTCTTATATGTACTATGCGGTTCATTTTGTTAAAATTTCATACTACTGATATTAGGCCTAAGCTGGTGTAATTGATTTTTAAAAAAAATTGAAGTATGTTTGTATAAAGTTCACAACTGTAAAAATGTTCAGCTTCTTGGGATACTAACAGGAAGGAGGCACCAGGCACAACGATCTATCTTTGACGTCTCTTCAAAGAGTGATTTTTTTCAAGCTCGTTTATTATATCTGTTCTCACCCAACATATTACTCAATATTTATATCAAATTACAGATAAAATTTTATATTTTATAACACAACAATAAATCGCACACTATGTCATCCCGGAAGAAAGTTATATTACGTGATACGCAAAAAATGTGATGAGATTTTAACGTCTAACTTTGTACGAGAGCATCTTGTCTAAATATCAGAGAATAAAATAACATTTACAATGTAATAAAATAAGATTCATTAGGAAGCGAAAGTACTTTTTTCAGAATTTTTTGATGAAAAATGAGCTTGTTAGAGTGTAGTGAACGAAATTGACCGGCAGAGAGCCCTACCGATCGCGTAGTGCACAATTCCGCTTGAACACCGTGCACTGATTGAAATGAGTTGAGGGGAACGGCGGACGTAACACATTCTTTCTCTGTCTCACTACCCTCCCTACACGCCACTGTATGGCAAACATTATACCTATAATCATACGTGTCAAATATTCTGGTTCCTCTATTCAGCCATAACATGTAAATTTACTTAGACAATAAAGTGCCAAATAACTGGAAAACAAAGAATTGCCATGTGTAATGTTATTTTACGTACAACCATACTCACACAATTTAATACTGTATTTACATTATTGTTTGTATTGTCTTAGGAAGGTTTTGGAAAATTCTAGATGGTAACTGTTCAGAATCTTCTAAACGGCCAGCTAAGCAACCTATATAAACAGGACTGCATGTTGAATTGTAGACACATCTCGGTCTAGTTTTTGCGCTGTTAAGTTGAAAAAGGTTTTGTTATCAGAGTTTGATATAATCTTACTATATTGTAATGAATCCGACTACGGTAGATGTTAAAATTTGGATTCTTTCATTGAATTGATTTGCCCTTTATAACATGTACAATCTGAATATGAACAGCTGGCCCACCATTTCAGGGTTAGTCCATACAACTCAGATCAGATTTAAAGGATTGTTTCTTATTTTGTTTATTAAAGAATATTACAAAGAACGGAAACATATCAGAGAATATTATATACCTACATCTAATCTGACTTAGGATTCTAAAGTCTGTTGCTTTCATCAACACAGTGAACTCCAGATTCAAGCTAAATTTGACTAAACTGTTAAAATAGCTGTGTATTACATAAATTTAAATTTATTTTAACCTGTGTTTTAAAACTGTGATAAAAGGAAAATCATAAAATGAAATCAATAAGACAACTTTTTTTAATAAAGTTTTGCTTAAATCTTGTAAATAACTGATGAATAGGTTTAATACAATCAGAAGTACACAACAGGATTTTTAAAACTAATTATTTACTACAAACAATTTATGATACTTGCATATTTCATCATTGTAAATATTTTTCCATATCACATGTTGTAAATAATTCCTCTTTTATCCATTAAGAATTTTGAAACCAAAAAATAAAAAACCAAAAATAAAACCAATAAACCAAAAATTGTATGATATTGAGCATTTAAAATATACGAGTAGAACAATTTACACAGAGCCAATCAAGTTATAAAAGTAATTTTCATAAAATATGTGTGGTTCAAGGGAAACAAGTTTTCTCTGACAAAAGTAAACTTTATTTGCGGACACTTAAATTTTAGACGTGGACTACATATACTAAATCATAATGTAACAAGAACATAATTTATCTACCATAAAAACCACAATAAAAATGAACTCCATTTCTTTAAAATTATTTACATTTTATAGATATTTTGTGATATTTTTCTTTAATAACAAAATAAATTTTGAAGTTCGGTGAAATGTCTGTGAATAAGTTCACCAAATTCCCAACAAAATGACATTTAATAAGAGTATTATTTCTTAAATTTTGGTTTACAAAAATGATACCTAAACCAAACATTTAAATTTTTGGAAATATTTAAGAAAAAATTTTTTAAATAGATTTAAGAACCCAGAAGAGTAGAGATTTTTGACATCAGTACTTCAAATCTCAGAACGTCAGTGAATCATTTTAAAACCACAAAATAGATGAGTGGTGAACTGGGCAAATTAAATTTCAGACTGTATTTCTAGGCTTGTGATCAACCCCTCCCTACTCCATGCCCAACTGTTTTTCACATAAATACTAATGCAGACGATGAAGGGTGATAGATACAAAAATTCCAGACCTAACCAGGAATCAAACCTGAGACCCCTGTTATAGAAACCACTTGCCCTGACCACTACACCACAACCCGGCCAGCTTCCCAGGATTAACCCTAATAAAATGGATGTAATAAGCAGCATGATTCAATTATATTATATTATAAATTATAGTGCTCTATCATGAAACCTTAAACAAGAAATTAACTAAACAACAGTAAACTTAACAAAAAATAAAATCCACTAATTTTTTCACGCCTACCAATATAAACTGCTTCCCTAAAAAACATTAAATTTATGTTTTTCATCAATTTACAAAATATGATAGTTTGGTTGTTAAAAAACCTTGATGAAAAATTTGACTCTTCTCACAGTACAACTGTAACTCAAATACCAACAACTCAAATTCATAAAAACAGTAATTGCTTTAAAAGGATTTATGTAAAAATGTAAAGAGTCAACACAAAGCAGCATAATTCAATAATTTATTCACAAAATTTTGTACAAGATAATTATTGCTTGACTAAATAGGATAATACAAAAATTCAACAAGATATTTTAAGAAATAAATTACCTTTAATAAATGCAATAAAACATATCAGCTTAACAGATTCCATTGGATTTTTAATCGGTGAAATAGAATATTAAAATTAACTAATGGAGTTCAAACAAATATTTTTCTACCATCGCTAATAATTTTAATGTTTCCTACAGCATCATAACTATATCATTTAACTGAACTCATTAAAAACTGTCTCAATACAAAAACCTGTGAACACAAAACCACAGTGGTAAAACAATAAATAAAGATTTTCTAAGCTATTCCAAACAAGCCACATCAATTTTACGCAAACCACAATTCGACAAATAACATCAAAATTAAAGTATTAAAAAGAGATCAATAATGCTACATTAATTGAGGTAATTCTAACTGAGTCAGGTAGATTCTTTCAACGATCTCAATTTTCGATATACTCTTCATCTTCCTCATCTTCCTCACTCTGATCATCATGAAAACCACGATCGAATTCAGGACCACCTGAAATCTGTTGAAAAAATTAATTTATTACTTGTCTTAAAAGTATGATAGGGCTAAACCCCAATCTAACTAAAATATATCTTCCTTGGCAATATTTTATTTTTTACATGTGTATCAATACTAACTATGAACCTGGTAAGTATTTTGTTACCATTAAAAAGTTGCTCACTTACACTTTTAAAAACACCTTGATATTCAGTTAGTATCAAATCCCAATATAAATTATCACTGATATTGAGACACATACAATACATTATAATCCGATTTAGAGTTCAAGGCAGCAGTTAAGCAAGTTGGAGCGCCAGTGTTACCTGGGAAGAAACCTCAATACATGTGACAAAATCAAAGTAGAGATACAATACAGTAACATTTAAGTATGATGTCTCATTTTTGTAAAGCCGGCCGCATTGGCGCAGTTGGTAACGTGCTCGCCTCTCATCATGCGGTCTTGGGTTCGAATCCCATTCAGGCATGGCATTTTTTCATACGTTACAAAATATAATTTCATCCTTCACCGTCTGCATTAGCAGTAATTGCAGAACAGTCGGACGTTAAACCAAAAAAAAAAAAAAATCATTTTTGTAATAACTAGTATTTCTACAACATCATATCCTGTAAATAGAATGATCAGTTATTTAAATGGGTTAAACCTGTACAATTTATTTTGTATTATGCATTACTTCCATTCCACGAATGAACAAGGAAACAATTTTCCTTTAATCTATAAAATATTTACAGTTAATTCTTCAAAACTGAATAGTTAGTAACAACATTTGTAATTTTGCAATCACATAATTTATTTAAGCAATCTGTTAATGCTTGTTGACTTATGCTTTATTGTAATAATTTAATTATATTAATAATTTACAAAAAGAATTTGAAATAAGTATATTCATTTACTTATTTCTTTTCTTGGTTTTACTTCCAAATCCCAAATGTTTTGAATATTAATCCTAATGCAGAAAATTAATGGTGATGAATGAAAATGAGTGATGAAAAACAACCGACCTGACTGGGAATCAAACGCAAAGTCAGTTCCGCTGACCATTACACCACGGATCGACCTTATTTAATCATTTAAGTGAAATGAAGCAATATTTGTACAAAATTAAACTGCAATTAACAGTATATGAGGTCCAAATAAATACGCGAACTGAGCCCTCAAAAATTTATTTTGCAAAATTTAGTCTACATCGATTTTGTCCCCTTCAAAGTACTCTCCATTCGTTGCTATGCACTTTTTCCATATTCTTTTCCACTGTTTAAAGCACCCTTGGAAGTCCTTGGCAGTTAGGCTTTTTAGTTTTCTTGTTGTTTCTTGCTCTATTGTGTCAGAATCTTCCCAGTGATGTCCCCTCATCACATTTTTGCATTTTGGGAATAGGAAAAAGTCACAGGGGTGAGATCTGGCGAATAAGGAGGATGATCAAGGATGGTGATTGAATTTTTTGCCAGGAACTGGCAAACAATCAATGCTGAATGTGCAGGTGCATTTTCATGGTGAAGGATCCATCTATCGCCTTGACAAATGTTCAGTTAAAATAGTGTGCACTGTTGATTTTCCTAGATTCAGTTCATCAGCTATCATTTGGACAGTTTTTTGATGATCAGTAAGGACAAGGGACCGCACATGATCAACGTTATCATCAACACAGGTGGTTGAAGGTCGTCCCGGTCTTGGATCATCCATGGCATCTTGTCGGCAATCTTTAAAACGCTTAATCCACTTGAAAATGGCTGTTTTCTTCAAAGCATTATCACCGTAAACAGCTGTCAACACTTCAGTAATTTCTTTATAATTTTACCACACTTCACCAAAAACTTGATATTGATTCGTTGCTCCATGATTTCGTCAATTTCCATTTTCGACAAACAGTAAAAACAAGAACAACAAAAACTAACCTAACTAGCACCATACGCACAGTTCGACAATCTGCCAAGCACTGACGACTCATTGGGAATCAGGCAACTAGTGCCGCCAGTGGGCGGGACTATAGTCCGCGTCATGGGCGCTAGCTTGCACAAGTTTGCGTATTTATTGGACAGACCTCGTATATTAACAGGTAGGAATGCATGTTTCAGAATGTAGACCTACCAGTGTGATACAAGATTTTAAAAAGCAAAGAAAAGTTCCACATACTGCCAACATTATCATTGGTGCTACCATGCACTTTGAATCAAATTATAAACTTTAATACAGTATCTTCCTATATAAAACTATATTAAGGCCAGGAACATTACATGGCAAAAAAAGGAACTTAACTTTTAACAGAGCCTTAAGTTCTGACAGTCATTTTATCAACTCACAAATACACACATTTAGATATTCACAAACAAACAAGATTCAGTAAACCCTTCTTACCCCCAAACCAGTAGTTTTCAGAAGTTTGAACACGTTTTGGTTTACAAATGTTCCAAGGAATGTGTAAAACTAGTTTTGGTGAATTTGGCAAACTCTAATAAATTAATCTACAATCTAAAAATAGACGGATATTATTTTATTGGAAAGGTTTTAAGAAAAGGCACCAAAGGCGACCCCCTTACTCTCATTTTATTTTTCCTACATATTTTTTTCTTAGTATTTACCATGTAAGCTACTATATTTTCATTTTTTATTTTCCATTTTCAGTATTCTTAACAATAAGAAAATGACATTTATTAAAGTACTTTGTTACAAAATCTTGCATGAAATGATGTATATTCACCATCAAATTATGTAAAAATATAAGAAAGAATCTACTTTTAAAGTTAATTCAAATAGCCAACATAAATGTTACATCTACCTTAGTCACAGTTCCATTATAATCAGATAAGCATCAATGGGTTTTCTCAAATAAATTCCAGTTTTGTAAAGCAAAACTACTTTAAACATTTGATATTTTCTGCCAAATATTTGAAAATTAAACTTTTATTAAGTAAAACCAAAATTACAAACCTAATCTATTTTCACAACCACTTGCTAGACACATCTGAATAAAAAATATGTTTCTTTGCTTTGAAATGATATTGCTTGATATCATTTTAGATATAAAATATTGATCCAAAATAGCCTCCAAAAATGACTATTTTATAACAAACAATTCTTGTAATTTTTATATATATAAATCATGTTTTATAAAGTACAAATATGTCTGTATTTAGCGAGCATCTGTTTAAATGTACAATGGTAATAACACTGCCTAAAGTAATGCTAATGTTTACATTAATATAAAATTTTGTTTAAAAGTACTACAAGAAAAAGCACATTAAATTAATACTCACTCCTATAAATCCACAGGAAACTGCATAAAAGGCCATTATTGCTGTAACTACTACAACTGCTATAATTTTATTTTTTGTCTTATATGGATAATCTTCTGCAGCTTGGTCTTTTTTATCCCTAATTGCTTTTTGTTTAGTTTCATACTCTGTAAGAATATTAAAAGATATTGAACTATTACACTATGAAGCTACAATGTGATGAAACTACTATTCTAAGATCTGATTAATCAGAATTATATACAAATTCCAACAAAACTCTCCAGATCATAAAAGTGATAAAACTTTTTTTTAATTTTACAACAAAAACACTTAATCTTCAACCAATTATCCAAGTGAAAACACTACTTCTTAAAAAATATATAGTATATAAACCTGGATGACAATATTTATTCGTTAGGACTTAATTTTGCTATGCACAGTTTTTTTCAGTATTACTATACCTGTCAATTTGTGCATAGTATGCAACTTTCAATTTAAGTTAATAAATAATACGTTATTAACAACACCTAACTTTTTTAATAATACATCTGGAATTACAGTACCTATATTGGATATTCATACCAAACTTGCAAAACAATTGGCAAATGACACCAAAATACAATAAAAAAATTAAATACAAATTATAACTTATTTTGTAAATATTTAATAAGATTAATCTTTCTTCCATTAATATGAAAGATTGAAAATAAACTAAGATTAATATGAGTTGTAATAACCAAGGAAAACAACAAAATCTATGAAACAATAGAGATTCCAAGAGTTTTGCTTTGGAAGAATAAATATCAAACATTTTTAAATACCTAAACATAAACATGAATAGATATTTCATAATACTCAGCAAGAGAAACGCTAGTTGACTAGGCATCTAGGTAATATTCAACCTTAAATTCACTACTATAACCTAGATTATGTGCGATAGAATTATCTTTCATAAACTTAGTACCTTCGACATCCTGCTTGAAATAACGCTGTGATATCCTATTGACAAATTTCTGCAAATTAATACAAGCTTTTGCATGATTCTGGAGTACATTTGAAGGAAAAGGTGCTTTTAAAAGAGGAGCTAAATAGGCATAAACAGCTGCATCTAAAGAAGTTGGATGAGAACCAAAGAAAAATTCAGAGTCACCCAGTCTAGTTGATAATGCAGTTAGGCATTTTTCAGCAGCTGAATAAACCTGAAAAAATACATAATCACAATTAAAAAAGTAATCCATTCTCAGTCACTTTTTAGCCAAATCTGCGTAGAAAAGTTGTTTCATACTGCATGACTCTTGAACACAGGTTCAAGAAAATAACTTTTAAATTAATCAATTGAAGTTAAATGGTCTGTACTACTGCATGTTGCAAAATATTATATTCCATCTGGTCATGATGAGTGAAATAATCCAACAAGGCTTTTGTTTAAGGGTTGTCTTTTTTAATAGCTTCCTGTTATTTTGTTTAATATATGTTCAGTTACAATATTACATATACACTAATTGTTCACTTACTATAACAAAAAAAAATTTTCAGTAAGCAATTTTCTTCCTTAAGGTACTTGATTTTCCAGATCGAGAGCTACAAAATAGAATTAGTTTCTTTTCTTAAATTCAATCAAATAAATGACTGAACCACTTAAGAGCAGAAAAGGTAAAGTAAAGATGTAATTGACAGCAATCAGTCACCTGCTCTAAAAGTAATGGATTTCATTACACAGCAAGAACCTTGGATAATAAAATGAAGGGTGAAAAAGTGGGAACTTTTCTGAAGTCTGTCCTACTGATAAATGTACTGTATTTTATAACATAGAATAATAAGGTGATGTTAAACAATCTCATTTTGTATTTGGAAAAACCTCAAGAGCTTCAAACCATTTTTTTAAGCAATATATTGCTTTATTAAATAATAGAAGAAAATAGATTTTAAATACCATTTGAATTTTTCACTTAAAATAATTTATGTCTAATAATTTGTTCATGAAACTGCAAATAGCTAACCATGATCTCACTCCAAGGTTACAGCTCAATCCAGTTGCAGTTTACAGTACCAATTGCCATTATTAAAGATGTATTTATCTTGCTAACACAAATGGTATAACTACATGACTCTGCAGTAGCACATGAGCTGCCACTATTAATGAAGCAACGTTAAGCACAATTTAAGACAACTAATAACTGGTAATGAAAACCTTTTACTGCCCAACATAGTTTTAAAGAACACTCTTTGTTTTTTAACAACATAATTACAGTTAACCAAATGATAAGAATATTTTTACAGAAAATAGCATGAGTAAGTAGTCAATGGTATAACAAGAAGAAAATACCTCTGACTCAATAAATTCAATATTTTCAATGTGCGGAAACAATGATTCAAAGTACACTTTGGCATTATTTTCATAAAGACGAGGATAATAAAAATTCCAAGGTAATGGTAATGTTCTTGCATACCACGATCGAGATAATCCAACAAAGTTTTTTTCATCCATCCACCTAAAAGTCATAAAAACAATTCCATTAATTTTCTCACAACAAAAACTAACCAATGTATCATCTTATGTTACAAATTACACCTTCGTTTTATTGACGGAATAATTTTATCAAAAGTAACCCATACATCTTAAAATTTATCAAAATAGAATGAGCTGTAACAATTTTTTCCTACGTGTAAAACACTTTCTTATTTGACAATATACTTTTAGCTTTCCAATTTACTTGCAGAATAACAAGACCAACAAAGATACAAATTATGTACGTAGATTTTATTTTTGAAAAATGTACATTTCAAACAAATTGACAGTTGTTTTAAAAACGAGCTGGTGAATAAAGAACGACAGAAAAATTAAATAAGTAGGAATCCTAAAGTCATTCACATTTGTTGAAATGAGTAAATTCTGTTAAGAAACCCTACTTCAAAATTTTTTTATTAAAATTGTTAATAGAAAAGCTAAAAATATTAACAAATACCCTTTTGCATAAAAAAAACCAGTTATTATAAATACAAGTAATAAAAAAAAAAAATTGGCAACGTAGCCAGATGTTTACGCAAGCAAGGTGCAGCAATCAATACATGTTTGACTGGGTAGTTAAAAAGTTACATAACTGCTACGACAAAGTTCTTGAATTTGATTCTTGACTAGTCTTCAAAATTTTTACATCTTACCCCTCCATCACTGTTACAATATCCACAATTATAGCCAACAACCAACTAAATCTATAAATTATTTTTTAAGTGATATGTAAAATAAGTACCAAATATATTGTAAAGCTGGATATAGTTGTTCTCTAAGCATTGCTAAACAAGCTACTACTTCAGCTGTCTGCTTTGAATTTAAAGCGAAATCTGGACTGAAATTCTAAAATCAAAGATAAATACAACAAAACATTATTAATAATAGGAATTTAGATTACTACATCACAAAAATATAATGGATTAGAGACTTCAACATACCATAGTTTCCAAGTGAAAGAATATTTACTTTCACTTCATTTCTTTAAGATGAAGTACAACAGTTCCAGACAAATTATTGAACACTGTAGCTTTAAAATATTCTGCATTAACAGATTCTTAAGTCTTGTCACACATGATGTTAACTTGTCAGGTGTAAAGTAAATTACTTTGGGTGATAATAAAATTTATTTATTTATTTAGTTCAAGACAGTCCATATAACCAGACTGTTAATACCTTTGTTAAGAATCATTGGTAAACTCATACTCAATTATTAAACATTTAAACAAAGGTTCTAAGGAATAAGGAATATGTAATCAATTTAAACAACTGAAATCTAATATACATTAAGAAGCTGTAAAGAAATGTGTACAAGAATATTTAAATTTTCAACAGATTTTGTTTTTAATATTTTACTCTAATATTCACATAAAAAGTATGGATACATGCTACATGTATTGATGTGTTCCCAATTATACACAAATACAAAAAGGTAGCTTCTTAGCTTCAGCGTGCTGCTCAGTTATTTTTCATGATTGTTATTATTTGTGTGGAGTTAATACAGAAAATTCTTTACAATCTGTGATAAAGAAATACTAAACACAAAAAATCGAAACAACAATCTGTGGTAAAGTGTTTAGTGAATTCACTATGGGTAGAAGAGCATTTTCCAATCTGTGAGGTTAAACAGTGTCTCTCGCCCAGCCGAGCCTAGCTGCTACTAGTCTAACTAAAAACATTGTCCACATTAGTCAATATACATTCACTACGTAAATTCGAAATTGAAAATAACATTTTATAAAGATACACAATATAGGCTATATAAAACTACCATTTCAATGTACTAAGCAGTCAAACAAACATTTCTGGACGGAATGATTTATTTTTATTATGACTAATGTGTGTATGATGTTTGTAAAAATGTACGGTAATGACCCCGCACTGCTACCCACTCCATCGCAGTGTTCTCAAGGTCAGAGCAACTATTAACTCAAGAACTGTACTTTTTAAGATGTTTATACACAAAGTTTTAAATTATCCTTTACTTGTTGGGCAACTGTGCTATTTACGCAAAATTTTATTTTCAGGAGTACTGAAATGGTAGATTGCCTTTTAGACACTTGATGGGCGTTCTTGAGCCGTAAGATGCATAATATTTTCTTTTAATTATCCCCACTATTTTACATTACATATTAGTTTCTCCCTCTATTTCACTTTTATGTAGCATCTAGCCTTGCACTTTCAGCCTCGAACACAGGTCCATGTTCATTACCCATCTTTACAATTTTCTGTGTCCTAAGAGAGCTACATCTCAAGAGGTTGAAACCCAACTAGTCAAGTAACTAAACTAACAAAACAAACATAAGTTACTACTTATAAAAAATAAAGAGTGACTGATTTATTAGTCGTGGCAAAGAAGCAATCATTTTTGACATTGAACATTGACATTATTTATGGGGGGGACCTAAAAATAAACAGACATTATTTTTAAAAATATACAGAATGTATTTTTTTCGAATTACAAATGTAGTCACTTACTAAGTATTCTCCATTTACCTGGTTATACCCAAACACCAGAATTCTGGCATAGCGTCATGACATTGTTTAAACTTATTTTGCTATGAAACTATTCATTATTTTCTAATGGGTTAACTTGCACTAGACAGAAAATTTTCTCTTGTTTAATTTTATTTGTGTTGCATATGTGTACGATAAAAATTGGCTATGAAGTGTTGGAAAAGAAAAGACAAATTTTTTTGATATTTTGAAGCCAATTTTTATAAATTTTCTAATAAAACAATATTTAGAAATTGCCGCCAATCCCAATCGTCATGGTGTTAACTATATTCATTTCTTTGTTCTACTCTCTTGATTTGTCATAAGTTACATTGCTTAGTGACTAATTTATGGCCCTAAAACCAAACTAATAAAGTTGTTTGTACCCATCTCACCTACCCTAGGTTGAAACTATAACTAATGTTAAAACAAATTATAATAAATTTTAGAAAATGCTATCCTTTTCAGAACTGAATAACAAAGAGAACAACATCGAGAGAAAGACGTAATTTGTCATAGTAAGCAAATAAAATAGAACCGAAAGGGACCTAGTGCGGCTAGGTGCTAGGAAAATGTGATATCTTTTGAACAAGTCCATCAAATTTAAATATCTAAACGTAAATATTCACAATAATGTGATTTTTATAAACACTATATTATACATACATATATAGCCTAACATTATTTTTTAGTTTTTACGGATTAAGCAGAACTTTTTTCGTTACCTTTATCAATATTTAAAAAAAAATTTAAATTTAAATTTTTGTTTTAGGTCATAAATGAAACGGAAAAATTTGGCTGAAATGTGGTTCTATTTACAAAGTCGTTACAAATAAATTGTAATTTTTAAAACTCTTAAGAATAAAATTTAATGCAAAAAGCGTTTCTAGAATGCCATCCAGGTGACTGTTAAAATCGTGGTAATAACCAGGTTACCACTAATACACTGGTTCAAACATTTTTTCTACTGCCCAAAACACCTTTAGTAACAACCCTTTCTGATTCCTTGCAGAGTTTCCCTTTTCACCTCTCTTTTCATCCAGGGTAACAAAAAAAAATCACAAGGCCCGAGATCTGGAGAGTAGGGTAAAAGGAGGAAGCAGTCATGCGATTTCCACAAAAAAAATCACGCACTGAAATGGCTGTGTGAGCTGGAACATTGTCATGGTGGAAGAACCTGTCCCCACTCCACCACAAATCGGGCCTAAAATGTGCTGCACTGAGCTCCATGAAAGACCAGATAGTTCAGCAAGTTCATAAATAGTATGGCTTCTATCCTTGAAAACAAGTGCTCAAATATTTTCCACGTTTTCATCAGTTCTGGACGTGGAAGGTTGACCCGACCATTCAGCGTCTCCGATAAGTGTCTGATTGCTGTGTTTGAATCGTAAACACCATTCATACACTTGAGTACTTTCAATGCATATTCTTTATAAGCTGTGTAGACAACATATCAACTGCATATGATGCACTTCTACAAAGCAAAAAACAAATTCAATACTACATGCGGTTCTCGAATATCAACCATTGCAAAAAATTGAAGAGATCGAAAAATATGAAAACTGTCTCAGGGACTCACTACAACCATCTCAAGCTACGCCACTTGCCATACTAACCCAGGAGAGGTTACTTAACACCCACCTAGTGGGAGAAGCCCGAACTACAAGAGTGACGTGTGTAGCAAATTTTGTCTCATCAGTGACCCTTATTTTTTTGTACCCCTTCGTATCTGTAGTATTATTTTGTTGATTTGTTTATAAAATACATTACTTCTAAGTTTACTTAATAATTAAATTTTTTTAACTCCTAATGTGTGTACGTTGCCATCTGTTCAATAAGCAACCCCATGACCCAATGAGATGAAGATGATGTGTATGAGGTGTAAATGAAGTGTAGTCTTGTACAGACCCAGGCCAACTATTCCTGAGAGAGTATGGTTAATTGAACCCCAATCGTCAAAGTACACCGGTAACCACTGTCTAGTATGCAAATCCATATAAAAGTAACTACCTTTACTAGGATTTAAACCAGGAACCTTAGTTTCCAACAATCAGCTGTTAAACAGCTGCCTCGCGGCAAAGACTTCACCTCTAGACCAACCCGGTGGGTCAATAATTAAATAATATTTTTGCACAATTTCAATAGTTTTCACCATGGCATCCTACCTATCAATATTTTCTGTTATACAAGTATTTATCTAACACATTTGTGTAGAACATACACGCTAAGTGTATAAGTAGAATATTTGCAAGAACTCAAGAATTTGAATATTACAAGATGCAAAGCGATAGCCCATCAACCATGAAGGAATAATAGAGTCCATCACAGTTTTATGAAAATAACAACACATTAAAACAGTATTTTAAAAGAAAAATAAGGTTATTTAAGTTCATACATCTCAAAATGAAAAAACAAAACTAGGCAGACTCTGATATTGAAAGCAGTAGCAGTCATCACAGAAGTTTAAAATAAACACAATAAAAAGGCATCACAAAAGCAAAAAGGACTTTTGTATACTTACTATAAGTATTCATAATATAGTAAATAATACTGAGATTATATAAAGTACATACATCGTAGTATTATATAAAGTAAAAACATCTTGATGGTTTGGGAATTGTTTTGTGTTTTCCAATATCAAAAACATCTCAGCAAAACATTTATTTACAAGACTAAAATGTCATGTTTTGTTTTCGAAACCAAACAATTATTTTTACATATTTTTTACTAAAATAATGCCAAATACCTATTTAGATATTCTTGATATATAAGGCCTACTTTACTGTTAGCAACATATAATAACCGAACAGGAATACTCACCTTCTTCCTTAAATATTCGGCTATAGAATTAATATCTAAGAAGCACTGACTTCCATGTCGAAAAACTGGGAATGTACCAGCTGGTGTCCAGAATGGATTATTCTTTTTTTTAATGTTAACAGGAGCACCAGAAAATTTTGCAAATGCCTAAAAAATATACAAATTTCAAATTAAGATTGCAGCTTTTACATCTAAATCAACCATGTTGAGGGAAATTTAATGACAAAAGCAAGCTATTTCCAGACTTTCATTATAGAGGTTGCTATGCTCAAAGGCATTTATACTTACTGCTGTCTTTTCCTCCACACTGCTGTTGGAATAATTATTCTTTTCTGCCACATCACATGAGTGAGTTATTGACATTTTCTGGCAGCTAAAATCACCATGTCACAGATACCCTTATTGGCATTGCGGCATTTTGTAGGTGCACTATCAGTCCCCCAGACAGTAACCCACCCACCTAAGGCTTTGCCGCTGACTGCCCTCTGCTGATTATTTAGGTTACCCTTTATTTGTAGCAAGCCATTTAATGGCCTTTTCCCTATCCACAACATGGAGATATGTCGCTAAGGCTCCTAATCCTTAGGGCTGGGGATAAAGTGGATCAGTTCAGTTATAAATAAATTGGGAAAAAATGCGATGACAAGAGAGCAGTGGAGAGCCCAGCATGAACTACATGTAGAGTTAAGCAATCATGTTTCCGCAGGAAATCAAACATTACCTATACAACAATAAAATATGCACGCTATTCTATGCTCATGATAACCCTGGTCTCATATTAGAAGACACTGTATGAACTTTATACTTATGTCTTAGAAAAGCAAGCTGAAACCTGCAAGTTCATCTGCAGCTACCAATACTCCCAGATTACTGTGTTAACATCAAATGGACAATCGTTATAACAATGCCTCCAATTGATAACATCCATTAGTTATTTATCATACAAATGACCCATGTCACTCACAGTACTTAAAACATTTGATAATATTACTTCTAATTTATAATAACTAATACTATAATGTAACTTACTTCTCATTTAAAAATCAGAGGAAATAGTTAATCAGAAATAACAATACAGAATACTATCAGACTATCAAAATAAAATAGTTCTATTTACACTAACAGAGCTACTCCATGTAAAACCATTGTTTCAAAGAGGTAGAACAGGATTAACAACTTCCAACACAAGAATTGTTGCAATAAGCGTATGTTCAACAGTGAGGGGTTTTGGTACCTGCATCCCCATAAATGCTATCACATGAAACCAACAAATACTACTGCCCAAAAATAAATAGTTTATAGAACTTGCAAACAACGATTTTTCGTCCAGAATATAGAAACATGTGAGACATCTCATAAGTAGAAAGCTATTATGTATCTATATTGATGACCGTACAGCAGGTCTGATGAAATGGGCCTTTATTATCTAAAGATAAAATTGCATTTATTCCAACAGTCACGTACACCCGTATCAAGTGTACACACTGTGCTCTACTGAACAATGAAACAAAAACACGAGAAAAATTCAACAAGCCGGTAACTTAAATTTTCTATTTTTTCCGTTTTAATTAACATAAATAATATTGACAAAAACATTCAGATAAATACTTATAACTGCCAGAAAACGTTCCTAACAAAAACGTAAAGAAAAAAGCAAGCTTAACTTACTAAAACTTCAAGACATTTTAAATCCACTGACGGTAATCCCCAATCGCCTTTCCAAACTTCTAGTTCCATAGGTTTATTCATTATGATACAATTTAGTCCTTTGTGCTATAACTATGACTTTTCTTAAAAAAAAACTACACCAGCGAAAATAAATTTTCAATTCATCACGCAACAGTCAATTTCATTCTGCGAGGTTAACAATAACCTCATTATAGAACATTCATAACCTCAAAATACGAAAAACGAAACTCAGAAAATATGAATCAGCTGACTACTTTTAACCAATAATATTGCGCTGTTCATGTGCCTAAAGGAATTTCTTGTTTATGTTCGCGAGACACGTGCTTAGACAATAAAAATGGGTAAAACGAAGAAAATAAAATTAGCTAAAAAAGAAAGAATGAAACCGCTTCATCAGCAAATTGAAGAATTTGATTTTGCTAAACCTACTGGCCGTGATAAACCCAAAACTCGAGTTGATGACGATGAGGAGGTATGATAAAAGATTTAGGTTAACTTCTGTAGACAGGTTTTCTTTTAATAAAACTTAATTACTTTAAACTATATTCTATACAGTAGCTTTATGACTTTTAAAAGTATTTAAGTATGTAATTTAAAAACATGGTAGAAATCTAATGTGTAGAAATCTGCTTTTGACTCAAGTGTTAACTATGATTGCAATTAGGCTGCTACAAAGTGTCAAATGCTTTTAATCTAACCTCTTGGTGCGATTTGTTTTAAAATTTCTGTGCTTATTGGAAAGCAGAAACACCTTGGTGAATTTTATTATACCTCAGTCATGAAAGATATTTTACAGTTTCTGTGTAAATTATGCTAAAAAAGAAACAAAAACATATTAAGAGTAGGCCTACCTAGTTCAAAAGCAGAGAAAGACATTTGTTGGTTTCACTAATTTCTTCAGGCTTTCAGATTGTTAATATTGTATTTTTATGTTTCAAGGGAATACATAGAATTTTTTAACTCTTTAGTTTAAACTTAAACATCCACATTAATGTGATAACAAAAATACTAGATTAGTATTAGTTAGTAATTCGTTACAAACTTTGTTTAGTTATTTTGCTCTGCTGAAAAATGTCTTGGAAGTCAAAATGCACTTTAAAATAGCAGTCTTAATATTGAATATTATGACTTATTAAAAGTTATCCAAACCGATCACTGATTGTAACTTTTTTTAAATCAATACTTTTTTGTGTTCTGAATCTAATACTTATTTTTGCCCACAAATCAATGAAATTAAGTTATAAGCCTTTTTTATCATCTACCGAAATAACCTTTACTCTTTCTCATATAAATTTCAATTTTGCTGTTTTATTTCCCTTCATTTGACATATGAATGCTCACAACCAATTAATAATGTTGCTGTATTTACAAATTTTACTTATTATTTAGTAATTAATATACTTATTAATGATTTAAAAAATTTCAAAATAACCATAGCCTATTATGTATAGTATGTACCATGATGTCAGCACACCCTCCTACACAATGGTTTGTACCCTGAAAATTAACTTTGATTACTTTTTAAATGGTGAGTACAGTCGAACTTCTGAAAAACGGACACTCGCGGGACCAATATATTTGTCCGCTATTAAGAAGTGTCTGCCAATGAGAAATATGTGTAGGCATACTACACAATTTTCTGTATTTACATTATGTATTGCGTAATGTAACGTATTTAACAAGAATATATAAAATACAAACTATTTACATTTATGCAATGAAAAAAAAAATTTATATATAAGTCTGTAGTACATAGTACTTGTATATAAAATTACCAAAAAAGAAACGTATTATCTAATATGTAATATAAAAAATATGCATGCGTGTACAGTACTTATAAGTAATTCAATATACCTTATGTTTGTATTCCAGGATTATACATAAGTTGATTACACTATTTATGCAATACCTTAGTAGTAATAAAATCATTTTTAGTTTTTTAGAACCCATGCTGTTTATAAATTTAACCACTTATTTACTCAATATTTTTAAATGCATATTTTTTCTGATCTGAAGATTTTGTGTGCATGCATATTATGTAGTAGTACATGTTGGATGATGTTTACGATTGCTGTTTCCTGATTACAAACAAAAATTATATCTAAAATGTATTACATACATTGTACTAACATTTTTTTGTGGACAAGTTTTGTCCGCTTTCCAGAAATTGAATTTTCAAAACCATACAAATTAACTGTCCGCATCCGTTATGTGGAGGGTTTGTTATTAAGAAATATTTTAGTATTGTGTCTTACAGGAAAATGCTGGGACTTTTAAAATTGCCCGCTATTAGGAATTGTCCGCAATTCAGAAGTGTCCGTAGTAGAAGTTTGACTGTAGTTTATCGGTTGTTATGTGCAGTTATAAATGCACTTAACAACCAGTAATCTAATCATAATAAGGTTATTGGTTACTATATGTGGTTTCAAAAGGTAATTGGTAAACTAAGTAATTGCACACTGAAAATTTACATTATGTTATACAAAAAATTTAATATTAAAATTTACCATTATGTAGTATCTTTGTTAGTTTCATATTGAAACAGGAAGTCTTTAATCTTGTTATTAAGTGATTAACTTAGTATTTTCTACTCTGAGGTACTTGAATCAGAAAATAAAAATGGAAGTTTATAAAGCTATAACTTAAAGTTAAATTTTATCATAAGAAGACTGATGCCATTTTGCTACTACTTCTCAATACTATGATTTTGATTTAACCATTTTTTAAAGATTTTATACAATCCTGTAAGTTGAAGTATTAGCATTTGGTTTAAGCACAGTGATCACAGTTTACAGCTGATCTACTGCATAGATTTCCCACGTTTTCTTCTGCTGCATGTTTTCTTCTGACCATCTACTGTGTAGAAGTATGATATACCTGTAGAACTAAATCTTTGTATTTAAAATAGACAAATTATACAGATTGACAAATGAAGGAATCAAACACTGTTATGGTGACATTAACCCAGTTTCAATTTACTCTTTCATACTAGTCTAAGATTTCAACAAAACAAGGTTTTTTGTTATTGTAAACAGATTGTAATACTTTCTTTGTTAAGTTTGTGGATTCTCGGCTGAGTGAACGTATCCTACATCAAGCAAGAAAACAACAGCAAGAATTGGAAGATGAAAATCCACCTGGATCATCAACTGTCAAAAAAATTACCAAGCTTGGTGATAATGGTGATGATGAAGACGATGCTGGTTTATCAGATGATGAAGCACCAGAAACTGAAGACTTTTTTGATGGAGGAACACCAGTAAGTCTTTCTTTTTCGTATTGTATTGGGTAATTAATACCATATTTTTGATTATTTTAAAATTAAACTGCTACACTCCATGACTGTAATATATGTTGACCATTAGGATAATTTTATGATTCTTAATATACTAATCCAAACACTATTCATAATGTGTTAAATAATTAAACTGACCCATTTTCTTTGTAGCACCAAATGGAGTACTAAAGACAGGAAAAACAATTAATTGGTTTTGTACATTTTGTTAGTTTCCATCCAACTGTGTTGCAGTATTTAATGTTAATGTAAATGATGAGGTTGATTGATGGAAATGAATAATTTTGAAAAATTATACTTGGCTGATAAGAGACCTGGCAAAGAATGAAATGCGGGACTCATAGCATAAAGACTGGTTGAGCTGACCATTACACTAATGGACTATCCTAGCAATTTAATAGTTTACTGCAAAGTTAGCATCATTTGTTATTAATATGTGAGAGCATGGTCTGAAGTTTAAGCCAGTTTTCAGTATCTGTGTCTACTGAAAACATATTCACCACAGTGTAGGAACATATTGAAATTCTGTTCTGTTTGTAAAATTTTCTTTTCAGTAGTTATTGTTCCTTCACTGTACTTATTAAAAATTGGTGGAAGTGGTGTTCAATTAGGTTTTACAATCCTTGTTACCTTTTAAAGTAAAATTGCAACATGAAACACAAAAATATTTTTCCTTATATTGAACAGTTAATATGAAATTTAAATTGTAACATTTCACTACTGCCAAATATTCAGCTAGGCCTATTTTTGAAATTGTGCAATTATGCGTTGTGTAATATAAACAGACTGTATCTGCCGGTTTATTAGAAGTGAAATTTACAGAAAATTTTGTAATAAAGCCAACCATTCATGGGAAAAGTCTTTCTGTATTATGCACTTATACTACTTGTATATCTATTTGAAAATCACCTACTTTGAATCTTCTGAAAAGTAACTTACAATATTATTATTTAAAATCTGAACTAGCCCAATTGTAAATTTTATTAATTTCCATAAAGTGTATTGTATTGTACATAAAGGTAAAATATATGCTTATTGTACAGTATATAGTGTGAAGTATGATGAATTATAAATTACATATTAAAGTATTGTCCATTGATTTTTTTTCAATTCGCAGGTAGATTTGAAATAGGAATGTCACAGTAACCACATTATAAAAATATATTATAACTTCTTACGGGATTGTAGTATACGTTTCCATTTAAATTTTTGATATTTTGTATCTGCCAGTTTTATTTTTGTTTTACTTTTTCAGGATGTGACTGAAGAAGATGAGCGTGCTATTGAAATGTTTATGAATAGAAATCCTGCTCGTCAATTGACACTAGCTGACATAATTATGGAAAAATTGACAGAGAAGCAAACAGAATTACGTTCTCAGTTCTCTGATAATGGAAGTAAGTAATCAACAACAAATGGTATTATTTCCTTTGTTATATGAGGTTTATTCAGAAAGTAAGGTCAGAATCGCTGTTGCTTATCAAATATCGCACAAACTTTGAAACGCGCATCTGTACCAACTCCCGGCTTGCCGTGCTCGTCAAATGACGCCACTGCAGTGTGCTATTTACAGTGTCAGTTCAAAATTGATCAACCGTCCGACTTTGAAATACGGTCAGTGATTCAGTTTTTGACATGGAATCTTGTGAGTCGAATTTATGCAACAAGGGACAATAATAAATACAACTGCTTACTTCACTACCCTGACTAAACTCAATGTACAATACAGAATAAGCGACGTGGCCTTCTGACACCTGGAGTTTTGTTGCTGCATGACAATGCTAAACCCCATTCTGCCATTCACACCCAAAATCTGATTGATCTTTTGGATGCGAAGAGATTGACCACCCACTGTACAGTCCAGACTTGGCACCAAGCGATTTTCATTTATTCCGCTACCTAAAGGAGTTTCTCAGTGGCAAGCATTTCGCCATAGATGACGAGGTGAAAGTAGTTAAAGACTGGTTATCCTCACAGGCTGCAGACATCTTTTACTTAAACATACAAAAGCTTGTAGAACATTAAGACAAATTTTTTAAAAATATGGAATTTTTAAAAAACTAATGTAGAAAATAGAGGAACACATAAGAAATACATTAAACAGAAATACATTAATAAGGAACACATTAAATAAAAAACTTTTTTGAAAAAATCTGTGATGGTTTATAAGAAATTGGACCTTACTTTTTAAATAACCCTTGTTTATTCACTGTTGTTACATTTTAACATGTTTAAATTTTTCTGATGGTGTCATTTGCCAGTTTTATTTAATTTGGATCATTCTGAGCATGTAAAATAACGCTATGGTGCTTCCAGACCATAGCTAAGAATCAAATCTGACACCTTCACCTATGAATTAAAGTCTACCTGTGAATTTAAAATTCAATAGATATCACTTCAATTTATCATTTATAAATTTACAGTCTAGTCACTATGCACCAAGATAATCGAAGCTACCTATTGTTCATGAAAGTTTGTAACACTTCAAACTTTTTAATTGGTTTTAAATGCTTAGGCTAAATTGTGAACACAGAGTGGTAATTTGAATAGAATGTTGTAAAGAAAGATAGTAGTTGTTGTTTTTACATCGTTCTGAAGAAATTATATCAATTGCGATCCCTCGTTTTCTTCCTGTGCAATTAAACAGGTATTGTTGTATTAACTCTAATTTTGGCTTTTATTTTTATCGCATTCCAATACTATGCCTCACAGAAGTTCTTAGGATAGATACTGAGAAAATAAATTGTTGTGCCACATTTCAGTTTTTCAACTATTTTTGAAAGATATTTTGTGAAACACAGCGAATTTTGTTAATAGTGAGGCTGGACACTCAGGTTTTTATTCCACTTTAAAGCATTCTTACTTGACCTAAATACGAGGCGTATTTTTAAAGTAAGTACCGTTTGAAAATAAAATAAAAAATAAAAGGAAATTTGCAAAAACTAATTTTATTTTCGGAATCTACATACTTTTATCTATTTTTCTACATAGTTTCCAAGTTTTTGTAAACCCTTATCATATCGCACAACTAAATTTTGGAAACCTTCTTCATAAAAACTTGCCGCCTGCTGTGATAACCAAGAATTCACGGCCGTTTTCAAATCGTCGTCATCGTCATAACGGTTGCCGCCCAAGTGATGTTTCAGATGACGAATTTCCCGACGTTTCGAGGTCTGTGATTTACAAAATTGTTAATGAAAAATTAAACTTTAAGAAACTGTGCTCGCGTTGGGTCCCTAAAATCCTGACGGAGGAGCACAAACACAAAAGACTCGAGAGTTCCTTGAATTTTCTGACACGTTATGACGAAAATGGTGACGTCATCCTGAGTCGGATCGTAACTGGAGACGAAACGTGGATTTCGCATTTCACTCCCGAATCGAAACAACAAAGCATGGAATGGAGACACATGCACTCTCCCGTAAAGGTCAAAGCCTAACAGACTTTGTCACAGCGCAAGATCATGGCGTCCGTGTTTTGGGATAGGCATGGTGTTTTGCTGGTCGACTTTATGGAACGAGGAACGACAATAAATGCAGAAGCCTACTGCCAAATCCTGAGGAAGCTGCGCAGAGCAATTCAAAACAAGAGACGTGGCATGCTCACAAAAGGAATTTTGTTTCTGCACGATAATGCAAGCCCTCACACTGCCGCTCAGACCCGAGCTGCATTGGACTCTTTTGGCTGGGAAGTTTTGGACCACCCACCCTACAACCCTGACCTTGCGCCGAGCAACTTTCATCTCTTCCGTCATCTGAAACATCACTTGGGCGGCAGCCGTTATGACGATGACGACGAATTGAAAACGGCCGTGAATTCTTGGTTATCACAGCAGGCGGCAAGTTTTTATGAAGAAGGTTTCCAAAATTTAGTTGTGCGATATGATAAGTGTTTACAAAAACTTGGAAACTATGTAGAAAAATAGATAAAAGTATGTAGATTCCGAAAATAAAATTAGTTTTTGCAAATTTCCTTTTATTTTTTTTTTATTTTCAAATGGTACTTACTTTAAAAATACGCCTCGTATAATGTAGCATCAATGTACTTAAGATTATTTAAGCTTTGTGTACTATGTAATAAATAAATAACTTTCGAACCAGATTATCAAATAGTATTCACACTGCATTGTACAAATAGAACTTTACAGTAGTAAATAATACCATTGAGTAATCACTGAATTTTAGTTCTCTAGTTCTATAAAGTAGGAAAGTTTGTGTTCTAAGAATCAAATGAGAGCTTTTTCAAGTGACTGGGGCCTGTGGAGTTGACTAAAACAGTCTAACATTTCCTAAATACTGAGCTAGGAATAAAATTGTGCCAAATTACAGTTCTGGTTTAATAGGAAGTAAATCATTCGTGAAATTTCTAAAGGGGTTTGTCTTGGAAACTGGGTCACCCTTAGGGGTGATAACACTTTTCTATAATATTTAAAGTTTCTGAAGTAGGTAGGATAAATAAGTATGCCAGTTGTAAATCTTAAGCTCCAGGGAAAGTAAGAAATCTAGGGAAGTAAGGGAATCAGCTCTGTGTGAGTGAGGTAATTTGTTTTTATATGAATAGATATCCTACATTTTTGTAGCATCATAGGATTTTACCTTGATTTTTTTAGTTTATTTAGTCACATCAAAATGTGGTTATTAGTGACTACTTTGGGTTAAGTAACAGCGGGTTTGAATGTGTTATAATTTTCCGGATCCTAGCCGGGAATTTACCCTGGTACTTTCTTTAACGGGTAATCGTAGCACGCTCTGAGATTGAATCCTAAATGTTGTGTTTTGTATAATTTTTTGCTGTGTAAAACTGTAGATAGTTGATACAGATTTTGTGTATTGTAACATAATTAAATTATATTTTTAGATCCAGCTGGTGTTTGTGTCTAACAAACTCGTAGTATTTTTTTTCTGAAGAAAAGGGAATAGTTCAAAGTGTATCTAATCATTTTTTTATTTTTTTGAGATATCTTTTTATAATAAGTAAGTTATGAAAATATTTTCTTATTTCAGGTATACAAATGCAAGATGTTGATCCAAGAGTAAAACAAATGTACGAAGGAGTTAGAGATGTTTTAATAAAATACCGCTCTGGAAAAGTACCCAAAGCGTTCAAGATTATACCAAAACTTAAGAATTGGGAACAAATTCTTTTTATAACTGGTAAAAATAATGTATTTATTTTAAGTTATTTGTTGATGATTGTGTGATTTTAGGTTATTGAAACATCTGTGCTATGTAATAAATTTATAACTTTCTAACCAGATCATCAAATAATATTCAGACTGCAATATACAAATAGAACTTTACAGTAGTAAATAAAATATTTTAAAGGTATCCTGCAGCTTATAATCAGTCTAAATTAAAAATACTACTAGTTTTCATTGACATGTACTCCTTTGATTGATGCTTTACTTTTTATTTATTCATTCACTTTTTTTATACTTAGATGTTTTGGTGAATCCACCACCATCAGAGTAAACAAAACATAAACAATTAAAACTAATTATTTATTGCAAACCTTTCTAGAAGATGTTACATCATTAGGTAACTATATAAAACTCTTGTTTTAAGTAAATAAAAGTGTTTCAAAGTGAATCAATAAGTAATAAGAAAATTATTAGCAATAAGAGAAGTTCATGTCAGTGAAAACTAATAGTATCATTTTATTTTGACTTACTGTAATGTTTCAGTTAATGATTTTAAACCAGTGGATTAAACCTCTTTTCTTTATACAGTGCCACTCTTATATTTTAAAGTGCAAGATTGCCTATTCCTCAGTCTTCAGGACTAATTTTAGTTTTTAAATTAGTGCTCTAAGAAATTTTAAATTTATATGCTTCTAACTGATTTATTCCAGAACCACAAAGATGGAGTGCTGCTTCAATGTACATGGCAACCAGAATTTTTGCATCTAATTTAAAAGAGAAAATGGCGCAAAGATTTTACAATTTAGTATTATTGCCACGTGTAAGAGATGATATATCTGAATATAGACGATTAAATTTTCATTTATACCAAGCTTTAAGAAAAGCTCTGTTCAAGCCAGGTGCTTTTATGAAAGGAATTTTATTACCATTATGCGAGGTATGTATTCTACATTTTACAGAGCACATCTTAATTTGAATAAATCTTTGTAAAACATCCTGCAGCTTACATTCAGTTCTATTGTAAAAATATTTAATTTTTCGACTGATCTGTAAAGCTGCTGTATAGTTTGTTTTCTGCCTTTTCATTGTGTAATTCTACTTCTTACTGATATGTTTCAGTGGATCTATCAGAATTTGAATATATCAGCATTTTTTAAATTTATGTACTCTGATGATGGTAGATTCACCAAACATGTCAGTAAGAAGTAGGATTATGTAATGAAAAGGTAAAAAACAAGTGATATATCTGCTGTAATAGGTCAGTCAAAAATTTAAATGTTTTTACTATCTTGAAGCTTGTTCCATTTACAAATGGGAACTATTTAATTCTTAAATTGTGTGACCTAGTTATAACTATGTGTGGCTCTCGATCGTTGTAAAAATGGTAAATGAAGAAGCTCTTACAAAAAAATGGGAAAGATACTTGGTAGAAAAGTTATGCTTATTTGGACCCACTTGTAATAAATAAACCCTATTAAATTTAATCTCAGGACAATAGTTTTGGTTTTAGGCTATTGAACGACAAGTAGAGGCATAGGTTGAAGCAGGGGAGTGGGTACCAATTTGTAGGTTGAATATATTGTTATGACTTCATTAAACTCCGCTGGATTGGTCTAGTGGTTAAGTTGTCTCCACAAATCAACTGTATAACAGCTGATTTTCAGAGATGAAGGTCCCATGGTTCAAATCCTAGTTAAGGTCCTACTTTTATCCTTTAAATGCTATTTTTATACGGATTTTAATACCAGATATTGGTTATCAATGTATTTTGGTTGGGGTTTTATTAACCATACTCTCTCAGGAATGGTCGATGTGTGTCTGTACAAGACTACATCTCATTTACACATCATCTTCATCTCATTGCATCATGGAGTTGTTTATTGTTCTTAAATTGAATAGATTGTAACATACACACATTAGGAATTAAAAATCTGGTGTGAAACACTCAAACAAATTTCTCTTGCCTATGCAAATAATGAAAAATATAAGCTAACATTAGGTATAAAACTTTTGAAATAAACAAAAAAATTAACATCAAAAAACATAACCTAATTTTAATCATAAATGAATGATGCAAAATGAAAACCAACCTAAATTTGGCCTAAAAATACGGAAAATCACTCTTTAACATTAAACTAGGCTCTGTAGAGAAAAATGTTTGAAATAAAAGTTGTATATCTTTTAATATTCTATAAATTTTATTACATTAATTTTTGTCGTAAAATGCATGCTAAGGCCGAAATCTTAAAAAATTTATTTTTTTACAGATTTTCATGAAAAAACAAAAAGTCACTCATTACCGCTAAACTAAGTGTTATACAAAGAAATGTTTGAAATAAAGGTTGTAGGTTTTTAAATTCTCTACAACTTTTGTTATATTTATTGTTGCACTAAAATGCGTATTAAGGCTGCAATTTTTAAAAAAAAAACATTTTTTTCTATGAGAGAACAGCCTCTCCAAGAATTTCAGCAGACATGGCACCTAGCTGTGTCATATATGTCGTTTACTAAAACATATAACCTTAAACTTATGCATTTATTTGTTTCATTTACCTTAATACATATGCTGAGTTATTTTTTGTTGCAATAAATTGATTAATATGTATGGTCAGTTGCAAACAAATATAATTTAATATTTACATAAAGTAGCCCTACTGTTAAATTTGTTTTGGTCTATATTAACTGAAAAAATCTTGCAAATTGATCCAGTTGTTGCTCTAATTATAAAACTACTGAACTTGCGATTAACATTTTATTTTCCAACATTTTGTTTGAAAAAGTGAATTATAAAAAGTACCACGCAATTGACATTTAATATTTGTACGTAAGTACCTGTAGTATAGTAACACGAAACACATGTAAACATTCACTTTTAGAAACGCTACTATGAAAATGCGAGAAAAAGGAATTATACCATAACGCGAACAGCATGTGTTGACAGTTTTTAAAAGAACAATGAAGTCGATTCATGTTTTTGGAAATTCGTAACTTCCCCACCTCCTGCCCAGTACAACATACACAAGATTACGCGCCAAGCTGGGCTTCCTTATACAGTAGATCATATGGGAATTAGCATCAAGGTAGCTGAAAAGATGATAGTATATTTGAAAAATTTGTACATTAGAATCCAATATGTTGTTTTTTAGAGTGGAACCTGCACGTTAAGAGAAGCAATTATTGTCGGCAGTGTAGTGGCTCGTAATTCTATTCCAATGTTACATTCAGCTGCATCATTATTAAAACTTGCTGAAATGGATTACACCGGTTCCAACTCTATATTTCTTCGAATTCTTTTAGATAAAAAGTATGCCTTGCCATACAGAGTTGTGGATGCAGTTGTATTTCACTTTTTGAGGTAAGGAGTAGGCTAGTACTTTTTTGATAATAGTAAAATTTGAAACATTAGGGAAGAAATAATTAAATGAAGAAAAATTTATGCTAAAGTAAAAAATTATTATTTGTGCTTTTTAGAGTTTTACTTTTATTTTGCTGATGAAAATAATTTTCATTTCATTGAACAATTATTGTTTTGTTATGCCGTATCATGTCACTTTTTGACACAATTGGAATTTGTAATAGATCAATCTCTATGCTAGGCTGTACATGTATAAGTTTTATAGATTAAATGTTAAAACCTGTGAATTTATGAAGTGTGATTTTTATGTATTTACTTACATTGTGATCTTGTATGCTTTTCATATTTTCTTGTACATCAAAATTAGTTCTATCTTATAGTTCCTATCAGTTCCAGATGTTGTCAACTATGTTAGCTATCATTAATTTGTTCACTGCTGCCTAAACAGCTGTGTCATCATGGAGTACTACCAGTTTCTAAAACGTTGTAAGCATTACTCCTCTTCCCAAGCATCTTTCCTTGCATTTAATTTGCAGTAGTAGTTAGTATATGGTTTCGTTTCACATGATGTGCCCTAGGTATTAGAGTTTTTGGGTTTATGTTTTATGAATATGCTCAACATACCCTTTAAAAGTACTAAGATCAATATGTCAGTGAATTGAAAGGATTATCTGATTTATGATTGTAATAATGTTTACTGAATGCTTTATGCTATTTACGTTATTGGGACTATTTTACAAATGATATTGTGTGCTGTATGTTTACAAACAACTCTTCCACTTCATAACTCTCAGACTACCTCTATGTTTTGTTTTCACTTGAAAAATTGTATAAAAAAGTTAACAATACAAAAATATTAAATTGTATCCTAATGAAAAAAGTTCGGAACTCAAAACACATGTTATATTTGCAAAAATTTGATCACAGGATTAAAAACCCTGAGTATTCTTGAACACATCATTTTAAAAAAAAGTGATTGTGTACTGCTTTAATTTTGACAAAAACTTCTGATGTACACAATATCTCAATATTGTCAAAAGTTTGCTGGACAATGTGGCTGCTTTCTTTAAATGCCATTAACTGCTCCTACATTTCAGCAGTTGCAGTGTGACTTGGAGAAGTTATGTTCTCTAATATTTGATCATCGGAGCTGTCAGTGGTGCTTACTTGTGAGAATGGTGCTAAATAAAACTCCAAGCTCATGATCTCATTTGCAACGTTTTATTACCCACGGAACAATATTTCCATAGTCACATCTGAACAGCCTCTAATTTCATGGATAAAATTCTCATCCATGAAACCATCTTGATCACTGGATTCATTTTCGTATTTTGATAAAGTACTCATAAATCATTAATTTCTAAACGTGTTGTTAGAGTTTGATTTTTTTAGATTGGATCATGGGGATTCAGAGGGGCAAAAATTTACGGTACACAAAATTTTAATTATGTTGTACAATTTGATATATAAGTACACACCCCTACAACATAGTGTTGATTCTCTGGTTCTATGTGCTACAGAAGTAAAATGACTTAATTTTAATATTTTAACTTTTCCAGAATAATTTTGGCCTCCTTGTTCTTAAATTAATTGGTATTTTAAACTTTGCTGGTATATGAGAAGCGTAATAAGCACGTTTTCTTTTTAGGTTTGAAAGAGATAGGAGAGAGCTACCCGTTTTATGGCATCAGTCTCTGTTAACATTTGCTCAGCGTTATAAAGGTGATATCAGTTCAGAACAAAAGGAATCACTTCTTACTTTACTGAGGTATCAGTCACATCCAACTGTCACACCTGAAATACGACGAGAACTCCAAAACGCTAAATGCCGTGATGTTGAAATGGCTGAACCACCTCCAAATGTTTTGGAAAGAGATTTTTAACATTATTAAATGAGTGATATTTCTCTGCTGTTGTATAATAAAGTTTATTTACATACCTAATTTGTTACTTTAAGTACTAACCTTTGACTTAAATGTTGAATCAATTTTTTTTTAATTTGTATGTGCAGACCAGTTGCTCTAATTTTTGAACTGTATTGTATCTGGAACTTAAGAAGTATTTACCAGTAAATTGTAATTAAATGTACTAAAATAACAGTTATTGTAAAAAACCTCATAAGTGAAATTTTTCCAAAATTATATTTACAATCAATGCTCGTTGGTTTTTTCAAATAAGATGTACTTTGATGTAAGAACATTACGAGGTGTGCCTATTAAATAACGAGACTGACATTGTAAAAAATTTTATTTTTATTTTATACAAAATCACTTATCGTCACCTTCAATATACCCTCCTCTATCCCTACAACGCTCCATGCAAATTTTCCATTGTTGGAAAACTTTGCCACTGGAAGTGGCATTGTTGGAAAACAGTGCTGGAAGTCATTTTCTGTCAGCTCCTTCAGGACACGTGCCACTTTCTCTTTTACAGCTTCCACAGACTCTAATCTTGTCCCTTTTAATGTAGATTTCACCTTAGGGAACAGGTAGAAGATAATAACATGTCATGTAATGAAACGTGGTTTTTTACTTATGATCCGGAAACAAAGCACCAATCCATGCACTAGAAGAGCTGAACTTCACTGAGAGCCAAAAAAGCTCGAATGAGCAAGTCAAAATTTAAAGTAATGATGATTGTTTTTTTTTTATATCAATGGGATTGTGTGCCT